>CM068958.1:17730062-17763325 GCA_035128595.1 Eptatretus atami | reverse complement strand
TGACTCCCCAAGCCCGACCCAGACATCTGTTGACTTCTTGCTCACAGCCAGCAGAGACATGAATATCACTGCCAAGGAAAGTGAATCTTTCCGCTAACTCAATATCCTCACCACAAACAGGTAAAGACAGGAGAGCAGTATCCAATATGTCATTGAAAGCCTGGAACTTAGTTTTGACCCAGCAAACCCATAATCCCTGCTTCTCTGACTCCTCATTCAGCACCTTGAGGGCCCCTAAAAGGATATCTGGAGTGTCTGCAAAGATGACTGCATCATCTACAAAATCAAGGTCAGAGATCTTGACATTCCCAATTGATGCAGTGCAGCTTTATCTCTCCGACATCCTCCCCAGAATCCAGTCCATGCAATTGTTTAAAAGTGTGGGGGCCAGTACACACCCCTGACGAACTCCAGTAACGAATGGAAATAAGTCAGAGATGGTACCAACACCTCTCACAGCACTCTCAGTACCAGAGTATAGTTCAGACATCAGATCGATCAGTTTTGGTGGCACCCCACGAAGACCAAGAATCCTCCAGAGGGCATCCCGATTCACTGAATCGAATGCTTCACAGAGATCAACATAAGCTGCAAGCAGCCCCTGCCGAAACTCTCGTCTGCGTTCGGTGAGGACCCGAAGAGCATGGATACGGTCAATCGTTGACCTCTTTGGTGTTAAAGCCTGACTGCTCTGGACGCTGGTGCTAAAGCAGATGATGGGGAACCCTGTCAAGAATTATCCGAGCAAAGGCCTTGCCCGACACTGAGAAGAACGTCACCCCTCGGTAGTTGTTGCAGTCATGGCGATCACCCTTCCCTTTCCAGAGAGGGACAACAAGGCCCCTCTTCCAGTCAGTTGGGATGATGCCTGTGTTCCAGGCAGAGCACAGAACTGCATACAATGACATGAGTGCAGCATTTCCACCAGCCTTGAGAAGTTCAGCATGGATGCCACAGATCCCTGGAGCTTTACCCCATTTCAACCGGTTCACTGCAGCCTGCGTTTCCACAAACGAAGGTGGACCATAGTTGATTGGAGGGTCAGCAATAGGGATTGTAACACCCCTGATGTGCAAATTGACAGCTGGTGGATCAGCCTGGTACAACCGCTCAAAGTAACCGGCCCAGTGTGCCTTCACTTCGGACTCTTCTTTCAAGAGGCCACCAGCCTTTGCTCTAACTGCAGTACACCGAGGGCAAGGTTAGGATGAACGCAATGCGTGAATTTCCCTGTAAGCAGGACGATAATCACTTAATCACAGGTGATGCTCTACCCCCTCACAGTTTCCTCGCACTTAGGCCTCCTTGTCCACCCTCAGCACACGTACAGTTTTACGCCTCAGCTCCCTGAACAGCTCAGCTCTGCCATTCAGCCTGGCCCTGCGACTCTGGGCCAGTATCCAGTGCCCCTTGAGAGAAAAAATTCTTATTCGCCCTCTGGTGAGTTCCAAGACATCAGCCGGCAACATCAAGGACGGTGGTCTTGAAGGCAATCCACAACTCTTCAGGATTTCCCAAAGCATCCAGACCCCCAAATCTCCACTCAGCCTGTTCGCAAACTCCTCAGCTACCCTCCCATCCTTGAGCTTGCCACTATCCAGATCCAGCCGTGATTTGGATGGTACCATTCTCCGGGATTTAAGCTGCAATTTCAAAGTTGCTACAACAAGCCGGTGGTCAGTATTGAGGAACTGAGCACTCCGGTGGACCCTGCAGTTCTGGATCATCCTCCAGCGACCATCAATGAGCATGTGGTCAATCTCCTTTGCCTCAATTGTGTTAGCATTGCCTAGCAACCAGTTCCAGTGTAAGCTCCATTGTCTTGGGTCAAGTGACCTGCAGTGAGTAGACCAAGTCTGTACCAACCTACTTTAATTCACGTATATTTTCATTGACGAACATTTTCCTGGGACATTGGCTTTGAGTTGCATCCGTGTGTAAAATTTCAGCTTTCCACTTCCCCGAGATGGTACTCAACATTTATATCAGTGAGTGAGTGATTGTCTCGAGAGGCGGGATCTGCAATCATACCTGTTTGAGCCACCCCAGCTGATTGGCAGGATCTGATATCCAAAGGTTGTGTGGATGTGGCGTGCTTTATTGATGTCCCGTCCTCGTTCCAGCACGTCACTTTTGCAACCTGTCATGAGAAGGAATGGAGTTTAAAAACATGGACGAAAGTATATGTATGCAAATTCAAAATATAGAAGGATGTACATGCAAGGTGAGCAAGACCAAAAACTTTGTTTATTCAAATTTTAGGCAGAGGAGAAAAATAAAAGAGGATAAGAACAAAACAGTATACTAGAGGGCAACAGAAGGAGATTCAATGGATGTGATGACATGAACCAGTCGAGAAGGGCACTCAGTAGAGCGCATACCTCCGCCACGCAATGCCTGGTCCACGAGAACATATCGGGCTCAATACATTTTTGAAATCTCATGCGAAGCAGTACTATATCGTTTTTGACCCTATCTCTCAATGGTGAAGAATCACTTTATGAATTAAATAATTCTTGTATCCAGATCCGGATTTTCACCAAAATTGAACAAATTCGTCCTTGCCGCACACCCAACGGGTCCACCAAGTTTCATCCGAATCCATCCAAAACGTTTTGGGATATCATGCGAAATATCAGTGAGCCCGATCTCTCGATGGTGAAGATTCACTTTTAAAATTATCAGATCTGGATCCGTATTCGGATATTCACAAAAATTGAAACGGTTCTTCCTTGTCACACACCCAACATGTCCACTAAGTTTCGTCCGAATCCGTCCACAACTTTTTGAGATATCGTGCACACAGACAAGCAGACAAACAGACAGAAAGGGGTGAAAACACAATCTCCTTCACCTTCGGTGGCGGAGGTAATAAAAACTAGCATCCGTTGAAGACAAAGTCTTCGATATTCCCCGCCATAGTAAATGAGGATTAACAAACCTATATTCCCTAAGCGTGTGCAATATGTATGTGAAGTTTCCCCTCGATCTGTCTAGCCGTTCTGGAGAAGAAGATTTTTAAAATTTATTAATTTTCAATCCAAGATGGCTGACGAACCATGTGACCTATGACATCATAAATTTACATTCTGCCTCCAATCCTCCAGTGGAATACGTGTGTGAAGTTTCGTGTTAATCGGATGAGGTGTGTTTTTCTATCCAAGATGGCTGCCAAACCATGTGACTTGTGACGTCATAATTTTTACTATGTATGCAGGTGTGATGGAAGATGATAGTTGCAAATTTTCGCTTCGTTAGGTTGTGTGATGCCAGAGAAAACATTATTTAATATTTTTCTTGAATCCAACATGGCTGCCAAACCATGTGACCCTATCAATTAGAAAATATCAAAAGGCACCAGTTCACCACTTGCTTGATATGGTACCAAATTTGTAAATATTTTGTAGTTAAGCTCCGGAAACGAAATGTGACGGACGGACGGACGGACGGAACCCATTTCTATATCCGCCGCCAACTTTGTTGGTTGGCGGGGGATAATAATGTATATAGCAGGGTATTAACAGGAAGAAAAAGACTCTGAAAAGCAAAGCTAGCAAATTAAACAAGTTCACATCGGCACTTAAACTCATAAATACATTTCTGGTTTGTGAGGTGGGAAACACATCCTTGTTGACTGACGTCAGCAAACGGCGAGAGGTAAAGATTACTCGGGGCTGCACAGCCAGAAACGTGTTGGACACAATATTTTGATTTGTACTTCAAACCTTCGTGATGATTGCCCTTTCCAGGGCATCCTGATATAGACTGGACATTGTCCGGACCAATCTTCCGATCTTTTGTCGTGTTTAGAAATACTATGTCGTCAAAAGGAATTTGTACGATCTCTGTGTCTCTTTCAGCATGGAAAGAGCAAGGGAAGTACGGGAACAAATGGTGAATGGACCTTATGGGAAACCCATCCCCCCTCTCTCTCTCCAGGATGCGGTTGCAAACGTCAATCATCGACGAACTCTGCTCCAGCCAATGGGAGCTCGAGTTGAAGATGATGAGCCGACCAATGGCATTCGGATTAACCGTGACGTCATTACGGTTGAACCAATCAGCGTCTACCTTTTTGAGGCCTGCATATAAAGCACACGCCTTCACTTCCTTCTTCACTTGCTGCAATTTTTACCCTGAAGAGTGCAGCACGAAAAGCTTCGGTCACTATTGTGTGTGTGTGTGTGTGTGTGTGTGTGTGTGTGTGTGTGTGTGTGTGTGTAATGTCAGTGTGTCTCCTCCATTACTCCAATACCATGAAACCGAGTAGCCTGAATCTTTGCATGCAAACTAGAAATGGCAGGGAAGGACAGGAGTCAAAATTAGGTGTTCGGGTTAAATAAAACACCCTTTTTGAAGACAATTGAGGGCCTTATTTAATTATATCCTTTATCAGGTGAATCCTTGGCCACCTCGCTCTCTATGGGGTCCTAAGGCATATCCTGGGTTACCTTGCTGGGGTCTGAAGTCATCATGTTTTTATGGCCTGCTCAACAAAGCCTTGACTTGGAACAGGCCGCAACGATTTCTCAATGATAAAGTTTTTGGGTTTTTTCCACTCCTCACTCATATTATCGATAACTACGAATCGCTGTATACGTTGCAATGCTTAGAAACGCACGGAGATGCCAGAGTTCATGGCTTTATTTCATTTCCGCACATGCCATAAGTTCTAGAATCTCTTAAACTGAGCCAAATAACAAAATTGAAGCTCCAGAATTGATCTTAGCAGCAGTTCCGACTGCTAAGGGAAAAGTGTTTCATTCGTCCAATTCGGACATAGTTTCACATGTTGGACATCTCCGGGAGTTGCTTCATATGGACAGATCGCCGATCGTAAAATCGCTTTCCAAGCAAGTCATTCCTTATCAACTGTTTCAATGAGTGTTTAAGCCACTTGGCGAGCACTCGACAAGATTCACACTGTCACTGAATACTGAATATCGATCGATGTGAACAAAGTTCACACCTGGGTACAAAGGCTACTCACCTGGGTTGACCCCACGTTGTTCTGTGATGCGTCAGACTGTGAATGGCTCGCTGAAAATATGCAATTTCCTCTTTTCGTATGATACTCTTTCATGATACAACCCGACACTTTGGTATAGATGCATTGCCTAAAGAAAGTCCACATCCCCTTTCCAAATTTTCACCTTTTGTTGCCTTATACTTTATAGCCTGGAATTAAATTGCATCAATTCAGACTTTTTCCACCTTTATTTTGCACATCTTAACCCACAACTTCGAAGTGAAATTTTTTACAAGTGTCAGAAAATTAATTTAAAACACAAGTCTATAATATCCACCCCCCTGAGTTAATATTTGGTGGAAGCATCTTTGACGGCAATTCCAGCTGCGAGTCTGTTGGGATAGGACTCGACCAGCTTTGCACACCTCGATTGGGCAATATTTGCCCATTCTTCTGTACAAAACTGTTGAAGCTCAGCCAAGTTGTGCGGGGAGTGTTGATGGACAGCAATCTTCAAGTCATGCTGCAGATTTTCAATTGGATTTCGGTCAGGGCTCGGACTGGGCCAATCAAGGACATTTATCTTTTTGTTTCTTAGCCACTCCAGTTTGTTGTCATGTTGAAAGGTGAACTTCCATCCCAATTTCAGCTTTCTTGCAGAAGGTAGCAGGTTTTCCTCAGATTTTTCTGCATTTTACTCCATCCATTTTCCCTTCTATCCTGACAAGTGCCCTCGTCCCCGCTGGTGAGAACCAACCCCATAACATGATGCTGCCACCACCATGCTTCACAGTAGGGATGGTGTTATTTGGGTGATGTGCTGTGTTGGGTTTGCGCCAAACATAACGTTTTATATTTAAGCCAAAAGGTTTAGAAATAATGTTTTTTTTAAAGATTTTTGCGCAATCCAATATGGCTGCCAGACCATGTGACCCATCAATAATTATTCGTGAATAACCTGGAATCCCCAAGGCTTGTGGAACATTTGTGTGGTTTCCCTTCAATCTGTTCAGCCGTTCTGGAGAAGACTTTGTTAGGTTTTCGGGTAAATCCAATATGGTTGCCAAACCATGCGACCTATGAGGTCATATGTGTGAACTTTTTGTTCCTTATGGATAGGTGGTCATACTTGTAAAATTTCGACTCGATCTGTTCAGCCCTTTCAGAGAAGAATATATTTGACGGTTTAAAAAATTAAAAAAATTAAAAAAAACAATATGAGAGTTTCAATAACCATACAAAGGTCAGCAAATTCAGTAAATAAATTCTGCACAAAGTTTAAGGGCACACACCAGGCACACAACTTAAACATATCAATCAGATCCCCTCGTGATCACCTCCTTTCTCATGTATAATAGAGTCCTGTCTCATTCAGCTGTTCCTTATAATTTAATCGAGCTCGGCCCGGAATAAATCATGTAGTTCTATGCTGTCCCCTCTCGAAAGCAGCTATGCGTTTCCTCAGATGTGGTAACCAAAACTGAACTATTATCCTTCTGAACCTCCTGTATCTATTACCACCCCCAGATCCTCCTCCTATGGTACATTCTCCAAGACTGGCCCTTGAAGTATGTAATCCTTATTTTCCCGAGCATCTTACATTTATTTATGTTAAACTATCTGTCAATGTTTTGCTCAATCTATGAAAGTTATGTAGACTTTCCTGAATCTGATCATCCCCCTTCACTCCCCCCCCCCCTCCTCTCTGCTTGCTACATTAGCGCCAAGTTGTGTGTCATATGCAAATTAAGAAAGATGACTCTTAACCTACCCGTGGAACCAACTTCCACATTCTCTTAAATCTCATTCTTCCCTCCAGGTGGTCGAGACGGCTGTTATCTTCTCCCATCCAAAACCATGATCTTTTCTGCACTCATTACCCCATCCCCAACTGCACCTCAATCTGCCCTTACAAATTTCCAGTTTTCCCTCCTCCGAGTTTCATTCTGAATTCATCTCGTCCACCTAATGCGTCCTCTCGTCCACCCCACGCATCCTCTCGTCCACCCCACATTCCTCCCCACACCCATCGTTTATCCAAGTCTCCATCTATCTTCCCATACATGGCTTAACCTGTCCTCTACCCCTTATATACTTAAAGAATGTCTTGCTGTTATTGCTAATGTTCTTAGCCATATCCTTCCCATATTCTCATTTGGCTTGCCAATAATTATTTTCTTAACCAGCCTCTGTGTACAATGATACTTCTACAAGTGTGACTCCATTTGTGTTATTTTGTTCCTGATAAATGCCTTCTGCTGATCCTTAATCGCACTCTTTTTCCTCCCTGTCCAACCTCACCGGTCTCTTTCTGCCTCTGACTTCACACCACGTTGGAATATACTTACTCTGTACACGACACATTTGCTCCTTGAAGTTTCCCATTTCTTTGATGCTGATTGTCCTCTTCTTAGCTTACAGCCTTAACAAGGGAGGAGATGAAAGGATTCCATTGAGAAGCACCCGTTGGCTACGATTGTAGAGGAAGTCAGCAAGCCATGTGTGGAGTTGGCCTTGGATGCCATAGGCAGAGAGTTTGGGGAGCAGAGCAGGATGCCAGATTACATCAAAAGCACGAGATATGTCCAGCGAGACGGCCCTGATCTCATGTCTGACACTGAGGGCCTCCATGCATTGTTGGGCGAGTAGGAGCAGCATGTCCAAGGTGGAGTGACCTCGTCTGAATCCAAACTGGTAATCTGAGATTAAGTTGTTGGAGAAAAGGAAGGAATTCATATCAACTGCGATGATGGATTCCATGACCTTGCTGATTATAATCATTATTGGAAGTAAAATAAGAGGTCTGTAGTTAAGGGGATCAGTTTTTGCACCTTTTTTATGTAGTGCAACGATGTTTGAAGAATTTTAAGCAGATGTAAGATGACCTCAGGCAAATGACAGGGTGAAAAGAGCAGAGAGAGGATGTGTAGGAGTAGTAGAGCAGGTTTTTAGGACATGTGAGCTGATGCTATCTTGTCCAGATGCAGAATCAATCGAGGGTTGCGAGAGACTTCTCCATCTTCTCAGGTGGAAAAGACACAGAGTCCAGGAGCAGTTGGGTATGACTGGATAGGATGGGTAGAGAGACAGTAAGAGGTTAGGGACGCAAGATTTGTAAGGAAACACAAAAATGAGGCATTCGGCCTTCTCACGAGCGGAGCCAGCTACGATGTCATTTGAAGACAATGAAGAAGGGATGGAAGGGGAGCATACACCAGAGACAGACTTAACAAGGTGCCACCAGCTTTTAGAAGAGGGAGACAAGTTTCAAAGTTCATTATTGAGATTGGACAGAATGACATGTTTTCTGGCTCTCCTGAGAGTGGACACACACTTGTTGCGGGCTTTGTGGAACGAGCAGAGATTGCCTTCGGTCGGGTTTACTTCCTCGGAAGAGAAGGGAAGCAACTTGTTTCAGAGCAACTGCCTCACCACAGGATTCAGTGTGCAACTTCAGTGTACAAGCAACTGCCTCGATAGGATAACTGACGATGAGATGGGATTGATATGTGAAAAAGAGAGAGCAGGTTTCTGTGGATGAATTTGTAGGCAGAGTTAACGGAGACCAGTCCTGAAGAAAGATGGCTACTTGCAATCCCTGCCAAACATGTAGATTGAGAGGGACTGCAAGCAGCCTTGAAGGATGGTACATTACACAGCCAAACACGGGGTGGAAGTGGAGGGGAGGTTGCAGCCAAATGTACCCCTGGGGGTTGAGAAGTGCAAGATCAGTAACGGGCAGTGAGAAATGGAATTCTTTATGTAAAGTGCAACTCCGCTGCCATGACGGGGTTGAGGCCGATCAAATCGGAGCAGGCAATATCTGGGGGAGAGACACCAAGGACTCAGGGACATCCTGTGGGAGGAGGGAGTCTGTTAAACGGGTGATATCCAGTTTATCAACAGCCGGACCTAGATTAAGAGATCTGTCGCGTTGGAATGGAGACCATGGATGTTTGAGGTCCAAACTGTTAGGGACAGAGGAGAAGTTGTTGTGGGTACAGGATGGGGGGAGGCATTGTGGGAGCAGGATGAGGGGGAAGGTTTGAGTGGGTGTTGTGAGGGGGAAGCATTGAGAAGAGAAGGTGGGATGCAGATGGATGCAGAAAGAGTGAACATGATTTGACAGGGTGGAGTGAGGGGACAGGGGGGGGGGGTGAGGGTGTGGAAAGAGGAGAGATGAAGTGGAAGGATGCCAATTCCAAATTCCCAAATTGGACAAACAGATGAATGTCATGGGATGGGAGATAAGATTTTTTTTTTTTTGAAGGCACGGATAATGGTGGTGCTGTCAGTAAAGGAGGATGGTTGGTGGACCAAGTGCTTAGCTGACAGACAGTTTTGGAAATAATTTTGTGAAGAAGAAGAAGAAGAAGAAGAAGAAGACGAATAAGAAAAAGGGAACTAGCAGGAACAATCGATCGTGGTGAATAAAAAGAATGTGTGGGTTACTCCTGATGATGAAATAAGGAAAGTGAAGCATTTTAACGTGTTTTTAAACACTTTCAAAGGAAGAAGGAAGAATATTCTATATTCAATGAAGATTCAATTTGGAGATATTGAGAAAAGGGGGGGAAAAGGAGATGGAGAACAGGAAGTACAGGCAGAAAGAAATTAGAGTCCAACAAGTCTGGAGACGGCGATGGTTCACGAGCAATGTACACGGTTCGCCTTTTTTATTTTTTGACCTTCGAGGGGACGCCACGGGCAAACTGGCGGGAATCTGGAAAAACGTAAATGATGAAAGTTGTAGTACTCGAAGAGCACTACTTGCATGCCAACTTTCATTCGAAACAGTTGAAAACCCTAGGAGCTCGATGCCCAATTTATTGATTTTTTTGATATTTTCTAAGTTCGTGACCTTGTGACCTTGACCTTGGGACGAAAATGAAAAATCGAGCTCCGTGGGGCTATGCAGGTGCCATTGGGCTAACCAAATATCGAAACCCCTGCCAGATTCGACAAACCCCCTCGGAGAAGATGTAACTTGAAATCGGCTACCCCCTAACAACACATGTTTTTTGGGCGTGGCTCCACCCATAATGGGCGCAGCACGCCCATTCTCAGGAAAACACAACTAGATCATGATATAAACCTTCCACCCAAATTTTATCAAGATCGGATCAAAACCCACGGAGCTATGCTCGGGACAGACAGACAGACAGACACACACCCATAACGAATATAGTGGTCACTTACTGACTCGTGAACCAATGAGATTGTTCTAGAGTGAAAAAAATTGTTTTTTTTTAATTGAAGTGAGGAGGGGGAAAACAATAACGTTAAGGCTTTCATTTGGAACTTGATGGAGTCCTGCGCTCCCCTTTGGCTTGACGCCCCTGCCTCACACCATACCCTTTTTGATTCTGTACAAAGCAAGGCCCTCAAAATCTTTGGGATCTCCCGTGACGAAACTGAGTCTCAGCCTGTTACTTTCACATCACAGGTAAGTTGGTGGCTTCCTTGGATTCCACCTCCTCCTTTTTGATATGGCACAGTCTTTCCTCTCATGGCTCTGTCCCTCCTAGGTTTCTCCAGGGTGCATACGGTCTGTCAGCCTCAATTTTCTTCCTCAACTCCCAAAATCCAGGCTCACTGCTCACCACCACTCATTTGATTCTCTTTTCTCCCAGAACCAACTTCCCCAAACTGTTTAGTTCCATTCTTCACTCCAAGGCGTTCAAGACAGCTGTTCATCTCTACCTCCGGTCACCTCCATCCATACTGATGATCTCTTCTACTCCAAATGGCCCCATTCCAAAGTACTCCCTTTTCCAGGTTATTGTGATCCCCCCCCCCCCCCAAAACCTCTTTTCAATTGTTGGTTTGTCCCTTTTCTGTTTCATCCCTGCTTCCCGGCTTCCTCTTCTCGCTATGTTTCAGCATGTGTGCAACTTGGTCACCCCCACGTGTCCTTCTCTCCCTCCCCTTGATCTCACTCTCACTCTCACCTTCACCTTTACTCTGCTGTTGGGATTCTCCCCTTTCCATTTTGATCCCTTCCATTCTGCTATAGCTCTTCCACAAGCCTCAATCATGTAAAAATAATAATAAGAATAATAATGAAGCCTCTCCCTGAACACTAGTCCGCACATCCCAAGGATAGTTCCACTGTCCAAGACCATCCCAACTGCTGCTTGTGGTGACCATGCTCTGCCATGTGGGCAGATCTAAGAGAAAGAAACTCCGAAGAAAAAAAACCAGGGCAGTACATGCCACTTGTTTTGGTCAACACACGCCCAGGATATGGAATTCTGACTTCAAATGCCAGGTCCTCCAGGTTCCATTGCCAACTGGAAGGGCACTCGAAAGAGCGCATACCTCCGCCCTGGAATGCCTGATCCACGAGAAAATATGTGGCCCAATAAATTTTTTGAAATATCGTGCTATACTGTATATTAGTTTATCCCTTTCTCTCAAATGGTGAAGAATCACTTAAAAAAATATATTCGTTAGATCTGGATTGGGATCTTCACCAAAATCTAATCAGTTCGTCCTTGTCACACCTCCCAACATGTCCACCAGGTTTCGTTGATGGAATTGATGGAATGAAGAGAACACGAATCAAGGGAAGCAAACTGTCGTGGGAAGCAAGGAGAAGATGACATTTCGGCCTTTGCTTTCAGTCGGAGCAAAAGAGCCCTCCTACGAACCTTTCATTTCCTCTTTTTTCTGACGAAGGGCTAACGCCTGAAAGGTCAGCTTCTCCTTCTCACGGCAGTTAGCATACACAAGGATCAACATTCTGTCGATTATATCCGTTGTTCTTCCTGTATACCGACGCAGATCGACAAGACTTCGCAAGCAAAACTCGTTCTTCATTCAACATGATCAATATCTTTGTTTACAAATCCTAATCCCCTCCATCCTTCACATCCTACCCCCTCAACTCATCCCGCAAGCTTCTATCCCATCTCCACCACGCAGATCCTCCTTTTTTTTATTCCGGACCCTTACCTTTCTTTCAATTTTCCTTATCACACCCTTCCTTCTCTTACAAACGAAATGTGTACACTGCACGTGAAGGAAACGGTTGTTAACCAGTCGTTCAACTCCCGCAGAAGTTATGTCGCGTCAAAGGTGATAAAAGCACATTGATCAACAGAAGAAGTCAGGAAAGATCAACATGCCGAAAGTAAAGTCAAAATAATGCAAGCAACAAGACGTCAAGCTCGGTGAGAAGAAGAAAAGACAGAAATGAATAAGATATCAAGAAAAATGAGGTTATACACAAGAGGCAGCTGGGTATTTGAAGCGAGAACGTGTGCACAATAAGAGGGACACGCAGTGACTGGTCGAAGAGGAGATAAAATTGACTTACCACAAATGATCATGGAGATAACGACAGGCAAGACCTTCCAAAACCCTTCACACATCTTCCTTTTCCAACAGAGATGAAATCTTTTCAGCTGAAATAGTTTCCTGTGTTGGAGGAAAGGACAAAATCAAATGTTCGCGAAACTCTGATCCGTCATTAAACATTACAGTTGAATTGAAACAAAAGAATCAAGGTCGTCAATGTAGAAGTACACGAAGGGGTGCACTTTAGTTTGGCCGATTGTAAATGTGGGAGAGTAACGTTGGGAGGAAGTCAGGAAGCTTTTGGATTGACCAACTCTTTCCTTCCCTCTCTTTCCTTTTTATCTCCTTCTTTCCATCTCTTTTCCTGTCCGCACAATCTTTCCCCTTTTTTTTGGTTGTTCTCGTATTCGCCATCGCTATTATCCAAACAACCTTCTCAAGTAGTTCAATCTACAGTACATTATTTAATCGATCGTGCGATGTTAATTTTGAGGCAGGGTTAATCAATGGTGTTGGCTTTTTTAAACATATTCTTATTTTGGGGGGGTCATTGCTGTGCGTCGACCTTTTCTGACCTTGGTGTTCATTTCTGACATGATTAAAGTCGTGAGCAAATTCAGAAGGCGGGAGAAACCGTAGTTCAGATTCAGAAACCGTAATCCTTCAAGAAAGCTGGCAGGAGGTACGCACACTCGTCTCGAAGCTGTTGAGCCTGGGTTCGAATCCCGACCCAGCTATGAACTTCCATCTTGATGTTACGCAGTGTGTGTGCCTTCCCTCGGACGGACGTTAAACTGGAAATCCCATCTGCCAGCATTAGTTGGTTAACGTTAAAGATCCCATGGTGTCCTTTACGAAGAGTACGCGAGTTATCACTTGCACCACAAGCGAATTCACAACTTCTGCCAGAAACGACAAAGGGCATTGCATCAGTGGCACAGCTGTGCCCTCAGCCATTGATGCTACCCTGGAGCCTTGCGCTGCATACGAAAGAAGAACAAAAACTAAGATCTAAGATTCCTTCAGACCGATATACATCTTAGATCGACACAGCAATTCAGAGACCACAATATTACAATTAGAACTATGGCCATCTGGTGGAGTTGTAGTTGTACAACCCATATGGAGGATTCTTTTTTCACAAAAAAACAAAGCTCTGGACATTGTTTGCCCCACCTGCCGCATGGTAGAAACTCAATTTTGCTCTTCAAGTAGTCCAATGGAAAGTGGCTTTTCGGTATGACACTTCTACTACAACTTCTTTAACTGACCCAATTATTCCCGGCTATTTGTGATGTCAGCCAAAGAATGCATTTTGGTGCTGGGCAGCAGCTGGCCAGGCCTGTCTTTTCAGATGTTTGGAATAGGCTCATTCAGTGTTCGCAATGGACACCGTTTTTTAAACATATTGTACAGCTAAGGCTTTAATACCCATTAGGTAATGCCAGCATCTTTTCGGGCCACGAGGTAACGCTAGCAGACGGGTTCTCCGGCTTATACATCCTTCCGAAGGACGGCACACGCATATTAAAGCCTCTCACTGCATGTGAATCACCAAAATGGCAGTTTGTAGATAGCCTGAGGTTTGTACCCAGACTAAAAAGCTCAGCGATGAGTGCATATATCTCTAGGGCTGGGATTATAGAACAGAGCAGAAAGGTGATCTCGGGTCGTTCTGAAATAGATGTTCCAAATAATAGTGAGTCTAATAGAACACAGGAAAAGGTGAATCTTCCAGGTAACCCATTAAATGTCTCCCACTCAAAATCAGATGATTTCACCTCGCTGTGACCTTACCATCGCCAGCACATGCTTTTGTTTCAGTTTCGCAGGTAAATTGTCCTCATAATCAAACACAGAACATCATATCAACTACAGAGTTCATAGAACATGATACCCCCAGGAAGTGGCTATATACTTAAATTTTAATAAAATATCGATCTGTAAAATAGTTTTAAAAATCCGGAAGTTTTGCGCGACTGAAGCAATCTTGTTCATCCCCCTTCGACACTGTAATATGAGTCGCAGTTTAGGAGATGGAGGCTTCATTTATCGCCATAGAACACAACATCAATCAGCGTCGTCGTACAGAGGCATATTGGTGGCCGCTTCTTCACGCCGATACCGTACCTTCACATCTATCGATATATAGCATGGTCCTTTGATGTATCAATTATGAAGGCAATTTGTGTTCTACAGTATTCAGGTATATAATTCAATTCAAATAAAAGTTTAAAGGCACATAAGTAAATTAATTCCAGGTGTCAGGTCAGATCAGATGAGATCTGTGACTTGCTGCAGGTACCATGTAAACCCTGTACTAACCTGTTTCATGGTCGGGTTGGCGGTGACTAAATCGTCTCCCCCACCGGGTTTTTTGGTGAGAGGGTGCATGATATGGACACCCAGCAGGATTAAAAACAAAACCAGTCAAAGGGCAGAGGACCTCCTTGTGAGCCAACGGCCATCCATGTCGAGTGCCCAAATGTGTCTGGGGACGTCCTCCTGCAGTTGGGTTAATTTTTATTAGGAGGTTGGTGGCAGGATTTGCACTCCTGCCACCATAAAACCCTTCATTCCGCAAAACACGAAAAAAAAACCCACTCCGTGGAAGCACCACCTGTGCAGCTTCCATCCAGAGGGTGGCCCACCGGATGACGGGATTGAAGCAAAGCCTTCAGGACCCCAAAGGGCAGTCCCTTTGGATGGGTGCCTGGAATGACCTATCCATAAAAGAGGATGATCACCTGTCTCTGTTATCTTCTGAGCTCAAGCATTTGGACATCGGTATTGCAGCACTCTCTGGTGTTCGGAGACCAGATTGCGGTGAGATCATGGCGGGTGGTTGCACCTACCATTGGTCTGGTTGCTCTGATGGTTACCATGGCCAAGGAGTTGCTGTAGCTGTGTCCATGAAGCTGACTCCAATTATAATTGAGGTAACGCCAGTCAACAAGCATATTATGAGACGAAGGTTTCGTCACTCCTTCGGTGTCGTTTCCCTGGTCTCTGTATGTACTCCGACTGAGGCGAGTGATCTCACCGTGAAGGATGCATTCCATGCCACGCTCGAGTCTGTGGTTGATCGTGCTCCAGGCGAGATACCCTTCCACTTTTGGGGGATTTCAATGCATCAACTGGAAATGATAGGGATGGTGATGA
Source organism: Eptatretus atami (assembly GCA_035128595.1). Lineage (NCBI taxonomy): Eukaryota > Metazoa > Chordata > Myxini > Myxiniformes > Myxinidae > Eptatretus > Eptatretus atami. The sequence goes on along the minus strand of CM068958.1, from coordinate 17,747,892 downwards.
GTCATGTGTTGGTCCCCATGGGTCTGGAACTGTGAAACAGAATAGCACCAAGTCCCTTGACTTTGCAAGAAGTCATGGACTTAGGGTGGCTGGTTCATGGTTTCAGTGCCCACAGGCTCATCGCTGGACTTGGTATTCCAACGCTGGTGGTGTGGAAAAGGAGATTGACCACGTGCTCATTGATGGTCACTGGAGGACGATCCAGAACTGCACGGTCTACGAGAGTGCTCCGTTCCTCAATACTGACCACAATGCTGGTGATGTAGCAAAGGAGAATGACCATGTGCTCATTGATGGTCGCAGGAGGATGATCCAGAGCTGCACGGTCTACCGGAGTGCTCAGTTCCTCAATACTAACCAGGGGCTTCTTATAGCAACTCTGAAGTTGCAGCGTAAATCCAGGAGAATGGTACCATCCCAGCCTCGGCTGGATGTTGGCAGGCTCAATGATGAAAGGGTAGCTAAGGAGTTTGTAAACAGGCTGAGTGGAGATTTGGTGGGTCTGGTTGCTTTGGGGGATACTGAAGAGTTGTGGAGTGCCTTCAAGACCACTGTCCTTGATGTTGCCGGTGATGTCTTGGAACTCAACAGAGGGCGAAGAAGAATTTTGTCTCTGAAGGGAGACTGGATATCATTGACCAGAGTCGCAGGGCCACGTTGAATGGCAGAGATGAGCTGTTCAGGGAGCAGAGGCGTAAAACTGTACGTGCACTGAGGGTGGACAAGGAGGTCTATGTGCGAGGAATCTGTGAGGGGGTAGAGCATCACCTGTGGTCAAGTGATTCTCGTCCTGCTTACAGGGGAATTCACGCATTGTGTTCCTCCAAGCCCGTCCCTCGGTGTACTGCAGTTAGAGCAGAGGGTGGTAGGCTCTTGACAGAGGAGTCCGAAGTGAAGGCCCGCTGGGCTGCCGACTTTGAAAGGCTGTACGAGGCTGATCCACCAGCTGTCGAGTTGGATGTCAGGGGTGTTACAATCCCAATTGCTGACCCTCCAATCAACTGTGGTCCACCTTCTTTTGTGGAAACACAGGCTGCGGTGAACCGGTTGAAATTGGGTAAAGCGCCTGGGAACTGAGGCATCCATGATGAACTTCTCAAGGCTGGTGGAAATGCTTTACCCGTGCCATTACATGCAGTTCTGTGCTCTGCATGGAACACAGTCATCATCCCAACTGACTGGAAGACGGGCCTTGTTGTCCCTCTCTGGAAATGGAAGGTGATCGCCAAGACAGCAACAACAACCGAGGGGTCACACTGCTCTCAGTGCCGGGCAAGGTCTTTGCTCAGATAATTATTGATCAGGTTCGCCACCATCGGTTTGAGCACCAGCGTCCAGAGCAGTCAGGCTTTACACCAACGATGTTAACAATTGACCGTATCCTTGCTCTTCAGGTCCTCACCGAACGCAGACAAGAGTTTCGGCAGGGGCTGCTTTCAGCCTATGTTGATCTCTGCAAAGCATTTAATTCAGAAAAATCAGGATGTCCTCTGGAGGATTCTTGGTCTTTTTGGGGTGCCACCAAAACCGATCAATCTGATGTATGAACTGCACTCTGGTACTGAGAGTGCTGTGAGATGTGATGATACCATCTCCTACTTATTTCCAGTTGTTACTGGATTTTGTCAGGGGTGTATACTGGCCCCCACACTTTTCAGCGCTTGTATGGACTGGATTCTGGAGAGGATTTTGTCGAGATCAAGCTGCAGTGCATCGATTGAGAATGTCAACATCTCTGACCTTGATTTCGCAAATTATGCAGTCATTTTTGTGGAGCCTCTAGATATCCTTTTGGGGGCCCTCGGGGTGCTGAATGAGAAGTCGGAGCTGCTGGGATTACGGGTTTTCTGGGTCAAAACTAAGATCCAGGCTTTCATTGACATCTTGGATGCTGCTATCTTGTGTGCATATTGTGGCAAGGATGTTGAGGTCACAGAGATTCACTTACCTTGGCAGTGATATTCCTGTCTCTGCTGGCTGTGAGGCAGAGGTCAAGAGATGTCTGGGTCGGGCCTGGGGAGTCATGGATTCACCCCCGTGGCTTGGAGGATATTTGTGGGAAGTTTCCCCTCGATCTGTCCAGCCATTCTGGAGAAGAAGATTTTTTTGTAGGTTTTAGGGTTGAGGAGTAGCAACTGAAATGTAAATCCTATCCAGGTTCCTCCTGATAACTTCATCTTTGATTTTTGCTTGTTTGGGTTCCTTCTGATGACTCCAACGCAGGACTGTACCTATTTGGTCTTCCACTTGATTTGAATTGAATTTATTTTAATCCCATTCTGAATTCAATTGAATAATAATAAATAACGTCATGGATCAGGGTCAGGTGTCTGATCAAAGCAGGACGTCTTGGTACCCGGTCATCACTGCCAGCAGGTAAAAGTGGCAGTTCTGGTTATGTCTCTTATTAATTACGTAACACACCAGTACACAAACACCACACAACACAAGCCCTGGCGAGGGTCTGCAATCTCTGATTGCTCTTTTTCTTGTTGTACCTCTTGGTTTGATTGTAACAAAAATTTGAAACCGGAATAAGACTTTGCGGACAGCCTCAACTTCGTTCTTCAGCCTAAAATTATCTTCATTTAATCCATGGTAAAGTTACCCAATCAAAATTATAGAATAAATCAATTAGTTGTAAAACTCATTTTACTCTCTTCCTTTCTTTCAGTGCCAGGCGCATACAACAACACAACATTCCTTATTTAACCTCCCAGTTTTGAGTGCTTTCAACCAGCACAAGAATAAAAAGTTTCCTTTTTTCCTATCGTGGTATTTTTACCATGGGCATCTGCTCGTAAATATATAATTCCCTTTGGATCACCATGATTATTATGTCTGCAAGGTGCTTGGAGATATCCAGATGAGCAATGAAAATCTTACAAATGAAATGGCCGAAATAAAAAAACAAAGAAGTGATGGACCTTTCACAGGAAGTCCCAGATTGAACTTCCAGTGAAGTGGCGCTTCAGTCAAGGCTTCCGTTTGTATAACGAAATTGGTAATCTTGGGTTGCCCTGAGAACAACAATTTATGTTCTACTACAGGGTGCCCCACAGAAAACCAGGAAATTTGGTACCGTTTATTTAAAACAAAACAAAAGCAAACTTAGATGTAGTGTAAAACAAAGATACACTTTATTATATGTTAGTTTATTGATATGGTAAAATATGGCAAAATAAATCTCAAAATCTCAAATTTCCTGGTTTTCTGTGGGGCACCCTGTAGAACGGCACTCAGAAGAGTGCATACCTCCGCCAGGCCAGGTTAACGTTTTGCATCCCACTGATATAGGCCGGATCTGCATCCGGACCTTAACCAAAATCGAATTGGCTTGTTCTTGTCACCTACCCAACTCATACCCAACCCTAACCCAACTCAAACACCAAGTTTTGTCATAATCTGTCCACAACATTTTGAGATATCATGCTATATATCATTTTTGGCCCTATCTCTCAATGGTGAAGAATCACTTAAAAAAAATAATGATAGTAACTGGAACCAGATCTTCACTGAAACTTAAGCAATTCATCCTTGTCCCACCCCTAACCTGCCCACCAAGTTTCGTTAGAATCCATCCATAACCATTTGAGACACAGACAGATGTACAACCAAAAAGGGGTGAATATGCAACCTCCGTCCACCTTGGATGGCGGAGATAATAGACAGGGCCTAGGCAGCTAAACCATCCTCCCAGCCTATTTAAAGACAAGACTGTTCCACGTTTCCTCTCGTCAACCAGTCGGCTGAATGTTATTTTTAGAAAATTGATTCCAAATGTACTTCTTCATTTTTCCATTCCAATTGTCAAAATTTTCCAGTGAATATGTAACCTGTACTATTTACGAATCCTAGTCATTGGAAACATAACTGTACTGAAGACACTCATGAATCACACGTTCTGTGGAGGATGTTGAGAAATGTTATCGTGTTGTGATTCATCAAGTACATTCCCATTGCACTTTCTTAACTTCTGCTCCCAAGCTCGAGAAATCCCTTCCATGGGAATTTTTGTTTTTTTTTATCTTCACCTTCCATCTGTTTTGAAATGTCAAACCAACATTTTTAAACAAGGATCTCCTCCATTGTGTTTTCTTTTCTACACACTTGTTTTCAGATCAATGATAATTGTACACTTTGGCATGCATTTACAAGAGAATTAGAAGAAAACCAATAAATCACAACACCATATGGGATATGTATGGCGAGTGCACGCAGTTTCTCGTTTCCTTGAGAACCTTCTTTTGTACAACAAGTCGAACCTCGTGGAAGAGCTAGAACATAGAACGGATCAGGACGTAATCGAACAAAAGGAGATCAGTAGAGAGAGGGGAGAAACACCAACAGCAGGATTGAAGGACAAAATACAGGGAAACTTGGAGAAATAAGAGATGTAGAGAAGAATGAGGTAGCGGAGGATGCACAGGGGAGACAAGATTAATATAGAAGGAAAACAAATGAAGGTATAACAACAAATTTGCAAAGAGGTGTGCATGGGGAGGGAGGGGAGGGGGGGGGGTTAATGGGAGTAGAAAATAACTTTCATCAATGCTTAATGCCAGCATTTCTGGTTTCTTTAGCCTAAAGCTGCACTGGTTTCCTGCAAGCTGTGTCACTGATTTACTATCTCAGTAATCTACCGTTTATAACGGGGGTATTAAAGACCATGGTTTGAATAGGGGTTGATCTGAGATGGTGGTGAAATCTGTCTTGACCACCTAGAGGAAATAATGAGATCGAAGAGAATGTGGAAGTAGGTAACAGGTGGGAAAAAGAGGAACGAATGAGTGGAGGTGAGCATTAATTCTGTTTTTTGGGAGTTTCACGAGAAGGGGGTTGATGGTGGATGGTGTGGATGGTGCTCTGCAGATATGTGGGGGAGGGGTGGGCAGAGCATGGAAAGAGCAAAGGGTGCAGGACCAGAAAGGAGGCAGTGGAAGACAGAGACCATCGACCTGTCTGTGATGTGAAAGTGATGGTCCCATAGACCCAGCTTCATCGTGGAAGATTGCAATAATCTTGAAGGCCTTGGTTTCCATGGCATCAACCTGAGTACCAGTTCAGAGAGGACAGCAGTACTCCATCATGCTGCAGATGAAAGCCTTGTTGGTGGATAGGAGTTCAGGTGTGCCATGGAAGGATTTTGGATGATGGAGGATGTCCAGTCAGTGGCTGGCATTTAAGACCAAATTAGAAGTGTGGTTTTCCCATGAAAGATCTTTGCTGATCGTGCGATCCAAGAATTTGAGTGACTGAACTTGGTCGAAAGGATTGCTTGGAAAGTATGTGGAAGGGTTTGCCAGAGAGAGAGAGAGAGAGAAGGAGAGAGGGAGAGAGAAGAAAGAAAGAAAGAAAGAAAGAAAGAGAGAGAGAGAGAGAGAGAGAGAGAGAGAGAGAGAGAGATTTTTAAAATCAGTATTGAAAGATATATTTGATGTCTTTGCCGAGCTTGTGATTCTATCAAGGTCTGCAGAGAGGGAAGAGGCTGCTGTGTGTACCTCCGCCATATGTCTCGGTCGAGCGCATACCTCCGCCAGGCTGAACAGTTTACATTTTTTCATCCCACTGATGTGCTGGATCTAGATTTAGATCTGGACCTGAACCAAAATCTATCCCCTTATTCTTGTCACATAACCAACTCAAATCCACCCAGTTTTGTTTTGTCATAACTCATTCACAACGTTATGAGATATCATGATATGTATAGTTTTTAAACCTATCTCTCAATTTTAGAAATTAGTACTATGTTGACATTTTGACCTCAAAAATAATTGGTGGCTGAATTAAGAGAGCTGACGTGGAAATCCTGTTCAAATTTCAAATCAGTCAGATGAACATTGGTAATTTTAGAAATGGTGGCCTATGTTGACCTCAAAAATATAAAAATTGTCACCAAATTTGTTCGCCATATTGTGGAAGAATATACGAGCAAAAGAGTTTGAAGTACTTTTACCAAGTAGGCTGCAACAAACCAGAATGTACCTCTAATGAAGAATTTCTCTGAGAGTCTGAAAAAGTAGATTACTGAGTTTTTATACATTCTTAGAAGTTTATCACAAGGGGAAGTTTGAAGATTAAATAGGCGACATTGGCAGATCTAGGAAGTTTAAAAGCAGGGGCTCAAGACTGAGCTAAAAATACAATAAATTTAGATGAAAATACAATAAATAAATATTATTTATAAAATTCATTATAAATAAGCATTAATATAATTTATTGGTGGTTGCTAAGATATGCAGTGTAGCAAATTAAAATCGGTTGGTAATGACAGTTTGAAGACTTGAATGACAGTTTGAGTCTATGGATTGATGCAGGTGTTGCATAAGGGACATGTCTACAAGGTAAAGTTTTTATCGCTTAATATATTATCATATAAAGTGATGTGCGATTAAAGTTATTCATATGTCATAATACTTTAAATAAAAGTAATAATTAAATAAGTTTGAATAAAGATATTGCATTGCTGTGTGACTGACTGTCTGGACACAACTTTAAAGTTGTGGGTCCATTGATGTTGAGTAATCTACTGATGTGGACCTGCGACCAGGGATGTGGATCCATCGTTTGGAGAGGTTCTGGGCTGAAATGATCGAAACCTCAATGGAAAACGGTGCCCAGCTGATGATCCGTGCAGTTGCAAAAATCAGTAAATTGCTTATAAGTTAAGATTATAACTTCAAATAAAATAGCTTTTGTAAGTACTTATCAGTACGTGATATAACCGTGTTTGTTGTTTTTATACATGTATGCTTGTATGTATATGTGTATGTATGTACAGTATGCACGGATGTGTGGGGTGTTTATTTATGTGTATGTGTGGTGTTTATAAATGTGTATGTGTGGTGTTTATAAATGTGTGTGTGGGGTGTCTTGTGGTGTGTGCACAGGTATGTGTGTAGTGTTATATATATTATTTATTAATATATATTAATATAAATTTTACCAACCCAGGCGGGCTTGCAAAAGTAGGTTAATAACAGATGTCATGAATTATTAAATGAATCCTCGCACCACTTTTATAATACTGGTAATACTGGTATAATCCTTACTGTAGACCTACTTTTGCAGCCCCCTGTATATATATATATGTTTGTGGTGTGTGTGTGTGTGTTGTTGTGTGTGTGTGTGTGTGTGTGTGTGGTGTGTGTGTGTGTGGTGTGTGGTGTGGTGTGTGGATATATATTGTTACGGAAATAGCCCTTAGTATGCTGTTAAATATAGGATTTATATTTACAAATCCACCTCGACCACCTCGATCCACCTCGAATCCAGACCAATGAGAGGAAAAGTTACCACCGATCCACCACCAACAGGAGGGATGATATAAGAAACACGAGGGGCCTTGAGGGTGTCGGCGGTCGGTCGATGTGAGAAGGGTTCGTGCGGGTGATCGTCATTGCTGCCGGTTGGTTCGTGTCTGAGCTCGTCGCCATTGCTCCTGTTTCGCCCCAAGTTGGGCCGCCGTATCATCATTGCCGAGCCTGGAGTCTCGGCTGGTCACCATCAAGCTCCACAACCCCACACATGCAGTCGCGGGCCTAACCGCACGAGGCGGCCAGGTACCGACAGGACTCTGGTCCCAGCTCGCCTTTGCCTCCTGGGCTGAGGGCCGAATAAAGACCCACGGGGTCCGTTCTTTTTGGGTGTGTGTGTCTGTGTGTGCTCCGTCTTTAAGTAGAATTGTTAAGTGCTTTTGCTCACTATACCTTGCCTGCCTGATAGTCGTGATAACTCTGTTCTGTGTCTCCCTCCCTATTATAAATAAACCCCGTGTTAAACGTTCCAGTTCGTTGTCCGCATTTTCTTTCATTGGCCTAGCATGGTTCGGGTTTGAGTTATAGTGAGGCAATGTGCCGTAGATTGTTATTTGGACCGGCGCGGCTTTGGTAACTCCCGCTCGGTTACACCGGATCCGAGTCGGTAACAGCGACTCGTTCGGACAAAGCCGGCCGAGGTGTGGCTTCCCGGTAGTTAGATGGCGTGAGTACTTAGGTAAATTGGAATAGACAAGTGGACTCTTCCTCACGCCGTCGAAATATTGGCGACCACGGTCCTTTAAGCGACCCGTCGACTCCGGAGTTATCCGGGGTGACGACCTTCAATTCCGGTGTTCGGTGGGAGACGGCCAACTGCTCCATCTAGCGGTCATCCTCGCTACCGAACCCCAGCCCACAACAATATTTGTGTGTGTTTGTATGTGTATGTGTGTGTGTTGTTTGTTTGTTTGTTTGTGTGTGTGTGTTGTCATGTCTGGTTTTCTCCTTGAGACCACGCTGCAGTAATTGGTCGATATTTTGATTATAAGGTACAGTTTTAATGAGGATAACACCTTCTCTCTGTTGCTTCTCTTCCTTTTGTCCTGAAACAAATTGTAGTCTGGTCTACTTTTGAAGCCAAAATGTTGAAGTGTTTTACCCAAAATTAATGTTGTAGCCTACTTCTCAAGTCAATTGTTGTACTTCCCAGTGCCATATTCGTTTTTTTTCTTTAGGGTGAGACGACGTTTGGGCTTAGATCCAGAAAACGTGCAAAATACCACAAACACATATGTGGCAGACAAGATTAGGACACGAGGCACTGCGTGTGCGACTGAAGCCAAAGTCGTACACAATCTGCTAAAAACAAACCACTGATTGGAATTTTGTTGATAAAGGGATGGAGGAACCAATTTTTTACTTCGCACGTCTAAGACAAATTATTACAATGTACCCATCTATGTCTTTTGAAATGATATTAAAAAAAACATTGCAACGTGTGATACAATTTTTTAAAGGGTAAATAGAACCTTCTTATGTTTGAATATCTATAATTTCAATGATAACAAAATTTAGACTGGTTTATAAAATACAACATAATATATCGGGCAAGAAATAACTTATTTATAAGTTAAACAATAAAGAAAATTCTCTATTCAAGCCTCCAATCATGAAATATATAGAATGAAAATGTCATGGTGCAAATGACATTTAGAATGCAAATGACACACGATATTTATATTTAGATACCCCCTAAGATGACGTGTTTTTTGGTTTAAAAAGCTAAGCACCAAATTGTGTGTGTGATATACATATACAGTATGTATGTGTATATATATATATATATATATATATATATATATATAATATATATATATATATATATATATATATAATATATATAGCAGGGGTGTTTCAAAAAGATTGACACAAATTGACTTCCTGCCATTTCTTTGTTTTTTGACCAATACCATTTTCTTTTTCGGCGTTTGGTGTGTTATCGTGGGTTTGTGTCCTGGGATTTCTAGCTCCATAGCTCATCTATGCATTAACAGTGAAGCAGAAAACAAAAGTGGTAGCTCTGTGGTATGAGACTAAATCATATGTTGGCATCCGCCAGAGGATCTGCCGGAACACAACCTCAGAACACGTGATGGACCCACAAATTGCGCCATTCAACGTATTGTGAAACATTTTGAGCACAATGGTACAGTGCACAACCAGACCAAGGGCAACAGTGGCAGGCCAGCATCAGTAATCAAGAGCCAAGTCAACATCGACACCGTGTGGGATTCTGCAGTGGACAGTCACAAGAAGTCCCACCGCTGACGCTCCCGGGAGCTAGGCATCAAACCAGCATCAGTCTAGCGTGTCCTCACAAAGGAACTGAAGCTTTTCCCAAACATCATCTCTATAAGGTATAAATTTTGTCAAGATGACATGAGGAGACTTGATTCATGCAATTGGCCCAGTGACAGGATGCAATGGTACCCAAACTAGATCAACCTGATCAACCTGAGGAGATCACTGAGAGGTACCTGAAAGGGCCTAAGGTCACACGCTTCTATGCCTTCAATGCCAGATGGGGAACGCAAGAGCCTTACTGGTTTGAGAATGACAACAGCAAGATGGTAATGATCAACGGGAAGTGCTACCGGGCCGTGCTCCAGAAGTTCCATTATGATATAACCCAAAAGGTCACCCCAAACCAGCTCAGCATGACCTGGTTTATGCAGGATGGTGCACCCCCACATGGAGCTGGTGACACCACCACTTTCCTGTGGCAGCTCTTCAGAAACCGCCTCGTTGCTCCAGGTACCGCTCATGACTGGGCACCCCATAGCCCCGATTTGAACCCTCTGGACAACTGGTTATGGGGGCTGTGAAGGGCTCTGTCTACACCAACCGTACTGCCATACTGGATGATCTGAAGCAGGAGGTGTCAGACAACCTCCAGGCAGTGCCACATGAGACATCCAGGAAAGTTGGACATAACTTTGGAATCAGAATCAATGCCTGTCTGAACTGCGGAGGGGCACACATTGAGAACGTCAATTACAAGGATTTTGCGTAAATGTCAATTTCAGACCTTAGGCTCTCACTAACTCCAACAGTGACTTACTGCAATAGCAATCAGTGATAGAAAATACCATGTCATGAGCTTTCAAGAAATGTTTGGTTCACATTCATGAGGTTTCTGTTTCTTTGTAAATAAATATTTAAAAGTTGCATCACTCTTTTTGAAACAATATATATATATATATACAATTATACATATATACATATATGTATCTACACACACACATATACAAACATACATACACTGTCAGATCCTGCTATTCATGGGAGATACATTCCTGGAAAATTCCACAAATAGCGAATCCGCGAATAGTGGGGCATTGGTTCAATGGAAAAAGGGGGGATAGGTTCCCGGTGGTTTGTGGTTAATGAGGGACAATCAAAAATCCCATTAAAAATATGTGAAAAACCACATGAATACACATGCAAAAAACCATGAAAACGCATTAAAAAACTGGGAATCCCAGTCATAAAAATGCTACAGTTAGAACGATAGTATATGAGAGTTGTACTCTCATATACTACAGTAGTGTGCAGAGAATTACTACAGGAAAGGAATGTTATTTTTGCCTGGGATACGCCCGCGAAAACAAACAAACCATGAATACAGGAAGTACAGGCCCATGAATGTCGAAGCAGGTCACATTTTGGAAACCGCTAATACACGGTGCCGCGAATAGCAAGCCCGCGATATATACACACTTACAAAGGGGAGGGGGAGGGATAACCCAGCATTGCATGGGGAAAAAAAAATTTACACAAGGGTTCCGGCACATGTTGTGGCATTGGAAACGTATAGAGTTATTTCCCTCATCCCTCATGGTGGTGAGCTTTTCCCAGCATTGGTTTTGGGACAGGTTGGACATTGAAAAGCTATGGAGTTACTAGTCTCATGGTGGTTACCTTTTGCCTGCAGGCTGGCGGCAGCACTGCCTGACCAAACATCCCAATATACACTTCACAGCAGCCTTTGGTGGCCTCAAAGTGGTCTTCAAGGCCAACGTGCGGTATCTTAAAAACCTTGCCAAGATTCTGAAGTACATACACCCAAAATATGGGGCATCTAGGTGCTTCCGTTTGGCCATGAAAGAGTAATAAACAAACGCACAAACACTTGAAATTATTCACAAAATACAGTGCTGTGTATCAAAATCTACATATACAAGTTGGGCTAAAGCACAATGAAATGCACTTTGGGAGACAGAGTCACAGAACCCATGAATTTTCTCACACAAGCACAGAGCACACTGACTGACATAATCCAGTTAATCACATTCAACAGTGTGTGGAGAAAAGTGAAGAATAAAGGTGTTTTTTTTGTTGTTGTTGTGCAGCAAGTCAATCAGCTGGGATTGAGCAAACAAGGAAGCAATGTTACATTTTGGGAAAGGTCAGCTCTTGCAGATATATCCTAATAACTGAACACTTCGAACAAATTATGTATATTAACCAAAGTGGACCCAGACAAAATGAGAAACATAAATATTTTCAAGTGTTTGTGTGTTTGTACATTACTCATTCACAGCCGAACCGTAGCATCTAAAGGCCCCAAAATCTGGGTGTCGGTACTTCGGAATCTCGGCAAGGTTTGAAGGTACTGCACATTGGCCTTGTCGGTTTTGAGGCTAACAAAGGCCGCTATAGAGTGTATATTGGAATATGTGGTCAGGCAGTGCTGCCGCCGGTCCACAAGCAAAAGGTAACCACCACGAGGCCAGTAACTCCATGACTTTTCAATGTAAAACTCGTCCCGAAACCCCCGCCAGTAAAAGTTCACCTAGCTGGGCATCTCTTCCCAGGCAGCGCCGGGTACCCCCTCTAGTCTTAAATATATCAAACACTTGGATATAATTATGCAGTACAAGCATGAATGGCTGTTCATGCACAGATATAGAGATAAAACACACAGTCGTCATGAAAACATACTATTGTACCCCTTGACTATTACCTGATGCATTAATCCTGGGCACACTGCAAACAAACGATGCACCAAATTTGATAAAATGTTCAGAAATTACATTGACCAGTCATTATAAAGACTAATTAAAACATTTGTTTAAGGAAATACTCAGAATCATTTTCATATTACAAAGCCAGAGGAAAGATTTCTGAACTGTAAAGTGAAGGAGGGGAGAGAATGAAAGGGACTTACAGCACCAACAACAAAAACAACCAATGCGGACAGCTTCCATGCTGAAAAATGAATCTTCTTCATCAAAACGGGGAACAAATTTGCACTTGAGCTTGGATGCCATAACAATGGCCAGTATGGTGAAGAAGAAATCCCCCTTTTTGCAATCAGCCAAAAGTGAGGTAGCCTGGCTGAGGTATGGCACTCTGCTGTGGGATGGGTACAAATATCAGCTACAACAAACAGAAACACCGAGCCATCTATTTCTGACATCGTCTCTTTTGAGGTGGGGCAAGATTAGAGGGGGTGGGGGGGGGGGAATCCCAATATTTTGAATTTTCTACAAAAAGTGCATATTTAGTTCACAAGACAAACCTGTGTCTGAATCCCCAGTATTCTAGATAAGCATTTATGAAGATACTCCTGTCTGCACTGGTGCATTTTTACCTCCGCCACCGATGGTGGATGGACAGAGGTTATGTTATCACCCCTGTCTGCCTTTGTTTGTATGTCTATCTTTGAGCAGGATATCTCAAAAAGTTATAGATGGATTCAGACAAAATTTGGTGGATATGTTGGATGTGTGACAAAGACTAATTGTTCAGACTTTGGTGAAGGTCCAGATCCGGATCCAGTAACGTTTTTAAAGTGAATCTTCACTGTTGAGAGATGGGGGCCAAAATCGACATGTAGCACGATATTTCAAAAAGTTGAGGACGGATTATGACAGCAGTGGAGTACAGATGTGCTTGATATATTAGGAGAGGTGACATAGTTTAAAAAAAAAATCAAACACGCACCAAAATATAGCATTTTAAGAACTCTCTTGTAAGTTTGGACAAATTGTTTGATGCCGGTCAATCCCTGCTACTGCGGTACAAGAAAAACTTTGGGATTGTTCCTCTTTTCCTAAGTGCACGATAAGCCCTTTGGTCTTGAACTGTTTTTTGGCATGCAGTTTGGAAGTGCAATGCCTCAATGTTGGCTGAAAGAAAGAGATAACGAGAGATTAAACCGAAAACAAACAAACAAACAAAAGCATTGGATACAAATTCTGATGTTGGCAGGAGAATACTAAAATTACATCAGCGTAAGATTTTAATTAATATCAGGAAAATAAAGGCCAAGATATAAAAACACAAACAAACTGGGGATTCAAAATCAAAATTAACACACAAATGTCAATCAATATTCCTCTGCTTTGTGGCCTGTGAACTGTGGTCTTGCCACAGTTGGACCCTGCTGATAAAGCCACGGACGGCACGTGTTATGAAGTTGCATAAACATGGGCCATCTGCTAAGCAGTCACTTGAGATCTGTTTAACCCTAACAGCTCGGTTCTGCTTCATTGCAAAGCGTTCAAAAAGGGGAACGTTTGAATTACTGGGCAATAAAATAATTTTTGTGCCAATTAATCCGTTTGGGTTATCATAAGGTCGGAGGTGCATCGGCTATATTTCATTATCAAAAACTAAAAAGCATCGAGGAAGAACTCCAAGTCTTATCCGAGGAAAGAGAGGTTAAAATACTGCGTCGTCTGCGTAGACATTTTCCAAGTGGGTGTAAAAATGTCTCCAATGGCTGAACACGTCGGAAACTGCACTTAGTGACATAACAGCAGAAAAAAAAAACATGGCATTCCGTGAAAGACAAGCAGATATTTTTGACCGACGCGTTTCACTCCGTTACATTGATAAATAACAGTTGATTGATATTATATGATCATCAAAACTGGAAAAAAAAACGTATAAAGTGGTGTGCTACGTAGAGCTTAAAATATGTCGCGATGTCATTTGTCTCTGTCCACCTTCCTGTTTGAAATTTCGGGCTTGCGACCATTGTGGAGACAGAACATCAAAATACCGAGAGTTGAGTGACCGGGAACAGCAAGAAAGGACACACCGGTGAAATAGAGAGCATATGTTGTTGTGGAAGTATTCCCAGGTGGAATGAATATCACATGCTCTTGCCATTGCACCCATTTGGAATAAAACCCATCCATTGGGACCATACTCTATGCAGAGCATTGGTGCTGCCTCAGCAGTCTCCTTGGCTATTGGGTACAATCCTGGACGGGTCACCACTCCGGTATTAATTCCACAGCTGAGTGGAATTTGAACTCAGGACCCTCAGATCCCAAGTCCACCATCCTCACCATTAAGCCAACACCAGGCATGCATGAAATAATGCAGCACTATTTGAATAGAATGACACTTATCTGCATAAAAGGATGCAGAAGCGCTCCATAGCAAATGGGGATCAAGCCGTTATAGATGACAGCAAATGGATATACCTGGTATGCTCGAGAGAGCTTAAATGGGCCGTGATGTCATTCGTCTCTGTCCAACCTCCTGCATATCATAGCCACGAGGGAGGCTTGAACCACAATTATTTCCAATCCACTGACCAAGCTTTGCCAAGTAACATTTTGCACTTTAAACACATTATCACAGACTGCAAAAACCTGGAATCTGTTCAAAGAAATAAGCAAACCTGGGTCATTACACCAATCTTGAAACACAAGTTCACGATGAGATTGCCAGGATTTAATTATATGGTTTGAAGCATTACACTAAAACTATTTGTATCTGACACTAAAACTATTTCAGAACAGGAAACCATTTGTATACGAGCCTGGGTTATATCTGCATTTATTAATGGACAGATCTGCACCTTAATAATGACCAAAAACAGGCAGTCAATGTCAGACATGAGATCAGGGCAGTCTGTCTGGACACGTCTCATGATTTTGATACAGTCTGGCTTCTTGCTTTACTTTCCAAACTCTCTGTCGATGGCATCCAAGGCCAACTCCACACATGGCTTTCCGACTTCCGCTACGCTTGTAGCCGTGTGGCTCTCGACGGAATCCTTTCATCTCCTCTCACTGTCAAGGCTGGAGTACACCCAAGACAGTGTTCTGGGCCCAGTCCTATTCCTAATCATCATCAATGATCTCTCTCTCTCTCTCTGGAAAATCCTCTTTATCTATATTTGCTGATGACTCCACCTCTGTCGTTACATCACTTATTCTTCAGACAGACAGGTTGCAGCCTCTTCCCACTCTTCAGACCTTGAAAAAAAAATCACAAGCTGGTCAAACAGATGGAATGTCTTTTAACCCTGACAAATCTCACACTCTTTCTCTCCGAAAGGACCATCTGGCAGACCCTTTTATCTATTTTCTTAACAATCCTCTTGAGGAAGTTCAGTCATTCAAACTCCTGGGTCTCACGATCAACCATGATCTTTCTTTGGCAAACCTAATTTCAAAGTTGGCCGCCAAAGGCAGTCGCCGACTGGGCATCCTCCATTGTACAAAGTCCTTCCTTGGCACAGCTGAACTCCTATCAACCTACAATGCTTCAGCGACAGCTTGAGGAATACTGCTCTCCCCTCTGGGCTGGCTCCCCTGCCTCACACCCTGCTAAGTTTGACGCCGTGGAAAGGGAAACGAAGGCATTCAAGATCATTGGAATCTCCCACAATGAAGCCGAGTCGATGGGCCTATCACTTTCCCATGGCCTGCAGGTCAGTGTGTCTCACTGTGTCGTATTTCCCCTCCTTTCTGAGATTGCAACCTCTGTCTTCTCAATCCCGAGAGTTTGCTTCTGTTTCCATGTTGTCCACCTCCTGCATGCTCTCCTACCCCTCATCCCTTGTCTGTCTCAGTCTAATTTGTCCCTCGGCCCTGCTGTTGGTGTTTCACCCCCTCTCTTTCTGCTGTTGCATCCTGATCCATTCTGTGTTCTAGCTCTTCCATGAACTTTGACTGTGTATATAAAAAAAGCAAAGCGAATTTTAAAACTAACCCCAAAAAATAGATTCCAATAGCTTTCAGTTCCACAAACTGTCAAATGGTTGAAATAATTTTTCTGGACAACAAATTACACAAACGATCATGTATGTATGGTAAAAAAAGGAAATATCACTTTGTGTTTCAAAATCGTCCAATCATTGTAACGTGTGAAGCCTCATTGTCTTAAATACACCTGACAGTCACAGACGCAGACAACAGTGAAGAAGGGACGTCAGTGTGTATTGTTGTGCACAAAGACAGTTCAGAGTTCGACCCATCACATTATCACTAAACCACACTAGTGATCTATTAAGATGGAATATTTTCCATTTTCTGCACATGTAATTAATCTGTATGATAATGTGTATATGTACATTTACCTCCACCACCAAAGGTGGACGGAGGTTGTGCTTTCACCCGTTTGTCTGTCTGTCTGTCTGTTTGTTTGTGAGCCCGATATCTCAAAAATTTATGGACGGGTTATGACAAAACTTGGTGGATGAGTTGGTTAGGTGACAAGATCGAGTCGATTCGATTGTGGTTAAGATCTGGATCCAGATCTGGCCTATCAATGAGATACAAAACAAACTGTTCAGCCTAGCGGAGGTATGCACTCTTCCGAGTATGTTCTGTATATTCAGTACGATTTGAATACTTTGTGCAGTGGAATAAGACTCGTAGTACAATGGAATATTCTTTGGAATAATTGTGCAGACAGTTGATGCACATCTTTCGTTTGATTTGGGAAGCAAATATAAACGTTCTGAGCATTCATCTTGCTGCTGTCGGCTGATCAAAGAATATCCAGAACACATTGTTTTTTGTCTACTGTCACCATTGCTTTGTATGTCACCATATGGGAACACTATGGGATACTGTAGTGCCTCATAAGATGCATACAGCTCACTGATCCCTTTAAGTGCCCCATCGTGAAGTCTGAGGACAATGTCTCTGGGTTCTGTTGGCTCATTGTCCATTAGGAGGCGACTTCTGTGCAGACTGGTGTTGTAGCGGCGTTTGGGCGTTGTAGCGGCGTGTGTGCTCTCCTTGCGGTCGCTTGTTCTCTCTGATGAGATCTGGCGCCTTTCAGAATTGCCTCCTTCTGCAAGTACATCTCTTGCAGTCTTGAGCTCACGGACCTGATGGTTATTCTCGTAAAACCACTTTGTGAGCATCTCAAGGATGTTTGGTTTGAAGGCTGCTGTGGTTCCTGGCAGCCAGCTCCTTGACGTGCGAGTCCAGGAAGTAGACCTATAGGAACTTTGGCTGGCCCTCTTCAGGTGGGAGCAAGCTGACAATGCGGTGGAACACTTGATCTTGGATCCGGAAACTCGGGTTCCAACCCTGGACTTCAGCTTCCTTGTGCCCGAAGCTCGTCATCGCAAAGCTGCCATTATACGTCCGAATGCTGTCAAGGAAGTGCTTGCGGAGGGGACGTTCGCCTGAGAGAAGTTCCTTCAGCAAGGGCGGAAGGGCAGGAGAGGGCTCAAGGGCGACCTTGCCATCGCTGCAGCACACACCCTTGGTCTCTCCCTTGAACTTGTAAGCAGAGCAGTGGGTGCA
>CM068958.1:17712615-17725671 GCA_035128595.1 Eptatretus atami | reverse complement strand
CCTGTTCATTGAGCCTGGCTGATCGCTCCTCTTCAGTCTCCTGTCACCTCTTAGTGTGTTTTCGCGAAGCTGCAGCTGCCTTGGGACCAGTGGAGCTCTTCCTTTTTCGAGGCATCTAAAATCAGAAAGTCGAATTTTGATCAGAAACTTTGCAAACATTCACTGGTCTGTTCATCCACTGGTCCGTCTTTGTGTTATTTTGATCAGGTTGTGAATTAAAAAAAGTCGGACGCAGAAAATCAATCAATTGCGGTAGAAAAATTTAAATGGCCAAAAAAAAAAATCGACGAATTTTTTTTCGGTTTTTTAAAATCTATGGGGTGCTGTCATACCTCTGAGATGTGATGATTCCTAATATGCCTTTAGTTTTGCTCTGCGATGCGTAGTTCTCGAGTTATAAGAGAACAAACATACACAACGACTTTATATATATATATTATATATATATATATATTATATATATATATATATATATATATATATATATACATAAAAATATACATAATATATATATATATATAAACTATACATATATATATATTACATAAAACATATACATATATATCATATATTATATATACATAAAACATACATATATATATATACATTATACATTACATATATAATATATATATTACATATACATATCATATACATATATATATATTGTTTGTTCAATCTCATAATGTTCTACACCAAACTTTCTATTATTATTTCTTCGAAAAAAAACTAATTTTGTTTTTGGCAAAACAACAAAATAAATAAATATATCTTCTTCCTTCATTTGCAGCATGAGGCTACAGGGTCGTAACATTGGCCGAGGGCATGAGGCACGGCTGTGCCATGGATGCAGTGCCCTCTGTAGGTTTAGCGGAGGAAATTGTAATTTGTTCAGGTTGACGGTGATATCTCACCTCCTCTTCGCGAAGTACACCGTGCGATCTTTAACGTCCACTAACTCATGCTGGCAGACGGGACACCCAGTTCAATGTCCGCCCAAGGGATGGCACACGCAAATATGAATCACACTGCCTGGGAAACTCCAGGCTGACACAATTTATATATTGCTGGGCGGTATTCAAACCCAGGTTAAACAGCTTCGAGGTGAGTGTACACGCCTATCGGCCATCCTGGTAGCCCTAATAAATAAATAAAAACCTGTCGTTCCATTGCTGCTTATGAAACACTGGTAATTGTCCTTTATACACAATATCACACATCTCACAACGTCCAACAGTATCTTTGTTTTTCAAGACTTTCAATATGTATTGAAAATTCAGGCCAAATTATGAAGTGTCTTCCAAGCCAAACTTGTTTGTGGCACATTTCCTGGAAGTTGATCCTTTTTTGTAACCCTAACAGCTGTACATAAAACCAATATTAAGCATGGTCTATTTTTCCTACGCAAAGGCAAACATAAAGAAATGCTAATTAATCAGAAACGACGACAGGTTGTTTAACCACAGTGAGAACGATAGTGCAATTTACTTTTTTGTGGTTCTTTACTTCCAGGTTCTACACAAGTGATCCATTTTGAGAAATGTCCTTGGTCAATGTACTGTGTAATTAATTTGACTTTATGTACAGCACTCTTCGGTTAGAGCTCGACTACGCATCTTTAATGGTGCATACTTGAATTTTTCCCATCTTTTTATGGAAAATAAATAGTTGTTAAAAATAATTTAAAATATCACAACAATCTGCACTTGAGACTTTATGGGTTTTTGCAATGTCTCTTAGCTCTACATCCAAGACACGGTTGGCCTTCGTAGCCAGAAATGGCTGTTCATATGTGACATGGGAACAATCTGGATATGAGAATTTCTTTAATTGTGAAGGAGCTGCAGCCCAATCAACACCCACACTCTGAGATAGCGAGCAGTGGAACTTGTCAAGGACATCCATCCATCCTTCCTTTGGGACCATACTCTATGCAGAGCGTTGGTGCTCCTCAGCAATCTCCTTGGCTATTGAGCACAATCCTGGACAGGTTGTGTATTGTTGTCGGAAGGATGACAGGCAGAGTTAACCCCACCTGGTATTAATTCAACAGCCAAGTGGGATTTGAACTCAGGATCCTCAGATCGCAAGCCCACCACCCTAACCATTAAGCCAACATCAGGCGGCATAGGGATATCCAAGAACACAAATCCACTTGCTCGCTGCAATTTAGGCAGGAATTTGTTCCAGGGTGCCGGTGATAGCTTGCCTATTTTTTTTTTTGCAAAAGACAAAGTGGGATCTTTAATATCCATCACCAAACAGTGAATGCAGACATGTGCTCTAACTTAACATCCATTCAATGGATGGTGCACAGATCGCTGGATTGCCCTGCTTGCAAAACATCAGGGTGACAGTTTATAGTTGGGTCGACATTTAAAGATCGGCTAGACAGCTCAGAAGTGAGTATGCATACAAGTGAGTATGCAAGTAACAATAAAATCAAAATTAACAATGTCAGTTTTGTCCATTTTTAAAATGTTGATCCCAGATCTTCATGTCCAAAATTATCTAGCATTCCATTATCTTGCAAACAATGTCTTCATAGCCATTACGTAAAGCACATTGAAGAACCGAGTCCAAGGGAAGCTGGAATTCCTTTGGAGATACTACATGCTCTTCATGTGTTTGCTCATCTTGCTCTTCATCAGATACCTGAACATCATCATCATCATCATCAGTGTCACAATTTTCAATCTGGGACAACACACCCTCAACATACCCCAAAAGCTGCTCGTCACAGTCATTTTACATTTCACTGGACGGAGAAAGGTATGTATCGCAAGTGGTATAATCGTTGTACAAGTTTCCATTCAACATTTGCAGAACTGCTGCATTTGGTTGTTCGTAAAAACTTTCAACATCACAGTCAGAAGGGTAAGCACAATCACCCAATCCACACCCCTCAAAGCATTTCACAATAATTATGGGATTCACCTTATCTCACGCCGACTTCACCCACTTGATGGCATCAACAATGCTGGAGCCCTGCACATACTTGTGAGCATTGCCATACGCGCCGATACCGATAATCACACGATGAAGCAAACAGTGATGGTAAGTGGCCTTCATTGCCTCGATGATGCTTGCATCACATGGCTGCAACTGGTCTGGCATGGTTAGAGGAAGAAATGTCACCTTGATATTTGACATTTGTACATCGGGGTGCACTGCACGGTTGTCAATGAGAAGGGGGATTTTTCTTTACTGCAGCTGCATCACACAGTTTATTTCTTCGAGCCAGTGAATAAAGATATCACAAATGATCTATGCCTTGCTGTTGGACTTGTAAACAACGAGAAAGCGAGACTCATATTCCCGGAAACAGCAAGGTTTTGCAAGTTTCCCAACAACAAGCGGTGTAAACTTTTCCCCAGTTGCTGAGCAACCTAATAACACAGTTAATCGGTCCTTTGCCTTCTCCCCTCCCCTGCACTTTCTGCATCTTAAAACAAGCGAATCATCAGGCAATGCACCCAAACTTCCGTAAGCTCCTCGCTTGCATCTACCACCTCACCAGATGGTAAGCCTGGTGTTGGCTTAGCAGTTAGGGTGGTGGCTTGGGATCATCGGGTCCTGAGTTCGAGCCCCGTTGGCAACTGAATTAACATCATGGGGTTGACTCAGCCTGTCATCCTTCCGAGGTCGGCGAAATGATCACCAGTATACTGGTAATAGGGGCACTGCATCAGTGGCATAGCTGCGCTCCTAACCAATGATGCAACCAGCAGCCAAAAAAGGCAGCATACGATGGGAACCAGATGGTGTGGGTAACCGCACATTGTGGCGACACTTCCACGAGTTGAGCCAGCCATGTGATGTACAAAAACTCTCAATGTTCAACTCACAGCTGAACATTCTTGCTTTGTCCTGGACCATTACTCCATTCACTGAAACATGCCAAGGTTTCAGAAAAATGTATTTTATAAATAATATGAAAAGATTTGACAGGAAAACATTAACAAGCATAGACAAACATTAAAACATGACAAACAATACACAAACCAGAATTATATATTATAAAAATAACAAAGTTGCAAGTGCTCATTGAGAGCACTGCCCCCAACCGCACCTTCACTTGGGACGTATCGATTTTAGTTATAAAAAATAAATATGTGGGCAGCAGTGATGGTAAAGTATGTATAAATAATTTAAAGTTGTCGGTTAGTCGTAGAGATGGTAAAGTGTATAGAAAATAAATAATTCAGTCATGTTGGTAGTGGAGATGCAGAAATGTATATAAATAAATAAATGATAATTAAAAGTTGTGCATTGGTGGTGGAGATGGCAAAGTACATATAAATAAATAAATTCAGAAATAATAGTACATTTCACATGGATATGGTCAAGTGTATATAATTAATAATGGTTCCCGAAAACATATTATAAAATCCTGTAATTTCGTGAAAATGAATTTGAAATTGCCAAAATTCGGAAATAAAGTTGTTTGTCCCGTGACTTTTGTCTCCGATCCCAAAATAATTTGATGAGCCTCACGCCCAAACGTGATTGTAACCTGTGCCGAAAATTAAATAAATGGTCCAGTCATTTTCAAGCAGATTCTCCAGATGGATGCACAGACGGGCATATACATGGACAGGCAGACAGACGGATGCACCGACAGCACCCAAAATACAAGTCCTCAGCTGGGCTAACGACAGCAGGGGAAAAATAATAAAATAAAAAAACTTTTTTAAAAAACAAAAAAAACACTGACCACGGATGTTTTTGGCTCGAGCTGCTTGGAACCACTCCCAAACGAGTGCGTTGAAGTTACTCCACCGGAGATTTGGTCCTTTCAGATAGTTCCGGTGGGCATGGGCAGTGCCAGACCTCCAGGTATTCATGATTGCATCGCTTTCCTTCATGATGACTTGTATTTGCATTTTCCCAACACCCATGATTTGTGCAATGAATCGGCAAGACCTCCTCTCCATCTCTCGCATCTCGATGACCCTCACACGGTCCTCAAGTGTCAAAGTTCTTCGTTTTGGGGAATGATCCGTGGTGGGCGTTCGATGCATTCTCCGAGGCAGCAGCTGTTGTAATGAATGTGCAATCGCTCCTGTCACCAATCAGATAAAACGAGATAATGAAAGCAAGAGAAACAATGATGACTTTGACGCAACTATTCAATAATATTTTTTAAATCTCAACTGATCATTGCTTCGATAGCAAGCAACATTTCTTGCAATCGGAAATGCCCAATTCCATGTGGGCAGTTGAATCTTTCTTTTACTTGATGCCAAAATGCAATCAGCCAGACTGATCATTAATAAATTGGCACATAGTAGAGACAAAGGGGTGATATGTCACAATTATCTTTAAAAATAAAAAATAAACAGCGAACTTCAAAATTGTCAGTTCTCATTTACAGTCTCCCAACATTTTGGGACCAGAGATGCAAGGCTTCCTGAAAATTGACATCGCATTCTCAGTCATGACACAGATTTGATTTTGAAGGCATCAAAAATGTATTCTTTGACACGTTTGCAAAAGCTATTAAAGATTGTGAACAAAATTGCGGCAAGAACTGAAATCCATCAAGCTGCATTGCATTCCAGGATGGAGCATTTAATTTGTTCGAGGCCGTGCAAATCGACGGCCGAGGCTGTTTATTCCTGATACGTGATACATCCTGGAACCCGTGCCTCCAGAAAACGGATGTTTTTTTGGAGGGCCGGCCGCATTATCCATCCAACCATTATGTCGTAACTTTGTTCAAAAAAAATTATCCATGGGTCGGCGCTCATACGTTGAAATTGTTGCGTCAATCGCTCAAGTGGTTGCAGAGAAAATGAATTTAAAAGCAAGTAAAGGAAAGAAAATAAAAACGGTCCTCGGCTGACGCTCCACAACATGGTCAAGGATGGTTGTGGACACCTATTGCTAATTGTATTATTTAATGTGCAGAGGGAAAAGAGGGGGAGGGGAGAAAAACAATTCTGCTATTGATGCGTCTGTAACTTCGTTACTTAATGTTGATTAGTCATTTCTGACATTGATATTTTATCTACAACAACCTCATCCCCCCTCCCAAAAAATAAACATCAGACATCGATTTGAGAATATCATTACAGTAGAGGAGGTTAACCAAACAACGTTACACCAAAGTAAAAAATAAAAATAAAAAATTCGCTCCTTAAAATTAAAGTTATAAAGTACGACACATACAGTGCCTTCAGAAAGTAGTCACACAACTTGACTTTTTCACATTTTGTTGTGTTACAGCCTGAACTTATAATGGATTAAAAAAATTTTTTAAATAAAATTGTCACCGATCTACATAAAATATCTCATAATGTCAAAGTGAAAACATGTTTTAAGGAATTTTTACAAATTAATTAAAAATGAAAAGATGAAATGTCTTGCGTCAAGTATTGAACCCCTTTGCTATGACATTCCAAATTGAGCTCAGCTGCATCCAATTTGCTTTGATCATCCTTGAGATATCTCAAGAACGAGATTGGAGTCCACCTGTGGCCAATTCAATTGATTGCACACAATTTAGAAAGAAACACACCTTTCTATATAAGGTCCCACAGTTGACAGTGCGTGTAAGAGCAGAAACTCTCCTACAAAGTCCAAGGAACTGCCCATAGAAATCCAAGATAGAATTGTGAGGAGGCATAGATCTGGGTAAGGGTATAAAACAATTTCTAGATTGTTGAAAGTTCCCAAGAGCACAGTGAGCTCCATCATTACGAAATGGAAAGAATATGGAACTTCCCAGACTCTTCCTAGAGCTGGTCGTCCGACCAAACTGAGCAATTGGACAAGAAGGACCTTTGTCAGGGAGGTGACCAAGAACCCAATGACCACTCTGACAGAACTACAGAGTTCCTTGGCTAAGATGGGAGAACCTGCTGGAATGACAACAATCTCTGCAACACTTCACAAATTGAGACTTTGTGGGAGTGGCCAGACAGAAGCCATTCCTGAGAAAAAGGTACACGACAGCACACCTGGAGTTTGCAAAAAGGCACGTCAAAGACTGAGAGCATGAGGCAAAAGATTCTGTGGTCTGACGAGACGAAAATTGAACCATTTGGCCTGAATGTAAAGCACTACGTCTGGTGGAAACCAAGCACAGCTCATCACTCATCGAACACCATTCCTATAATGAAGCATGGTGGTGAAAGCATAATGCTATGGGGATGCTTTTCAGCACCAGGGACTGGGAGAATTGTAAGGATACAGGGTAAAATAAATTGAGGAGAACTTTCCTTCGAATGCAAAAGACCTCAGACTGCGGCTAAGATTTATGTTCCTCCAGGATAATGACCCCAAGCATACAGCCAAAGCAACACTGGAATGGCTTCAGAACAAGAATGTGAAAGTCCTTGAGTAGCCCATCCAAAGCCCAGACTTGAATCCCATTGAAAATCTGTGGAAAAACGTGAAGATTGCTGTTCACTGACACTCCCCCATCCAACTTGACAGAGCTTGAGCAAATCTGCAAGGAGGAATGAGAGAAAATCCCCAAATCCAGATGTACAAAGCTGATACAGACATACCCAAGAAGACTCGAAGATGTAATCGCTGCCAAAGGCGCTTCCACAAAGTATTGACTCAGGGGTTGAACACTTATTGATGCAAGATATTTCAGCTTTTCATTTTTAATTAATATGTAAAAATTTCTAAAAACATGTTTCGCTTTGTCATAATAGGGTATTTTGTGGAAATCGGTAACAAAAACTTTAAATTTAATCCATTTTAAATTCAGGCTGGAACATAACAAAATGTGACAAAAATCAAGGGGTGTGAATACATTCTGAGGGAATTGTCATAGGCTGTTCAAAAATATTTTATGAACAAAACACTCACAACAGTCAGAAGCACACCAACGACTTTTGTTTGTATTTTTCAATACACAAGTATGTACTGACAGGCATTAAAGCCAACAAACTGGGGAAATCACAGAACCGTCGGAAAACATCCGTAAATGAAAATATCCAAATATAAGTGCAGCCTTGCTGTGCTCACTGCAGGTGAGCAAACGGAGAAAATTGGGGAGCATGGTTCATTATTGCTTACAATGTGTAAGCATACCACGAATAGTGTGTGGGTATATATATATACTGTATATGATATATATATATCCACACACACACATATGTATATATAATTGCAGTTCTATAAAACCCATGCCTCTAAGGCAATGGCACACAACATCAAGCAGCAGCAGCAAGCAGCAGCTCTAAGCAGCAGCCTCTTCGCTCTCTACAGATCTGGATAAAATCTGAAACTGGTCCAACACATGAAACATGTCTTTCAATCCTGACAAATCTCACACTCTCGCTATGTCTCCAAAAGGATCGTTAGAACCCCCCCCCCCCCCCCCCATCTACTTTCTCAACAATCCTCTGGAAAAAGACCTTTCATGCAAGCTTCTGGGTCTCACTCTTAAGGCCCTGTCACACCTTGCGATTTAGCCAGTGTATGCTGACGGATGTAAAATTTGGCTAAAACGCTGGCACACGTCGAATACGTTATGGGTAAGTTTGTATACGTTAAGAGCACGCTGGCATACGTCGTAGTACGCTGGCATACGTCGTAGTACGCCGAGGTGTTAGAACAATTTTCCATGCTTGAAATTTTTCGACGTATGCCAGCGTATGACACACGTTCCGCATAACGCTGGCCATAAGTTGTAGGCACGTTACGCGATCGTTGGCACACGTCGACACACGTTACTTGTAAGTTACTCATAAGTCGAAACACGTCGAGGAATGTTTAGCGTACCCGAAACTTATTTCTAACCTATGAGTCACGTGTTGTAGGCACGCTACACGATCGTTGACACACGTCCACACACGTTACTTGTAAGTTACTCATAAGTCGAAACACGTCAAGGTTAATGGTTAGCGTCAGTGTTCCAGACTCCCTGTTTTTTTTGTTTTTTTTCTTCTGTGTATGAGGGTGATGTTGACACTTCGATTTTAGTGCGGTTATAATATAAATTAATTAATAGGCTGCCGCTCAACGATTTAAATCATAACCTCACTAGAAATCGAAGTGTCAACATCACCCTCATACCGAAGAAAAGAAAAAAATACCCCGAGCAGGAGTGCCGGTCATCTTGCCAGAGGTCGAAAGTAAGTACTCTGTGCCAGAATGGAATAGGGGCAGTTCATAAAGTACGTACGCTCTACTTCCGGGTTTCAAACCAAACCCACCCTCTGTATGCAGGCTAGTGACCACCCACCCCCCCCTCTGTATGCAGCGCTAGTGACCACCCACCCACCCCCCTCATACATCGCTAATCGCTTGCAAAGCCAGCAGTTCCTTATGAACCGATGTTTGTAAGTCATGACGATGCAGTCCTAGCGGTGTAATTTACCTTTTTCTTTTAATATCACAGCACGTCATTTATGAAAATAAAAGTACAAATTGACATTCAGTCAATGTTAATGTCATAAATGAAAGTAGTGTGCATATAAACTTGTGTTCCATTGTTTTAGTTAAATCTGACAAAAGCTTCAAATGTAATATTTGTCTCGGAGAGTTCCGGTTCTTAAGTTAATACTTTTTTGTGTATGTCGTACTTTATGAACGGCCCATACGGGGAATCAGAGCGAAGTTTGAAGGCTATAAATTGGAACGAGAGCAAATTTCAAAAAAAGGCCCGGTTGTTTTTCTAGATAATAGTCCGTAGTATCTAATACTAACAATACATCTGATCTCTCTTGATAAATGAGGGAGGAGATACGATTTGAAATGCGAATTTTCGCAAACTTTGACAGCCTCGTGACGTTGACCTCGACTTGGCGACCTTGAAGTTATATCGTTGTGCATGTCTCATCGACCTCTATCCATTCCACTATTGTTATTTGTTCCACTCGTTTGATTGTGGACGGACGGACGGACGGACTTCGAGACTGGCTTTATTAGGTCATCTCTACTGAGATGATAGAGATGACCTAAAAACCAGGGAGTCTGGAACACTGACGGTAACCATTACCTCGACGTGTTTCGACTTATGAGTAACGTACAAGTAACGTGTGTCGATGTGTGTCAACGGATCGCGTAGCGTGCCTACAACTTATGCCAGCGTAATGCGGAACGTGCTGTCATACGTCGAGTACGTCGAGAATTTTCAACATGCTGAAAATTTCTCGACGTACTCGGCGTATGACGACGTATGCCAGAAAACTTCGACGTATGCCAGCGTACTCTTAACGTATACAAAACTTACCCATAAGTATTCAACGTGTGCCAGCTTGGTTCGGCAAATTTTTCATACCGTCGCATACGCTGGCTAAAACTCAAGGTTGACAGCGGCTTCACACTTCGATGTCTACTGCGGTTATGATTTGAATCGTCGAGCCGCAGCCTATAATAGCCTACGCCACGTGATCGTCGGCGATACGCTGCCGCGCGTATGCATAAGTTAGACTATCGTTGGGCATAGGTTGTGAACGCCGACAACACGCTCAGCATTCGTTGGTATAAGTTATCTATATGTGATTAAAACTTTCTGTGTATGTTACTAATACGTTATGCATACGTCCAACACGTTATTATAGGCCCAAAACTTAAAAAAAAACAACAATAGTTCAGTGTACGCCAGCGTTTTACATACATTTTGAGACCTTGCCATACGCTGGCTAAAACGTCAAGGTGTGACAGCCCCTTTAGCGATGATCTTTCATGAGAAAGCAAGATTTCCAACCTGGCCTCCAAAGCCAGTCGCCGACTAGGCATCCTCCATCATGCAAAGCACTTCCTCGGCCCACCTGAGCTCCTGATCACATACAAAGCTTTTGTCTGCAGCCTGATGGAGTATGCTCTCCCCTCTGAGCTGGTGATCCTGAATCTCACCTTTCTCGGCTTCACACTGTGGAAACCAAGGCATTTAGGATCATTGGTATCTCTAGCGATGAGGCTGAGTCTTTGGGCCTCTCACTCTCTCACTGCAGGCAGGTTGGTGGTCTTTCTGTCTTCTACCATGTCCTTCTCTGGTCTTGCCCCACGCTCTGCCCCCCCCCCCCCCCCCACCATATTTCTGCAGGGCGCTAAAGGCCGCCAGCAAACCCGTTCTGGTAAAACTACCAAAATCACTGCTCACCTTCACTCTTTCATTCCTCTGTTTTCCCACCTTTGGAATATACTCCCCTCACTCTGTTCAATCCCATTCTTCCCTCCAGGTCTTCAAAACAGCTGTTCAACACTTCTCTTTCTTCCCCCATCCAAAACCATGATCTTTTCTGCCCCATTAATCCACCCCAAACCCACCTCCTTCAAATTCCCTGCATTCCTTCCTGAAAGTCCCTGCAATGTCCATCTTGTATACTCCATGTTCCCCACCCCATCCCTCTCCCTTCCACAGATCTCCTAATGTCTCTGTTCCCCACTGTTTTGTCCTTCCCTCTCCCAACCCTCTTGTCTCATGCCCCCCTTGTTGTGTGTTGTGTGTTAGCTCTCGTAAGAGCCTCGACAATGTATACAGAATAAAAGAAATTACAAATAACTTCAACATCTTCCCCACAACGCCACATTACAATCCTCTCTCACTACAAATGCCACAACATGTTCCCACTATTCTACAACCGCCAGATGGTCAACAATATCTCACCATAGCCTCAAAGTACATGGAGGAAATGTAGGTCGAGTTATGTTGGGACATAACTTGAAGCACGAATGTGTGCTGGAGCTTGTTTAAGGACCTACAAATTATTTATTCATAATTTATTTCCCTAAAATCCCATGTTTGAATGAAGGCCAGCACACGTTCAGGGCCAGAGAGTGCCTCCAAAAACCATGGCCCCATGTCAAAGCTTGATTTTGCTTAGAGCCTCGTTTGATCCGATTTTTGGCTCTTCCCCTCGTCAGGGGCTCATAAAAAGAGTGAACATGACTCATTTGAGAGAGGACTCGCCAAGGAGCAGAAGACGATGTAACAAGCCAGGAGTAGAACTCGACAGACCTCGCCAGACATCAGACCTCATCGGGGAGACAGGCGGTGCAAGGAGGACAAGCGTCGGCGATGAGCAAGGGGCACCACAGGTCCGCGTGACCAAGCGTGGCATCACGCGTTACTGCTTCAAGCCGGGACAGCTCCATTTCAGTCATTCATGAGATAACAACGACACTTACACATACAGACTCTTACACGACCATGATAGGGTCTTTTCTCTCACGCATCTTTCTCCTACCATCTATCTCTCGTCTACTGTGGATGCAAAAAAAGCAATCAATGTGAGCAAATCTGACCAACTGTTCTTTTCAGAGCAGAACCAAAGAGCAAACTAAAGAGCGAACCAAACTGACCTGCACCTCACATTTTCCCTCTTACACGATGCCGCATCCCACATTGCATTGCACTTGCATTTCTCAAACATACACCCTACACACTCTCAGTATTTCTCCCTCCTCCCATTTCCTAAGCATTGTGGGCTGCGTAGTATTGAGGTCAATAATCCTCAGCTGTTTCTTTCTCTCTGGGCTATCTCTAATTTCCCGTGTGTGTGTGTGTGTGTGTGTGTGTGTGTGATGGCACCTGTCATAGCATAAGTCAAGATGGTCTAATAACTATTGGGATAACTTTGCACTGTCTTCTTTTGTAATATTGTTTGCCTTTTGCCACACTCACAAATCCCTTGCTTTCCCTGCTGTACATTTGCAATAAATCCATTTACTGTGCCACATAACTTTCCTCGCATCCTGGTTTTAATAAATGTGTTATGAGAAATGTTCCAAGATCGTTCTCGTCTTTTCCTCCATTGGTCCAGCATGGCCCGCACCCCAGCTTTATTCCCCAATAATCTGCTCAATAGCTGGTACGTACTTGGGAGCTCCGCTCAGCTGCACCTGACCTGGTAGGTAATCTGAATAACGCAAGTCCATACAGAGGGTGCTATCCCCGATAAGGAGGTCATGTGTCCTTAAACAGTTGTTAGATGGAGGATCCTAAGTCACATGGTTAAATTATTGGCATTTGCGGTTGATTAGCGACCCGACGTGTCACAAAGTTAATCGTGTGCGATGGCCTGTGATTCCCGGTGAGTCCGGAGAGGAACCCGAGACAGCCCCTCCCTCGTGATTCCCCCGCAA
>CM068958.1:17679387-17703991 GCA_035128595.1 Eptatretus atami | reverse complement strand
GACGTACGGAGGGTCGCCGACCGAAAGACCCATCGAGTCGTCTCCAGGGCGACAAGGTAACCTGCACGGCATCGCGGAGCTCCTTCGGTCTTCCAAGCTCCGAGGAACATTAAAGGCCTATGGGCCCAGTTCTCCCTTTTCTTTTCTGGGGTTTTTGCATGGAAGTCTGTGGCACCTTTTCCCTTAAGTAGAGAATTGTTATATGTGCATGCAAATGATAATAGACAACGGCTGTAGGTCTTATTGCTCGTGTCTTGTCCCTTACCCCCATTCATTGCCTTGCTTGCAGATGTGCATGTACAAATAAATGTCCGCATTGTTTGAATATTCACCTGTTCGTTGCGTCCCTTCCTCCATTGAACTGCCATAATTGCGTTCGGAATAAACAGCTGGTTAATTATTAATAGCCGATAAGATAATCAGGTCCAACGGGGCTTGGCGATAATAAACCGCTGCTTAAAGCGGCTCGTTTCTGAGCAGGTCCCGTGCTTTGGTTACAAACCTCTCGGTAGTCTGTCCGCGCGAATAATTAGGTAAATCGACAATTCGCCGATCGACCTGTAGCGCGCGGGCAGAGCATTGACAAGGTTGTGGTGTGGTTAAAAACACACCCGTAGCTGGATTTTGGCGTTGATCCAAAGCTGCGACTGATTGCCACGGTCGATGGGCGCGCGGCCGCAAAGCTAAAAGCGGTCGCCCGCACGCCGGAGTGGCGGAGATCCACAACAATATATATATATATATACATACTGTATATGATATAGAAAAATATCTTTTTGTTTTTAAAGGTTGGTTAAACAGTTGCAATCCTACACCGATTACACATGAGCTTAGCAGAGCTACAGCCCCCTAAATCTCCTTAGGATTGTACTGCAGCCAATTAATTCTCAAATTTTGTAGACTAGTCCACCCCCGAGAGGGACCATTTGGGGCTTGTTGACACAAATTTGTTTAGCCAGAAGAACCTTATTAAAATTTAAAATGTTCCTGGCAGCTACTAGAACTGTTTTTTGTACCACAGACAGGATATTGTGTGACAGACATTTCCGATTTGTCAGGGTGCATGCAGCAATAGCTGGTGTGGCACTTGCTTCTTGGTATCCACTACAGTAATGGGGTCTGTCTGATCTCGACAATGCCTTGTAGGGTTTGACCAGTTCACTCTGGGAAGGAGCTTCTGCTCCACACTGACGAGGGCCAACAAGCCCAAAATGTTCCTTCTCCGGAAACATTAGACCCAAAAACATTACGGGAGAAAGACATGGTCTTTACGAAACACTTCCTTGACACGTTTTATCTCTCAAAATAAAATTATGACATGTACAATAAAATAACTACACACTAATTTTATCCCATTTATCCCTGAAGCCACATCAATAATTTATTTTTTAAGAAAAAGGTGCATCCAACCAAAAAGGAAACAAAATCTACCCTGTTAATCGAGATATAAACAAGCAAGGGAAGATCTGTTCTTAGGTGAAGTTCCACCCACTTCTCAGTGGGCTTCCTTATGAATATTGGCACAAGTTCAGGCCTAATGCCACCAAACACCAAGTTTGGACATTCAGGTTCATCTTGAGTAGTGTGTGGAGTTGAGAGAGAGGATGGAAGGGGGACCGCCGACTAGAGATCAACTTCAGAGGGCACCACTTGGACTTTGAGGAAGGAGGCTGGTTGGAGAAGGTGGCCACAAGATCAACAAGATAATACAATCTGGTTTGCCTTGGGATATTCACACACTTGTGGCGAGAGCCTGACAGCGTGACCTAAAGTTGCCCTAAGTTGGATTATTTTCCCCGATAAGAAAGCAAGCTGCTGGACTACAACCACCTCACCAAATAATTTAGTGTACCAGGGTTCAGAAGGTGGATAGGATAGCTACAGACAGAGTGAGATAAACTGGTGCATGAGAGAGAAAGAGAGAGAGTGTGAGAGGGAGAGAAGAGAGTGTGTGAGAGAGCGAGAGAGAGCGAGAGAGAGCGAGAGAGAAGAGAGAAGCGAGAGAGAGAGAGCGAGAGAGAGCGAGAGAGAGCGAGAGAGAGAGCGAGAGAGCGAGAGAGAGAGAGCGAGAGAGAGAGAGCGAGAGAGAGAGAGAGAGAGACGAAGAGCGAGAGAGAGAGCGAGAGAGAGCGAGTGAGCGAGAGAGCGAGAGAGAGCGAGCGAGCGAGAAGAGAGCGAGAGAGAGAGCGAGCGAGAGAGCGAGCGAAGAGAGAGAGAGAGCGAGAGAGAGCGAGAGAGAGCGAAGCGAGCGAGATTTTTGGTTCAAGTTATTCAGTGGTAAAGATTAATATCAAATATGCCGAGGAGATGGCAACCCCATCCTTTGGCAAGAGGTTGGGGGTGATAGGGAAGATTTCGGTCTCTTCCAGTTGGCCCAAGAGAGATATTCCAGAGGGCTAGAGTAGTCAATGGACCGTGAGGAATGAAGTTTTTGTCATGGAAAGCAACACTATCAAGATGGAGGAGGAACCTGTCAAAAGAGAAAACAAAATAGCCAAGAAGACACAGGGAAATTGGAGACATCCGGCAAAGACGAACATTTCCGTTAAACTTACAAAGTCTGGATCTGCAGCAGTAACCTGTGTCGAGAGATCCGTGAGCCAAGAATGAAAATCTCAAACATTAGTGTTTCTAACTATTAGGTAAGGAGGAATAGGAGTTGAGGGATAGAGAGGTGATGGCAGGAGGAAGGTGGACATGGCTAGATGAGGGATGTGGCCAGATGAAGATGTGGGAGATTTTTTGGAGTGGAGATGCAGCTAAGAAAGGGGTTGATGGTCATGTACCCACACTGTTGTTTGGTGGGAACACGACCATTGACCTTGGTGGAGAACAGGTTTTTTTAAAAAATATTTTAATATATCCAAAGTTCTACCAAACACAGAAATACATCACAAAAACGGGGGAGGGAAGATTTGTTGAAAGCATGAATAAAAGGAACAGTATATGAATACATTTAAACAAGTTTGTGAGTGCAGCACGAGGGAAACTGGAATGAGGAGGAGGAGGAGGATGAGGAGAAGAAGAATAAAGGAGGAGAAGGGAAAGAAGCTGTATATGCGGAAGTTTGGAAAGGACAGTAACGGGAGACTAACATTTAAAAATACCATATAAACAAGATTTTGAGTATACAGTCTAATAATGTTTTGCAGGCAAGGAAGTTTTGATTATTAAAAGGGAGAACAATTAAGAATGAGTAAAGAAAAGAGTGATGGAGAAGAACCAGTGACTTTTTTTTGTTGAGGTTTTGCATTCACAATGGGAAATAGATTAAAAATATGACTCTCAGAAAAGGAGAGAATGAGAGTGGAAAGAGAAGAAAGTTAGAACCTTGAAGGCTAGACTCATGAGCACACAGCCTAGTTGAGGACTAGGCAAACACGAGCTCATCATTCATATAACAGGACCAAGTAAGAACAGACAATAAGATGGGAACACATTCACGATACGATCAATGGTACAGGGAACAAATGGCAGGAGTGAGATGAAACAGATCACAGGTGGGCAACTTAGTTTTTGGAGAGGATGACATATAGCTGAAAACACAGGATGAGGCCAAGGAAGGATGAGATTGAGAAGGAAGAGACCAAACTAGTTGGGACCGGGTGTGGAAATTACACAATGACAAAACTGGCTCCGGAAGTCATTTTCAGAATCAGAACTGCAGTCAGTCCGTCCCATACTCTCTGCAGAGCATTGGTGCTGCCAAAGCAGTCTCCTTGGCTGTTGGGTACAATCTTGGACGGGCACCACTCCGACAGTATACCAGCAAGCTGGCACTCATTTTGCCAACCTCGGAAGGATGACAGGCAGTCAGCCACACCTGGTATTAATTCAACAGCCAAGGGGGATTTGAACTCAGGATCCAAAGATCCCAAGCCCACCACCCTAACCATTAAGCCAACACCAGGCTTGTGTAGACACATTTTTATCATGATGAGTTTGGGGGTGATAAAATATATAAATTGATGATAATTAAATCTTGATATTAAAATAATATATGTTAAACCTGAAATTAAAATGTACTCAAATATGATATGATGTTTTAAGTATGTATCCATTTTGGAATTAATATAATTATATTTCTCCTTTGTACGAAAAGATCATCAGTATATTAGAAGTGTAAACGGGTTGAACTTTGCCAGTAAGTTGAATATAAAGAAGAATTGCCTGTCATTTTAAAGCTATCTTTAAGAATATTCTATAAAAGACATAACAAGTTGGAATGTGGATTTAAGAAAATGTCCAGATGTTTTTGCTAAGCTTTAGTCCTTCAAGATAATATATCTTCCCAGTTTTGAAGAAGTAGACTGACCTTTTAACCTACATCGGATGGACACTTGCTTTAATGGCCATTAGAGTTGGCGTTTGACGTCATTCTAGCATTCTGTGCGATTAATATGTCTGTATTTGAATGTGTTCCAACCATTTAAGCAGGAGCTGTCTAAGAAGACTGAAGACAAGTTTCACCTGGAAAACGTCAAGACCAGACGAACTGGCGCCAGTGCCAGAAAATGATAAAAACTGTGTCTTACTGAAAACTATATAAAGACTAAGATTCTCCACTTGTATTTGAGTGATCTGGAGTGAGTTTGTTTGTCCAGAACCTCCTGTGCACGCACATTATATCTGTTTGTTTGTTCAATAAATGTTCTGAATTGTACTGAAGTTGTGTAACTGTATCTACACTTGCAACTTATTGGGCTGTTGCAAATGTCTTGTTCTTGGAACATTTTGAACGTCCCACATAAAAATAAACATTAAAAACTAAAGCAAGCACAAGCACGCATGCACGCCACAATCTTTGGCTTCCCACTCTTGAGAATGCAAACAATTCTGTTCACCTGCAAATGCAAAACTGTAACAGCTTTGAAGAAACTGTCATAAATATCACAAGATCTGAAAATTCATCAAAACTGATAATGCCACCCTCAACATAAGACAATAGCTTAAATTATCATACATGAGCTACTGTCATGATACACAACGACTTTAGAGGAACAGAAATGAAGTGCAATTCTCAATTCATAAAAAGTTAATCTTATTTGTCGAACAAGCAAAATGTCCCTTCGTGTTATTAGGAGGAATGGTTTTACCATGAACGACCTGCTCCAGCAAAACTTTCCATTGAACGGTCACCCTTTTCGATGTGGTTTTTATAATCTCACACATACCTCCACCTCCCACCCCCAACCCCCATCAGTGAATCAGTTTATTGACATCATTGGAATACATACTATTGCTTCGAAAATTTAAACTATTTTTGACCTGCTATCCCTACTCCTCCCCTAAACCCCTAAGAAAAAAAAAATCAAGATAAGTTCACTCTTACAGACATTTCAAAATATTGAAACAAAAACGGACTCTCAAACCCTCTGCAACATTATTGGCAACGAATCTTGTACAATCTTGTTTTGTCGGAGACTGCCGCACACTTGACTCGCACCACGCGTTTGGCTCCGACACTATTTCTGTTCATCTGCTCAACAAAATAGCAATGGAGAAAACAATTCAGGGAGAGAAAGAGAAGGGTGGAAGCTCTGAGAACTGCTGCTTGTGCATTCGTGCTGCTATGTCGTCGACATGACACCAGGTGAAAGTAGTGGTTGTGGGTGAAGCCCGGCTCGAGGAGCGTTCGATGAAATTCCTGAAGTTAAAGGAACTCATAATTATATTAACTTGTAAATTCCCATTCTCTCTGGGAATGTGCTGCTACATTAAACTCACATTTCCACTGCCTCTTCTTAAATGTCAGAAAAGCTTCTTCAATGTCGGAAATTATTTACCTTTCAACTTGTAACATTTTTATCCCCCGCCAACCAACGAAGTTGGCGGGGGATATAGAAATGGGTTCCGTCCGTCCGTCACATTTCGTTTCCGGAGCTTAACTACAAATCCCCTCAAGATATATTTACAAAATTTGGTATACATATATTTGGTATACATAAGCAAGTGGTGAACTGGTGCCTTTTGATATTTTCTAATTGATAGGTCACATGGTTTGGCAGCCATGTTGGATTCAAGAAAAATATTAAATAATGTTTTCTCTGGAATCACATAACCTAACGAAGCGAAAATTTGCAACTATCATCTTCCATCATGTCTGCATACATAGTAAAAATTATGATGTCACAAGTCACATGGTTTGGCGGCCATCTTGGATAGAAAAACACACCTCAACCGATTAACACGAAACTTCACACACGTATTCCACTGGAGGATTGGAGGCAGAATGTAAATTTATGATGTCATAGGTCACATGGTTCGTCAGCCATCTTGTTATTATTGCGATTGATTCGCAATAATTACATATTTTTGCCAAACAGGTAATGCGGTACTGCACGAGAAACAAGAAAAAGAGCAATCAGAGATTGCAGACCCTCGCCAGAACTTTTATTCATTTATTTCTTTATTTTATATTTTCAATGTCAAGGCTCGTATGAGAGCCAACATACAGAACGTATAACAAGGGGGGCATGAGACAAGAGGGACAAGAGAGGGAAGCACAAAACAGTGGGAAATCGATTAATGAGGAGATAGGTGGAAAGGAGAGAGATGGGGCCGGGTACATGGTGTGAATAAGATGGACACAACAGGGACTTTCAGGAAGGAAAACAGGGAATTTGAAGGAGGTGGATTTGGGGTGGATTAACGGGGGTAGAAAAGATCAAGGTTTTGGATGGAGGAAGATAAGAGGTGGTGCTGAACAGCTGTTTTCAAGGCCTGGAGGGAAGAATGGGATTGAAGAGAGTATGGGAGTTTATTCCAAAGGCGGGGACACAGAGGAATGAAAGAGTGAAGGTGAGCAGTGATTCGTGATTTTGGTAATTTTACCAGAAGCGGGTTGCTGGCGGACCTTGAGCGCCCTGTGGAAATATGGTGGGGAAAAATCGCAGACAGAGCAGGGGGTGGGGGTGGTGAGACCGGAGAGGAGACGGTAGAAGACAGAAAGACCACATTTCCAAGTTGGCCTCCAAATCCAGTTGGTGACTTGGCATCCTTCGTTGTGCAATGTCCTTCCTTAGCACACCTGAGCTCCTGACCACATACAAAGCTTTCATCTGCAGCCTGATGGAGTATTGCTCTCCTCTCTTGGCTGGTGCTCTTGCCCCTCTCACCTTTCTCAGCCTCACACTGTGGAAACCAAGGCATTTAGGATCATTGGTACCTTTCGTGCATGACTCAGTCTTTGGGTCTCTCACTTTCTCACCACAGGCAGGTCAATGGTCTTTCTGTGTTCTACTCCTCGCAAGCCTCCCCCCCATGATATGTCTGAAATATGTCACCCCCACCCCCTTATTGCCGCAGGGTGCTCAAGGTCCTCCAGCAACCCCCTTCTGGTAAAACTACCATAATCAGAATCACTGCTCACCTTCACTCTTTGTTTCTCTTTTTTCCCACCTACACTCTTTCATTCCTCTTTTTTTCCCACACTTGGAACAAACTCCAACACTCTCATCAATCCCACTCTTCCCTTCAAGGTCTTCAAAAAGACTGTTCACCACCAATCTCTTATCTCCCCCATCCAAAACCACGATCTTTTCTACCCTTGCTGATCCACCCCAAATCCACCTCCTTCAAATTCCCTGCTTTCCTTCCAGAAAGTCCCTGTCCATAAGGACCTGAATGTCCCTGTCGTGTCTATCTTGTTTCCCCTATGTACCCCGCCCCATCCCTCTCCCTTCCACAGATCACCTCATGTCTCTGTTCCACACTGTTTTTCCTTCCCTCTCCTGCCCCTCTTGTTGTACGTTATGTGTGTTCGCTCTCATACGAGCCTCAACAGTGCATACAAAATAAATAAATAAATAAATAAAACAAGTTTGCGCCTTGGGTCGAGTCCCGTTTCTCCTATGCATTAATGACCTCTTAAAATGCTTTTCAAAAAACCCATTTTTGTTTTCACAGATGACTCTACATGATGCTGTACAATTCTGCGTTCCAGCCAGGCTCACAGCAACAGCAGCAGCAGCAGCAGCAGCAGCTACCACCTCTGGTGACCTGGAAAATACCATTTCCATTTTACAGTTGGAACAATTCTTTCAATCCAGACAAATCTCATTCTCACCACGCCTCTCTGGAAGGATTGTCAAACAAATGCACCAATCTAATTCCGGAATCAATCACTGGAAGAGGTTCAGTCTCTTGAACTTCTGGACCTCTCCACAACCTATGACTTCAACTGGGCAGCTGCGGACTGGATATTCTCCATTGTGCCAAGTTCTTCCTTGGGAAGTTCAAACTCTTGATCGCCTGCAAGACCTTTCCCATCACTCAATGGAGTGCTGCTCCCCCTAATGGTCAGTGTTACCTATTTCACAGCTCTCTCTCTCTCTCTCCTGGATGCTGTAAAATTCAAGGATCTCAACACCATTACCATTAAGGCCTTACTTACTGTGGCTTTCAGAAGGCATGTTATGCCTATCGGCTCCAATCTTTCAATATTTTATGATCCTTTGAACAGTCACTTCAGTCATTTTACACCGAACGGAAAACGTCTAGGGAGGGCATGGCGAATATGCATATGACAGCTCCAAAGATGTCTTTGGATTCATGCATCACCAAAATGGTGGCCGTATGATTTATTTTTTCAGGTTACAATTGTGGGTGGAGTCAGGCAAGCTGTCCAAACAATGGGTGGAAAGGAGCGTTACACATGGACGGACAAACAAGTGTATTATTATACAGATTAGACTTGGTATGGATACCTCCATATTAAACCAGAGTTGGTGTCAAAGCCACCCAATGCTCGCCTGTTTATACATTTATCGTTTTTAAAAGACTAGTCTAATAATATTTTTTATAAAGCATTGCAGTGAAGTCTGATCCAAATAATTTTAAAGCAATATATGTATTTGTATATTGTAATCAGTAAACTAGTACACATATTAAATGAATGGCAAGCGTCTAATATAAACAGGCAAGCATTGGGTGGCTTTGACACCATCTTAGGTTGAAATTAAAAAAAAAATTTTAATCATTTGTTAATTTCAACTTCACTACACCAGTAGTATACCCCAAAGGAACCTCCATGCCAAATATCAGCATCCTAGTACACATATTAAATGTATGGCAAGCTTCTAAATAACTTGCACCAAAAACTTTAACATTTTCACGCTCACGCTGACGCTCACGCTCACGCCGGGGGTATCGCTATAGCTCTCTGTTCTTCGAACAGGCGAGCTAAAAAACTGAAATTCACTTCGGTTACAGTTGCTGATGAATTCTTATATCCAAATTTTTGTTCAGACTCACCCACTGTCCGACAGTTTAATGATACATAGCTTCCTCGAAAAAGTCTGATAAAAAAAATGTCCGGTTTTGCTGGTGTTATTGTTATGTCGATATACCATTAAATAAATGTCCATTAATTATTAATCTCATTAAACATCAATTAATGTATATTTATTAATTAATGTAATTAATTAAAACAAACATTAAATTATTCAACATTAATCTCATTTCCAATGTCTTGATCAAAACGTTAAAGCCGAGCCCAGCCACATGACATGTCACACCCTACACTCCCATTCCTTCCTCACTTTGTCCATCTGAAAGCTCCCAATCTTGAGGTTCACGTTTCACAGTCTGTAGAAAGCCATCCATCCATCCATCCATCCATCCATTGGGACCATACTCTGTGCAGAGCATCGGTGCTGCCTAAGCAGTCTCCTGGGCTATTGGGCACAATCCTGGATGTGTCACCACTCCAACACAAGATACGAGAAAGCTAGTACTCATTCTGCGAACCTCAGAAGGATGACAGGCTGAGTCAACCCCACCTGGTATTAATTAAACAGCCAATCAGGATTTGAACTCAGGACCCTAGGATCACAAGCCCACCTCTCTATACATTAAGCCAACACCAGGCATTTGACATACTTGTTGGATTCTTTGTTTTTGTTTTTTTGACTGGATGGACATCTTTTATTGACTATTCTGAGTTTAATCATAGGTCCGATTCCAAACTGTCTGATTGGTCCTTTGCAGGAAGGGCATTGCATTACTAAGTCAACCGTTCCTCAGAGGGACATTGACCTGGGTGGCCTGTCTGCTAGCATTAGTTGGTGAACGTTAAAGATCCCACAGTGCCTTTTCACAAAGCTTTGGCAAGTCATCTCCAACACCCAAAACAATAACTATCTATCCATCCATCTAAACCCAATAACCGTCCGTCCCAACTCTGTTCCTCATCTGTGGTGAGTTTGACTGCTGCCATGGTGTCAGCTGGCTGCAGGTCAAGTCTGCAATTACCAGCCAATGCATTGAAGCTTCGGCCTTCTGCAACTCAGTAGGTCTGACCCAACCTGTAAATTTTCTCACCAAGATTTTCTGCAACTGGCATAACTTCTATACCTATAAATGACAAACTTTCCATCAAATCGCTCCAATCCTCCTCTTCCAAATCAGTGGCGATGCAGTTGGGGTCAAGAAAATTGTTTTCTCAACACGGAAGACGAACCCGACGTTTAGGGTCTCAACACGGAAGACTAACCCGACGTAGAGCCACTTTAGGTTACTTTGCAAATGCCACACACCCGAAACTTATCGTCCACAGCCAAATTCAAAATAAAATAAAATTTAAAATGTTAGGGACTGTATACTGTTCACCTCGTTTCCTTTATGAATTTTAAGACCGATTTACAGAGTCGAGGGTACATCTGGCTCAGTTGGCAAAGTGTATCCAGTAGGCCTGACCAGGAAATACACTGAAGGGTGTATCCGAGGATCCCAAATCTGTTGAGACCCAAAATCTACAAAGCCACATTTCAGGCGTCAACAACCCCCACATCTGCTAAATGGCTATTGATATAAATTTCCATGGAGGGATCAATCACGTAAATGACTCGACTCTCCCTAAGATACCGAGGAATCTGACTCTCCAACCAGTCTCCGTCCTCAAAGTCCTAGTGGCTGCTTGTCAAGTCCATCGCTGGTGTGTGCTCACACTGCATCCATTGATTCCAGCAGCCTCACAGGCTCAGACTCCGCTGGAGATGAGGAAGAATTTCTCAACTCGGTGTTTGCCTCCAAATATTGTGTACCTAACCCATCCAGATCTGTTCCCACCTTAATACCTAGTACTCACTACCTTCTTGACTCTGCATCTTCCATAACTTCGCCTGTCGAGAAAGTAATGTTTCGCCTTCATCGAAGATGGGCCAAAATGGCAACAGTGTCCATGTCCTCAAATCCTACTCTGATACTCTAACTTCTCCTTTGTTTTCTCGCTTCAACCCAAATTATTGAAAGGATTCTCCTTTAGCCACCTCCCACCTGCCAGGAAGTCTACCAAAATCAGACCCATTCACAAGAAAGGAGCAATATCACTCCCCATTCTAAACTAAGTCATCAAATCCATCAACACTACCGATATCAAGTCCTTGATATTTTCAAACAGACATCTCTGATCATCAGTTATGATT
The DNA here is from genome assembly GCA_035128595.1 of Eptatretus atami. Classification (NCBI taxonomy): domain Eukaryota; kingdom Metazoa; phylum Chordata; class Myxini; order Myxiniformes; family Myxinidae; genus Eptatretus; species Eptatretus atami. The sequence continues at coordinate 17,692,565 of CM068958.1, read as the reverse complement.
CGGTCCCAGTCTCAATTGTGGACATGATGCTGCTTCTCAGAAATCGTCGGACACCTAACATGTCAAACAAGATGTCAGGACAATCTCAGACCTTCAATACAATCTGGCAAAGTGCACTGTGTACAAAGCCACATTCAAACCTGGTTTTCTAACTTCCTCCTCTGGTAGAGCGAACACATTGTTATCAATGGATCCCTCTTGCTACTCTCCCATTGGACAGTGGAGTGTATCAAGTCAGTGTGTTGGTCCTCATCGACAAAAATGTTGTCCTCGATGTTCCAAAAAAAAAACTTCCCTTTTCGAGATGTCTCCACAATTTTTCGCACAGGAACCATTCCAAATAGTGGGAGGACAGCAGCCGTCACTCGATTCCGATATGAAATAGATGAGATGTACGTCTGACAAGTCGAGCAGGTCTATCAACACGAGGACGTCTCACAGTCTCATTCTGGAATGCTTTTCAAACCAACCCATCTCTACAAATTTATATGGTGAGCCACCGGAAAAGTCTTGGACTTCTACGCCTCTCCTACAGCCATGATCTTTCCAGGGATGACCATATAGCAAAGATGGCCTCCAAAGTCAGCTGAAGACATGACATCGTGTGCAGTTCAAACTCATTCCTTGAAAAATAACAACTCCTCACAGCCTTCATGACCTCTGTCCAAAGCTCAAAAGGAATTGTGGCCTCCCCTCTGGGTTGGCACCTTTGCATCAAATCCTGGAATCTGTTAAATCTAAAGGTCTCAACATCATTAGCATCTCTCACGACGAGGCTGAAGCATGAGGACCGTTTTTTTCACATCGCAGACAGGACGGTGCTCTGGTGTTTTTTTCTTCCTTTCTCTCCTGTGGTGCAAGCTTCGTCTGCTCTCTGCGGCTTTCGTCAGCTCATCCGGGACACATGTATTTGTCCATTTAAACTCCCCAAATCCAGGCCGACTGCACATCTGTACTCTTTTGCTCCCCTTTTCTCCCAATGTGGGCCAACCTCCTGGAGCCTGTTCAATACCATCGTTCTCTTTTGGGTTTCAAGCAGTTAGGCAGTTCACCAACATCACATGTCTTCCACGATTCTTACCCATGAACTTTTATACCCCTACTAACACCATCTTGCCAAACCCTCTTACTTTGTTACTGTGATTTTCGCTTCTCTCCTCTTCTTATTGGGGAAGCAGGGGGTTCTTATTGTTGCAGGAAGTGTGAGGAAATCGTCCACTTGAGGAAGGTTATTACCGGGTGAAGAGAACGCATCGATAAATTGCAGCAAGTAGCAGAATGCGAGAAATTTGAAGATAATAGTTGGTTACGGTTGTGGAGTGAGGTTGCTGAGGATAGTGGAAGTAGTGACGGTGCAACGGGGGCGGGCATGGGGACGGTGCAATGGGGGCGGGCATGGGATGTGCAATGGGGCGGCAGTGGGGACGGTTGCAACGGGGCGGGCAGTGGGGATGGTGAAATGGGGCGGTCATTGGGACGCAACGGGGTGGCAGTGGGACGTGAACGGGTGGCAGTGTGGCAAGTGGGACGGTGCAACGGGGGTGGGCAGTGGGGACGGTGCAACGGGGCGGAGTGGGCGGTGGGACGGTGTGCAACGGGGCGGCATGGTGACTGTGCAACGGGGCGGGCAGTGGTGACTGTGCAATGGGGGTGGGCAGTGGTGACTGTGCAACGGGAGAGGCAGTGGTGACCTGTCCAGGATTGTGGCAGGTCACCACTGCAAGCTGGCACTCATTTCACCGACCTCGGGAGGATGACAGGCAGAGTCAACCCCACCTGGTATTAATTACAGCCGAGTGGGATTTGAACTCAGGATCCTCGGATCACAAGCACACCACCCTAACCATAAAGCCAACACCAGGCATTCTTGGGGTCACAAGGGTATAAAAGGGTCTGAAGGGCCTTAAAGAGGTCTTGTGGGTCTCTTGGGTCCTCTGAGTCTTCATAAGACCCTGATGATTTAAAAGACTAACCAATGGACGAAGAAAAGGAGGGTGACCATGTGGTAAAATGATGATCTTGTACATGCTCTATTGTAGTTATATTATTTATATAAAAATATATAACAGATACGTTTTGACTCACCCTCAGACATAGACACTTTCTACAAACACACACACCATGTACACACTTTGTACAACACACGTGCTCACACTTTTTACAACACACAGTGTACACACATTCTGTCCAACACACCACGTACACACTTTGTACAACACACCACGTACAACACAGAACACTCCATGTACGCACTTTGTACAACACACCACGTACACACTTTGACAACACAGAACACTCCATGTACGCACTTTGTGCAACACACAGCGTACAACACACAACACACCACGTACACACTTTGTACAACACACAGTGTACACAACATTCTGTACAACACACAACACACCACGTACAACACACAGTGTACACACATTCTGTACAACACACAACACACCACGTACACACTTTGTACAACACACGTGTACACACATTCTGTACAACACACAACACACCACATACACAATTTGTACAACACCAGTGTACACACATTTCGTACAACACGCAGAAACACACCATGTACACACTTTGTTCACATTATCTTCACGACTCTCCCATCTAACGATAAGAACATCCATCATGAAGTGGATTCACTGGATCACTTTGTTTTGTATCATTTTGTGAGGAAATATAACAATGAAGGTGAATTCATGTCAATGTTACAAAAAACACCATTAAGGGTAAAAATGAATCAGCACACTCGATCTCGGGAAGGTTCATGAAAATACTCACTCCTTCACACTCCTTAGGCCGAAGGCCTCAGTCACATTTGCTCTACGGCGAGGATACGGCGCCGTACCCCCCTCTGAATTGACAGAAACGTGCGGCGGCCGCAGAGTTCCTGAGGTGGCCTCAGGGTGGCCCTACGCCGTTTGGCTATCTTTTACAGGCCGTAGGGGTCGCCGTGGAATTATAACGCGGAGTTATAACTTTTTTCATTTCTACGTTCGCTGTAGCAATTCGACAAGCCGAAAAAAAAAACTGGTTAAAAAAAAAAAATGGTAAAAAAAAACAAACAAAAAAAAAACGAAACCCCTCGTTACCGTCCGTCTGGCCGCACGTTCGCCTTAGGGCCCCCCTGCGGCCCCCCTGCGGGCACCTTGAGGCTACCTTGCGTCTGCCTTGAAAATTCTATGGCCGCCGCAGAACCCCCTTAAGGTCACCGTGCGACATCAAATCAATGACCGTACGGCACCCCCACGTTTTCGGTCTCCACAATTTATAAATACGCCGTGCAGCTCCCCGAAAAATAAAAACATATGTGACTGCTACATTGTGTGACCGTGGAAATACTGCGGCCGCCCTGTAATTGCTCGTGGCCGTAGATTTTGTAGACCCCACGGCCGCCGTGGCAAATGTGACTTAGGCCTTACTGCACACACCCTTGTTATCCGTGCTTGGATTGAGAGGTTCGAAGCGATGCTCATTTGCCCTTATCCTTTACTCATTTACAATGACCGTTAACTATTGAAAACCGATCTCACAAAACGTGAACAAATGAGATCGTTCATCGTTTTCAATAAACTAGTGCGTGGCCGTACGTGCAAACAAAAAACTTTCAAACCGCGAGCCAGAAACAACAACCACACAGGCCGTTCCTTCGTTCTCGCGACAACCACACACAGAGTTAATTAAAATTAAAATCAAGTTTACCTCCCTGTCTTTTCTTGCCATGACATTCGCTGCCATGTAACCGGCACGGCCCGTGACGTCATCGTCGGCCGACTGCGCACCGGCCTACGTAGCAACGTGTCATGTCATTGGTTGGTAAATAAATGGCCGCAGCAACGTGTCCTGTCATTGGTTGGTAAATAAATGGCCGCAGCAACGTGTCATGTCATTGGTTGGTAAATAAATGGCCATAACTTGGGAAGCACTTGTCCGATTAATATCAAACCTTGAAAAGACACATCCTCAGGTCCCCAGCAATATACCTGGCAAGTTTCAATTAGATCGGACCAGTGGTTGTCGAGAAACAGCGGTCATAGAGACACACACACACACACACACACACACACACATTGCTGGAATTTTCGATAGATAACGAGCGAACACCTGATTCAAATCCCCTTCACCTCGGATGTGTTCCGTTAGCAAGCGGCTTGCTGTTGATCGCCAAGCGGCTTGCTTGGTTCAAAGCGCTCAAGCACTCCGACGGAACGGAGCGCTTATCACCCTGATCAACATGGCGGTCTCCATGGAAACAACCATGGGGCTGGAGAGAGCAAATGCTGTCCAGGCCGTCGTTTTTAGCTTCACTCGATCCTCTTGTTATAAAACTTCCTGAAACGAAGCTATCGTGTTTGCAGCGGCTCCAGTGGATGAGGAAGAGATGAGGAAAGATAAATCATATATCCACAGGGGGGACTGACTGTTATTTAACCAGCAGGCGGGGTGAAAATGAGGGACTAGGGGGAATAAGGGGCCATGGCCCCCTTTCTGAAGCTGTCCGGTCATGGGGAGCGCAACTTAAGTTAACGACATGGTCCTTATGTTTCATGAAGAGTTTGGTGTGCATCTGGCCGTCAGTTTCTGAGAGTACTTTTAATAAAATAACTTAATTTGAGGTGAAACTCCCCCCCCCCCCCTTTTTCAGCCTTTTATCGGGGGCGGGTCCAGATGGGGACTTAAAAAATTCGAGTAGTCGGATGCGGATCCGGACCTTCACCAAAATCTAATCAGTTTGTCCTTGTCACACACCAAACATGCCCACCAAATTTCATCCGTATCCATCCACAACTTTTTGAGATATCCTGCACACATACAGACAAACACACAGACAGACAAACACACAGACAAATGAAAAATCCCTCATGGAGTGACAACTTGGTGAAACGGAATGGCACTCGGTAGGGCACATACCTCCACCAGGCTGAATCGTTTACATCTCCAATGCCACTGATAGGTCGGATCTGAATTCGGACCTGAACCAAAATCGAATCAACTCGTCGTGGTCACCCAACCAACTCTTCCACCGAGTTTTGTCATAACTCGTCCACAACTTTTTGAGACATCATGCGAGACATAGTTTTTGGCCCCATCTCTCAATGGTGAAGAATCATTTTAAAATTCTCAGATCCTGATCCGGATTCAGATCTTCACCAAAATTAAGCGTTGCTGTCCTTGGCCAGTCACCTACACACACAAAAAAAAAATTCAGAACAATTGCTTGAAAACTGTGTCCAGAAATTGTGTGACAGACAAACAGACAGACAAATGCCACAGACCAACAGACTTGGCGAAAAAAAAATTCACCAAGTAACGAACAGACAGAGAGGGGTGAAAACATAACCTCCGTCACCTTCGGTGGTGGAGGTAATAATGCAGAACTTTATCTGCACAGATCAGTTGTAGCGGTGAGAGAGCGAGAGACCAAAAAGACTCAGCTTCATCCTGGGAGATACCAATGATCCGAAATGCCTTGGTTTCCACAGTGTGAAGCCGAGAATGGTGTGAGGCAGGAGCACCAGCCCGTAGGGGAGAGCAGTACTCCATCAGGCTGCGGATGAAAGCTTTGTATGTGGTCAGGAGCTCAGGTGTGCCAAGGAAGGACTTTGCACGACAGAGGATGCCCAGTCGGTGACTGGCTTTGGAAGCCAGCTTGTAAATGTGGCTTTCCCAGGAAAGATCATGGCAGATAGTGAGAACCAGAAGCTTGAATGAAAGAGACTTCTTTTAGAGGATTGTTGAGAAGGTGGATGGGGAGTTTTTTTCAAATGGTCATTTCGGAGAGACGAAGTGAGTGTGAAATTTGTCAGGGTTGAAAGACATGTTCCATGGGTTGGACCAGCTTGTGATTTTATCCAGGTCTGCAGAGAGTGAAGAAGCTGCTGCTTTCCGATCTGAGGGATGACATGTGGTACAGCAAAGGGTGGAGTCATCAGCAAAGAGATAAAGAGGATTTTCCAGAGAATCAGAGAAATCAATGATGAAAACCAGAAAAAGAACAGGGCCAAGAACACTGCCTTGAGGATCTCCAGCCTGGACAGGAAGAGGAGTTGAGAGAGAGAGAGCCATTAAGAGCCAAGCAATGACTGCAATAGAAGAGGAAGTCTGCGAGGCATGAGTGGACATTGCACTGGATAGCATAAGATGAGACTTTCGTGAGCTGTGCAGGATGCCAGGCCATATCGAAAGCTCACGATATGTCGAGGGAGATGGCTCTCATCTCATGGCTGGCATTAAAGACCTCCATCCATTGTTGGGAAAGTAGAAGCAGCATGTCTCGGGTAGAGTGACCTGGTGTGAATCCAAATTGATGATCGGAAGTCAAGCCATTGGAGAATAGGAAGGATTTAATTTCGGAAGCGATGATGGATTCCATGACCTTGCTGATGATTGGGAGCAGGCCGATTGATCTGCAGTTGCAGGGATCAGTTTTTGCACCGTTTTTATGCAGAGCGGTAATGTTTACTGAATTCAGGTTCGAGCAAAGGCCCCAGATATTTGAAGTCCACAATGTTGAGGAAGAGGGAGGGGAGGGGGAGGTAGGGAGAGTTGTTGACAATGTGTAGGAGATTGCAGAAGAGCTAGGGGAGAGGACTGGATCGGGAGGAGGACAAAGGGCTCGGTGGTGATGGGATGGGGCACAGTGGGGAGTAATAAGAGAGAGGGGACAGAGGGAAGTCGGCGATTGGAGGAGGTGGAGGAATGAGTTTCAAGAGTGTGGGGGAAGGAGCAGCTTTGTGGATGTGGGTCGGTGGGGGGGGCAGCTTTGAGATGGGGGAGTGAGCATGGAGATTTGAAGTAGAGGGGTGAGGGGGGAAATTGGAGGGAGGACGGTGAGAGGGGAGATTTATGGAGAAGGTGAGGGGAGCTTTTGAGAAAGGTGAGGGGGAAGCATGGGGGGGGGGGGAGTGTAAGAGTGAAGTTTGCTTTGAAGAGGGAGAGAAGGGTATGAATGGGAAGCTTTGAGAGGAAGGGGAGACGATGATAGCAGGCATGGCCATGGGGAGAGGGAGGAGGAGAAGGGAAGGGTGGAAGGGGAAGGATGAGACTGGGTGTTGGTATGGTAAAGATGGGAGCGGCTGGGGGGAGGAACAAGATTTGAGGGGGTGGGAAGAGGGGAAGGTGTGATGAGAGGAAAGAGAGAGCATGTTTGAGTTGTTGAGGAGTGCACCGAATGAGAGAGTGAGATATTTGTGAGGTTGGAAAGGAGCCCACAGATGTTTGAATACCACACAGTTTTGGATACCAGAGGGGGAGCTTTTAGGAAAGCAGAGGGCAGTGGAGAGGTGCTAAGTACCATACGCCTTCCACTTCTCAATGACTGTCTTGACTGTGCTCCAACGGATATTCGAGGCCTTTTAAATATTCTTTTTTTCCCCCGCACCCCCTTGTACCTCTGCATCGCCACAATTCTCCACTCTATTTTGAAGAGTACCGTACGACTTGGATTGTCCTCGGCACCGCGCGATGCTTGACCAAGCAACAGACTTGGTCTTGACCACATCTCACTGGGGACATCCTGGGTGAGCACGCAGAATTGATGCAACCCTCATCCAGTCGCCAGACCATGGCAAGACAGGGGCAACGAGACGAGGTCACAAGAAGGGCGACCCGGGAGTTTGATATGGCGCCCGGGTGTGCATTTTGGCTGATGAGGGGGCCCAAGGGTGGTGGGGAAAGTCCGTTGCAATTCGACATTCACACTGTACTCGGAGCACGTTCAAGACCCATGTGCCAGCTCAGGGAGCATGCACTATGTTGAGTCAAGTGCTCCGACCCGTGCCGAAACGAATTGGCAACTGAGATGGTTTTCGGTCCTGGAGCCTGACAGGGCGTGTCCAGGGCCGCTGTGGCCCAATAGAGGAGCAGGATTCATGCCACAGTGCGTCACTTTCTGGTAATCACCCCACCCTTCGCCCGGGGCTTATGAAAGGGGGAGCACGGAGCCGTTAGCTCTTTTCTCTCTCTCTCTTCGCTCGCCTCTTCGCTTCGCTCCCTGCCTCACAATTAGTGTGCGATTGCCAGGACGTGCTTCTTCTTTGAGAGCCTGATCCGGGGCGACTAACGAGACTCCCTGCCGTGCTGTCAATGTTCCGCCACCCTCGTGCAGCCAGATGGACCGGTGTAGAGCGTACGTTGCCACGAGCCCTGGCAAAGTAATGAAGCAGGAGATCACGCACAACATCACGAGGTGGGAATACTCAGGCGGAGCGTCCCAAAGAGGTACACGCGACACATACAGACCTTCACACGGCTAGGTTCAGGATCTTTCTTCTTACCCAGCTATTCTCCTCTCTCTCTATGCACCCCTCTATTCCATCTTCTTTGGACGCACAAAGATCATCATTACTGACTCCTAATCCCATTTTCCACTGGCGCGACACCGCACCCCCCACATTGCACAACACCGCACCTCCCACTCCCAGACCTCAGACACCACCTGTATTCCTCCCACCGACCTCTCCCGGAGCGTTCTGGGTTGCGTTGGTCTGCCGACCGTGCCAGGTATTGAGAGATCGTTTATCCTCACCTGCTTTCTTTCTGTCTGGGCTATATCTAATCTTCCTTGGGTGTGTGTGTGTATGTGTGTGAGAGAGAGATAAAACAATTCAGTTGACGTGAAACTCCGTTTACCCGTTTCAAATGCTCAAAAGGTGACTTAGATAGCAGGCGCATATGCGGCAAAATGAATGACAAGAAACAAGATCCACTCCAATTAACTGGAAGCCATGGGTATGCTCGATTTCCACACACGAAATAGGTATTATTTAAAGCGACTTGTGGTCCCATCGTCTAATCTTCTTTCTCCCCATGCCTCTTGCACCAAGCATAGTTTGGGTTTTTCTGTCGCCCGTTCAACCATAAAATGTGGAGGCATTTTACTTATATTAAAGTTTGGCCAAAACCAGTTACTGAAATTTCGTGTCGGAGGCAATTTCCATTTTCATTGGTAACGATGTGGTTGTCAAGGTCATTATCTTGTTTATCCCAGTTTCTTTTCCTTTGCCCAGTAACCACACCACTCACTTAAATTGAATGGTATTGCCAGTAGAGGTATTCCAGTAACTGCTGAATGAGGTATCTTAGTACAAACCCAGCAATTGGTTGTATTAAAAGCCTTCGCGTGTTTACGAGAAAGAGCCAGATAAGTGTTTATTCCATGTGGTGAACCCACTCTGCTCGTTAAGCTTCTTCGGTCTCTGAATGCCCTAGGCTCAGTTTGGTGGGCAGTGTGACAGGCCCATTTCAAAGAACATGCAAATAACGTTGGTCACAGACAGTACTTATCGGTTTAACAGACCAAGTCCACATTGTACAACTTGCATTTAGTAGCACAAATAATCCTGCAATGGAAAGAATCATTAAAGTTATCAGGAAGCAGTGTTCTCCTCGGGTTCTTTTTGGCCGTGTGCCAGTTTGCAGTGTGTGGCATGAATCCATGTTGCTCTTCCTTTACACTTCACAGCCGTATGGGTAGTTAGCAGTATTAGAAACGGCCCACACCAACGTGCTTGAAGAGAGTTCTTCCTTTTGTAAATTTTCACATAAACAAAGTCTCCGGGTTTGAAGTTGTGATGATCAGACGTGGCTGGTTCTGGCGGAGCTTGTTTCACCTGTGCAATAAAAGTTTTTATAGCGTGATTCAGAGAGACACAGAACGTAAGCAACGTGTCGTCCATTTGCTGCACGTTCATGTCTTTTATAGTCAAAGGAGGTGAGTTCGGTAATCTCATTGGTCTTCCCATCAGAATCTCATGCGGAGATAAGCCAGTGTTTCGATTTGCGGTAGATCTCATAGTCATGAGAGCAATTGGCAGAGCTTCTGGCCATTTCAATCCAGTTTGTTCACAAATCTTGGCCAGTTTATTTTTAGAAATCCATTTTGCCTCTCTACTGCCCCCGCAGATTGTGGACGATACGGGCAGTCAAAATGTTGCTTGATTTGCAATACGCGACACATTTCTTTCACCACTTCAGCTGTGAATGAGTACCTTGGTCACTGGAGATCCTACAAGGTATTCCAAACCTACAGATAAAATCCTTCACAACAGTTTAACCACAGTAATGGCATCTGCTTTCCGACAAGGGTAAGCCTCAACCCACTTTGTGAACAAATCTACGATGACTAAAGCAAATTCAAACCGCAGCATTTTGGTAACTGAACAAATCCATCTGGATATGAACAAAAGGTCCGAATGAATTGGATGACCCTGGGGCCATCTCCACCCCCTTGCTGGGTTATGCTTTTGGCAAATTTACAGGGTAAACGGAGTTTCACTCTTTCTGAGCGCAGATTTGGTTGCTCCGTGTCGACTAAGAAAGGAATCTCTTGGCCTTCATTTTTCAAAGTCAATTTCGGTTCGTCACATGGTTTCAAAGTCAGGAAGGGTAACTCAGACGAAGTCGCTTCTTTTCTTTGTCATAAAACGAATGGGTTTTGGGTTTGAAATGAACCTTGAGATGGAGGAGGTAGAAATGAGGGTGGAGGAGGAGGGAACGAGGCTGGGGAGGAGGAGGAGGGAATTCGGTTTGAGGTGCAGTGGGTTGAAATGAGCCAGCTTGCTCAAACTGTGTTCCCCATCTTTCCTGTTGTCTATAATATGGATTTTCATTCACTGGAGGCGTGGAGTGTCTGCGATTTTCATCTGTGTATTGTGCCGCTGGTCTCTGTTCTACCGGTTCATACGTACTATAAGTTCGACTGTTTCTACGATTTCGGCATTCTTTAGCCCAGTGCCCTTGTTTTCCGCATGTATAACAGAATCTCTGCGCTGGTCTCTGTATTGTGGTCTCTGACGGTAATAAGTTGGCCCTCGGTTTTGTGCATTATATCTCGCATTCCTTCCCCCGGGGCATTCACCTTGACCTTGAACCTGGGATAGCATTAATGTTGATTCGTTTCCCTCGTCAGAACGATGTTTCAACAGTGAATTACAATGCGTTACATATTCCATCAAGTCTTTCACTTCCTTTAATTCCCAGCCGATACATACTCGCTTTATTTCATTTTGCAATTTGGCCGTCAAACCATTAAGGTATGCATTAGCAAATGGTACTCCCTCTTCTTTCAGTCCGGAGTGACATTGTATACACCCCGAAAACGCTCTAAGAACTCCAATGGGTCCTCGGCAGCGCGTTGCCTGCACGTCTGTATTTTCGCCCAATCTGTCTTAAGTGTTACCACCTCTGTGACAGCGTCAATGAGGGTGTCGATATGTTCTTTGAGCTCCTCCCTGTCTCCAGGAGCTTCATCTGGCCATGCAGCTACCTGTTTCAATTGTCGGAGTAACCCCTCTGGTACCATTAATTTTAATAATATTTCCATGTCCATATATGTTGGCTGATGGCATGCCACTACCACCCGTAGCTCTGTCTGGAATTTTTTTGGGGTTCTCTCGTATCTTCGGCATCTCATTTACGATGGCTCTTAATTCAGAGCCCACGGACGATATATCGCTTGCACCTCCCTTGCACCCGGGTAATCTTGCAATGGAAATGCCCCAATGAGTGCCTCATCATCTCCGTCCTTCGCGGTCTCTGACGTATATTATTTTTGATCGAGTTTGCATTTTACCCTTGTCAGCAAGAGGAACTTTCTCTCTGCTTTGTGTTTTTGTTTCCTTTTTAATTACTCCCCTGGCTCCCTGTTGAGCCTCTCCTTGCCCTGTGGCATCATTCTCCTCTGTCTCTCCCGCTTCTTCGTCCTCGAGCGGTTGTGCTATCGGAACTGTGCACTCTGGCCATGCATCTGAGTGTTCTTCTTCATCCTCAAATCTGACAGCCACTGCTCGCTGTCTCTTGGTTTTATTTTCAAGTCTCACCGGCATTTGCTTCGTTAATTGTTCTCGCTGACCCTTCAGGTTTAACAACCGTGCCTTTTCGACTCTGTCACGACATTCCTTCATCCAATTTATATAAACGCTCCAGTTCACCTGCTTCTGGACCTTTTTGTCACTATTTTTCACCTCCAGTACTTTTCTTAAATTGTCTAAACATTCGTGATCGAATGTACCATTCTCAGGAAAGGGTAATCTACTATTTTTGGTCCAATTGCACCATTTTCCCATGTCTCTCACAGCTTCAGGCCCATACTTATCAATCATAATTCTTGCACATGTACCTCTCCGTGGCTTTTGAATACAATTTGCCTTGGTATACACAATTTCATTCCTTTTGCCATTCCTATTCCCCATCTTTCAAAATTCCCTCTAAAATCACAGAATCAAATCACAGATAAAATAAATCACACCCGGAGAACCCTCCCTGCTTACCTTTGCTCAAGACACTTGTCGTTCCTCCAGGCACTTCCTCCGGCAGATTAAGCACCTCCGTTCACGAGCGCCGCACAACGCCGGTTCGAATCCGAGTCACGGCACCATCTGACGTGGATTTTTCTCTCCAAATCTCGTCGTGATCGAACTTGAACTCCTTCCTCGTAGCTCCTGGCAAGCCTCGTGAGACGATCGTCGTAGGATTCTTTAGGTTGTTGAGGGATCTCGTCCTCCTCGAGGGTTCAATGTCTAGCCGACTCGGTTTTATTATGTATCGTGTTAAATAAACCACAAATCCAGTAAAATCAAATCTCCACAAGTAGTTCTTTCTTTTCGTACAATTTATTTCCAATCTATCCTTCGTGTTTTCTTGTGATCCCCTGCTCCTTCATATATATACCATTTGAGAGTAGAGAGGGCTTTTTTGATAGCAAAGAACAGAATGTACAGCTTATCACCCGGTCACCTTGTACTTGCAAAAGAACCAAAACATGTCCAAAGTGTCAAAGAAAGACAAGATTATAAGTAGGTGGTAGGCTTTACAATTAAATAATAGAACAGTAAGAGAGTAAAAAAAAACAAACACTTTGACCAAGTCAGACTGAGGCAAGGGTTTCTTGTCTAAAGAGTAATAATTTCCCCAACACTTGCATAGTCCGTGAGCATCAGCTGCGGCTGTATGGATATGTGGCTCGTTTTCCTGATGCTGATCCTGCTCACCAGATTCTCTCAGTGAGGGAGTCTCGTGAGTGGAGGAGGCCAATGGGCCGACCACGTGCCTCGTGATTGCAGCAGGTTGATCGGCATCTCAAGGAGATGGGGATGGCCCAGGCATCTGCCTGGGGGATGGCCAGACGGAGGCCCCTGGAGTACCGGCGGAAAGTGGACGCAGCGTAAGCGGCA
>CM068958.1:17579766-17600031 GCA_035128595.1 Eptatretus atami | reverse complement strand
CGCACAGAGCAAGAATCACCAGAATGACCGGGATTGGGGGGGCAAAGCCTTCAGGACCCCCAATCATATGATTGATAGAGGGAAACCACGGGCTACATTTCCCTGGGTTCCCCCAGGATTGCGGGAGAGTGTGTCGGAGTGGTGGCCTGAGGTGTCGTCCACAAGAGGCGGTCCTCCTTGGGTTTAACCTGAGGCGGACCCTCGGGTGGTGCCTGACAATGTCCCTATCCCGAAGAGAGAGTGATCACCTGTCCTGCTATCATACTGAGCTCAAGCGTTTGGACATCAATTGCAGCACTCTCTGAGTTTTCGGAGACCGGATTGCGGCAGAGACATGGTGGCTGGTTACACCATATATTAGGTGGGTGTCTACACTACACCTACGCCATTCCCAAGAGATATGCTGCAGCTGTGGTCCAATAAGCCTGACTCCAATGATTAATTGAACGGTAACACACCGTCAACGAGCGATTAGAGACAAAGTATTTGTTTACTCCTGGCTGTCAATTCCGCTGGTCTCTGTTTATGCTCCGACTGAAGGCGAGTGAAATCTCACCGTGAAAAGGATGCATCCTACGCACCATGTCTCGACGTCTGTGGTTGATCAGTGCCCAAGACGAGATACACTTCTAGTCTTGGGGGATTTCAATGCATCGAAATGGAACTGATCGGGGATGGTTATGAAGACATGTGTTTGTCCCCCAATGGGTCAGGAAACTATGAACCAGAATAGGCACTAAAGTTCCTATGGACTGCAAGAAGTCATGGGACGAAGGGTGGCCGGTTCATGGTTTCAGCAGCCCACCAAGCTCAATCGCTGGACTTGTATCCCAATGCTGGCGGTGTGGCAAAAGAAGATTGACCATTGTCTTGTTATGGTCACTGGAGGATGATTCCAGAACTGCAGGGTCTACCGGGTGCCTCAGTTCCTCAAAATCACTGACCACCGGCTTGTTGTACAACTCTGAAGCTGCATCTTAAATCCGGGAAGAATGGGTACCATCCCAGCCTAAGGCTGGAATGTTGGCAAGCTCAAATGGATGTAAAGGGTAGCTGAGGAGTTTGCGAACAAGCTGAAGTGGAAATGGGGGGTCTGGGTACTATTGGGGGGCCTGAGAGTTATGGATTACCTCAGACCCACCGTCCTTGCGAATGTTGCCGAGGTGGATGTCCTTGGAACTCACCGTAGGGCAAAGAAGATTTGTCTCTCGAGGGACACTGGATACCATTGACCAGAGTCACAGGGCCAGGCTGAATGGCAGAGCTGAGCTGTTCAGGGAGCTGAGGCGTAAAACTGTACCGTGTGCCTAAGGGTGGACAAGGAGGACATATGTGCGAGGAATCCATGAGGGGGTAGACGCATCACCTGTGGTCAAGGGTATTCTCATCCCTGCCTATACAGGGGAATTCGCCGCATTGCGTTCATCCAAGCGCACCCCTCGGTGTACCTGGCAGTTTAGAGCAGAGGGTGGTTGGCTCTTGACAGAAGGAGTCCCGAAGTGATCGTCCGCCGGGCCGGGTTAACTTTGAGCGGTTTGTACGGAGGCTGACCGCAGCCTGTCGAGTCTGGACATCAAGGGTGGTTACCAATCCCTGTTGCTGACCCCCTCCAATCATCTGTGGTCCACTTCGCTGTGGAAACGCAGGCAGCGGTGAAGCCAGGTTGAAAATGGGGTAAAAGCTCTCAAGGATCTGTGGAATCCATGCTGAACTTCTCAAGGCCGGGCTTGGAAACTGCTGCACTTGGGTGTCGTTGCAATGCAGTTCTGTTGCTCTGCTGGAACACAGCAATCATCCCAACTGACTGGAACGAGGGGACCATTGTTGTCCCTCTCTGGAAAGGGAAGGTGATGGCCAAGACTGCAACAACTACCGAGCGGTTGACGCTCGCTCTCAGTGTCGGGCAAGGTCTTTGCTCGGAAATTATTGAACTAGGGTTCCCCCTCCATACTGCTTTGAGCACGCAGCGTCCAGAGCAAGTCAGGCTTCACACCCAAAAAGAAGGTCTACGATTGACCGTCATCCTTGCTTTTCGTATCCTTTGCTCTTCTACTTCTTCGGGATTCTTATGGTCTTCCGGTATTTCATTCTGTTTGTCTTGTCACGCTCCTAACCTCCAACAGTTTGTGAGCTGCATTACATACAGACTTGCTGCAGAGGATGCAGCTGACCCCAATTAAATATATAGGGGTGTTTTATCTTTTGCCGATGGTCTTGGGGGATGGGAGGAGTGTGCCTGGTGTTGGCTTAATGGATAGGTTTGCGAAGGGAAGCTGCACAGGAGGTACTCCCGTGGAGTGGATTTTCAGATTTGTTTGCGTTTTTGTGTTTTGCGGAATGAAGGGTTTTGCGGTGGCCGGAGTGCAAATCCTGCAACCAACCTCCTAATAAGTAACCCAACGAAAGGAGGACGTCCGCAGACACGAGATATGGATGGCCGTTGGCTCACAAGGAGCTCCTCCGCCCTTTGGTATCACGGCCCAGTTACAATGGCCTGACGGTATTTGGTGCCAAACCTTGCGCCGCCGGACTAGCAAAACACTAAAAAGCAAAAGGACCGATTACAGAGGGTAAAACGGTAGGAGTGGGGTCAATTAGTTTGGTAATTTTAGACAAAGACATTAGAATGGGTTGACGATGTTTAACTTGTGTTAAAGTGACGCGTATCTAATATCACAACTACTTACTTTATGCTTGTGCTCGACATTCATTTAAAGGAAATATCTGCCCTATTCTAAGCATTATTAACCATTGGGAGCCATTTCCACAACATATTGGGCAGCAATAACATTCCACCATTAACCACACCCATTTGGGTATGATTGGCCCTTGGCCAATTGTCAGCGTGGGACTCAGCCAAACCACATCACACCACATCAGGTTGTTTGATGGGCACTGTTCCACTGACCCTTCATATCACTGCATAATGATGCAGTTTTGCCTACTTTTCATGGAATTATATCAAGTTATGAGAACGACATAGTTATGGACCTTCCCACAATAAAATGGTGTAGATGCGTTTAATAAAGTACTTATCTTCAACAATTTTTGAGTTTGGCTGCCTGAAAAGAAGAAGAAGAAGAATTACAAACGGGCTGCTTTGGTTCGTTCAGATTTGAATCTCAACGATGCTGTTCAGGTTCCATGAATAGTATTGGATGTGAAATTCTCCAGATGCCTGGTCGGTACTTCAACAGTTTAAGTTTGTGTTTTGGGAGTGTTTTCTTTTTTGAGTTGTGTTGAGTTCCTATCATGCGCTGCCTTTTTGTCTGCTGGTTGCATCATTGGTTAGGGGCATGGCTATGCCGCTGATGCAGTGCCCCTATCACCAGTATACTGGTGCTCATTTCACAGACCTCGGAAGGATGACAGGCTGAGTCAACCCCCTGGTGTTAATTAAACAGCTTGCTGGGCTCAAACTCAGGACTCTGGGATCCCAAGCCACCACCCTAACCGCGAAACCAACACCAGGCTTGTGTGGAGTAAAACCTGTGGAATGTCGGTGCCATTTCCTACGTAGGAATCTCAAATCATCATCGAGATACTCAACAATAAGTAATCTTTGAGCGTTTGTGTTACCAATGTTCTCTCTCCTTCATTCAATCACGTACTTCAATTAAATGTATCACAACAACAATAATACTAAATAAAATGTACCCTTCACTTTGTGATAATTTTACAATTGATGTGTTGGATCAACAAACAAATTTACACGTTATTGATAGAGTGAATTAAATAATCATGAAAATGTACTCTTTTAATACCTGTACCTTGTTATGTAGGAAGATTATTCAATGAATAACGAGAGTCACGCTCAACATTTTGCTTCCTTTCCACCTCGGATCCTCTTGCATCCTTCTCCCTCCACACCTTGCAGAACATCACGTCCCAATCTTCATCGTAACCAAGCCACGTGAGCTCTCTCTTCCATTCCGGTCGATACATTTTGTAAATAACGCAACATTATGGAAAACCTAATTGCACATCTTCTCTGAGATGCAGTCTCAGTACCATGTGATCAAATGGGTCATTCCAGCCTTTCATGAAATTAGACAGCTCGTCAGAAGTTGTGCACCATACACTGATCGCTGGCACTACATCGGGGTTCACATCACTGGTACACAGGTACTTATGCACGGTAAAAAAAAAAAAACTAAATTCGTACTTCAATGATGTGAAGAAAGCTCAAAAGCGTACGACCACAACGGAGGCTTTTGATGGAAGATCTTCTGAACTAGTGAAGTAAGATTCTTCCGTGATAATTGTGATATACTGCACTGTTATAAACTTCATTTTGTAAACTTAAATTTTGAAATCAATTATAACATTATAATTTATATGTTATATTATAACTTGTAAGATTTTTAAAAAAATACAATAGATCTAAAAAACAGTGAGTGAAGAAGAAGAGGAGAAAGATACAACCCAGCAGGCACACGACGTCAGTATGAAAGATTCACGACGTCGGGAATCGGCCGCTTGGTTGTACAACCAGATCACGACGTGGTACAGCCGCAGCGCGCCCCCGCATTATCCAAAACTGTTTTTTCTGCCTCGTGTGTTCCATGGTGACCGCTTTCCACCTCGTGACGTGTGTGGTTGTGTTTGCCTTTCACCGGAGGAGAGATCTGATTGGCTAATTGCTATTTCCGCATCACGAGCCGCCATTTGCAAGGTTTGGTTAAACTTGTGAACTTTAAGCTGTTTCTGAGTTTGACACACAATCCGCTTTAATCTGCAGAAGACTTCCGCTTTTATAGTTAAAATTATCTTCCGCCGTGATCATTTTTGTAAGTATAATATATTAAATCGATTTTATGTCTTAGCTTTTGTTTTTGACGTTTTAAAGATCACAGAATCCATGATGTGTTCCTGCTACTGTTGTGCTGGAATCTATATCGTTACATTCAATGTAAACTCTCCCAAGCCCTTCGGCCACTCGATCGTGGTGAGAGCCTTGGACTCGAACGTGCATCTGACGATAGAATCCTCCGGCACCGATTTCATCCGTTTATCACGTTTAGCTGTTGCTGACATGGCTCGATATGGCCCTGATATGGCCCTGATATGGCGCTGATATGGCCCTGATATGGCCCTGATATGCCCTGATATGGCGCTGATATGCCCATGGCGCTGATATGGCGCTGTATGGCCCTGAACATGGCCTGGATATGGCGCTGATATGGCCCTGATATGGCCCTGATATGGCCCGATCGTGTGGAGAAATCGACGGTAAATAATGATTTCATTTTCCGCGGGCCTGGTGAAAAAAAAAACACCGCTCTGTGGAAAATAAAGGGGACTCTGTAAAAATTACTTTGGACAAGTTTAATTGGTTCAGAACCTTTTTAAAATATATTTCTGGTGGTATAATGCTTCAGCCGTTGGGGTCCGACGAATTACCGCATTGTTCCGCAATGTAACAAAAATTAAAGTTCCACTGCCCTTAAAAAACCTTAATTAATATTATTTTTTTTATAACATATTATTTTTTATGTCCTCTTTTAACGAGTTAGGCCTAACCAAAGGCAAAAGGAAAACAATTGTCAGTTATTGTTCGCCGAAAAATGTGGTTTTGTCATAAAAAAAAATTAACCCTTTGGCCGCCGACAAACTGCCGCTTGTAACAATGAAGCCTTCATTGTGGTAGTTTGTCACTTGGGAGTTGTTCAAGTTTTTCGGTGCACAATTGTTTTCCTTTGGTAAAATGGTTCTCAAAAGACATGAAAATAACTTTATATTATAAAAAATAATATTAATTGAGGCTTTTTAAGGGCAGTGGAACTTAAAATTTGTTACAAGCTGCTTTGAACACTGGTGTACTAAATTTTTTATTTTCTAAAATAAGGGTGAATGTCCAATGCTATGATGTCACATACAATTTGTGTGGAAAGAATGGGAAGAGACCTTTCCGGAACCTGAATTTTATAAAGTTGTCAGAGGTAATGAATTCCGCTAAATGACAGTTTATAATGTGCATGACTTGAGCGTAATTCACATTGCAAGTCTTGTTTGATGATCATAAAGCCCAATATATACGAAGTGGAAATTCTTATTATTTTTCAGACAGTACCATGGCCAGTCAGCCAACAGCAACGGAGGCGGCTGTGGACACTGCCATATCACAACATTTGAAATATGCCCCTGATCGACGTGGAGGTGCGGGCAGGAACAAGCCCTCATCTATCTATAATTCCAGCAATCTGTGTGTGTGTGTGTGTGTGTGTGTGTGTCTGTGACCACTGTTTCTCGACAACCAATGGTCCGATCTAATTGAAACTTGCCAGATATATTGCTGGGGACCTGAGGATGTGCCTTTTCAAGGTTTGATATTAATCGGACAAGTGCTTCCGAAGTTATGGCCATTTATTTACCAAACCAATGACAAGACACGTTATTGCGTGGGCGTGGCCGATGGGGAAGGGAAGCTCAGCCGCGTTCCCCATTACAGGTTACAACGTACGGCTTCCGGAGAGTGATGACTGTGTATTCTAATAATTCCTCGATTCTTATGCGCATTTATAGATAAACACAATGCCCCAAGTTATGATCGTTTTCATATTAGACGGTGCATAAATTTCGGGAACACAGAGTGCTGGTATGCTCCGAACCAGGAAGTAATTTTTTTTTTCTCTCTCTCTCTCTCTTTATGTTTTTCCTTGCCACGACATTGCGAAAAGGTAAAATATGTTGGCGCTAATTGAATAATTGGCCATTAAAACCTAAATTGCAAATTCGTAACTGTGATATGCAAACTGCCGGGCCATGCACGTACGGGCACACGAGAGCGAAGAACGGCCTGTGTGGTGTTGTTTCTTGCTCGCGTTTGAATATTTATTTATTCTTTTTTTTTATTTTTTATTTTTTTACGGGCATGTACTGGTCTATCTATAATTCCAGCAATCTGTGTGGTTGTGTGTGTGTGTGTGTGTCTGTGACCGCTGTTTCTCGACAACCACTGGTCCGATCTAATTGAAACTTGCCAGCTATATTGCTGGGGACCTGAGTGTGTGCTTTTCAAGGTTTGATATTAATTGGACAAGTGCTTCCCAAGTTATGGCATTATTTACCAAACCAGCTGCGTAGGCGTGGCGATGGGAAGAGATCCTCAGCCGCGTTCCCCATTATGGGTTACAACGTACGGACTTCCGGATAGTGATGACTTACTGTATTCTCATAATTTCTCGATTTCTTATGCGCATTTATAGATAAACACAATGCCCAATCCAGTCGTCATTTACGAGAGCGAAGGAATGGCCTGTGTGTTTGTTTGAAAGTGTTGTTTTTTTGCACGTACGGGCATGCACGTACGGACACGTACTAATGTAATAATAACGAGTAAAAGCAACACGCTGTGCCAGCCATCCACGTCCTTGATTATTAAGAATTTGCAGCATGGTAATTGTAATGTTGTATGTTGGAAACCCAGCCTAAGTTTACATTGTGAAAATATTTACATGTACTTTTATGCAGAATTAAGTTATTTATTTTCTTGTGAAATTAAGATTGAAAACACCAACAAATTAATTTTTTTGTGCTTTGGAATTATTTATGTGAGATGCATTCAAAATTGTTGTTTCATACTTAACTAGCATAACCCGCGCTCTGCGCGACATGTTGGGGTGGGTGTGTTTGAGAAAGGAACTGATGCAGAGTATCAATAGTAATTTTACTTTAACAGTAAGTGGAATACGATTTCACTGTTTCAGAACCATTTTATTTACTTTTTTTTGTACCATGCACCTCATATGGTCTTTGAGATAATGTAAGCCGAATATCACGTTACTCGAGCGCAGAACAAAGTCGAAGATAGCGCGACACGAAACCACAAACTCGGAAATAATATATAGATGTTAGATTTATATTTTTTTTTGTATGAATACACACAATAGATATATATTGGTCTCATTGATTTGCCTGATTGTAATTCAGTTTTATATAATTTTATGCACTGTTCATATCATGTCAAGTATCATCTGTTTAAGTCTTTATGCATCTCATTCTATTGATGCCCGCGTGGGACATAACAAGTAAAAATATTTCTAAATTATATATATCATGGAGAAATTCTATCAGAAAGGTGTTTGACTTCCCAAGTGGGACCCATATTGTACTCTTTTACCAGTCATTGCTGAATTTCTACCTATTGAATGTCAACTATTATGTCGTATAGCAAAATTTATATGTGGTTCTTCGTCTTCTCTAATTCTTAGCTGACGTTGCTTAATTATGAATCTTGTAACAATGGTAGTATGTCATCAGTAGCTAAAACTTTCAATTACATTTATATAAATGTAAGTATCGGTCAATACCTTTTATGCTCCTAATGCCCATTTAATGTATGCAAGCATAGAATTACAGCAGTTTTACTAACACTGCATGATGATGTTGTTGTACTTAAAGTGCCTTTGTGCAGTCAATTATATTTGAGAGAGAAGCTCCACAGTTCCTCTCTGGAGCAGAACTTTCTGAATTTGAATTGTTAACTGTGCTTTGCACAAAGTGAATTTGTCAAAAAGGTATTTACGACTTTTACCCATGTGGTATTCTTTTTATTCCCAATTTTTAGTATATGTTTCTCAATTGCAATGGTATCTACTTTTATTTATTGTACGTTTGTATTTGAGTATGCTTTTTGGTACGAATAAAGATTATTATTGTTAATACTGCTTGTATATTTTTGCCGCAATCATGCCCTGCGTGATACGTGATAATAAATGATTATGAATTACAGTTGTTTTCAAGTTGTGGTCATTATGTGTTACTGTGCAATGTAATGATGTTGCAATACAACTTCAATGTTTTGATAATGGCACGGTAGAACAGCGGTGCTCCGCTGGCCCAGACCTACGGGTCGAGGGCTCCATCAAGCTGGAAGCTGAAGGTGTAATGCACTGCAATGTTTGTTTATTTGGTGTGCAAAGAAAAGGGTAAAAACAAAAACCCCATTTTATGAACGTTGTGATAAAGTTGAAAACTAACGTCATGCTTCAAGTGTGACAACGTTGAAATCTGACGTCATGGGTGTTGCAAATACAACTTCCCACTGACCCAATTCTGACGTCAGGTACAACCAGAACACGACGCTGCAGCGACGTCAGATTTTAACGTTGTGACAACATTGAAATCTGACGTTGTGACAACATTGAAATCTGACGTTGTCACAACGTTGAAATCTGACGTCATGGGTGTTGCAAATACAACTTCCCCTGACCCAATTCTGACGTCAAGTACACCAGAACACGACGCTGCAACAACGTCAGATTTCAACGTTGTCACAACGTCAGATTTCAATGTTGTCACAACGTTGAAAACCGACGTCATGGGTGTTGCAAAAACAACTTCCCACTGACCCAATTCTGACGTCAGGATAGAACTGGCAAACGACGTTGCAACAACGTTGTGTGCCTGCTGGGAAGAAGATAAAAACGCAGGACAGGAAGATACAGGATGATCTCTTTTCATCAATGATCTCTCCGACTCCCTGCAAAATCTCTATATCTCTTTGCTGATGACTCCACCCTCTGCCGTACCATCTCTCGTCCCTCAGACCGGCAAGCAGCAGCGTTCTTCGCTCAGGTGGAGACATCAGGTGGGAGACATCTCGCGTGGTAAAATCACAAACGGTCCAACACGTGGAACATGTCTTTCAATCCGGACAAATCTCACACTCTCACTTTGTCTCTCCAAAAGGACCGTTTAGAAAAAAACGCCCATCCACTTTCTCAACAATCCTCTGGAAGAAGTCCTTTCTCTCAAGCTTCGTGTCTCACGATCTGCCATGATCTTTCCTGGGAAAGCTACATTTCAAACCTGGCCACCAAAGCTAGTCGCCAACTGGGAGTGCTCCATCGTGCAAAGTCCTTCCTCGGTCCACCTGAGCTCCTGACAACTTACAAAGCTTTCCTCCGTTGCCGTGTGGAGTACTGCTCTCCCCTGTGGGCTGGTGCTCCTGCCTCCCACCTTTCTCGGCTTCACGCTGTGGAAACCAAGGCATTTCGGATCATTGGTATCTCCCACAATGAGGCTGAATCTTTTGGCCTCTCACTCTCTCACCACAGGCAGGTCAGTGGTCTTTCTGTCTTCTACTGTCTCCTCTCCAGTCTCACCCCACCCTGCTCTCTCTGCGATTTGTTCCCCACCCACATTTCCGCAGGGCGCTCAAGGTCCACCAACAACCGCCTTCTGGTAAAACTACCAAAAGAAGAATCACTGCTCACCTTCCTCTTTCATTCCTCTTTTTTCCCACCTTTGGAACAAACTCCCACACTCTCTTCAATCCCATTCTTCTCCAGATCTTCAAGAGAGCTGTTCACCACCACCTATTGTCTTACCTCATCCAAATCCTAATATTTTCTACCCCCGTTAATCCACCCCAAGCCCACCTCCTTCAAATTCCCTGCTTTCCTCCTGAAAGTCCCTGTAATGTCCATCTTGTATTCACCATGTTCTCCGCCCCCATCCCTCTCCCTTCCACAGATCTCCTAATGTCTCTGTTCCCCACTGTTCGTCCTTCCCACTCCCGCCCCTCTTGTCTCACGCCCCCCTTGCTGCGCGTTGTGTGTTCGCTCTCATACAAGCCTCGACAAGGTAAAAAAAAAAACAAAAACAAGGAGAAGTACACAAAGATGACAAAAAAAACAAGGAAAAACAAAAATCCAAAGCAGCAGAAGCTCGCACAACATCAAGAAGCAAGACAAAAAGCTAACACAGCAGCAATGATTACTTCCAGAGCAACTGAAACTTCTCAACAGAAAAAGCAACACAGCAACAATGGCTGCATTCTGCCCTCCCGTACCTGCAATCTCACAGTCATTGTGTTGTATTTCACTCGGTTGTCCGTACTATCTGGTTCAGGAGGACACACTTCAAGCCTATGAAACCTTTGCTGCCCCTGTGTGAGCGGGGCCCATCGCCGTGAAATACAAAACATACAGGAAATGGTGCTTTTGTTTGAGGCGTGGGGTGATGGTCATGTTAACCCTCGGCCAGTCAAAGATCCCCAGGGGCGTTAAACATGGAAAGGTAAGCCTGGTCTTATTTGCTGTCTCCCACCTGTCTCTCTCTTTTCTCTTTCCTCCCCGCCCTTCTCTCCCCACCCTCTACCTTCCTCTCTCTCTCCCCCTCTCCACCTCTCTACTCTACCTTCCCTCCTCCTCTCTCCTCCTTCCCCCCATATCTTTGCCCCCTCTCCTAGTGTTCCCGTCAGCAAAGCGACGGGTGGTATTTGCAAGTAAAAACTATTCCTTTCACACCGTCAAGTGCATATGGTAGGCAATGCGGTTTCATTGGCTAAGGGGCACAATCCTGGACGGGTCACTGCATATATTGGCAGGTCAAGCCAGATTAGAACTATGGCTGACAACAGATGCTATGTAAACCTGTACCAACCTGTTTCATGGTTAGATTGTCGGTGACAAAACCACCTCCTCCACCAGGTCTCCTGGTGAGGAGGGGGTATTATATGGACACCCAGCAGGATTGAAAACAAAACCTGTCAAAGAGGGGAGGAGCTCTTTGTGAGCCAACGGCCATCTGTATCTAGTGCCCAACTGTTTATGCGGACGTCCTCCTGCAGCTTTTTTTCGGAGGTTGGTGGCAGGATTTGCACTCCGCCCACCGTAAAACCCTTCACTCCGCAAAACATAACGCAAATAAATCTGAAAACCCACTCGGTGGGAGTGCCTCCTGTGCAACTGCCCTTCGCAGGGCAGCTCGCCTGATGATGGGATTGGGGCAAAGCCTTCGGGACCCCCACTCCTTGATGATAGGAGGAAAAACACGGAGTAACCTTCCCAGGTCAGATTGTGGTAGTGTGTCGGGGTGGTGCTGAGGTGTCGTCCACCAGACGGCGGTCTCCTTGGGTTAACCTGAGGCGGTCCCCTCGGGTGGGTGCTGGAATGTCCTATCCCTCAGAGAGGATGATCACTATCTGAGCTCAAGCGTTTGAGCATCGGTATTGCAGCACTCTCTGAGGTTCGGAGACCGGATAGTGGCGAGATCATGGCGGGTGATTACACCTACTATTGGTCTGGTCGCTCTGATGGTTACCATGCCCAAGGAGTTGCTGTAGCTGTGTCCAATAAGCTAACTCCAATGATAATTGAGGTAACACCGGTCAACGAGCATATTGTGAGACGAAGGATTTGTTACTCCTTGGGTGTCATTTCCCTGGTCTCTGTTTATGCTCCAACTGAGGCGAGTGATTTCACCGTGAAGGATTGCATTCAATGCCATTTCATACCAGGGAGGGTTATGAGACATGCATTGGTCCCCATGGGTCTGGAACTGTAAACCAGAATAGCACTAAATTAGTTGACTTTTCAAGAAGTCATAGACTAAGGGTGGCCGGCTCATGGTTTCAGCGCCCACAAGCTCATCTCTGGACTTGCTATTCCAACGCTGGTGGTGTGGCAAAGGAGATTGACCATGTGCTCGTTGATAGTCACTGGAGGATAATCCAGAACTGCAGGGTCCACTAGAATGCTCAGTTCCTCAATAACGACCAGAGGCTTGTTGTAGCAACACTGAAGTTGCACCTTAAGTCCGGGAGAATGATACCATCCTGGCCGAGGCTGGATGCTGGCAAGCTCAAGGATGAGAGGGTAGCTGAGGAGATTGCGAACAGGCTGAGTGGGGATTTGGGGGTCTGGGTGGTTTGGGGAATCTGGAAGAGTTGTGGAGTGCCTTCAAGACCACCGTCCTTGATGTTGCCGGTGGATGTCTTGGAACCCACCGGAGGGCGAAGAAGAATTTTGTCTCTCAAGGGACACTGGATACCATTGACCAGAGTCACAGGGCCATGCTTAATGGCAGAGCTGACCTCTTCAGGGAGTTGAGGCGTAAAACTGTACTTGAGCCGAGGGTGGACAAGGAGGCCGATCTGCGAGGAATCTGTGAGGGGGTAGAGCATCACCTGTGGTCAAGTGATTCTCGTCCTGCTTCCAGAGGAATTCGTACATTGCATTTCTCCAAGCCCATCCCTCGGTGCACTGCAGTTCGAGTGGAGGATGGTGGGCTCTTGACAGAGGAATCCGAAGTGAAGGCCCGCTGGGCCTGTTACTTTGAGCGGTTGTACCAGGCTGATCCACCAGCTGTTAAGTTGGATGTCGGTGGTGTTACTATCCCTATTGCTGACTATCCCACCTTCGTTTGTAGAAACACAGGCTGCGGTGAACCGGTGGAAATGGGATGAAGCTCCTGGGATCTGTGGCATCCATGCTGAATTTCTCAAGGCTGGTGGAAACGCTGTACTCGTGTTGTTGCATGCAGTTCTGTGTTCTGTCTGGAACACAGGCTTCATCCAAATTGACTGGAAGAGGGGCCTTGTTATCCCTCTCTGGAAAGGGAAGGGTGATTGTCAGGACCGCAGCAACGACTGAGGGGTGACGCTGCTCTCAGTCCCAGGCAATGTCTTTGCTTGTATAATTATTGATAGGGTTTGCCACCATCTGCTTGAGCACCAGCGCCCAGGGCAGTCAGGCTTTACACCAGAGGTCAACGATTGACCGTGTCCTTGCTCTTCGGGTCTTCACTGAATGTGGATGAGAGTTTTGGCAGGGGATGCTTGCAGCCTCCGTTGATCTCTGCAAAACGTTCGATTCAGTAAATCGGGATGCCCTTTGGAGGATTCTTGGTCTTCATGGGGTGCTACCCAATCTGATCAATGTGATGTCTGAACTATACTCTGGTACTGAGAGTGCTGTAAGATGTGGTGATACCACCTCTGACTTATTTGCAGTTGTTACTGGAGTTCGTCAGGGGTGTGTACTGGCCCCCACACTTTTCAGCGCTTGTATGGACTGGATTCTGGGGAGAATGTCGGAGAGATCAAGCTGTGGTGAATCGTTTGGGAATGTCAAGATCTCTGACCTTAATTTCGCAGATGATGCAGTCATCTTTGCGGAGACTATGGATATCCTTTTGGGGGACTGCAAGGTGCTGAATGAGGAGTCTGAGCCACTGGGATTACACGTTTCCTGGGTCAAAATGAAGATCTATGCTTTCAATATCATCATGGATGCTGCTATCTTGTCTGTACCTGTTTGTGATGTGGATGTTGAGGTCATGGATACATTTACTTACCTTGGCAGTGATATTCATATCTCTGCTGGCTGTGAGCCAGAGGTCAATCGACGTCTGGGTTGGGGTTGGGTAGTCATGGATGAGCTGGATCATGGGATGTAGTGCAGTTGGTACCTTTGCACGAGAATGAAAGTCCAAGTCTTCAGGTTGTGGAAGAAAAATAATTATATTCATGTATTCTCAATTATATTCACTCGATGAATTTTTGCTGGTACCTTATAAATTTAATTTTTGTACTATCGTCGAATTGGCTGTCAGTAACGTTTCCCTTTTCCTGGGAGTCTTTTCACCGACATATTCATAAAAGGAATATCTTACCATGAAAAAAGGTCTTGCTTGCTCCATAGAAACAGGGTGACCTGGTTGATAATGCTACAATCTTTTGCCAGGAGTGTATCATTCTCTCCCTTCCACCCAAAGTGACCACATATTGCAGTTCTGAGTTATTTTGCCTCGTGCTTATCAGCTCAACCCGTTGTTGATTTGCCAAATGTATCACCCTCCCATTTTTAGAGGTCAAATTGTGTTATAAGCGGAATTGCTTCGGGCTTCTGTTTCAGGGACCACATTTTGGTGCCTGAACCGGGATCATTAAACCCTGGCACAGCTGGGAACAGCATCGTCTGGCATAACAGTAAGCAAGTGGCCACGAACAAAGATGTTTGCTCTTACTTCAGATCAGATGCTGCATCTCTCAGCCAGACAGGTAATGTGATACTCCATTGATAGGAGAGGTATACAAAGGAAAACCCTTCAGTGATAGGCCTAAAAATTAGGTGGTTGGAGGACACTTAAGATTACAGGATTTATCTTGGGCATTCAAATGTTTTAAATAGAAGTTAGAGACCTCTAACGGAGAGTTGAAGACTCTGCCGTGCTAACAGGGGATGGCTTGACAGCTATCCGATTCCTCAGACTGAGGACTTAAATGCAACCTAAAATGGAGGACAGACTTTCACGAAGCTTGATATAAAGCAGTCCTTACTTGCAATTACCTTTGGATGAGACTTCAAAAGATTGTACAACCATAAATACTAACCGTGCCCTTTTCAGATATACCCGCCTCCCACGGGGGATTTCCTTATCACCCTCCATTTTTCAGTGTAGCATGGACACCCTTCTGCAGGGTATTCCCCATGTCAGTGTCTTTATTGATGACATCTTCATTTTGGGGGAGACTGAGTCCAACCACGTGAAAAATGTGGATGCATTGATCTGTAGACTTTCAGATGCAGGAATGACTATTCGCAAGGAAAAATATTTTTCAAGCCAAGGGGGTGGAGTATCTGAGCTACAGGATCGATGCAGAGGGGCTACACCCCTGTAGTTGACAAGGTTAGAGCATTGGTGGAAGCTTCTGTTCCCAGGAATGTGTCAGAACTGAAATCTTACCTGGGGCTCTTGAACTACTTTGGGTGTTTTCTATCTGGCCTGTCAACAGTAATTGCACCACTCAATGCTATGCTAACTAAAGCAGCCATTTGGAATTGGGGATCAAAGCAAGATGAATCTTTCAAGGCTTCATAGCAACTGTTAACTTCTTCCAAGGTTCCGGTGCATTATGATGCAAAGAAAGATCGACTACTTGCATGTGATGCCTCACCATACAGCATTGGGGCAGTTTTGTCTCATCATATGCCGGATGGAACAGAGAAACTGATCACATTTGCCTCACGCAGCCTCGCATCTGCAGAGAGAAAATACAGCTCGAGAAAGAAGGCTTGGCGGTGGTTTTTGGGGTGAAGAGATTCCATTCATACCTTTTTGGTCGGCATTTTGAAATCACCAACGATCACAAGCCACTGCAATCCTTATTCAATGCTACCAAAGGAGTTCCCGTGTTAGCTTATTTGAGTATACAACGCTGGGCACTAATGCTGGTGGCATATGATTACTCTTTCTCGCACAAGCCAGGCAAGGATATAGGGTATGTTGATGCCATGAGTCTTTTGCCTTTAAGGGAAAGCCCCAGATTTGTGCCCATTCCTGAAGACACGGTACTCCGCAACAGTAACAGCAGAAGAGATCCATCAGTGGAAGGATCATGACCCAGTTCTGTCACCCGTGCACCATTGCATAACCAAAGGTTGGCCTGGTTCACCAGATACAAGGCTCCAGGCATATTCACTGTGCAAATCTGAACTGAGTACCAAGATGGTGTGGTCGTAGGGTCATAGTTCCCCCACCAGGTAGAACGAGAATGCTGAAAATGCTTCATGAAGCACACCCAGGAATGGTGCGAATGAAGGCATTTGCGAGGAGCTATGTTTGGTGGCTGAATCTCGATTTAGATATCGAGAGTACAGTTCACAACTGCAAGTCGTGTCAGGCAAACGCAAAGTTGCCTGCATCATGACCAATGCATCCTTGGGAATGGCCCCAGAAAGCCTTGGGAGCGCATTCACATTGATTATGCTGGGCCATTTTTGGGAAAAATGTTTCTGGTCATCACTAATGCCTATTCTAAGTGGATTAACGTGCATCCCATGACACCAACTTCATCCGAAGCCACCATCGGTAAATTGAGAACCACATTTGCTCCACATGGGTTACGCACAACTTTGGTGTCGAATAAGGGACCATCATTCACCAGTACAGGATTTCAAAAGTTTGTGGATGTAAATGGAATCACCCAACTCACCTGAGCTCCGTACCATCCAGGGTTCAATGGGTTGGCTGATCGTTTAGTGCAAACATTTAAGGGGGGTATGAAGAAGCTCAAACAGGGGAGCATTGAGTCAAAAGTGGCCCGATTACTTTTCAAGTATCGTATAACACCCAACGCAACTATTGGGCGAGCACCATCAGAACTTTTTATGGAAAGGAAGCTGAAGACCCATCTTGACCTATTATAGCCAGATGAGTCTGCAAAGGTTCGCAGAGTGCAAGCGAAACAGAAGTCCTGGCATGACAGATACACCAAGATGAGACTTTTTAGTGTGGGAGATTGTGTCTTTGTGCTCAATTTTGGAAGTGGTAATCCATGGCTGGGAGAAACTGTTGTAGAGAAATTGGGTTCTTCCCTCATTGTGAAACTCTTGGATGGCCAGAATGTGAGGAGACATGTGGATCACGTGAGACTGTCAACCTGTGATGTAACCAGTGATGTACAGTATCTGGTCCATCTGAACCATCCATCGAGGCCAACACAAGGGAAAGGCCTGCAAACATCATTCCAGAGGGCAACACTCCAGAAGGCTCTTGCAGAGAACCTTTTCAGGGTGCTCCTGCTGTGGAGGAATGTGAACCACCACCTCCTGCAGCACCATTGGAAGAGCGGGTACTCCATCTCTCTTCCCGTCTCAGAAGACTTCCTAATCGTTTGGACTTGTGAATAGTATGCACACGAGTTTACTTGGAATTAACTTTCATCGATGATTTGGTGGTGCTGTTACTCACAATGTTTGGTATTACTGTTGTTGAAGGCATACTGCTATGTTATGGAAAGTGGTTTAGGCTTAATCTTGTGACTTTGATGATTTTTGTGGAGTTGCTACATGAGGGCGTGTCTCAAGTTATGAGTGTATTGGGATGAATGGTAAGTTTGCAAGTTTAAGCTTGAAAAGAGAGGAGTGCAGCAAACGCCCCCGATCGTAATCGGTTGGATGGGTGGGGGTGCGGGGGAGTGATGTCAGGGAGGTGCAACAATGGCGGTGATTAAACTCCTTGCTTGGAAGGTCGAGCCTCGAGTGTTTTTTTCCAAGGCCGCTTTTAATATCAAAAGTAATAACACCAAAGATAACAGTATAATATTAATTTTATTGCAAAATAATATCTATCGATATATTACGAATACTCTCATCTTGAACATGTGTATGTATGTATGTATATATGTATAAGAATGTATGTATGTTTTTTTTGTTTTAATTTGGGTGGTTTTTATAAAAATGGGTATAGATTGTATGTATGTATATATGTATAGATGTATATGTATATGTATATATGTATATATGTATATATGTATAATATGTATATATGTATATATGTATATACTATATATGTATATATGTATAGATGTATGTATGTATGTATGTATGTATGTATGTATAGATGTATATTATATATTGTTACGGCTGTGGAAATTCGCAACCACCATTCAGGTCCCGTAGGTGAGGTATTCTGAAGTACATGTGCAGTTAGCCCAAACCGTTGTATAGAGGGAATTAATGTGATTCATTCGGGCTGCGACGCTTTGAGTCAGTCGTTTCTGTTCTTTCTTTATTTTGAACCAACCACGTCTCAACCACAACCACGCCACCCCACCACAGCGCCAACCACACTGCAACCAGCCACCTCCACCATCTACGCTACTGCATCTTCGCCACTCGCCATTCAACAGGCTCCGTGCGGTACGATCTCCCGGAGGGAACATAAAGGCCAACGGGGATGCGCAGGTTTTCCGCCTGTTTCTCCGTGTAAATTCTCCGCGCTCGGTGTGGGGGAGGTGCGATTCTGAGCCGGGGTTCAAAGGTGAGAAAGGGTGGGGCCTCTTTTTGGGGGAATAATTCTCTGGCCCTGAGCCAAAAACTGACTCCCCGGCCCTCGCACGGAGCGGGGTGAGGGAAAGCGCGAGGGCACGCCCCTTCGAGAGGCTTCTCCAAGAAGCTCGAAGGAGGCGGGCCGAGAACGGGCGGGGCGAAAGGGCGGAGCCCCGCGCGATAAAAGACTGACACGGCCGGGCGCAAGAAGGCTCTTTCTTTCCTCTTCGTCGTGGCTGGTGGTCTGCTTGGTATTCGGTTGGTTTTTGGTGGAGAGTTGGTTTTCGAGGGAAGAGGTCCTGCGCCTGCGCCTTGGCGAGCGCCCCTCACGGAGGCACAGACGGGAGACGCGGCGGCGCCGGTTGTAAGGTGGACCTGCGCGTCCGGACGAGGAGTGCCGGAGAGGGTTCGCCGGCCGAGAGAGAGGTCGGGACCAGGCGCGGCCATGCTGACGGTCGCGGAGAGGGACTCACCAGCCAGACCAGGGAAGTCGCCACTTCTTTTCTTTGGGGTTTTTGGGCAAATGACTGTGGGAGGCGCCTGTCTTGTGAAGTAGAACTGTTTAAGTGTTGCCGTGTGTCGTCTTAGTCGGTAGTAAATCTGCGTTGTTTCTTTTGTTTGCTATATGTGCATTTGTGATTACTGTATGGCTGTATGTGTGCTTTCCGTGTTTTGTGAATAAATGCTTTGTGTGAACTTGTTCCCCGTTTCGCTGCGTCCTTTCCTTTGTTGAATCTCCATCTTGCTTCGCGTAAAGGGTTCGTAGTGGGCTTAAAACGCCCGATAATTAATCTGAACCGTCAAGGTCGACGATAACTCCGCTCGGTTATCCCTGTAGCACGGAACGAGCCGCTTAAGCGGTTCGTGTCCGGAGTCGACCTGCGGCGAGGTGCGATCGCCCGGTTTACCATCTGCGTGGGTACTTAGGTAGGTCGAGTTTGGCGAACAACCCTATCCCACGCGGGTGGCCGATTGGCACGATCGTGGTGAGGCCGAAAGGCCCACCCGTGACTAGCTCCCGGCGTTAGTCCGAGAGGGTCACGACAGAATTGTCCATCCGGTGGGCGAGGCGGCCGCCATTCGAGTCACGTGGCCGTTCGCACGCCGGCGGGCCGGAATTCGCACAACTGGTGTCAGAGAGCGGGAAACGAACTCTCGGCCTCCAAGCTAAATTCACGGTAATCGGTCCAGGGGTGAGAGAAGCGACCCCCGATTCCTCCAAATTGCGAGCGAGCTAAATTAACCCGTTACGAGAAATAAGATGGAGTCTCAAGGCGAGCGGGAGCCGGGGGTATTAGAAATGTGTAGTAATGTAGAATCCATGGCCAGGATGGAACACCCTGAGCAGGAAATGCTTGTTGTGCAGGACGAACTCCAACCAAACCCAGAGCCCGAAATGGGCGCGGTGGCGGCAGAGGCCGCGGTGTATGACACCACCCCCCTCCCCCCCTCCGTCAAAATCCCTCCCCGTTCCCCGGCGAAACCGCGACCGTCCGAGGCGACTCAGCTTCGTCGGGGTCGGCTGAGACCAGCCAAGTAGGGGAAATGTTTGTGCAGATGATGCAAGCAATGAACGAAATGAAAACGAAAATAGATGGAAATACGCAACAAATGAACGAAATGAAAACGAAAATGGATGGAAATACGCAACAAATGAGCAGGATGAATAATCAAATGAATGCGAATTTACAACAGGTGAAGA
>CM068958.1:17564454-17575125 GCA_035128595.1 Eptatretus atami | reverse complement strand
GTTTGCTATATGTGCATTTGTGATTACTGTATGGCTGTATGTGTGCTTTCCGTGTTTTGTGAATAAAATGTTTGCTTGTGTGAACTTGTTCCCTGTTTCGCTGCGTCCTTTCCTTTGTTGAATCTCCATCTTGCTTCGCGTAAAGGGTTCGTAGTGGGCTTAAACTTAAAATGCCGATAATTAATCCCTGAACCGTCAGGTCGAACGATAACTCCGCTCGGTTATCCCTGTAGCACGGAACGAGGCTTAAAGAAATAAGAAAGAAAAAAAAATAAAAGCGAGGGAAAAAAAAAAAAGCCAGAAAATAAAGAAAAAAGAAAAAAGGGGGAGGGAGAAGGAGGAGAAAAAAAAAAAAAAAAGGAAAGAAAAAAAAAAAAAAAAAAACAGGAAAGAAAAAAAAAAAAAAAAAAAAGACCAAGAAAAAGAGCAAAAGAAAGGCAAGAAAAAAAAGGGAGGGGCCAGGAAAAAAAAAAAAAAAGAAAAAAAAAAGAAGGGGAAAAGGAAGGGAAGAAGCGAAGAAAAAGAGAGGGAAAAAAAAAAATAAAGAGGGAAAAGGAGAAAGGAAAGAGAAGAAAAAAAAAGAAAAAAGAGGGAGCAAGAAAGAAAAAAAGGAAAAAAGAAAAAAAAAAAAAAAAAAAAAAAAAAAAAAAAAAAAAGAAAGAAAAAAAAAAAGGAGAGAAAAAGAAAAAAAAAAAGAAGGAAGAGAAAAAAAAAAAAAAAAAGAAAAAGAAAAAAAAAGCAGAAAGAAAAAAAAAAAAAAAAAAAAAGAAGAAAAAAAAGAAAAAAAAAAAAAAAAAAAAAGGGAAAAGAAAAAAAAAGGGAAAAGAAAAGGGAAGAAAAGAAAAAAGGAAGAAAGGGAAAAGAAAAAGGAAAAAAAAAAAAAAAAGAAAGAAAAGAAGAGAAAAAAAAAAAAAAAAAAAGAGAAAAAAAGAAAAAAAAAAAAAAAAAAAAAAAAAAGATAAAAAAAAGAAAAAGGAAAATTAAGAAAAAGAAAAAAAACAGAAGCCGAAAAAAAAAGGAAAAGAAGGGAGAAGGCAGAAAGAAAAAAAAAAAAAAAAAAAAAAAAAAAAAAAAAAAAAAGAAAAAACAGGAGGAAGAATAAAAGGAGAAAGGGAGGAAGAAGAGAAAGAGAGAAAAAAAGGGGAGCAGAAAAAAAAAAAAAGGAGAAAAAGAAAAAAAAAAGGAAGGGCAAAAAAAAAAAGAGGGAAAGAAAAAGGAAAGGGAGTAAGAAAAAAGGGGAAAAAAAAAAGAGAAAAAAAAGGAAAAAAAAAAAAAAAAAAACAAAAAAAAAAAAAGTGAAACAAAAAAAAAAAAGGATGGTAAGAAAAAAAAAAAAAGAAAAAAGAAAAAAGAAGAGAGGAGCAGAGAAAAGGAAAAAGAAGAAGGCAGAAAAAAAAAATAAAAAGAAGAGAAACAAAAAAAAAAAAAAAAAAAAATAAAAAAAAAAGAAAAGAAAAAAAAAAAAGAAAAAAAAGAAAAAATAAAAAAAAAATGCAAAAGAAGTATAAAGAAATAAAAAAAAAAAAAAAAAAAAAAAAAAAAAAAAAAAGAAGGGGGGAAGAGAGAGAAAAAGAGAAAAAAAAAAAAAAGAGGGGAAAAAAAAAAAAGAAAAAAAAAAAAAAAAAAAAAAAAAAGGAAAGGAGCAAGAGCGGTTCGTGTCCGGAGTCGACCTGCGGCGAGGTGCGATTTCGCCCGTTTACTATCCGCGTGGGTTTGGTAGGTCGAGTTTGGGCGAAAACCCTATGCCCACGAACGGGGTGACCGATTGGCACGATCGTGGTGAGGCGAAAAGGCCGCCCCGTGACTAGCTCCGAGCGTGTTAAGTCGAGAGGGTCACGACAGGTGTCGTCCGTGGGCGGAGGCGGCCGCCATTCGAGTCAAGCGTGGCCGTTCGCACGCGCGTCGGGCCGCGAATTCGCGACAATATGTTATATATATGAATGTATGTATGTATGTATGTATATATGTTCGAAATACAGCAACGGTACACGTAGCGCAAAAATTTGTGCCTACCTTATCACCATTTCTCCGTGCGGAGTGTGCAGTATCAGTTTCGTTCAAAATCGGACAACGAAAAAATTATTAAAATCAATTCCCGATTCAGTTAAGTCCTCTTCGGGGAATTTGATCAATGCAAACAACTCAAGCCTGGTTATAGTT
This sequence comes from Eptatretus atami, assembly GCA_035128595.1. Taxonomy (NCBI): domain Eukaryota; kingdom Metazoa; phylum Chordata; class Myxini; order Myxiniformes; family Myxinidae; genus Eptatretus; species Eptatretus atami. Next base: position 17,572,965 of record CM068958.1, on the reverse strand, counting down.
CGTGGCAGGTGGTCTTTTTTTGGCAATGATTTTTTTTCTATCCAACGCATGGTCACAACGGAACTCGGGGTTACACGGGTCGTCTCGTTAATTACTATATAATATCCCGTCTCTCCGAGGGGCTTTCCTCTTGGACAAACGCGTTAATCGTAGTTCTGTGTCTGTGATTGTGGTTACAGTAGTTCTCGTTCGCATTTTGTGGAAAACCTCACTGGAAAGTTAAACAAATAATAATTATTATAACCCACAAACCGTTGTGATAATTTTAACAATCGCTACTGCTGTAAAACGCGAAAGGGAGGAAAACCCGGAGTTTGTTTCGTATTTAACACCAAGCAGGCTAGTTAGCGCTGACAAAGCCAGCGTGTCCTTAATCAACAGTTTTAGAATTGGGTCTTTGAGTTGAAATGCTTGAGGGCTCGATAAGAAACTTCATCATTGAATCCCCAACGTTTTTGAGGCTCGACCTTCGGATCACGGAATGTATATAATTAATTCCCAGAGCAGGAAACGAGCCTCTGCTTCTTGGATGTCGCCGTGTGGTGTGAAACGCTATGGCTATTCAGGCGCTTCCTTCTTCTCTTCTCTTCTTCTTCGTTTCTATCTTCTTTCTTCTTCCTTTTCTTCTTCTTCTTCTTCTTCTTTCTTCAAAACCTTTCACGGACTACGAGATTTTATTAATACAGGATTCCGGATCTCCTTAAACTACTAAACCTGTAGCAAATCTCGCATGAGGTTCCTTTTGAGAGCGTCTATCATGAACACTTTTAAATAATTCGGACATTTGATTTAGTTTCGAAAAGAGTTCACGTTACATAATTTAATAGATTATTCATTTATTTGTCTGTAATTTCGTAATACAGATTTCTGCTCGTCGAATCGAGGAGCCTCCATGACGGGTCTATGCTATTGGTCTCCATCAAGGCAGCGGTGACGAATATCGGAAGTTGTTTTTTTCTTTTCTAGTTTTCTTCTTCTTCATTCTTTTTTCTTCTGTCTTCTTGTTGAGACAAAAGCTTGAGACGTGGCTCTTGGACAACATTTTGGCCTTGTTATTTTTTAAATGAGAGTAATTGGCGAGAATTTCTCATTCTGCTATCACACGCGGCGCCAACATTAATGATTCTTTGAATTCGGGGGCCGTTTTAAACGGTTGCCGATGCCGCATTTTGCCAAGGCCGGAGTTTGGAACCCCATCTTCAAAAGGTTTCAAAGCCGAGAGGTTTCAGACAGTCGAATAGATAATATCATAAGTAGTAGTTAATGACATATGATGTTTTATTTGTGGATTGTATCCTTAATCCTTCGATGTTTACGTGTGCAGTGCTGTGGAGATAACTGTGATGGCCGCGCATGCACTTGGGAGCGGTTGCAGGAGACTGAGGCTCTCAACGGTGAAATATCGACAAGAGATAACGGTTGAGTCGATGTGTCGCCCTTTCCACAGAGTGTGAGTTTATATTATGTCCTCCCCTTCCGAATTATATGTTGTATACTGAGCAAGTGAAATGCCATATGATGTGTTTATATAAAAAACTCTTGTCCTGCCACAATGTGTGAAGAAATGGGAGATGACGGGAGGCAAAATGGATTTCAGCAAACTCAAAACAATGACCCTGACAGGACCAGAGGCGGAAGGCCGTGCGAAGCTGGTACTCGGCCCCCAGGCAGAACGTGAAATGTCGGCCTCCCTTTCAAACTGTCATTTATTTTTTGTCTCAGTGATAACTAACATGAGATTATGTCTGGTTTATCATGTACACTGTCGTGTGGACATGATGTACTTACAACGTAACAGAACAGAATAAAAGAAACTAAGCGATTTTATAAAATGGTCATGGCAGCAATTTTATTCAAAATGTATCGAAGACATATAATTGGTTGTAATAATTGTTGATATGTACAATAACAAGCATCAATGTAAGTGTGATAATTTTTGTTCCTTACTTGTTGAACATTAGTCTCAAATCGAAGGCCCCCGCAACTAGCCCACGCAACGGCACTGCGCACCCCAACTGGCCCCCTGGCCCCCGATGCGCACCGGCCCCGCCATGGCCACCTGGCCCCGCCACTGGCAACCTGGCCGCCCGCAATGGCCACCTCGTGCCCCTGTGCCGAACGGCCCCTGGGCCCCGCCAACTGGCCCACCTGCCCCGACAACTGGCCACTGGCGCCCCACTTGCCAGACTGGCCGCATTGGCCACGCCCGCCAAACTGGCCCACTTGGCCCGGCAACTGGCATGCCCCATGCCTGGGCCTACCTCATGTTCTTTGGCATGCCAGATGGCCACAGTTCTGCGAATGGGGACAGTGTTGAAGTACATAGAGCTGGGTTTCTCACTAGATCATGGAAATGGATGGAATGGTCTTCCTTTAAAGGTAGTTGCTGCAGGAAAGAGTCAATGGGGTTTAAAACATTGACTGAAACAGGTGTGTGCAAAGTCGTCGGGAATAGACCAAGGTAAAATTGGATGGTTTGATGATTGTGGGTGCAGGCTTGATGGGCCGACGAATTGCGTTCCTCTTGCATGGATGATCATTTATAACTACATGTGCTTGTACCGCACAATAAGCTTGCTAATGTTCCTTGTGAGAGCGTGCGCTCGTCTCTCTGTGGAGGGATGGCGTTTGAAAATCTAATGGGTGCGTTACCACCAACTGCACAAACTCAAGTTTTGGAGTATTTCTCTCAAATGATGGCTTCGTTCTGAAGAGATCAAAGCCTTCTGGTTGTTAGCTGATTGCAGGCAGGTTATCCTTTTCAGAACACCACGCAAAAGCAAAAAAACAAAAATCAAAATAATCCGAGATCGTCAAACCGGTAAATTTCTTTTCGTTCTCATCATTAAAGAAGAATCATCTTCGTCGGAGTTTTTTCCGAGCTGCCTGGTCCCAATAGGTAATGGCGTGGTACTATCCCGACCAGAGGTTTTACTTTGGGCAGCATCTTTGCTAATCGACTTGTTAATGCCTTAAAATTGAAAGGGTTCAACGACAAGTACCGCACGTGTTTCTGTGGAATTGTTCTTCCCTCTGGTGTTTACCGGATGCACATTCTCCAATTCACATCAGATCTTATGTTTCAACCATTATGCTTTAACCTCATCTCTGAACAATCTTATCTCAAAAATATTTAATAAAACGATCTCTGATAATGTTTCATCTCCTGCTTTCACAGTGTCGGTTTATGTGTATCAGTCATTCACTTCTGTTTTCTATTTAAACAGACTGCTCTCAATTCAACCTTTCCTTCATCTCGTGTCGAAAAGTCAAACTGTTACATACGGTTTCTTCTCCTCCATTCTCCAAACTCACCTTCATTGCAATCCCTCACGTATGTCTTGTAATCACATCTCTGAACTAAAAATAAAAACCCGTTTGTAATGTATGTTCGTGTTTCCATCAATCATCCTTTTTTTCCAACTTCATGCCAATTTCCCCTCTCACCGCCTCTCTCAAAGCAACCTTCACATCTTCCCCTCCAAGTTCCCCTCACCTCTCACCTCTCTCCTCTGCCCCGTCCTCCGCACTCCGCCCTCATCCCTCCATTCCTCCCCTCTCCTCCATTCTCACCTCTCCCTCCACTCTCCCCTCTTCCCTCCTCCCTCCACTCGCCCCTCCCCCCTCCCCTCCACTCTTTGCCCTCTGCTCACTCTCCTCTGCACCCTCCCCTTCACATCTCTCTTCCACTCTCCCATCTCCTCCACTCTCTCTTCTCCCTCAACTCTCCCTCACCTCTCGCTCCTCTGCCCTCTCGCCCGCACGTCCCCTCTCCCTCCATTCCACCTCCTCCTCCACTTCTCACCTTTCCCTCCACTCTCACTCCTCCCTCCACTCTCCCTCTCTCCCTCTCCTCCATCTCCCTCTCTCCCCTCCTCGCCTCCACTCGCCCTCTCTCCCCTCCTCCTCCATCTCCCCTCTCGCTCAACTCTCCTCTCACTCTCCCTCGTCACCCTTCCCCTTCACATCCTCTCTCCACTCTCGACCATCCTCCTCCACTCTCTCCTTCTCCTCCACTCTCCCCTCATACACATTTCGCCTTCACATCCTCTCTCCATCTCCCTCCTCCCTCCCCTCTCTGCCTTCTCCCTCAACTCTCCCTCTCCCCTCTCCTCCACTCTCCCCTCACCATCTTCCCTTCACATCCTTCCACTCTCCCCTCCTCCCTCCCACTCTTCCCTACCTCCCTCACCTCCCTCTTCCCCCTCCTCCCACCACATCGCCCGCTCTCTCCCCTCCTCCCTCCACTCTCCCCCCTCTTGGTCAACTCTCCTCTCACTCTCCCTCTCACCTCACCCGATCAGCATCCTCTCTCCACTCTCCCATCATCTCCTCCACTCTCTCCTTCCTCCTAATCTTCGCCTCTCACTTCTCCCTCCATCTCTCCCCTCTCACCATTTTCCCTTCACATCCTCTCTCCACTCTCCCCATTCCTCCCTCCACTCTCTCCCTTCTCCCTCAACTTCTCCCTCTTACCTCTCCCTCCCTCACTCTCACCCTTCACCCTTCCCTTCATATCCTCCCCTCCACTCTTCCTCCCCCCTCCACTCTCCCTCTCCCTCAACTCCCTTCTCCTCGCACTCTACCCTCTCCTCCAGCTCTCCCCCTCCTCCACTGTTCCTCATCGCTCCACTCTCTTCCCTGCTCCCTCCACTCTCTCCACTCGTCCCTCCACTCTCCCTTCTCCTCACTCTCCCTTCTCCCTCCACTCTCCTTCTCCCTCACACTCTCCCCTCTCTCCCCTCCTCCCTCCACTCTCCCTCTCATTCCAACTCTCCTCCTCCTCTCCCTCTCCCCTCTTCCTTCTCATTCTCTCCCGCACTCCCAATCCTCCCTCCACCTCTCCTTCTCCCTCCACTCTCTCCTCTCACTCTCCCTCCACTCTCCAACTCTCCCCCTCTCCCTCCTCGCTCCACTTTCTCCTTCTCCTCTCACCTTCCTCCGCTTCACTCTCCACTTCACCCTTTCCCTTCACATGCCTTCTCACACTCTCCCCTTCTACCTCACTCTCCCTCCTCACTCTTTTTTCTCCCTCCATTCTCCCCTCTCACCTTCTCCTCCACTCTCCCCACTCTCCCCCTTCCCCTCCTCCCTGCCACTCTCTCCTTTTCTCACTCTCCCTCTCATCCTATCCCTCCACTCTCCCCTCTCACCCCTCACTCTCTCCTTCCCCTCAACTCTCTCCTCTCAAACTTCTCCTCCACTCTCTCTCTCACCTTCTCCCTCCCACTCTCCACTCTCCCCTCTCCCTCTCCTCATCCACTTTCTCCTTCTCCTCTCACTTCTCCTCCACTCTCCCCTCAATCACCCTTTCCCTTCACATCCTCTCTCCACTCTCCCTCCTCCTCCACACTCTCCCCGCTTCTCCTCACTCTCCCCTCCCTCCACTTCTTTTTCTCGCTCCTTCTCCCCTCTCACCTTCTCGCCTCCACTCCTCCCACTCTCCCCCTCTACCCTCCTCCCTCCACTCTGCTCCTTTTCCTCCCCTCACTCTCCTCTCATCCTCTCAACTCACTCTCCCCTCTCACCCCTCCCCTCACCATCTCCCTGAAACTTTCCCTCTCCTCCAATCTTCCCTCACTCCCTTCCCAAAGTTGCCCTCCTCACAATCCAAAGCTGCTTCCTTCCCGTCCTCTCTCTTCCACTCAATCACTCCACCTTCTCATTAACTGCCTCTGACACGCTCTTATTACTCTCCTCTGACCACGCTCTTATTACTCTCTGCACTTCCCATCACCACTGAGCCTTTTCTCTCATCCCGGCCTCTCCCAATCTTCTGCAATCCCCAAACACTCTTTCAACTCTCCTTACCTCCCGCCTATTCCTCGACCTACCTCCCTCCTCTCTGCACCCAAGCTCCTCTCTCGCCATCCGTCTTCCTTAACAGTGTCAAACATCCGGGGGCCTTACTCAACCATCGCTCTGAGGTTGCCAGCCCAGGAGTTGCTGTCGCTGTTCCAATAAGCTGAGGTCCGATGATAATGAGGTAACACCTGTCAACGAGCGTAATTATGAGACTAAGGGATTCGTCACTCTATCCTTGGGTGTCATTTCCTGGTCTCTATGTATGCTCCGACGAGGCGCAGTGACTCACCAGTGAAGGACGATTCTATCAAACGCTCGAGTCGTGGTTGATCAGTGTCCAGGGAGAGATACACTTCTCATCTTGGGAGATTTCAATGCCATCTCAACTGAGACTGATGGGGATGGTTTGAGACATGGTTGGTTCCTGTGGGTCTGGAACAGTGAATCCTGAGACAGCACTAGTCTTGTCTTTGAAGAAGTATGGATTTATGGGTGGCTGGTTCATGGTTTCAGTGCCACAAGATCATCACTCGGACCTTGGATTTATCACTGGTGGTGTGGCAAAGGAGATTGACCATGTCCTCATTGCGGTCTTGGAGGAATGATCCAGAATGCAGGTGTCCTACCCGGAGTGCTCAATTCCTCAATACTGACACGGCTTGTTTAGCAATGTAAGCGCACCTTAAAATCCTGGAGAATGGTACCCCATCGCCACACCTAGGCTGGATGTTGGCAAGCTCAGGGGTGAGAGAGTAAGCTGGGAGTTTGCGGAACAGGCTGAGTGGACACTTGTGGGGTCTGGGTGCTTTGGGGGGTCTGAAAGTTGTGGAGTGCCTTCAAAGACCACCGGTGCTTGATGTTGCTTGGTGGATGTCTTGGAACTCAACCGCAGGGCAAAGAAGAATTTTGTTCTCTCATCTTCAAGGACACGGATACCATTGACCAGAGTCGCAAGGGCCAGGCTGAATGGCGAGTTGAGCTGTTCAAGAGGAGCTGAGGCGTAAACTGTACGTGGCACATGAGGGTGGACAAGGGAGGGCTATGTGCGAGGAATCTGTGAGGGGTAGAGCATGCCTGGAAGGTGATTCTCGTCCCGCTTACAGGGGAATTCGCGCATTTGCGTTCATTGTAACCAAGCCATGCCCTAAGGAGCACTGCAGTTAGAGCAGAGAAGTGGTAAGGCTCTTGACAGAGGAGTCTGAAGTGAAGGCCGCTGGGGCAGTTACTTTGAGGCGGTTGTACCAGGACTGATCCCGCGAGCTGTCAGAGTTGGACGTCAAGGGTGTTACAAATCCCTGTTTGGCTCCTCGAATCAACTGTGGTCCACCTTCCGCTGGGGAAACAGGGCCTGCCGGTGAACCAGTTGAAACGGGGCAAAGCTCCGGATCTGTGGCTCCATGCGGCTACTTCTCAAAGCTGGTGAAATGCTGCAACTCATTGTGTCGTTGCAAATTTCAGTTTTGTGCTCTGCCTGGAACATACAGGGCACATCCCAACTGTTGCAGAGGGGCTTTGTTGTTCCTCTCGATGGAAAAGGGAAGGGGTGATGGCCAGGACTGAACCCACTTACGAGGGGCTGACGCTGCCTCTTCTAATGCCGGGCAAGGTCTTTTGCTCGGATAATTTTGATAGGGTTCGCTCACCATGCGCTTGACACGCCCTAAGTGGGCCGGAGTGTCCAGCGTCCAGAGCAGTTCAGGTTTATACAAAAAACCAAGAGGTTCAAACGATGACGTATCCTTGCTCTTTTTGTTGGTGTCCTCGTTACCTGGAAACGCAGACGAGAGTTTCGGCAGGGCTGCTTTTGAGCCTATGTTGATCAATCTGTAAAGCGTTCGATTCAGTGGAATTTCGGTGATGTCCTCTGGAGGATTCTTTTGGTTCTTCGTTGGGGTGCACACCAAAATGATCGATTGAATGTCTGAATCTCTACTCTGGTACTCGAGAGTGCTGTGAAGTGTGGTCGGTACATCTCTGGACTTATTCAGTGTTACAGTGGAGAGTTCCGTCAGGGTGGTGTCTTGGCACCCACAATGCTTTTTTCAGCACTTCTATGTATGGACTGGATTTTAGGGAGGATGTCGAGAGGATCAGCTGCGGTGCATCGTTTGGAATGTCGAAAATTCTCGGACTTGATTTTGGCAGATGATGCAGTCATCTTTGCGGAGACTTTAGGTATCCTTTTGGGAGGCCCTCGAGTGCTGATGAGGATATTCGGCAGTTGGGCCAAAACAAAATGCATAAAAGACTGGGGATTACGGGTTATTCCTTCTTTTGGGGTTCATAAACTATAGATCCGAGGCTTTCCGGAGAAGTGAAGACATCTAATTGGGGAATGGGCTGCGGCCTGCTGTCCCTGTTGTGGTTCGTTTGTGGTGAGGATGTTGGGTCGTGGAGATAGATTTCAACTAATTTCACCCTCTTTGGCGAGTGATATTTGGCAGTTGATCTCTGGCTGGCTGTGAGTTTCAAAGGAGGTCAAATAGAGAATAGGAAGTACTCTGGGTCGGGGGCCTGGGAGTCCATGATTTACGGATCATGGGGGGAGTGGTGGGCTGCTTGGCTGCTTGGTACGTTGTTGCGGGGAGGAACCGAGATAATGTGGCCGAAGTCTCAAGGTTCTTCGTACTAAAAACTTGGTCTACAAGTCTTTTTTCCAAGTCACTGTCTTGCTCTAGTATATATGGTGGCGAGAGAAACTTTGGA
>CM068958.1:17462158-17473629 GCA_035128595.1 Eptatretus atami | reverse complement strand
CCAATGTCCTCCCAATTTCCGTCTCCATAGTGCTTCATGGCAAGTAAGTATCAATTTTGTACATGATTTACTCAGAAGTACATTTGTACACATAAATAAGTAAATAATTTGTACACATAGAACTAGTATATTTTTGTACACATAAAATAAGTAATCATTTGTACACATAAAACTACAGTATCATTTGACACATAACTAAGTTCATTTGTAGCATTAATAAGTATCATTTGTACAATAATGCTGGGCAGTTCCCTATGAAAAGGCCTAAAAACACTATTTCGTTCCGGAGAAGGGGTGCGAGGTGAACTTTGGCTGCTTGTTAGACACGTGTATGGATAGACATTAAGGTACAGTTTCTCCAACGAGATCTTTAGCCAATACAGGCAGCACGTGATGGTCTGTCGAAGTTGTCCGCAGGGTGCGAAAAGTGACATTTTGGCGTTTTTTTCCGCATTTGCCAACGTATATCTGCGATATACATCTCCCAAGCCTCAACTCTACGGGGGCGTCAAACACAACATAGCTCACGAATCAGATGTACGACATATGGTAAACACTTTATTGTCAAGATAATGGAAAACTGCAAACAAGGTGCATCATTCAGGAAAAAAAGCGATTTTTTGAGAATTCCTTCATTTTTACGAGCCTGTTATCTACCTCCAATACCGACCGAGATGTCTGAAATGACTTGGAAGACCACAGAACGTACTACTTATCTCCACTTTAGGAAATATCGTGGTCCTGGGTGCCAATGTGGAAAAATCATATAACAATGCATCGTTACTCTTAGCCTGAAGTCCGATAAATCTTTTTATATCACTAATTATGCATCGATATTGACAAGGCTTCATCTTCCACATCAATCTGACCTAAGATTGAAATGCGCGTACGATCACACCGTGCTTACTTTACATTAATGGATTGATCGCATCATACTCTGACAGTAATTAGGTCGGCGCACTTCATCATTAAAAGACGGATAACATTCTCATCTATAACACTTTCTGGCAACAGAAATGGAAATGTGAAACACGAACTGTAACTAACCTACACCACATTCTGCTAAGGGAAGACTACAAGAATCATCTTCACAATTACTAATTAATTCTTTAATTCTCCTAATGACTTGATGAAGGCATGTTCACAATCTGCAATCTCACGAACCATCGATGGAAATTCAGCATACATGTGGGAAACAAAATAAAATAATCAATACTCGCAATGGCAAGTGGAACATTATGGTCTCGGATTCTGGTTTTATGAGGACTTACGTGAATGATACATGAACTTATATTAATGAACTTTATTTTGTCATAGAGACAACGCTGCTAATCAAGGATCGTTACTGAAATGCCATGCCACGACTAGATTATTACTGGAGAGGACAGGAAGATGGTATGTCGATGAAAAGCTGTGGTATGTACATTAGTTATACTGAATCCGTGCATTAGTTTATTTTCAGATTCACCCTGTCTGATGATCTGATGCACACTGACTGGCATGTTTTTCTGTAAAAGTGTCTGTAAACACCAGCAGTGATATATTCCATCGTGGTGGTTGATGAAAAATCAGTTGTGGGAATGTCTGCATCAAGAGGGATTTCAATGCCGATCATTCCTGGAAGGATAAAAATATAAATTCACATCATGATACAACTTTACACTTTGCAGTAAAATGGCAGCATAGCAAGCATACAGACTCAAATACACTCACTCATATTTGGCAATAATGACCCATGATGTTTTTTTCATCACCATTTTTGTGAAATGTATCACAAGTTTTTGTCAGTCTGAATACTTCTCTATGTTGATGATCTTGTCTGTAATCAACATTCTTGGCACACACATTCTGTAAGCTCTTCATATAAGGTGCTGGTGAGAAAAGTAAAAGTGATTCCATCTGTCAGTTTTAATAAATAAGGTCCACAGGAGAAATGAGAGGAATTATTCCGCACAACTGATGTGATCTGTCGTATCCCTGTTCACTTGGAGACGTACCGGACCTGCTGGCCCTCTGTCTTGCTGAGAATCTTGTGATTGTACAAAACAATTTATGGTAATGACTTCTGCAGCAACACCATCAGATCTTCCCTTAGGGTTTGGTTGGAAAACCAAATTACAAACTTTTCCCACCCCCAAATCTTTTTTTTTTTTTTTCAGCCTTTGGGGCAGCTTCAATCAGACATCTGAAATATAATTTGAGGAATTAAGATGTGGAAGAATAATTAATTATTGTTACCAAAGCCAGAATGGCAATCAATAATGATCACATTTGATTTTAGCTCATAACAATAGCGAGGTACTTCTGCTGTGAGTGTTTCAGCTTTAAACTAGTTTATCACCATTTGCCCATGGACTCGGTTTAAGATGAACGTGACTCTTCTTGCAAATGAATGCAAAACTGGAGATATGGCCTTGTGACGAGATTGGCAATGCCGATCTCTGATCGCGACTCTTCTTTGGTGATGACAAGCAACCAGGCTTTGAACACAACACCACTGCAGAACTTCAGTAGCTCCCTCAAAAGCGTGCAAGCGTCGTTTCTTACTCGCAAGCCGTCTCTTTTTTATCGTGAACCGTCCTGTAGGGACGTCGGATGGGTAGACCAGCACTCGTGAATATTGTGAAGCCAAATGCCTAGCGATGACGTGATAACTCTCGTGGGGCGATGTCACGCCTTTTCCGTGGGATAATCTAGCTCATCTCGCCAAGCACTCGCGATATTTACCAACACATCTAACTCGAGTAAATTGGACACTACATTCCTGTTTCTTGTAACCGACTGACAGAATGAAAAGAAAACCATAAAGAGCGACTTCTCCTGGGATTTTGCCGGACTCACTAAGTTCAGGCCGAGTTTGGAAGCTCTGCATGACAGTACAAGTTAGTACCGTGTTTACAAAAATACGGGCTGATTGTTGTAGCTGATATTGCTACGCAGCTGGCCGACTTCTGCGCCAACGTACGCAGTTAATGCGATTACACTTTGAAAATAGTGCGTGTACTTCTAATTATGCTCAGACTTGGTGCGTTGTCACATGGAAACTTTTTACACGTTACAGGAAATATCCGGTGTGTATTTAAGACCATAATGGAGTGAAAAATAATCGCACACCTTTTCCAGCGGAACGAGTAGCGGCGGACAGGCCAGGGGCCTACTAGGGGGAAAAACGACAAAGTTACTAGGGGGAACACGATCCGTTACAAGGGGGAAATCAACGATTCCCGTAATATAGGGTGGAATCAACGATCCGTTAACTAGGGGAATCAACGATCCGTTACTGGGGGGATCACGATCCGTACTGGGGGAATCACGATACGTTACGAGGGGAACAACGATTCCGTTACTCGGGGTATCAACGACCGTTACTCGGCGGAATCAACGAATCGCGTTAAAGTAGGGGAAATCAAACGATACGTTACTTGTAGGCGGAATCACGATACGTTATCTCGGGGGAATCAACGATCCGTACAAGGGGGATCAAACGATACCCGTTACTAGGGAAATCACGAGTCCGTTCTGGCGTCAGGGGAACAACGATCTGTTACTCCGGGAATCAACGATCCGTTACTAGGGAAACACGATCCGTTCTAGGGGGTACAACGATCCGTTTACTCGGGGTAATCACGATCGTTTCTAGGGGGAAACACGATCCGTTACAAGGGGGAATCAACGATCCGTTACTAGGGGAAACACGATCCGTTACTCGGGGAATCAACGATCCGTTACTCGGGGGAATCACGATCCGTTACTAGGGGAAACAACGATCCGTTACTCAGGGGGAATCACGATCCGTTACTCGGGGGATCAACGATCCATTATCGGGGGAATCAACGATCATTACTCGGGAGTGGAACGCTGAATGATGGGGTGAGGAAATGAAAACATTGATTTATTTGTTCAATTGAAGGATATTAAATACACTTAACATTTAAACTGGTGGTTTATAATTTTTAAATCTTATTCACATTCATATTAATTATTTTAAATTAAAATATAATTTTAACTGTTTATCTTTTATCAATTAAACCTTCCGTTTGACTTTCCCTAATTGTCTCCATTGTCCCTTGTCTCATTGTCTCCATTGTCCCGCATGTCCCCCAGACATTGATGCCTCATCTTTGGTGACAGTTCATGGAGTGCGGACCTATTCATACTCTCGCTCTTTCTCATTATTTTCCCCTTTTTGACTCCATTTATCACCATTGACGGGATCTCCAATGTGAAGTAGTACCGCGAGTTTGTTTGATGTTATTCCCATCGTGCGATTTTGTTGCTCGTTCGGTGTTCGTAGATTAAGTTACACTGTGGTTTCATGTCATGTTCCCGCTTAGAGGGTTTAATGGCCTCGTCCATCGTCCCCGGTCGTGTTCAGGACTTGGGATCAACGGTTGGTCGAATCTTCATGTGGGATTGGTCTGTCACCAACATTTCCTGTCCCTCCTGTCGGTGCAAACCGCGTCATGTTCTCAGAGGGGAGGATCAGTTTCCTTATCCTGGTGTGGTTAAATTACATCCTGGAGTGGTTTAAAGTACATCCTACAGTCCACACGTGTGGTTATACATCTCGTCCACACGTGTGGTTGTTTCCAACTATTTACCACGCGTCTCACAGCGAAATGAACATCAACAAAATGCTCCTGAGTGCACCTCACGCTCATCATCATTCACGGCCTGAGTGCAACTCATCATCACGATTAGCGTGGGTGACAATCACCGCTCATCACTCATCACCGCCATGAGTGCCCTCACCTCACCGACTCATCACCGTCGACCGGAGCGCCGAGTGGCAACGCTACATCATCACCATCACCCTCATCCCTCATCACCGCCTGAGTGATCTTACTTCCTGCCACCACTCTCACCCGGCTGGAGTGCACCTCACCCTCACCCTCACCACTCATCACGCCCTGAGTGCACCCTTACCCTCACACTACCGTTTACTGGCGACTCATCATTGCATCTACTTGCCGCTGATCATCCTCACCCATCACACTCACTCACTGCATGGCACCTGCCTGAGTGCATCTCACCTCAACCACGTCATACCGCCTCTGGTGCACTCACCTCACCCTCACGCAACTCATGCACCGTTTGCAGGACTAATCTTGATTTTAATTCTCATTTCTTGTTTTATTGGTTTCCCATCACACAGAAGAACTTTTGTTCCCTGCAGAATCGCTCGAGGATGTTTCAGCGCTCTTTGGGAATGATTTTCACAATTGTTCAAGACCTCTTTCTGAAGGTAAGATCACACAAACACTCCAGAACGGCACAGCTTTGCATCCCAGAGGGTATAAATGTACACCTGGGAGCAGGCGACTCAACCATACAATCACGAGCACATTCATAACAGGAAGGAGAACAACGGTACACAACAATACACTCAGCAACCACATCCACAAACTACTACCAGAAATGCACACATTTCATCCCAGAGATATAAATGTAACACTTGGACAGGCACTCACCCATACAAACACGTACACATCATAACAGGACATGCAAATCGTAACAACCACATAGCCCTCACAAAACACACACACAAACCATCCAGAAACGCACACCTCTACTCCCAGAGGGTATAAATGTCACACCGGACAGGCACTGCACACCGCATACAGAACACGTCACTTCATAACAGGCCACAACGGACCACAACCACAGACCTCACAAACAACACACACAAACCATCCAACGCACAGCCTTCATCCCAAGGGTATAATTGGTATCAACTGGACAGGCACTTACCACCCAACACACGTACAGCACTTCATAACAGGACAACAACGTAACAACCACACACAAAACCTCTCCAAGAAACGCACACCTCATCAGAGGGTATATAATGTGAGCACTTGGACAGCACTGCACACCCACCCGTACAGGTAAACTTCATAACAGCAAAACGTACACAACCACATAACACTCACAAAACCCGCAGCACCTTCATCCAGAGGGTATAATGTCCAATCTGGACAGGTCAGAACCAGCCAAAAACAGCGTACGACTTCATAACCAGGACAGGAGAAGCAAAGTACACACCACATACCACTCAAACGAGACACACAAACGCCAAGCCAGAAAACGCACACTTCATCCCAGAGGGTATACAATGTACACCTGGCGGCACTCACACCTGATTCCCACCCAAGAAACAGCGTACACATTTCATACAGGACAGACAACGTACAAACCCAGACACTCACAAACCACACACACCACGACACACGTCCCCCTTTATGAACTCTCCCTAACTGTTTTTAGGGAATGAACTGATCGTTTGTGTCCTTGTGAAACACTTTGGATTAATTCTCATTTCTCGTTGTCCTCGTGTCGCGTCGGACAGAAACCTGTCCACAGAAGCGCTCAAGGTGTTTTTCATCTCTTTTGTGGGATCGAATTTCTGAAGCTCTTCGCATCTTTTCTGAAGGTAGATCGCACATCCCACTCAAAATAACCAGTCACCTTAAAATCCAGAGGGTATAAAAAAATGTCACCTGGAGCAGGCACTTCACACCCACCCATACAGTACAGCACTTCATAACAGGAAACACATCACACACCACACACACTCACAAAACCACACAACACAACCACGACACCCCGTCCCCCCCTTTAATAATCTTCCTAACTGTTTACAGGGGATGAACTGATCTGTTTCTGTGTCCATCTTGGGTGAAACAACTTTGATAATTCTCATTTTCTTTGGTCCCGTGTCCGTCGACAGATAACCTGTCCACAGAAACCGCTCAAGGGGTTTTCAATCTCTTTGTGGAAAATTTTGAAGGCTCTTCCCATCTTTCTGAAGGTTTGATCGCACATCCACTACAAGAACTACACCACCTTAATCCCACAGGATGTAAAACTACTCAAGAGTTTTGTTTTACAGAGTTTTTTTTTTTGGTTTTATTAATGGGGTTTATATTTTGTTTTTGTGTACGATGCGAGGCTCGTGTAAGAGCGCAACACACGAGAACGTATAACAAGGGTGGCAGGAGACGAGAGGGGTGGAAGAGGGAAGGAATCGCGAGCACAGTGGGGAACATGGGGTAAACAAGATGGGACACCACAGGGACTATCAGGAAGGCAAGGAGGAATTTGAAGGAGTGGGTAGCGGCATGCATTAATGAGGGTGGTAAAAGATCAGGTTTTGGCTGGGGAAGACAAGAGATGAAATTCGATGAAAGCTGTTTTGAAGACCTGAGGAAGAGTGGGTGAAGAGCAGTGTGGGAGATTGTTCGCAGAAGGTGGGAAACGAAGAAGAATGAAAGAAATAACGGTGAGGTAGGTCACTGATTCTTCATTTTCTGGTCGTTCACCGGAAGGGAGTTGCTGGTGGTCCTTTATAAACTGCGGAATTATAAGGGGGATGAGGCTGGGGGGGAGAGATGGGACAGATCAGACCGGGGGGGGGGGGTGGGGGCACGACGGTAGAGTCAAAAGACTCATCGACTCTGCCTGAAGAGGAGAAGAGTGAGAGATGTCCAAAGCCTGCATTGTGGATGCACGCAATGATCTTGATGGTTTGGTTTTCCACCAGCGTGAACGAGAAAATGTGAGAGGCGGTAGCCCAGCCAGAGGGGAAAGCAGTACTTCCATCAGGCTGCGTGGTTTTACATGGTGAAGCCCAGAGTGACCCTCTCACCACTCGCCGTGAGGGACTGGATATCGGCAATGCTCAGTGCGACGAGATATAAGCCCTCGCGCCTCGTGCGTAGGGAAAGCCCACACGCTTGCTCTCCATCTGCCATTTTTTCTCTTTCATAATCTCGTTCTCCTTGATGTGTTTGTGTGTGTGTGTGTGTATGTGTAGTGTGTGTGTGTGTTTTATGTGTTTATTTTGTGTGTCGTGGTGTTTGTGTGTTTGTGTGTTTGTGTGGTGTTGTGTGTTGTGTGTGTGTGTGTGCGTGTGGTGTCGTGTGTGTGTTGTTGCTGTGTGTGTGTTTAATGCTCCCACGGACGACGTCACCTAGAGGCATTATTCGTTCGCGGGTTGTCCATGCCATGGCGCTCCGTAGTCGTTCTGCTAATTTTCTCTGTTTCTCTGCATCCGCTATCCGATCACCAGAGATTTTCACCAAGAGGTTGAATTACTCATGCAAATGTTTTCATTGAAAATTATGACATCATCAGGTCACAGTGGTGTCGGCAGTTATGTTGATAAATTGGAAAAACTTTTGAACCTCTGTATATCTAAAACCGGCTTTCATGTAAAATATTTTAACTTGGCACGTGTGGTGTTTCCGTGGGAAACAAGAAGTGATTTATTAATTTATTTTAATGTACGGTGACTTCGTTATGACGTAAATCAATGCATACGTTGAACGGCTTTATCCGATCAGTATGAATAATTTTGAGGGTTATCTTTTGGCTAAATTGTAAATTGGGAAAAAATTGATGACGTCATTGGTCATGTGCTGCCTGCAGGCGCCATATTTTTATTTAGCATCAAAATTTCAAAATCTTCTCAAAACAGTTGAACGATCGAGGTGAACTTTCACAGGTGTGATTGCCAATCCATGAGGAACAAAAAGTTTCCCAATCGGTGGATCGATGTTCTATATTTCAACAGCTGATGGACGCGTGGTTCTGGCAGTCAGGTTAATTATATTGTTGGCAGCCACGGGAACGAGACACCAGCTTCATGCAAGAGGGATTAATCCGCGTTTGTCCTCGTGGAGCGCGGACGTCTCGGCCGTTTTTTGTCACTTGTGGCCCAGCTCACATTACGTTGTGGTACGGTGGGATTGTTTTAGCCCCGAACGCCACCGCAGTCAACGCATGCGAGTTCCATGTCCGCCGTCTAAGTTAATCGGTTTAACTAGTGGTGCACGTGTTAACCTGAGGGGGAGTGCGTCCTTCGGCAAGCCAAATGTTATCATGATTAGATTTTAATTACGGGGCGGCCGCCGCGTTTTAACCGCGTAGCGTGCCGACTATTTTTGGGTCCAAATGCTGTGGTAATTACCTCGAAGTCTGTCTCGGTTCGGACAATTTTGCGCTTGGCGGATCAATGGAAGGAAAGGACAAACAACGGACGGTTGGAAATCTTGACAAAATAATTTTATTTTAAATAAAAATAAATAAATAAATAAAAACTTTTATTTGCTGAGGTAAAATAAGACGAATTCAAAGCAAAATCAATCAAAATGCCAGAAAGCGACAAAGAGAGAAATGCTTTATGCGGGGGGGGGGGGGGCGGGGGGTCGATTACATCAGAAATAACACGACAAGGAACCCAGAGATCATCTCAAGGGGGAGGGGGGGGTAAGAATCGTCTCGCGATCCGTGAAGCGAAAACGGTCCTGAAATGCGTGCGTGATCACAGTCGGTCGCCAGCACGGAGCTTTCGCCGTGCACCCTCCTCGCGGGGCAACCTGAACCCGGTCGAAGTCTGGAGGGCACCGGATCGTCCGTCCGTTGTTTAGACCCTAGGTGTTGTTGTTGTTGAACCGACCGTCCTCACTTGTTGGCGGCGCTGCTCAAACCCCGCTGATCACCGCACGCAACAGGTAACGCTGCGTTGCCCAAGACAAGCATTGGAAGGACGAATTGTTCGGCGGCCGCTGGTTCAGTTGCTTCCTTCTTCGCCGCTTTTGCTTTTTCCTCTCTGCCTTTTGCTAGTTTCTTTTCTTCTCTTCTTTTTCTCCTCACGATTTTCTTTCTCCTCAACATTTTCTCACTCACGCTTTTTCTCTTCACACTTTTCTTCCTCTTTCTCTCAAAACTACCTCTCGCTCGTTTTTATATCTCCGGGCGCGTCTCCGCCGTCAGTCCGCCCAAGCCACGCGCCGCCCCATGGTGCATGTTACCATGAACGACCCGTGCGCTCTCAAAAAAAGGCGGGCGTCGGAGCTCGCGAAAGAAGGTGTGTAACTGTCTGTCGTAAGAAAAAGCTTCCCATATAGAGAGGGGAATCTATCCTTTACGCCTTCTCACACATCGTATTTTAAAGATTCCCATTAGACATGGGGGAGTGGGCTAATCTGAACAAGCATGTTAAAGGAAATAACTGTCTGAGGCCTGGATGTGTGTGATACATTCATCAGACGCGGATTCTGAATCCGGAACATATTTAGAATCTGGTTAGGGATTAAATCAAACTTGGGACCAGTGGTTGTAATGATGATTAATCATGAGGGCGAGGCATATCTGGTACGTCACGATGTAGAAAAGTTGCTCTCTTGTTTCAATCTTTAAGACGAAGATGAAGTCGACATTAACCGTTGTTATCATGGGTAAAGCATACCCACAGCGGGTTCGTTCCGTATCATTTTTTTGATTTGTGTTTCCAACTCCTTTTAATTAACAATTAATTTGTATTTAACTTATTTCTGTGGTTAGGCCTTAGTTATTTATAACTTGGGTTTACGGATCCGCCGACAGGTATATTGCCGAGATTGAAATTAAATATAAAACACATTCTTTAAGCCTTTTATATTTGAATACATTTCGCCGAAGGTGCAAAGTTTCAAAACCCGAAATGTAAACGTCGGCATTTTTTTTTTACAAAATATAATTCGTGCACTGTGCGCGTCAAAATGGCGAGTCACCTTTAACCAACTGGCGCAGTAGACTACGCAGGTCGTCTTCGGTCATGGTCTAAGCAAGTGGCCAGCGTGGTCAGAATGACTGTGGTTTCTGGGGCGAAAGTGATTGTTAAGAAGTATGTTCAGCGGTATAAAATTTGAGTGACTGTATTGGTGATATTGAATCACGCATAATTTTGACGACGAATTAATTCTGGCCTGATACGATTTGCAGTCAATTCCAGTGCAGGCAGCGAGGATGATTCCGCACTGCTACTCTCCGATCGTGCTTTTTTGTTTCCTATCGAAAGTTGTAGCACGCGCTGTTCGTATTGAAAGATTTGTCGGTGCTAAGTACGTCCAAAGTTTTCCCTGCGAGATGCTGGATATTCAGCTTTCAACCGGACCAGAAAATCAGCCTTGAATGTGCTCATGGGGATGGGAGACAGTACGATCAGAGTGCCCACTTAAACCTAAGGCTGGTTATGGCTCTGATTGACCGTTTTCGAGCCGTGTTGACTCTGACTAGACATCCGTTTTTTTAATCATATCCAGCACTATGCACTGGTGTCCACGCCACATCTACGAATTGGACAGTAAATTTTCTCAGCATTGTTTTTCCATTTGTTTGATGAATCAACAGGTTTCTATAGAAAAACATGCAGACTATATTGTAACACAAGTTTTAATCCTTTCTTATTGTTTTTTCCATCAGATGATACAGTGAAGCAATGGCATCCTGCATATTGAATGGTTTTCCATTCATCATTTGTACACATAAAGTAAATATCATTTGTACACATAAACTAAGTATCATTTGTACACATAAAATAAGTATCATTTGTACACATAAAGTAAATATCATTTGTACACATAAAATAAGTATAATTTGTACACATAAACTAAGTATAATTTGTACACATAAAATAAATATCATTT
>CM068958.1:17382155-17393059 GCA_035128595.1 Eptatretus atami | reverse complement strand
GGAGTCAGAGCGGGAGTGTGGACGTGGCGTGGCTGTAGAGGAGATGGTAGAAGACAGAAAGACCACCGACGTGCATGCTGAGAGATAGTGAGAGACCCAAAGACTCAGCCTCATCGTGGAAGATCCCAATGATCTTGAATGCCTTGGTTTCCACCGCATAAAGCCAAAAAAGGTGAGAGGCGGGAGCACCAGCCCAGAGGGGAGAGCAGTACTCCATCATGCTGTGGACAAAAGCTTCGTATGTAGTCAGGAGCTCAGGTGTGGCAAGGAAGGACTTTGCATGGTGGAGGATGCCCAGTCAGCGAATGGTTTTGGAGGACAGCTCGGGGTTATTTAATTACATCGTTCGTTCCTCATCGTCGGTGTTAGAACAGTTACTTCATGATAACCTGCATTAGCATTCGCGCTGCTGTGGTCATTTGTTTGATAATCCATCCCTCTATCTCCCCCCCCCCCCACCCTTCCCTCCAAGAAACTGGTTTTTTTCACATCGATCACATGTCCTTTTATTTTCTCCATTCATTCCCCTATTTAATTAGTAACACCTCGGGCAATAATGTACAACGCCTCCAGCCTTGAGGAGGGCTCTGGCATGTGACACATCGTCTGGAGCCAAGAGGTGGCCCCTGATTGGTTGCGAGGGATCAACCACGTGCTGTGATTCACAAGAGTAGTCAGCTCTTGTCCTGTGACAGGGTAATCTCACATGCCAAAGCCTTTATCAGCCTCACCATAATCGCGTCTTCACCATTCTTCACCATTCTTCAGCATTTGTCGAGGTTCCTCCTGGGAGTCGTCAGGTTCTGAGCACTGTGGTAACCTCTGTCATATTGACCAGGTGTGGTCCCATACATCCTCCCGTTGCATCTCGCTCAAGCTGGCGATCCTGTGCGGGTCCTTTGGAGACGTGTGTGGTTGTACTTGGTGAAGCCCAGAGTGACCCTCTTCACCATCACTCGTGCAGGGAAGGAATCGGCATGCTCACTGGACGAGATGTAGCCCTCAGCGCCTCGATGCTGAGGGAAAGCCCACATCGCTGCGCCTCCCATCTCCATTTTTCTCTTTTCATAATCCCGTTCTCCGTGTGTGTGTGTGTGTGCGTGCGTGCATGCGTGCGTGCTTGTTTATATCTCTCCGCTGACGATGTCACCAGAGCCATTATGTTTTCGGGTTGTCCATCCGCCGTACATCCGTCCGATTATCACTAAATTTTCAACAGAGGTGTGATTACTCATGCAAATGTTTTCATGATAATTATGACATCATAGATCATGTGGTGTGGCAGTTATGCTGGAAAAATGTAAAAACCTTTGGACCTCTGTATCTCTGAAACCACTTCATGGTAAAAATTTAAAATCTGTACATGTGTCAAGTGCTCCCCATGGGAAACAAGAGTGATTTCTTTTTATTCATTTATTACTTTTTTTAATGTCATGGGTGACTTCATTATGACGTCATAATGCTTACGTTGAACACTTTATCCGATCAGTATGAAAATTTTTGAGTGTCATCTCGGGCTAAATTGTTTGGGGGAAAAAATTGATGACGTCATTGGCCATGTGCTGCTGCAGACATATTTTTTTAATCATCAAACCTTCAAAAATCTTCTCAAACAGTTGAACAGATCGAGGAAAAACTTTACAGGTGTGATTGCCAATCCATGAGGATCAAAAAGTTCTCCATCTATGAAATCACAGATGGTTTGGCATCAATGAGTTTCTGAAGAATAAACCTTTAATTATCCTTTTCTCCAGAACACCTTGACAGATCGAGGGTAAACTTCACCCACGTGTTCCCCAAGCCTTGTGGATACAATGGTGTTCACGAATAATTAAGAGGTCACATGGTCTGGCAGCCATATTGGATTGAAAGAAAATCTTTAAAAAATATTTCTCTTGAGCCGCTTCATCAATTGATGTGAAACGTCACATTTATGATCTCGTAGTCACGGGGAATATATGTTCTAAATTTTTACCTGATCGGACGCATGGTCTGGATGTGAGAATTAATTAATATTTTGAATCTGGGTTCAGGAATTTAAATCAAACTTGGGACCAGTGTGTATGATGATGTAATAATGTGGGTGGAGGCATATCTGGTGACGTCACGATGTAGAAAAGTGCTCTTCTTCATTTATCTTTAAGACTAAGATGAAGTCGACATCAACCGTTTTCATCATGGGTGAAGCATCACGGAGGGAGTTCTTTGCCCGGTATCATTTTGTTTGATTGTGTCCCAACTCCGTTTAATTATCGATTAAATTTGTATTTTAACTTATTTCTGTGGTTATTTGGATTACGGACACACCGACTGGGAATATGTTTTTGGGTAAAAATAAGAGGACCAAATCCTTGGTGTGTAAATGATTTCGGAACGTTAACCCACGCACGATTCACCTGTGTGTACCGAGCTCACCTTCACGCTCAAGGTTATTCCGGAGAGTTTATCTCCAGCCTGATCCCGTCTGAGTCCCTTCGGACCCTTCACGAGCCCGTTGTAATATTTTTGGGATCCCGGCCTGCGGATGCACAGCCCAATCCAATGACCCAGGGTGTCTCATCACGCGTTTCGGAAAATATTTGATTTGAGATACTTGATCCAAAAAGCTGCCGATTCATCGCTTTGTTTAGCTCTGATTGGACAAATCAAAGTGAACATCGATCATGTGTTTTGAGTGCGACATTCACCTGCACTGAGCCTCGAGTTACCTCTGCTTCGAGTCACGTGTGATCATCGTTCACCTGCTCGTGTGTGAATGAACTAACGTTATTTAAATTATTTATTATTTTGATAAACTTGTGATTAACTTGACGATCTGTGAGTGAAAACCTGACACAGTTTAACATTTTTCATTTTTCTTTTCTTGCAGTCCCTGAAAGATGTAACTTCGTTTTCAAAAGAACGTAAGTGACATTTATTCGTACGATCGATTTGTGTTGTTCTGTTATCGATAACTTGATATTTTCTAGATATTTCGTGGCAATGACAACATCGAAGCAACATTCTCTGTTGTACAAGTCTCCTGTGAAATATATCACATGAAACTCCCAACAAGTAATGATTTAGAAGTTTCAATCATTTATGAGGAAATCCAAGGAGGTGTGAAGAAAGAGCAAAAAGGATTGAGAAAGATAACAGAGCAGAGAAGTGTGATGTTAACACAAGAGATAACGTGATGTTAACAGAGCAGATAAGTGTGATGTTAACAGAGCAAATAAGCGTGATGTTAGCAGAGCAGATAAGCGTGATGTTAACAGAGCAGATAAAGTGTGATGTTAAACAGAGAATAGCGTGAATGTTAACAGAGGAGATAAGCGTGATGTTAACGAGAGAGATAAGTGTGATGTTACAGAGCAGAAAAGTGTGATGTTAACAGAGGAGATAAGCTGATGTTAACAGAGCAGAAGCGATGTTAACAAGCAGATAATGTGATGTTAACAGAGCAGATAAGCGTGATGTTAACAGAGGAGATAAGGTGATGTTACAAAGCAGATAAGCGTGATGTTAACAGAGCAGAAAGCGTGAATGTTAAACAGAGCAGATTGGCATGATGTTAACAGAGCAGATAAGCTGATGTTACAAGAGCAGATAAGTTGATGTTAACAGAGCAGATAAGCTGTGATGTTAACAGAGCAGAAAAGCTGATGTTAACAGAGCAGATAAGCTTGATGTTAACAGAGCAAGATAAGCATGATGTTAGCAGAGCAGACAGCATGATGTTAGCAGAGCAGATAACCTTGATGTTAACAGAGCAGATAAGCATGATGTTAGCAGAGCAGATAAGCTTGATGTTAACACAGCAGATAAGCGTGATGCTAATAGAGCAGGTAAGTGTGGGATGTTAACAGAGCAGATAAGGCATGATGTTAACAGAGCAGATAAGCTTGATGTAACACAGCAGAATAGCGTGATGCTAATAGAGCAGGTAAGTGTTATGTAACAGAGCAAGATTTGCGTGATGTTAACAGAGCAGTTAGCATGTGTTAACAAAGCAGACAAGCATGATGTTAAGCAGAGCAGATAAGTGTGATGTTAACAGAGCATATAGCGTGATGTTAGCAAAGAGCAGATTAAGGGTGAATGTTTAACAGAGCAGACAAGCGTGATGTTAACAGAGTAAGATGCATGATGTTAACAGAGCAGATTAAGCATGATGTTAGCAGAGCAGATAAGCTTTGATGTTAACAGAGCAGATAAGCTTGATGTTAACAGAGAGATAAGCGTGATGTTAACAGAGCAGATTAAGCATGATGTTAGCAGAGCAGACAAGCTGATGTTAAACAGAGCAGATAAGCTTGAATGTTAGCAGAAGCAGACAAGCTGATGTTAACAGAGCAGATCAAGCCTGTGTTAACAGACAGATAAGCTGATGTAACAGAAGGCAGATAAGCATATGTTAGCAGAGCAGCAAGCAATGATGTAAGCAGAGCAGAAAGCCTATGTTAACAGAGCAGATAAGCTGATGTTAGCAGAGCAGATAAGCTTGATGTTAAACACAGCAGATAAGCGTGATGCTATAGAGCAGTAAGTTGTGATGTTAACAGAGCAAGATAAAGCTGATGTTAGCAGAGCAGATAAGCTTGATCTAACAGAGCAGATAAGCTTGATGTTAACACGAGCAGATAAGCGTGATGCTAATAGAGCAGTAAGTGTTATGTTAACAGAGCAGATTTGCGTGATGTTAACAGAGCAGATTAGCATGTGTTAACAAAGCCAGACAAGCATGATGTTAGCAGAGCAGATAAGCTGATGTTAAAGGCAGATTTGCGTGATGTTAACAGAGCAAGACAAGCGTGATGTTAAACAGAGCAGATTAAGCGTGATGTTAACAGAGCAGACAAGCGTGATGTTAACAGAGCAGATTACTGTGTTAAACAGAGCAGATAAGCGTGATGTTAAAGAGCAGATTAGCGTGATGTTAACAGAGCAGACAAGCAGTGATGTTAAACAGAGCAGATTTGCGTGATGTTAACAGAGCAGATTAGCATGTGTTAACAAAGCAGACAAGCATGATGTTAGCAGAGCAGATTAAGCGTGATGTTAACAGGGCAGATTAGCGTGAGTTAACAGAGCAGACAAGCGTTGATGTTAACAGAGCAGATAGCGTGATGTTAACAGAGGCAGATTAGCGTGATGTTTAACAGAGCAGATAAGCGTGATGTTAACAAGAGCAGATTAGCGTGATGTTAACAGAAGCAGACAAGCGTGATGTTAACAGAGCAGATTAGCGTGATGTTAACAGAGCAGATAAGCGTGATGTTTAACAGAGCAGATAGCGTGATGTTAACAAAGCACAAAGCATGATGTTTAACAGAGCAGATAAGCTTGGATGTTAAACAGCAGATAAGCGTGATGTAATAGCAGGTAAGTGTATGTTACAGAGCAGAATTTGCGTGATGTTAACAGAGCGATTAGCATGTGTTAACAAGCAGACAAGCATGATGTTAGCAGAGCAGATAGTGTGATGTTAACAGAGCAGATAAGCGTGATGTTAACAGAGGGGATAAGCTGAGTTAGCAGAGCAGATAGCGTGATGTTAACAGAGACAAGCGTGATGTTAAACAAGAGCAGATAAGCGTTGATGTTAACAGAGAGAAAGCGTGATGTTAGCAGAGCAGATAAGCGTGATGTTAACAGAGCAGATAAGCGTGATGTTAACAGAGGAGATAAGCGTGATGTTAGCAGAGCAGATAAGTGTGATGTTAACAGAGCAGAAAAGTGTGATGTTACAGAGAGATAAGCGTGATTGTAACAGAGGAAGATAAGCGTATGTTAGCAAGAGCAAGATGAAGCGTGAATGTTAACAAGAGCAGACAAGCGTGATGTTAACAGAGTAAGATTGGCATGATGTTAACAGAGCAGATAAGCATGATGTTAAACAGAGCAGATAAGCATGATGTTAGCAGAGCAGATAAGCTTGATGTTAACAGAGCAGATAAGCTTGAATGTTAACAGAGCAGATAAGCTGATGTTACACAGAGCAGATAAGCATGATGTTAGCAGAGCAGAACTAAGCTGATGTTAACAGAGCAGATAAGCTTTGATGTTACAGAGCAGACAAGCTATGTTAACAGAGCAGAAAGTGGATGTTAACAGAGCAGACAAAGCCTGATGTTAACAGAGCAGATAAGCTTGATGTTAACAGAGCAGATAAGCATAGTTACAGAGCAGACAAGCTGATGTTACAGAGCAGATTACTTGATGTTAACAGAAGCAGATTAAGCATGATGTTAGCAGAGCAGATAAGTTTTGAATGTTAACACAGCAGATAAGCGCGATGCTAATGAGCAGGTAAGTGTGATGTTAACAGAGCAGATAAGCATGATGTTAGCAGAGCAGATAAGCTGAATGTTAACAGAGCAGATAAGCTTGATGTTAACAAGCAGATAGCGTGATGTAAAAGAGCAGCGTAAGTGTTTAATGTTACAGAGCGATTGGCGTGATGTTAACAGAGCAGATTAGCATGATGTTAACAAAGCAAAACAGCATGATGTTACAGAGCAGATAAGCGTGTTGTTAACAGGGCAGATTGCGTGATGTTAACAGAGCAGACTAGCGTGAATGTTAAACAGAGCGACAAAGCGTGAGTTTAACAGAGCAGATTAGCGTGATGTTAACAGAGCAGGTATAAGCGTGATGTTAACAGAGCAGATTAGCATGATGTTAACAGAGGCAGATCAAAGGCCAGTGATTTTGGGATTTAACAGAGCAGAATATTGCAGTGCATGGTTAACAGAGCAAGAAATTAAGGCAATGATGTTAACAAAAGCAGACAAGCATGATGTTAGCATAAGCAGAATAAGCGTGATGTTAACAGGGCAGAGTTAAGCGTGATGTTAACAGAGCCAGATCAGGCGTGAATGATTAACAGAGCAGATTTAGCTGATGTAAACCAGAGCAGACAAGCGTGATTTAACAGAGCGATAGCTGATGTTAAACAGAGCAGATAAGTCGTGATGTTAACAGAGCAGATTGTGATGTTAACAGAGCAGAAAGTGTGATGTTAACAGAGCAGATTAGCGTGATGTTAACAGAGCAGATCAAGCTGATGTTAACAGAGCATATAGTGTGATGTTAACAGAGCAGATAAGGGATGTTAACAGAGCAGATTAGGTGATGTTAACAAGAGCAGACAAGCGTAGATTTACAAGCAGATTAGCGGTGATGTTAACAGAGCAGATTAGCATGATGTTAACAGAGGAGATAAGCGTGATGTTAACATAGCAGACAAGCATGATGTTAGCAGAGCAGATAAGCGTGATGTTAGCAGAGCAGACAAGCGTGATGTTAACAGAGTAGATTAGCGTGATGTTCACAGCTCAGCGATTAGCATGATTTCAGCAGAGCGGATTAGCGTAATGTTTCAGAGAGCGGATTATCGTGAAATGTTCACAGAGCGGATGAGGCGGATGTTCACAGGCGGATTGAGCGTAATGTCACAGAGGGATTATCGTGATGTTTCACAGAGCGGATTAGCGTGATGTACAGAAGCGGATAATGTGATGTTCACGAGCGGATTAAGCGTGATGTTCAAGAACGGAGACGTGATGTTCACAGAGCGATTAGCGTTTTGATGGTCAACAAGCGGATAAGTGTGATGTTCAACAGATGCGATTATCTGGTGATGTGTCACAGAGCGGAGAGGTGTGCATGCTCACAGAGCGGATTAGCGTGAGTGTCACAGAGCGATTATCGTGATGTCACAGAGCGGATAGCGTGAATGTTCACAGTAGGCCAGGTTAGCGTGATGTTCACAAGACGGATTACCGTGATGTTTCCAGAGCGGTTAGCGTGAATGTCACAGAGCGCGAACGTGAGTTCACAGAGCGATACATGTGATGTCACAGAGCGGATTTAGCGTGATGTTCCACAGAGCGGATTAAGCGTTGATGTTCACGAGAGCGATAAGCGTGGATGTTCACAGAGCGATTCGTGGTATTCACAGAGCGGCAGATTACGTGATGCTTCACAGAGCAGTTAGCGGGATGTTCCACAATTGGATTAGCGTGATGTCAGCAGAGCGGATAAGTGTGAATGTTCACCTGATCGAACCGCAGGTAGAGATATTGTCTGCGGTGTGGTCGGTAATTATTTAGGGGTAGGGTGGCTATTGCTGCGACGAGGGTGTTAGGAGGGAAGCGGGTGAGTCAGTTCCGTGGATATGTGGCAAGATGGTGGAGAGCGCGATTTAGCGTGATTGTTCGCTGAGTTTACCGGGGATTTGTAGAGTCAGTTAGCGTGAGTGTTTCACAGAGTGGATTATCGTGATGTCACCGAGAGCGGATTAGCGGATGTTTTAGCAAGTTACATTGTGAACTATTCCGCTTATGGAAGCGGGGATCCGAATTATTCGTGGATTTGGTTCAGCAGAGCGGATTGAGTGATGATGTTCACAGAGCGGATTATCAGTAAATGGTTCACCAGACGCGGATAAGTGTGAAGTGTTTAATCAGAGAGCAGGGTTAACGTGAATATTCAGCGAGAGCCAGGTGGGTTAGCGATGATGTGTCGCTATAGAGGCGGATTAGCGTGATGTTCACGCCGGCGTTGTGGTTAGTGTCTAGAGCGGGGATTATCGGTCAGGATGATTTCACAGCATGTGTCGGATATACCGTGATCTTCAGCCTAGACGCGGGATTATCAATGATGTTCACAAGCGGATATCGTGAGTTCACCGCAGAGCGGAATTATCATAGATGTACAGAGGCGGATTAGCGGTAATGGTCACAGAGCCGGATATTATCGTGATGTCTACACGTGTAGAGCGGTGATTAGCATGGAATGTCATGCAGAGAGAGGGATTATGGGATTTCACGGACAAGGCGATTTAGCGAGATTTCACAGAGGGGATTAGCGTGATGATGTTTCAACTAGAACAGAGGCTGATAACCGTGAGTTTGCACGGATGTCAAGACGGATTAGCGGTAATGTTCCCGTGTAGAGGGATTATCGGGATGTTTCACCTAGAGCAGTATTAGTTGTGATTTCTATAGAGCGGATTCGCGTTGATGTCGACAGAGGCGGATTATAGCATAAGTGTGCAGCCAGATACGGATTATCGTATGATGTTCAACGTCAGAGCGGATTTATCGTGAGTGTCACAGAGCGGATTAGCGGATGTTCACAGTCGTGAGAGCGGAATATCGTGGATGTTCACGAGAGAGGCAGGTTAACGTGATTCACGACCTCTCAGAGCGGATAAGTTTGTGGATGTTCAAGAGCGGAAGCGTGAGTCACAGAGCGGATTAGTCGTGTGTTTTCACTGCGAGAGGCAGAATGTCAAACAGTGATGTATCAACTGCGTTTGAGAGCGGATTATCGGTGATGTTCAGAGAGCGGATTAACGTGAGTTTCAATCCGAAGCAGTTAGCGGTGATTCACCGTAGGATGAGCAGGATTATCGTGATGTTCACGGTGAAGCGTGATATCAGGATTTCACAGAGCGGGATTAAGTGAATGCACTAAGAAGCGGATTAGCGTGATGTTCACCGAGAGTCGGATTGCGTTGATGTTCACACGCTGATTAGCATGATGTTCACAGAAGAGCGGATTGAGTATGTTCACAGAGCGGATTATCTGGATGTTCACTTAGAGCGATGGACGTGATTTCACGTAGATCGATGTAGCGTAATGTTCAGACTAGAGCGGATTATCGTGATGTTCACTAGAGCGGATAAAGCCGTGGTGATGTTCACATGAAAGCGGAAAGTGTGGATGGTTCACAGAGGGATTATCGTAATGTTACGTAACGGATAAGTGTGATGTTCACATGAGCGATAGCGTTGATGTTACAGAGCCGATTATCGGTGATCGTTCCAGAAGCGGATTAAGCGTGAGTCACAGAGCGGAATAAGTGTGATGTACAGAGCGGATGTATCGTGATGTTTCACAAAGGGATAAGTTGTGATGTTCACGAGAGCAGGATAGTCGTGATGTCACAAAGCGGGATTACGGATGTTACTTAAGCTGATTAAGCGTGAGTCACACGAGGCAGTTAGTCGGTGATGTTCTACAGGCCGATTATTCGTGATGTTTCACAGGGGAATTAGCGTGATGTTCACATAACGGATATCGTGATGTTGCACAGAGTCGGATAGTGTGATGTTCAAACAACGCGGTAGCGTGATTGTCACGAGAGCGGAATTAGCGTGAGTTCACGAGAGCGGAAGCGGAGTTCACAGAGCGGATAGTCGTGATTTTCACAGAGCTGATTATCGCGTGATATCGACAAGTAGCGGATGTAATCGGTGATGCTTCAATCGAGAGCAGTTAGTCGTGAATGTTCACTAAGAGTGAGTTAGCGTTTGCTCATACAGGCGGAGTTAAGTGTGAGTCACTAGAGCAGGTACTGGTGATGTTCACAGAGCGGGAATACTACGATGATGTTCACTCCCAGAGCAGTTGTTAGCGTGATGGTTCACAGAGTGGATTGGCGTGAATTTCACGAGAGCATGGTTAACGTGAATTCACGTAGAGCGATTCATCGTGATGGTCACAGAGCGGATTAGTGTGTATGTCACAGACGGATTAGCGGAGTTACGAGACGGATAAGTTGAGGTTCACAGAGCAGGTTATATCGTATATTCACAAGCAGTTAGTCGTGATGTCAACGGAGAGCGGATATCATGGATGTTCACAGAGCGGATAACGTGTGCCACTAGAGCGGGAGTTATGCGTGATCGTTCCAGAGGATTATCATGAGTGTTCACTAAGAAGCGGATAGACGTGGATGTCACGTAAGAGCAGATAAGCATGATGTTAGCAGAGCAGATAAGCATGATGTTAACAGAGCAGATAAGCTTTATGTTAACAGAGCAGATAAGCGTGATGTTAGCAGAGCAGATAAGCATGATGTTAACAGAGCAGATAAGCATGATGTTAACAGAGCAGATAAGCTTGATGTT
>CM068958.1:17269329-17284443 GCA_035128595.1 Eptatretus atami | reverse complement strand
GGGTTCGGTGGCGAGGACGACCGCTAGATGGAGCAGTTAGGCCGTCTACCACCGAACACCGGAATGGAAAGGTCGTCATCCCGGATAACTCCGGAGTCGACGGGCCACTTAAAGGACCGTGATTGCCAATTCTCTGACGGCATGGGGTAAGGTCAATAGCCAAATTTCAATATACCTAAGTACCCACGTCGTCAAATTACCGAGGAAATCACACCCTCGGCTGACGCTGTCCGAACCGAGTCGCAGGTACTGACTCGGATCCGGCATAGCCGAGCGGAGTTACCAGAGCCACGCCAGTCCCAATGACAACTTACGGCACCAACGGCCTTACTATTCTCAAGCCCGACCATTCTAGGCCAATGAAAGAAAACATAAACAACGAACTGGAACATTAACACGGGGTATTATAAACAATAATCGCGGAGGGAGCACACCAAAGAGCAGAGTTATCCGAAAAAAAGAAATGCAAGCAATGTAGTTAGCGAAAAGCACTTAACAGTTGCTACTTACAGGACGGCACCCACACACACACACACACCACACACACACACACACACACACACACACACACACACACACACACGCACACACAAACACACGCACACCACACACGCACACACACAGATGGACCCCGTGGGTCTATTTTCGCCTCATCCCAGGAGGTAAAGGCGAAGCTGGAGGACCAGAGCCTGCCGGATACCTTCCCGCCTCGTGCGTCACACCGACTCCAAACCACCACGGTGGGCCTCAACCCAACAACCGAAGTTCCATCGGCCCACGATCGCAGACCAAGCGACCGCAGACCGCTCGAACGACGACCACCACTGTGAGCCCCTCAAAGGACCGCAGACCACTCAAACCACGACCACCACTGTCGCAGTCCTCTCGTCTTTTTCGACGACTGGGCGAACCTTCTCTTCTCGACGGCTCGCCACCTCTTATCCTCCCCCTCCCCGCGGGTGAAGGGCAACGCTATGAGGTACTCGCCTCCGGATTGGACGAGGAGCGAACATCCCATATGGCTGGGCGGGGCCGCCCCTGAGGTGGTCAGCTTCCTGATTGGACGAGGCATCTCCGGGGGGGGGGTTCGAGGCATCTGGGAGGCCCGCCCCCGAGAGGCTCCGTGTATAGCTTTCAGCACGCTGGCCTCCCATTGGCTGGGGCGTGCGTGCGATGCTCGCCCTTCGCTCATTGGCTGGAGGAAACGTCCCATGCCCTTTTCGAGTGGAGCCTCTATCTGAGGCGATGGAGGCTCCGCCCACGCCTTCAGCCAAAAACACGTAGGCAATGGCGACCAGGTGAGTGAGGGACGTGCCGTTGTGTAGATGTATAAAACCTGACTATAAAATAACTCACAGCGCACACACAAAATTCCATTTAGACAAAGGGGGGATTCCAACTATAAACACATATTTACCGAAATAACTAAGCTTAGGGACTGCTGTCTGTTTGTGTGCAAATGGCTGCCAGATTCGTAACACTACCCCCTCCCCTTTTCACAGACACGTCCCGAGTCGTCAAATTTTCGTATGCCATGCAGGTGTAAGTTTTCCCCTTCGTACGTCTTACCTACGGATCCCTGAATGCGACATTTGTATACATGTCCCAAAAATAAATAACCTAGTGCGCTGCATAACTAAACTATCAGACTCACACGGACAACTTAACTAAATTGCCGGCGCTAGACAGACATACAGGTGGGTTGCAAAATATTTACAATTCTAACTTATCTATTTACACTAATCATGGCCCAGGACCTGTTATCTGTGAAGAAAAAGTCACAACCAAAGTCAACAGTTTGTGGCTCGAATGGAGTCTCTGGTATAGTGGAATGGGTGGAGATGGAAAAGAACAACAATGCACGGGCTGCACAATGCAGTCCTCGTGTATGGCTGCCTGCAGGGCAGTCTTTGCAAATGCACTGAAGGAGATGGTCCTGGCACACATGGTTGAGATGGTGACATGGGGGTCATGCAAAACAAGGGCGAGCAGGCATGGGCTCAAGGTAAAGGCAGGCAACAAGGCATGGCAAACACGGACCAGAGATATAGCACAAAAACAGGTCGGCATATGAAGCTGGCCGGCCTCTAGCCTAGTCCGTGAGGTTGTGTGGAGGGAGTGCGGTGGTTCCGGCCGGTCCAGAAACGGGGAGTTTCACGAGCACGAGGGAGTGCTCCCTCATCGTCCCTTACTCTAATGCATGTTCCTTTTAACTCCACGTAGCTAATCTACATCCCCACTACACATTCCATGTCGGTCCATGTCTCCAAAAATCCATTTTCCATTCTAAATCTAAACTAAATTCCCACTAACTTGTTCCACGGGCCCCATGGAGGACGGCTCATGCCCCCATGAGGCCAGTCTATCTACGCTAAACCCTTCCCACTAACTAATGCTCCTTTGCCAAAGCAGGATGTCAACTACATCCGGCGGGGCCGTGTACTTGGAGCGAGGCCTGTTTTTTTTTGCACCGCCAGGCGGCGGTCTGTGACTCGCTCGTTCGTCCCTTTCGTCGGACGATACCTGGGCCTTGTCGTCGTCCTGTGCATCGCCAACAAGCGCTCGCCTTCGAGGGATTCCCCACACGGGACAACGTGCGCTGTTCGCCCGTAACTCGCGCCGCGAGGTCCCCAGTGATGTCACTCGCACACTGAACCTGCACGGTTTCCCGTGCAGGCCCGCCCGAGTGTATCGTCCCGGGAACCCGCTCCGTGTGTTCTGCGAGCAGAACACGCGGCATGCAGCACGTGAAGCTTCACAAACGCGCCCGCATGCGGACCCATCCGTTCCAAATTCACACAACACTCGCCTACATTTTCGCCATCCACGTGGCCGGCTCGTATCCAATGTGGAACATTCTCGCACCGGATTGCGATCGCGCAGACGCGCGCGTGCGGGCCGTGCGTGAAGGGCGCCATGGATCCCGTACGTGCCGTCGCGCGAACACGGCGCGGTTGCCAAATTAACCCTTTGCGGCCTTCCAGGCTCGCCATTCAAGTCTCCCGTCTGGATCGTTCCGTGTACCAATTCCACGCACGCACTCACGCACGCCATGTTACTCAGACCATTCGCACGTTTCAACACACTCGCACCACTCATACACTTTACCACACACTCTGGGACAATCACATCGGGGATTCGTGTTAACCCAAGGGGTCCCAGGATCTTTACCCCCCCCCAAACTCTGCATGGACCCCTCCGCATCATGCACCCGCTCGACCTCGCTTGGCTTCACTGGACTCACCTGGTCGCAGTCTACTTCAAGGGCGCTTACCGTCTCCCTCTGTTCCTGAGGGAGGCTATCCTGATGCTCACACTGGGTTATGAAACATTCCCCATGCTCAACCCCATTGTCCCCTCCTAACTCTACCTGTGTGTGCTCGTTAATTTCCTGCATTTTGTTCACCTTTATCCGTTCTATTTCGTGCGTCTCTTTTATTATCTTTGACTCCTCTCGTGTCTCTACTAATTTTTCCGTCATCCTTTTTGTTATTTATCCCTTAATTGTGGTGGCGTCGCTCGTCATCCCGACCTCACCTGTCTCCATTGCGGGCCGACAAACCTCCACACTCCCTCCTGACTCGATCGTTCCCCCACCTGCAGGCGCCATCCTCCAATCCGCATCTTATGCCTTTCATGCCCTCCAGACCTGCCTGCAGACTAACCCATGCTCTGCATTTCACCCCGCTGTGTTGCATATCGCCCCTCAGTGTTTGCATATCGCCCTCAGTTTGCATATCGCCCTCAGTGTTTGCATATCGGCCCCTCAGTGTTTGCATATCGCCCTCAGTGTTTGCATATCGCCCTCAGTGTTTGCATATCGCCCCTCAGTGTTTGCATATCGCCCCTCAGTGTTTGCATATCGCCCTCAGTGTTTGCATATCGCCCTCAGTGTTTGCATATCCTCATTGCATATGCCCTCAGTGTTTGCATATCGCCCCTCAGTGTTTGCATATCACCCCTCAGTGTTGCATATCACCCCTCATCTCATCCATCCGTTGCGCATTTGCATCCATTTTGTCATTTGTTGTTCGTACATCTTGCTTCATCGCTTGCATATCACTCTCATCAGCATTAGTATTTCCCCAACTGGTCCAAGTTAAATGTCCCTGACGGAGCCGATTCGCTTCGTTCGGGCACGGATCCGCCAGGGCGGCGGGGGGGGGGGGGGGGAATTTGCTGATGGGGGCGCCCATGCGCGCTGCTCCCAATGCGACTTCTGGGTCGGTTGCGGGGGATGGTCAACCTGCATGGCGTTGTCCTGGCCACTGGTTCCTCTACCATTAAACTAGGACCCACCTGAGCCAGCTCGTCTTGGCTCGCCATGGTGCGTCTGAGAACAATTTTGATGCTCGTAATTTGGAGAGAAGGGGGGTTTTGCTCCGTACACCCTGGTCGGAGTCCCGTTAATTTCGTGGAGGCGAGGGGCCGAATCGCACTCCTGATCACCAATTTGTTGTGGGCCGGGGGGGGGGTCAGTGGCGATAAACGACCACTGGGTGTAGCATGGAGTAGTCTCCCACTGAACACCCGGATTTAGGTCGTGACTCTCGGACAAGTCCGAGAGTTCACAGGTCCTTAGCGGACCGTGGTCGCCAATATATTGACGGCGTGAGTAGGCTTAATTGCCTAATTTCAACATACTAAGTACCAGGTCGTCCAACTACCGGGAAAACCACACCCTCGACGGACCTCAGGCGGAACGGACCGTTTACCGAGCCCGATCCGGGTGTAAACGAGTGGGGATTACCAAGATCCGTCGGTCCAAATGGCAACTTACGCCCGGACCGCCTTACTAATTCTCAAACCCGCACCATGCTGGCCAATGAAGAGAAGCACGAACAACGACTGGAACATTTAACAGGGGCTTATTTATAACAATAATCGGGAGGGGAACACAGAGCAGAGTTATCACGAATAAAAGGCAGGCAATGTCAATGAGCAAAGAAAAAGCACTTAATTCTACTTACAGGACGGTGCACACACGACACACACACACACACACACACACACAAACAAAAGAACAACCTCGGGGTCTATTTTTCGGCAGACCGGGTACCTCCCGCTCGTGCGGTTTCACCGACTCGAACCACGACCTGAAGTCCACGGCCTACGAACGGGACCAAGCCACACTCGCCACAAGACTGCAGACGCAATCGCCACGATCCTGCAGAACGCAATCGCACGATCATCATCTGCCGAACGCTGGTCAGACAACCACAGACCGCGCCACAATCGCCACGATCACAGTCTCTCGAACGCTCGTCCAGACAACCACACTCCTCCTCTTGGGAGGAGGGGCTACTTCTCCCGCCACTCGCCTCCTGATGGACGTAGGTTGTCAGGCGACTCGTGGCGGCTTCCGATTGGCTGGGGCGTGCGTGTGGTGCTCGTCCTCCGCTCATTGGCTGGAGGAAATGGTCTCTGCTCCTCCTCGGAGCGGAGCTTCGACCCGAGGAGATGA
This sequence comes from Eptatretus atami, assembly GCA_035128595.1. NCBI lineage: Eukaryota > Metazoa > Chordata > Myxini > Myxiniformes > Myxinidae > Eptatretus > Eptatretus atami. The sequence goes on along the minus strand of CM068958.1, from coordinate 17,278,979 downwards.
AGGCTCCGCCACGTCCTCAGCCAAAACACGTGCGTAATGGTGACCGGGTCGAGTGCAGGACAGCGTGCTGTTGTTCGTGGATGTAGTAGTTGTTAAAAGATCTAATAAACCTTGACTAAAAAATAATTCGTAGCGCACACAGTTTTCCCATCAGACAAAGGGGGGATTCTAACTGTAAACACATACTTATTGAAATAACTAAGCTTAGGCTCTGGCTGTTTGTGTGCACAAGGTTTCCAAATCTGTAACAGTATTAAGGTATTAATCAGGGCATGTGTGAGACGGTGTGCGTTCAGCAACAGAGAAGCAACAATAGAAATGGAGATGGTGTCACGAGGAAATGCTGGAGCCACTCATATACGCTGGACCATTCACCTGGAGACTGGAGGCACTGGAGACAGAGCAGAAGTCCCAGAAAGGAACCTATTGGTGACTGAACTTTTTTGTGACTTTTGGTCGAGATACCGTGTGGTCAAATTTTGTGAAAAACCCAACATCATCACAAGTGCCCAAGTGATCAATAAAAAGGAAGGACAATGGAGCATTTCCAACCACTGAAATTAACACGAGGAAAGAATCATGGCAATGATAAAGCATTGCAGGAAATTCAACAAGTAATTCAGGAAAATCAGAAAATGTTGGATGAGCTTGCTGAGGAACACATGTTGAGGGGGATTCATGGAGACACGAATCGTACCGACGAGCTCATTATTTAACTGAGAAAAGTACTTTGTTGTAAGAAAAGGGATTTCTAATTGGATGTAACCGGGTGTGTGTGTGTGGGATTTCTCTTGCAGGCTCTTTGGCGACTGTCTCGCGGAGCGTGGGACTCCACCGGCCGAAGGAGGAGGTGGACATGGACGCCCATTGATGCTGAGATGAGCTGGTGTTCTCGAAGGAGGAAAGGGTGCGGGTGGAGCCTACAACTGTCAAAGAGCCATGCCTTAGAGACTTGAATATAGGGATTGACTCTGTGATAGGGATTGCATACGCGGTTGGCACCCGCTTAGTAATGTCGTGAAAGCGGGCCACGACCAGCAGCATAGACTCACCTCTGGAGAGAGAATCCAGCTTCATCTGGCGTCGAATGGGGTTCATGACACACCCGCCCGGAAGTGGCGCGGTCAATGCGTTTGTGGAGGGTGAGTGTTCTGGGAGAGATGATCCATTGCTTGCCAGGACAAATTTTATTCTGAGATTCTTGTTTTTGCAAAAACAGATTTGTTTTCACATCAACAAAAGGAGGAATGTGGGGCTGGAATAGGGATTTCGCTTTCTTTTATTGTTTTTATCTAACTTGCTTGTAATATTTTCCTTTTTATTAAGCTTTGTTTGTTGCTGGCATATAGTTAAATTTTTGTTAATGTTCTGATGTGGGGTTTTCCTTTACTGAACGATTTAAATATAACCATGAATTGTATTGGAGAGACGGGCCGAGTAGAAACAATGCGCAGCACGGCTGGTGGTGTGGAAAGCACTGTTGACCCAGGAAGTGTGTCGTTGTGGGATCATCTCCCCTTCCCCATGTTCTCTCCCTCTCTCTGCGAGCGTTGAGATAAAGAAAGATATTTGATTGCTGATGCAGATGTCCTGTGAAAGTTCCACGAACAAGGATCCTGTTGTCAATCTCTATCGGCTAAACCATGAAGCATCATGCTCTGTGCAAAGCAGGTCAGGCCACTCACTGCAAAAAGGGTCTTGCTCAAAAGAGTAATGCGCCAAAAAAAAAAAAGTTATATAAGCAGGGGTGAACTGAATAAACGTAGGTTGAGCCATCGCGGAGCAGATTAGTTACATCGCTCTGGCAATGTTTTTACGTACCTGTCAGACACAGGAGGGTTGGGTGAAATTTCTGGTAGTTGGCTTGGCAGATCTAGGCCAAAAATTGATTGTTATGTATCTAATTAATTTGTTAAGCCTTTGTAAAATTGTGAATCAAGTTCTTCTAATTCATTTGTATCAAGTGATCTTATAAGTGTAGGGTGTTACTCTGCACATTGATAGAATAAAATAATTATAGTCTTGTTCCTTGACAATCAATTGCCTGCTGCGTGTAGTGTGCTACGTGTCTGCCTGTGTGTGTAGTGATGTGACCACTGATGGATTGGTGTTGTGTGATCGTGAACAGCGTTAATTACTCTTTGCTGTAGATCATAGGCATTTAATATTTGCTGATTCTTCGGTCTCTCAAATCGACAGCATATTGTAATTCAGGATAACAGGATATCGAGCCCAGACCACAGGGAGCATTGGCTAACAGTTGCCATGAGGCCTATTAATTTTCCTACAACATTATGCGTACCCAGTGGACACAGAAAACAATCAAGTCTCTGGAGAATGAGACTTGTAAGCCGTGAGATTGTCCATAGCTTATATGAAATACTTCTTGATGCTTGACACTCCTCCAGACCAATTCTCTAGTTTTTTCTTCTTTTCGCCAATGCTCCATATGCGGACACCAGTGACAAAACACGCAGAATGGACTCCTTTTCTCAATTCAAAAACTGGTTGAATGAGTTTCCTATATTGCAGGCACTGCAGCTACCACAGGTGAGTTACCAATTTCAAAGTAAAGAGCAATCACCTCTTGAAATCTAATATTTTCTAACAACTTCTCAAAGGCAATTTATTAGTCCAGGCACACTTAGATTCTGTGTGGAATAAGCTGAGTTTAGGATTTTTTTTCCAGCTCTTTCTTGATTATTGTTCCACTTGCAAACCAAAGAAATACATTTGTTGATAAGCCAAAAGATTTATAATTTCAACAATTATTCTGGAAGAAATGATGCATAATATTTGAAAGATGAAGACGGTAAGCAATATCTAATTTAGGCCACACAGTACATGAATACAGATATGGGTTCGTATGCTGTTTTTGCTCATTCGTGTACCTGAACATTGAAATATTCCGATCGTTGTTTTATGTCATCAAAATTGGCTCGGTCCAGGGTGGTCCTGATTTCCCGGACTATGAGAGACCATGACTATTAGAGATTATCTCATTCTTGAGAGAATAAATAATAGTCTTTTGTGCCGCATTTTTAACATAAGAAACAAGATCCTCAACTTCGAAGTAAGACCATAGACTGCCTACAATGCCGATCATTACATTATTTTTCGGGATTTTCCAAGAATATTTTATAACTGTCATTGGAAACAAAAAGTAAAAATGAAATTTTGTTGTATTTCATTACACAAGATTTCTTCCTACATAGCATAATTTGAATAGTGTGACACCGATCAGAGCACGAGAACGCTTTCCACCAGGACCAGTAGTCTATGCACTATAAATCTTCCGTCATTTTCATAAATGACTCTTGTGAACAATCAACTGGAAATGAGCATGATCAAAGCATTTTGACTTTTCTAACTCCACAGAATCTTACATTATATATTTTGAATAAAACTTGAATGCATATTGCACTTCGTAAAACAAATCTATTCTTATTTTTTATCAATATAAATCTTTTTGGTGAGTGATCTTCACATGATTAATTAGACGGGCCACTTTTCCAATAACACAGTAGCGAGCGTCAACACCGCCTGCGGGACACAAAATGGTGCTATTAGGCCCCACCATCCGTACTCTTCTTTTCTTCTTTTTCATGTGCATTACTGGATTGCAGCATAATGTTGCACACTGCCATCTACTTGAGTGAGTAATGTATACTTTTAACGCATTGACATTGGACACTCATTTGAAAACCATTGGGTCAATTTGATAAGATTTTGGTGAATTAAGATGGGAGTTATATCACTTGTATATATCGTCCCGCGCGTCAGGGGCCGCCAGTGGCCTGCGGCGCGTACATGATCAGGGCTTTACGTGTTTGTGCCGATTCCTTCCATTTTTACACATTATTTCATCGGGGATAAATGTTTAGCGCGATATTATACTTATTTTATCTTATTACAGCATTGACTTTCAACATTTGACTACAAAGAGTTTTGACCTGTTGTTTCAAATTTTTTTACAACTTTTCTTAATATTCATTCCTGTGTAAAACAAGTGAAATCCTTCACATAAGCGAACGCTGTCCTTATGTAAGCAATGAGTACACTAATGTTAAAATATGTCCAATTTATAGCTTTTTCAGGTAGAAAAACAATTAAAAAGTGATACTTAATATTGAAATGTAAAATCTGTATACTTATTCGTGATTAAAAGCACCATATATAGATGAGAACGAAATGAACCATTCGCGTACAGCGTGGACAGAGGAGCCGGCACAAAGAATGTAAGCATAAGACGAACTTAGCTAATCAGGGCATCAAGCGCCGAGAACAATGCAGATGGGCGGAAATGAAGATCTTCGGGCGAATATGCGTGGTGGGCGAAATACGATCTTTCGGCGCGAAATGCCATGTGGGCGGAAATGACGTCTTTTCGGCGCGAAATGCCATGGCTGGGCGAAATGAAACGTTAACCCTTTCGGCGCGAATGCCAATGGTGGGCCGAAATGACGTACTTTCGATTACGTCATACATAAGAGAAGGGGCGACGTCTCTAACGTCTCTAATTTTCCTCAGCAAATAATTAAAATGAGGTCTTCACATACGAATACTAACGCATATAGTTTCACAAATATTCATTGAAAAAGTACGTCTGGTATTCCGCAATTGTCGCCATTTCCGTCAATAAGGCTTACCGCACTGCAACTACCGAATGACGCGGTCTATTGGCTGTCTGAGGCACGTGGGGGAGGGGGAACGGACGGCGACACCTGGAACGTGGTAGCCGACCGGGGAACATTTCAACTCGGCAGCAAGATACAGCGCAACGCGCTGTAAATCTTTTGCATTAAACTAATTATTCATGAAAACTGAACTCATTCTGGTACGTGAGCACTCTGATTTATTTGGGTCTCTCCAGGTAAAGGTAAGAGAATGATATTGATGTCTTGCACAAAAGGAATGACTGGTTATTAAAAATAATCAAGTATTTTTAGCTCGCCTTTCGAAGAACAGAAGCATAGCGAATACCCCCGGCGTAGACGTAGAAATGTTAAATTTATTTGATGCAAAGTTAGTTTTAACCTCTCCGCCATCGGAAGATCGGAGGTTATGTTTACCCTTCTGTGTTGTTAGTATATCTTGCCAAAACGAAGTTTTTGCAAGACTATTGTATCCAAGCTTGTATGTTTTTATTTTTATTTTTTTGTTGTATCAACGTATAAAAAATCATGCCAGAGCACAGTTATTCATTGGAATATATTGTAACATTCAACCATCCAATCACGAAAGGACCCTAATAGACGTCCTTTCAGTGACACCTACAACTAATTTGAAGGTCAAGGTCGAAGAGGCTTCAATGACACTTCCGTCGCAATCAGGGGACGTCGAGCGGAACAACTTATTTTTTGAGTATTTTTAAATCGGTATCGTCTCAAACATTCATGGGAATATGAGACAGGCTCGGCTCAGACTGATAATATTGGTGCGATTGGCCTTGACTTTCATGTTTGTTAAAAAAAACAAAAATTCTTCTTTTTGTCTGTAATCAGCTAACAAGCATCTGCAGAGCACAAGTTATCCATCTGAAATTTTTGTAACTATCGCATATCAGAGGCCTTATAGACGTCCCTTTCAGCGCACTAATAATTTTTGAAAAGGTCAAGGTCAAAAGGTCAAGGTCACTTTGTCGTAAATTCAGGGAGTCGACGGAAAACCTTATTTGAGAATTTATCGGACGTCTGTCAAACATCATGGGATATAGTTCCATGGTCTGGCAGCTCAGCTGATTAATTGGAGGCATTGGCCTGCCTCATGAGTTAGTGCACTAAAAGGTCAAACATATGTACCCCAAGGTCAAATTTTCAAGTTTTAGGAACCAAATATACGTGATAGTACCTTCAAAATGAACCTCGAATGCAGTGCTTTCTAAAATGTCAAGCTTGCAGACAATAAATGACGTAATATTGTGACCGTTATGAGCAAACGCATATTTTCATATGGTACTCTGTAGAATCGATTCTCATCGAATCTCTCAGTAGGCAAATATTTTCAAGGAGTCGTTCTCCTGGTGGATAGCAAGCTCTGTTCACCTCAGGTGACCTTAAAGAAGTCTACCGTAGGTCACCTTTTGGCAAGATACGGGCTACCTAAGAGGTGACATGTTTTCTGTTTGTGAACAGTTTACGAAAAACTTACGGATTTCGACGAAACTTGGTGGGGGGTTAGGTATGGTCCAAGGATCATCCATTAGATTTGGACTTGCGCCCCCCCCCAAAAAAAAAAAATTGTTAGAAGAATTCTTTTTTTTTTTTGCAATATTTACATTTAAGCGATTACAACACCGACCCCCCAAAAAAAAATTTAGAAAAAAATTTCCTCTGGGACATTTCTACATGTTAAGTGATTTCAACCCCCCCACCCCCAAAAAATTAAGAGAAAAAAAATTTTTTTTTGCATTATCTAACATGTTTTAAGTGATTCCAACCCCCCCCCCCCCCCAAAAAAAGAAATTGTTTAGAAGAAAAAAAAATTTTTGCAACTTTTTTAACAACAACACAAGACTCTATCGATTCTTTATTTTTGCATTATTCTAAATGTATTTAAAGTGATTAGGATTCGAACACGAAACTTGGTGGGGGGGGGGTTTAGCGTATGGTCCAAGATCATGCATTAGACTTCCAGACCCATGGTCCCCCACCCCAAAAAATAATTTTAGAGAAAAAAAATTTTTTATGTGCATTTCTACAAAATGTTTTAAAAGTGATTCCTACAACCCCCCCCAAAAAAATAGAGAAAAAATTTTACATGCAAACTTTTTTTTCAACAAAATTCAGATTTCTTTTTTTGCAGTTATCTACATCGTATCTAAAGTGATTTCAACCCCCCCCCCCCCCAAAAAAAAAATGTTGGCAGAAAGGAACTTAACCTGCTGTCAGACTGAGCTCGCTAGTCACGACTATTCAACGCGAATAACTGACCACAAGGTTCACTTGGTGACCCTAAGCCTCAGTACCATGGACAGGCGGCAGTGTATTTTAGCACTCTCCCGCGTGCTCTCCTCTAATATTCCTTTCCATTCCTACATTGATACAATACTTGGTCTGACCAGCATCTTATGTATGTATACTGCCCCGAACAGGAACGTGGGATAGGAAAACAGCATCCCGGTTGCCTAATGGCAACCACTTATATGATAATAGATACGACGTATATGTTACCGACACACCGTCTCTCACACATCTATACCTATGTACCAAATAGTAAATACTGATTGAGAAAGTTGAAAACTATATTGGGTAGAGTTATAAGGAAGTGAGTGTTGCGGACTATATATAAGGATACTAGGTATGGACAATAATCAAGCATCTCACTTGGTTTGCTATATCAGTAGGACGTCAATTATGTCCGACTACGGTTCAGTCCCGTGACCGAGATCATGATCTGATCGTCGTGCGTCACGTCACTACTGTGCCTGCACTTCACTAACTGCCATCACATTGGTTTACAGACTAAATCCACTGCATAGTCTATATAATCATTAATAGGCATTATACGTCGAATGACTTGAAATACGGTTACTTGAGGTGTGGTTAGCAGTGCGGGGACTCTAATGTCGCCGAAACATACCCGAGGTGTTACTGTCATCTGAAAGTAGACCGAACCAGAACAGTTCATTGGCAACCAGGATGCTGTTTTCATCCGTCCTGTCCGCACTCTAACATCCGCAAAGTTTTCAACTTTCACGTTTCATAGTTTGCGTACATAGGTACAGGATTTGTGGAGACGGCTGTGTCGCCCGACATTACGCTTCAGTCATCTAAAGTGGTTGCCATGGCAACCGGGATTGTGTTTCCATCCGTTCCTGTCCGCAACTCTAACTCCAAAGTTTTCAACTTCACGTTTCATAATTTGGATACATAGTACAGATTGTGGAGACGGAACTGGTGTCGTTGACATTCCCCAGACTCCGTCATCTAAAGTGGTTGCCATGGCAACCAGGGATGCTGTTTCCATTCGTTCCTGTCCGAACCACCTCTAACTCCCCAAACTTTAACCTCAACTCTCAACGTTTCACCTATTTCCCGACATAGGTACGCCTGTGGCCGACGGGTTGTGACATACGTTCGTCATCTAAGTGGTGCCATGGCAAACCAGGATGCCTGCTTTTTCATGTAGTAGCACAATTCTGTAATATACTTCTTGTTAGGGCGTGCTATTTGTGCTCACTTGCGCATCCTCTGATTAAACCTGAAATACACCTACAATACCTCACAAATACATATAGTGCTTATAATTATACTCACTGCAATGCTTTATAAAAAACTATTAATTATTAGACTCGTCTTTTAAAAAACGATAAATGTATAAACAGGCGAGCATTGGGTGGCTTACACCAACTCTCGTTATCTTACATTATTCACGATTTGAATGGGGTTTAGGTTGGTTCACAAAACCAACACCTGCCCCAACGACCAACGCCCTGTGTTGATGGTTTTTACCCGGTACTCGTACACCTGAACATGAAAAATACTTACTACCGTTAGCTGTTTCATGTGCATCAAAATGGACTCAAGTCCAGGGGTGAGTCCTGCTTTCCCCTGAACTAGGCCAGTACATTGACCTAATGAAACCTTTCCAACAATCCCTCCACCCCTATTCACAACCTCTGCAACCAAACTAACCCTCATCCTTTGTATGAAAAGTCAAAACAAATTATGATTTTAGAGATAAAAGTACCTTTACATGTTCTAACTCTTGTTAATCAAATCACAGAACCATGGTTTGGTCTCGATGACAAGGCGGAAATGTTCTCCAGTTTATGCTTAAAAATAGGAACAGTTCCACCACCTGTATTGATGTGTATAAAGAAGCCGTTAAATACATGGCTTGTGTGCCAAAGTAGACAAAAACCAGAAGCAATAAATGGGCCGTTTTAAGTAAACCAGTCGAGTACAACATCGGCGATCAAAGGGAAAAGAAAGAGAGAGAGATGTGGACCTTAGACATGAACCGCCCAGCTCATGTGGACAATTCTATCTTCCGGAAAAAGGTCCCGCAACTCGTAGCATGGAAGCCTACGGGTGAGTCGCATAGGTGAGCCACGATCGCGGTGGAGACCCTCACGACCAGCTATGGATAAACCAGTTAGACTTTTAAAACCCACCATGACTACCTAGAGGTTGACAATATCATTTATCGTGTAAGGAGTTATAAATCACCCGCCCTCCATCATTTTGTCGCCACTCACAAGAACATCAGGACTGGAGACAGCCGCCGACGCGCCAGTAGCGCCTGTGGTGATGAAAGATTATTCACTGACAACAAAGGGTCTTTTATAGCTCCAGAAGTCACAGACTAGTTTTTTATGTCTCGAGATGTTGTTCCATCATCCACAGTATCACAAACCGCTTAGACTGCCTCCAGGCAGGATGATACTTAACGTTGACAGGAAACGGTGCTAACACTGAACTTGACTCTGCATGTCTAAGATGTACCCACGGCACACATATCCAAAATTAAATTAATCTAATAACTATTACCAACACCTGGCTGATTCAAGAATAGAAATTAATTCTGTGCAAACAACAACAAACGAATATAGTACCAACTCTGGGTCACTATTGAAGACGACTCCTCACTCTTCACACACAAACCCCATGGGAAAATGCTCAGAATGTGTGACTCCCCTCAGCAAC
>CM068958.1:17243078-17260813 GCA_035128595.1 Eptatretus atami | reverse complement strand
TCGTTTGTTTCATGTTCATCAAAATGGACTCGGTCCAAGGGTGGTCCTGATTTTCCCCGGACTATGAGAGACCATGACTATATAGAGATTATCTCATTTGAGAGAATAATAATAGTCCTTTTTGTGCCGCATTTTAAACATTAAGAACCAAGTCCTCAACTTCGAAGTAAGACCATGATGCCTCAATGGTTATTTCATTTTTTTTCGGGGATTTTCAAGAATATTTTTATACTGTCATTGGAAACAAAAGTAAAAATGAAATGTTTGTTGTATTTCATTACACAAGATTTCTTTCTACTACTGCAATAATTTGATATGTGTGACACCTGTCAGGCACGAGAACGCTTCCACCAGGCCAGTAGTCTATGCACTATAAATCTTCGTCATTTCTAAATGACTTGATGAACAATCAACTGAATCATTGAGGCATGATCAAGCATTTTGACTTTTTCTAACTTGCACAGAATCTACATTATATTTTGATAAAACTTGAATGTATTGCACTTGTAAAACAAATTATTTATTTTTTATCAATTAATCTTTTAGGTGAGTGATCTTCATGATTATTTAGAGGGCCACTTTTGCCAATAAGACAGTGCGAGCCGCACACCGCCTGCAGGACACCAAAATGGCTGCTATTAGGCCCACCTCCACGTACTCTTCTTTTCTTTTTCATTGTGCTTACTGGATTGCAAGCATAATTGTTTGCACACTGCCATCTACTGATGTGGTAATGTTACTTTCGCTTGACATTGGAAACTCATTTGAAACCATTGGGTCAATTTGATAAGCATTTTTGGTGGATTAAGATGGGGTGTTTCACATTTGTGTATTATCGGTCCGCGTCAGGGGCCGCCAGTGGCCTGCGGCCGCGTAATGATCAGGGCTTTACGTGTTTGTGCGATTCCTTCCATTTTAAATTATTTCATTTCTGGGGAATTGTTTAGTCGGTATTTACTTATTTTATCTTTATTACAGCATTTTGTACTTTAACAATTTGACTCAAAGGTTTTTGACCTTTTGTTTCAAATTTTAAAACTTTTAATATTCACTTCCTGTTAAAACAAGTGAAATCCTTCAATACAGCGCGTGTGGTGAAGCAAATGAGTACACTAATGTTAAAATATGCATTTTATGCTTTTTCAGGTGAAAAACAATTAAAAGTGTACTTAATATTTGAAATGTAGCCTGGTGTTGGCGTAGTGGTTAGGTAGCGCTTGGGATCCAAAAGGTCCTGATTCAAGCCCCGTTGGCCGCTTGAATTAATACACACCAGGAGGTTGACTCAGCCTGTCATCCTTCCGAGGTCGGCGAAGTGTACCAGTGTACTGGCCGGTGTATGCCCGGTTAAAATAGGTGTACCATATCCTGTGTCGTAAGAGGCGACCAGGGTTGCGTCAGGAAGGGCATCCGGCGTAAAACCTGTGCCAAATCACTATGCGGATATACGGATGATCCGCTGTGGCGACCCGAACGGGCAGCCGAAAGAAGAAGAAGAAGAAGAAGACTTAATATTTGAAATGTAAAAATCTTGTTATTATTGTGATAAGCACCTTTATATATAAGAGAAGGAATGAAATCGTTCGATACAGCGTGGCAGGGAGCCGCAAAAGAATGATAGCATAAGACGAACTTAGCTTTCAGCATTCGGCGAGAAATGCGATGGTGGGCGGAAATGACGTCTTTCGGCGCGAAATGCGATGGTGGGCGGAAATGACGTCTTTCGGCGCGAAATGCATGGTGGGCGGAAATGACGTCTTTCGGCGCGAAATGCCATGGTGGCGGAAATGACGTCTTTCGTTCGTTCATACATGAGAGGGGCGCGTCTCTTCGTTTTTTTCCGTCAAGCAATAATTAAATGGTTTTCACATATATAACGCATTAGTTTCACAAATTTCCATTGAAATACTCTGGTATTTCCGTCAATTGTCGCATTTCGTCTAGGTTACGCACTGCAACTACCGGACGGGTCATTGGCTGTCTTGAGGCACGTGGGGGGGGGGACGGGGGGACACCGGAGACGTGGTAGACGCCGGGACATTTCAAACTCGGCGCAATTGTATACAGCGCACGCGCTGTAAAAATCTTTTGCATTAAACTTTATTCATGAAAACTGAACTCTATTCTGGTACGTTTGAGCACTCTTGTGGACTTTTTATTTGGGTCTCTCCAGGTAAAGGTGAGAATGATATTGATGTTTGACAAAAGGTGATTTTATTTAAAATACAAGTATTTTTAGCTCGCCTGTTCGAAGAACAGAGAGCTATTGCGATACCCCCGGCGTGAGCGTGAAAATGTTAAATTTTTTGATGCAAGTTATTTTTAACCTCCGCCATCGAAGATCAGAGGTTACTGTTTTCACCCCTTTCTGTTTGTTTGTTATCTTGCCAAAACGAAGTTTTTGCAAGATATGTTAGTCAGCTTGTATGTTTTTTATTTTTATTTTTTTGTCTGTAATCACGTATAAAAAATTCTGCAGAGCACAGTTATCATTGGAAATTTTTGTAACTTCGCATATCAGAGGCCTATAGAGGTCCCTTTCAGTGCATAAAATTTTGAAGGTCAAGGCAAAGGTCAAGGTCACTTTGTCGCAAATCAGGGAGTCGACGAAACCCTTATTTTTTGAGTAATTTTGATCGGATCGTCTTCAAACTTCATGGGAATATAGTTCATGGTCTGGTGCTCAGCTGATTAATTTTTGGTGGCGATTGGCTTGACCTTCATTTGTTTTGTTTAAAAAAAAAAAAATTTTTTTTTTGTCTGTAATCACGTATAAATCACTCTGCAGAGCACAGTTATCATTGGAAATTTTTGTAACTTCGCATATCAGAGGCCTATAGAGGTCCCTTTCAGCGCATAAAATTTTGAAGGTCAAGGTCAAAGGTCAAGGTCACTTTGTCGTAAATCAGGGGATCGACGAAACCCTTATTTTTTGAGTAATTTTTATCGGATCATCTTCAAACTTCATGGAATATAGTTCATGGTCTGGCGCTCAGCTGATTAATTTTTGGTGGCGATTGGCCTTGACCTTCATGGTTAGCGCCTAAGGTCAAACATATTTGACCCCAAGGTCAAATTTTCAAGTTTTAGGAACCATATCGTGTAGTACCTCAAATTGAACACCTCGATGAGTGCTTTCTAGATATGTCAAGCTTGAGACATTATGACGTAATTTGGTGACGTTATGAGGCAAACGCATATTTTTCATGGTTACTCTGTAGAACGATTCTCATCGGAATCTCTCGTAGGCAGAATATTCTCAAGGAGTCGCTCCTGGTGGATAGCAGCTCTGTCACCTCAGGTGACCTTAAAGAAGTCACACGTGGTCACCTTTTGGCAAGATACGGGTCACCCTAAGGGTGACATTGGTTTATTTGTTTGTGAACAGTATTACGGAAAAACTTGACGGATTTCGACGAAACTTGGTGGGGGGGTTAGGTATGGTCCAAGGATCATGCCATTAGATTTTGACTTGGTCCCCCCCCCCCCCCAAAAAAAAAAATTGTTAGAGAATTTTTTTTTTTTTGCATTTCTACATGTTTTAAGTGATTTCCAACCCGCCCCCCCCCCCCAAAAAAATGTAGAGAAAAAAAATTTTTTTGGGGCATTTCTACATGTTTTAAGTGATTTCCAACCCCCCCCCCCCCAAAAAAATTTAGAGAAAAAAAAATTTTTTTTTTGCATTTCTACATGTTTTAAGTGATTTCCAACCCCCCCCCCCAAAAAAAGAAATTGTTAGAGAAAAAAAAATTTTTTGCAACTTTTTTTTCAACAAGATTTCGATTTCTTTTTTTTGCATTTCTACATGTTTTAAGTGATTAGGATTTCGACGAAACTTGGTGGGGGGGGGGTTTAGGTATGGTCCAAGGATCATGCCATTAGATTTTGGACATGGTCCCCCCCCCAAAAAAAATTTAGAGAAAAAAAAATTTTTTTTTGCATTTCTACATGTTTTAAGTGATTTACAACCCCCCCCCCAAAAAAAAAATTAGAGAAAAAAAATTTTTTTGCAACTTTTTTTTCAACAAAATTTCGATTTCTTTTTTTTGCATTTCTACATGTTTTAAGTGATTTCCAACCCCCCCCCCCCCCCCAAAAAAAAATGTTGGAGAAAAGAACTATAACTCTGTCAGCACTGTTGACATATTTAATGAATAAGATACAAGGTTCACTTGAGTGACCCAGCAGTATTGGCGGCGGAGGTTTTGCACTCTCCCGAGTGCTCCCCCTCTAGTTTCCTTTCTAATGTTTTTATCTACCACACTTTTTTATACGCCCGATATATATATTATATAATATTATATATATATATATATATATATATATATTATATATATATCGAGGCGTATTATGTGATACCGGTCGTCCGTCCGTCTGTCTGTCTGTCCGTCGTTCCTGTCCGCACTCTAACTCCCAAAGTTTTCAACTTTCACGTTTAATATTTGGTACATAGGTACAGACTGTGGAGACGGTGTGTCGCGACATATGTTTGTCATCTAAAGTGGTTGTCATGGCAACCAGGATGCTGTTTTCCATCCGTTCCTGTCCGCACTCTAACTCCAAAGTTTTCAACTTTCACGTTTCATATTTGGTACATAGGTACAGATTGTGGAGACGGTGTGTCGCGACATACGTTCGTCATCTAAAGTGGTTGCCATGCAACCGGGATGCTGTTTTCCATCCGTTCCTGTCCGCACTCTAACTCCCAAAGTTTTCAACTTTCACGTTTCATATTTGGTACATAGGTACAGATTGTGGAGACGGTGTGTCGTGACATACGTTCGTCATCTAAAGTGGTTGCCATGGCAACCAGGATGCTGTTTTCCATCCGTTCCTGTCCGCACTCTAACTCCCAAAGTTTTCAACTTTCACGTTTCATATTTGGTACATAGGTACAGACTGTGGAGACGGTGTGTCGTGACATACGTTCATCATCTAAAGTGGTGCCATGGCAACCAGGATGCTGTTTTCCATGTAGTAGCACAATTCTGTATATACCTTCTTGTTAGGGCATATATTGTGCTCACTTGCGCTCTTGTTACTGATTACAATATACAAATACATATATTGCTTTATAATTATACTTCACTGCAATGCTTTATAAAAAATATTAATTATTAGACTCGTCTTTTAAAAACGATAAATGTATAAACAGGCGAGCATTGAGTGGCTTTGACACCAACTCTGGTTTATTTACATTATTCAATTTGAACTGGGGTTTTTAGGTTGGTTGTGTTTGATGGTTTTTGGTACTCGTACCTGAACATTGAAATATTCCTACCGTTGTTTCATGTGCATCAAAATGGACTCAGTCCAGGGTGGTCCTGCTTTCCCCTGAACTATGGGAGTAATTGATATGAAACCTTTACCATCTCACCTATTCACAACTCTGCAAACAACTCATCACTTTGGTTATGAAAAGTCAACCAAATTTATTGATTTTAGAGATAAAAGTAACTTTTTACATTTTTCTAATTTGTAATCAAATCACAGATGGTTTGTTCGATGAGGCGGAATGTTTCTATTTTGTTAAAATTGAAAACAGTTTCCAACCTGTATTGATGTTTATAAAGAGGTTAAAACATGGATTGTGTGAAATGTAGAAAAACCAGAGAATAAATGGGTTTTAGAAAACCAGTCGAGGTACAAAAATCGGGATCAAAAGGGAAGAGAGAGAGAGATGTGGATTAGACATGAACCGCCAGTCTGTGGACAATTCTCCTCTCGGAAAGGTCAGCAGTGAATGGATAGGTAGGGGTGAGTGAAGGTGAGATCGGGTGGAGATCACACACCTTGGATCCAGTTAGACTTTTAAAACCACAATGACTTGAAGGTGAAATATCATTTATCGTTAATGGAGTTATGAATCACCCCTCCATCATTTTGTGATAAGTAAGCTGGAGTAGCGCCTGTGGTGATGAAAGATTATCACTGACAACAAAGGGTCTGTTCTTATCGAGTAAAGATGTTTTTAATTTGTTGAGATGTTTTCCATCATCCACAAGATGAAAACCGTTAGATGCTCAGGCAGGATTTGATACTTTTGAGGAACGAGTGTATGAACTTGATTGATGTCTAAGATTGGACCATCGCAAATTATAATTAGTTAATAAATTTACCAAAATGGCTGATTCGAAATAAAAATGTAATTCTGTGAAACAAAACAAAAATATAGTACATTGGGTAGATTGGGGATTTCATTTCACACCAACCGATGAGGAAAATGCTCAGAATGTAGGAATCTCGAACATCTCCCAACAAAAGGTCAAGGTAAAGGTCGTGCTCCTATTCTTCGAGATACGAGTTAATTCACCCGATGAACTCACAATCTTTGCTCTTGCTAACCTGCTTTATGTGTACCTATCACTTTATCCTGAGTATACTCACTTTACATCCTTTATGGGATTTAGTTAATCACCAATTGCAAAGTAACCAATAAATGGACGGGATGTGGGATCAACGAACAGTACAAAAGTTATCCTCTCGAGTGGTGAACTCTTTTTAAAGAGGTTCATGGAGTTTGCTAATGAATTCAACGTTTGTCATGTAATTACAATGAGTCACTTTGGTTTTCCTACAATTCTTCATCATCATCCGAGAGTGTCAGGTTTTCGACGTTGTCCCCCCGTCCAACCAATAGCTCCGCAAGCTCTTCCCGATCAATCATGGCCTTTGCTTTCTTGGACGCCACATCTGAAAACCAAAAACAAAGGGACGGCGTTCATCTCGGCCCAACACAGCAGTACTTGCATCGTGGAAAGGAATTAAAAAATAAAAACTTCCAAGCCAGTCAAAATGGAGGCCTGTTCTTTCTGGAGTTTTTATTATTTCTTCATTTTATTTATTCAGTAATATCTTGAGATTTTATTTTCTCAGGATCCTGTATGCCAATAAACTTAAACCTTCACTGGGTTGTTGCAAGTTAAGATATAGTTCATAAACTCTAATCAAGCCAATTGCGCCAACGGCTTGGTGACCATCTTGGATTTACAAAAAAATTCAAACAAAGGACAATAAAAACTGCTCTGAACCAATTAATCAAAAAAACACTTCAGACATCATCGAAGGACCAGGTCGCTTTAGGTTTATGAAAGAGAAGAATCTCTAAAATGGCCGGCACGAGCCAATCAAAATTGACCATTTTTCAACATCGATTAGTTGATGCATTACATTGGAGAAAACTGATATACGTGCATAGTTTGAACGATTACGATTTGAACACTTGTTACTCTATACCATGAAAAGTTCCCTCGCAGCCAATATGGTGTCCATAGCAACTGGCACACCAATGCCCATTGTGATTAGAAAAACAGATGTTTTATCTTGTAGTTTTGCCAGTTTCAAAAACAGTAGATGTGAAGAACTCCATGATTCCTCCTTAAACTCAAGGTGTTACTGCTTGAAAGTTTTTGTAATTCTAAATATACTTCACTCTTGATAATCAAAATAATTGTTTTTGCATTTGTGTGCATCTCTAACCCTCTGATCCTAATCCTCCTCCTTTGTTTTGAAGATACCCAGATAGCTTTGTTTACAGTCTCTTTCTTTTTTTTGTAAGTTTATAAAAAGGAAGTGGAATTTGATAAAGTTTCAAAATTAAACTTTGTAGTGAACATGACTCACCGAGCACTTCCTTTTCCTCCACATCCTCGTCGTCATCCTCATCAGCACCATCATCATCCTCGGAAGCAAGACTTCCATCAGAAGTATCACTTAATCCATCCTCATCATCACTTTCCTTCCTTCCTTTGTCTGGCACAATATAGAGGACAAAGGACCGCAGGAAATAAATATATTAAAATACAAACAAATCCATAATAATAAGTGTGTGTGTGTGTGTGTGTGTGTGTGTGTGTGTGTGTGTGTGTGTGTGTGTGTGCGTCTTCCATAACTCCACAACCATGAAACATAGTGGTCTGAAACTTTTCACACATGCAAAGGGATCCCCAAGAAAGTGCATGAATGAAAACTGGGTACTTGGGTAAATTAAAACACCCCTTATGAAGATAAGTAACGGCCTTATTTAATTATATCCTACATCAAGGGTCGTCCTTGATCACCTCACTCTCCCTCCATGGGGTCTTAATTTGCCATTTTGTTGGCCTGCTCAACAATGCCTCGACTTGGAAAAGGTCGCAACGATTTCTTAACGATAATGTGCTCAAACGTTTCCCCCCCCCACCACCCCCATTTTCCTCTCGTATCACCGAATGCCTCATCTTCATACCTGGATACATTGCCTTTGTCAATGCTGTAGTTTTCAAATTATGAGCTAGGAGCGATTTCATGCATTATGCGATGCAATTTTCCACGATCTACTCTCACAGAATAATTCAAGTAAATCATTGAAATAGAATTTGAGTTTTGAGGATCGGATCACGTTGATTAAATAACACGAAATCTGGAGTGAAATCTGAACGTGTTAAGAAATCGGCGATGTTTATTTGGTTTTTGTGGGGATGTGCCATTCCCAATTGCTTACCAAAATATAGCCGTTCCTTATCAACCTTTTGGCTGGAGTGCTGGCTGGAGTACTCAAGGCACTTAGCGAGCACCCTACAGTGGATAGCGGTGTTACGCACAAAATTTGTGTCACTGAACTCCCATTTACGTAGGATAGGGTGTCACCAAACAGGGCTCTGCGATCGGTGCAAGGTTCCTGAAGATTTGGAACACATCTTCACACAATGCTCTGGGGTACAGGGAACCCAGATCGTGTCTCTTCCTCGTCAGGTGTACCAGATACACTGAGCTGATCGAGCCAAAAGAACCCTCGACTCTGCAAATAGTTATTGAAATTTATTAAAGAAACGGGTCTAACAATATGAAGTCCCTCGTGTTTGTCTGCTCCAGCCGAAGTGTTTAGTTGTGTGGTGTATATAGAGCCCCACGGCTCTGAAAACGCCATTAAACCCAAAAGAAGGAGAAGAAGTTTGTGTCCCGATGCGGAGGTCAGTTTTCTCTAAGTACGAAGAGGTACCGAGGTCGACAGCATACATGGACATGGTATAAATGGATAGCTTTGGATTTGTAAAGGGACTGTGTGTGGTGTGTGTGTTGTTGTTGGTGTGTGTGTGTGTGTGTGTGTGTGTGTGTGTGTGTGTGTGTGTGTGTGTGCGTGCGTGCGTGCGTGCGTGCGTGCGTGGCTACGTGTGTGCGGGATTCGCGGAACAAGCTTGCACCCAGGCCCATGGTGTGTCGTCCTCAAAGATGTTTCTAAAGCAATTGGTTATTTTATATGAACCAGGTGTGCTTTAGAAAGTATATATGGTTTCTCTTTGTGAGTTTCAAAGTAAAATATATTTGATAACACACGATTTACGAGCAGTTTGCCGTATTAACGCATTTTCTAAATTGCAGAACCAATTTTTTTTTCCACCCATCACATGATGATTGGCAGCTGATTATAAAGATTAATATTTATGCACATCTCCCTGAAACGTATATAATTCAATGTTGTTTGTAAAATTTGTTTATTGAAAAATTCCCCCAAAACAAGGGTGAAAGCCACTCAAGGTTTCTGGGTTGTATACAGTCCGTACTGTCGTTGGTAATCAAACTTACTCCAACCTGCCGATTCCCGAAACATTGCCGATATCAGCCAAGCGCGAGTGTATGTGTGTGTGTGTGTTTTGTGGAGTGCTGCTGGAGCTTTCTGATGTGGAGTGTGACACAGCAATATGATCGCCATGATCTCCCCGAGTTGATTGGGCTAATTAACGACAAACAACCCGGAACAATTCCCATGTTTTAAACACACGCCATGCTAAAGTGTATAGAGCAGCTCAATAGGACCTTCCCTTCGACGGCTCGGCATCCTAATTACAAATTAAGCAACAAAAACAATTATACCATTGTAACAAACCATATATTAATTAATTAATACGAATAACATGAACAACAACAATAATAGTATAATTTGGCAAAAATAATAACGAACGTATAATCTTCCCCCACCACCGCCATGGCCCAAGCACATCTGGCCTTGGTGAAGGACAAGCTAATGCTCAAGCAGTACGGCGGGTATGCTGCAAGGCCATGAAGACCAACGAAAATTTATTCCAATGGACCAATGGACCCACTAGTTATGTTCAAAGTAACGGTAAGGAGACAAAGGAAACCAGAAGTATTCCACACCATCTCCATTACCAAGGGGTTACATCTCGTTTCACTGTTGTTCACATGTTCGGTAGTTGCTTCATGATCACTTTACAACAGGCAATAAGAGGCAGCTGTCCATCGTTTTTACCTTCAGGTGACACTAAACCACAACTTACCTTTCGGTACAAGGCCATCGTCATCGTCATCAGATTCATCATCAGATTCGAAAAGCTCACTGAACTCTTTCCGTTCCTTTTCACCAGCTTTTTGGGGTTTCCTCGTTATTGAGGGGATACTTCTGTCATCAAGCTGTGGAAGGTGGGAAGAATCAAAACAGAGACAGGAGGATGGGGGAGGGGAAGAAAAGGAAAATGATGGAGGGAGAAGACAGGCAGGAGGGGGATGGGGTCACAGTGGGGACAGGGGAGTGGTGGCAAAGGTTCAAATTATGAAGTCACTTCACAAAAATAGCTCACAAAACAGACAAGGTGAGAACAAAATGAAGGAAAAAAGAAACTGCACATCTACATTGCTTCACACTCAGTTTACAATATTTTCGGACCCCACTCATTTTCTCATTGATCAAACATGGCTGCCAAGTGCAAGACCAGTGCTGGAGATGCGTTGACTGCCAGATTAAAGGTGGCAAAGAACCAGGTATCTCTTCTCCTCTGCGCAAATGCAAAAGGGGACTGTATGACGAAGCCCATGATGTTGTACCGTTCCCTGAACCCACGTGCTCTCAAGGGCAGGAATAAGCACACGCTGTCCGTGTTTTGGAGGGCCAACAGGAAGGCATGGGTGATGGCAGCAATTTTCATGGACTGTTTCCATAACTGTTTCATCCCTTAGGTGGAGAGGTACCTGACAGAAAAAAACCAAAAAACCTTGCATTCAAGGTTCCCTGCTTGTCGACGATTATCCTGGCCACCACGAGGACTGAAGTGTCTCAGCTGAATGCTGAGGTGATCTCTCTGCCACCCAACACCACCTTCCTGATCCAGCCGCTCAACCAAGGGGTTATCTCGACTTTCAAAACCCATTGTACCCGCCACACCTTTTGCCGCATTTTGGATGCGATAGACTCGACCCAGAGCCCATCTGGCCAGCCTGCTATGGGTACCTTTGCTGGGCATTGGTGCGAGAAATGGGGGCTGCTGGATTGAGCCCCATGCTCACCCAGGAGATGATATGCGTGACTGGATCAGAACACGAATGGGCCATTTCTCAAACTGTAAGAATGGAGGGTGTGTGACATCATGCAGAGCAAGCTCAGGACCAACAGGCATGTTGCGCTCTGAGCACAGAAGGCGGAGCATGACCCTTGCTTGTAGCAGCCACACCAGTGAAGGGCAGGGCATCATCTCTGACCTCCACCAAACTATACCCCTCTCAAACTGCTTAAGAGCAAGGGACACTCAATGTTCCGCAAGCAGAGCTGGCTTTGTTTTCTCCTGCGGTTTAACTGGACTGGTGGCACGTGCTGGACGGGCGAAGTGAATTGGAGTGGCAAGAGGCCAGGCCATGCTCAGCGTTGAAACTAGTATCTCTATTCTCACACATTATTTTTTTTCTACTTTCTCTGATTAGTTTCTTCAGACACACAAGGGCGATCAACGAGGGTAAAGCCCAAACAACCGTTATTTTAAGAGCGAACCACTGACAAGCACAGTGTCCATTTTCCCTCTGAAAAGTGCACATTTTCATCTCCTCACCATGCACCAAGACACTAATCAGTTCCCACTTCCCTTCCCTTACCTTCCCTCCGCCATACTTGGGATCAGCCAGGGCGAGAGAGAGGCCGCCAATACGCTCCAGAATTCTCTTTCTCTCTCTCTTGTCTAAGCTCCTCGAAAATATGACTCATTGGCACCACTATCTTATGTGTAGAATAAGTACCATGTATAAGCTAGACAGATCGGGATAACTCTGCCCTGTGTCTCTTTTTGTTCTTCTGTATAATTGAATGAATTGTCTTATAATCACACCACACAAATTGACATATCGTCTGCTGTACAGATCACTGTAAATAAAACCTCTTGTGATTAAATGTACCACATACCTTTCCTCGTCGCCCTTTTGTAAATAAACCCCGATACATGTTCTTCCAACCTGCTCGTAGCGTATTTTCCTTATTGGTCCAGCACAGTCCGCACTATTGTTGAACATGAAGTTTTAACCCAATTGATCGGCTCAAGTTTAGCCAATATGTACTGACAGTTCTCGCTCGGCCGTACTTGAATAGATGGACTGGTACGCACTGAGGGCGTGGCCTCTAGTTGGGTTGCTGTGCCAACGGAAAGGTAAAGTGTAACAGCAGTACGAACCTGCCAGGCTGGTAATTCTAAGCCAAGCGTATGGTTGCGCCGTAACATTCGCAACCTGTTGGATCGCAGAGTTATTTGCTAGCCCGCGGACTGCAGGGATCAGAATGCTTCCCCTCGTGGTAATCTGCGTACCACGTGGTAATCGTGGAATGCTTCCCCTCGTGGTAACCTAGAGTCCGTAACATGTTGCGATCAATGAAATTTCTTTTAAAAATTATAAAGTGCATTCCCAAGACTGTGTCGCAGCACATTGCCCACTGAAGTGCCCGCTCGTATTAAAAATGGAAAGGGATCAAAAATTCTGTCACATTTGCATATGTAACTACAGCCAAGTCGACACAATCGCAAATCCCCATGCTTCCCACCTAAAGCAAGGGTGAAAGATGGCAAAACATTCCATTAAAATAAACCGACATAAAATTTTGAGTTCAAAAGAAATCTCTTTTGACCCATGTGACCGCAAATCCCCAACCCTTAGGGCATGAACCGGTGGTCAAATCCCCCAAAAATCATGACATATTCCATGCGTCCCCCAATGTTGGTTACATGTACAAAATCTCATTAAAAAATATTTCAAAACGTGTCTGCTTTTAATCCCACCCCAGGGCCCCGAGTGCAGGCTCAAATATGATATGGCAATCATACCTTCTTGCCACGCGGTGATCGCAACTACCAAGTTTGGTGAATTTCAGCACAACCGTTTAGAAGGAGATAGCGTGACGGACAGACAGCTGGATGGACAGACAGAGCCAATTAAAATATCCCCCGAAACATCTAGGTCACTGCCCTCCGTACATCTAGGCCAAGACCATCCCCTCCCCGCACACACCCCACTTCAACCTCCATTCCAAACCTCATAAATCCTGGCGGAGGATCCTCACCCAACCCATAAATCGCCCATCTCACCCTTTCTTTGCCACTGATTTCCAGTTGAATCTCATGATCACGAAGTTTCCTCCACATCTCGTAGTAACGCATGAGTGGTGTTTTCTGGGTCTTCATCTGCTCCTCCCAGGCATCCTGAAGGACACAATGGAACACGTGCCATTTGGGAAACAACAAAATGTGGAATTATTTTGCCGATCTGGAGCGCAGGGTTACACTTCCAATACAGAGGGGGCCATGAGGGAAATTTGCTTTAGATTCAGGTGGAGCCTTGAGCAGGATCAAAAGCAAAAGCAGAGAATCTTTGGAGGAAAGTGGGAAAAACATCAATGGGAAACAGTGTAGATATGATCAGCGGAGCGCATTTGCTCACGTATACTTGTAAGTTTATCCATGGCATTGCAGCAACAGGAATAAAACGTCTTTCCAATAATCAGCTGCAGAACATCGTACGATCGATTGGGTGAGAATGCTCGGTTGTGATTATTATAATACGGACATTCCTGAAACCAGATCCTGATAAGCGTCATGGGAGATGGGACAAAACTTGTCGGGCAGCGTGAGGCCTCTTTGCTCTACAATTTTACAACGTCTGTGCGATTTGATCGTGCCTCCCATCGCCCCGTTACAACGTGCTCCACAGCGACCGTTTCAAAACGAGCAGTAGCTGGTTATCGTTACAAAACCGATGCCGCCGATGATCCTTCTGTAATGGAACGGGACAAGATGTTACCGACATCGATACTCTCAAATGAGTTGATGAACAAAACGTAACACAGCAAGATGAGGATGCTGCAAAAATTAATTACAGCAATGGAAGCGAACGAGGCAGTCTTCGATACAGCTTGGCTACGAGTAAAACAATTGTTTTGTAAACAAAGAACAACGGAAACAGAAACAGACACACAAAAAAACCAGAAGAGTGACACACCCTGATTAATCGTGAGATAAAACTTGCCCCTTAATTTAGAGCCCTGCCCCACCACACCCTCAGCCCTCATCCTCAAACCAAAAGATCGCCAATCTCATCCGTGAACATCCTGATTGTGTTCCGGTTTTGCACTTTTCATCCGTTTGAGAAAATTCACACCACATGTAGAAACAGCCAAAATGTCCAAATTTGGCCCACAAAACAGAAACCTCCGACTCAAGGCAGAACAAATGGCAGGAAGGTAATCGAGTTACTCGTCACGTTATTCAGAGTAAAGAGCATGTCATTGACAGTATAAGAGCTGGAGACATTGAGACAGAGGGAGCAAGAGACATTCAGACGGGACCAACAGGACATCCGATCGTCCCTCACCATGGACTGGGAATCCCCGAGTCGCCCACTCCGCTTGCTCGACAGGAAATTCGAGTTTTCCTGGAGCTTCTCCAGGAGCTGGCGAACCTGCTTTTTGTAATTGCCAATCTTGCAGCCAGAAAGGAATCTTCGCAGCTACAAACGAGGAGGAAAGAGAAACAAAACTTAAGAAACGCCCATTGAACGGGAATAGTGAGTTATCCTCAAAATGAGCAGCACTGCCAGCTTGTAGAATCGAACACGTGACGATGTTGTGCTTGTTCACGTCCAACATCATGACGTAGTCATTCAAAATTCAACTTATCGAAGGGGAAAAAAAATATGAGTGAAAAATCATTCATAGAGTGACACTTGGCGAAATGGAACGGCACTCGGTAGAGCGCATACCTCCGCCAGGCTGAACAGTACACATTTTGTATCCCACCGATAGGTCGGATCTGAATCCAGACCTGAACCAAAAACAAATCGGCTTGTTCTATCATCTAACCAACTCGTACACAAAGTTTCATCCGAATCCGTCCACAACTTTTTGAGATATCATGCTATATATCATTTTTGGCCCCATCTCTCAATGGTGACAAATCACTGAAAAAATTCTCAGAGCCGGATCCGGATTCGGATCTTCACCAAGATTCAGCGTTGCTGTCCTTGGCCGGTCACCTATACACACAAAAATGTATTCAGAACGATTGCTTGAAAACTGAGGCCAAAAATTGTGTGACAAACAGACAAATGCACAGACAGGCAGACAAACGCTACAGACCAACATACTAGGCAAAAAATTTTTTTCTCCAAGTAATCAAACACAGGCGAAAGACTTGCTTGCCCATTGTGACTGCCCTGCTCCCCAACACCAATGCTACATGAAGCAGGTGCAACACAGATAAGCATAAACCAGAGTTGATGAAGGCTACCGGTTAGGGTTTTGATAAAGCCTACAACATAGTACCGACTTCAGGGACATTATGGAATCGGTTACATATACGCAGATTTTAATCCCAATGATTAGATACATGTTTGACAAACGGACAATACGAGGAGCCAAGAAAGGATGGAACTACCTGTATCGTGATGGGCAGGATGAGTTCGGTGAAGGAAATGGAGTACGCGTGAGGGATCAGAGACTCCATTATGAGATCATACAACTGATCGAGCAGTCCATCCTTGATGAATGACAAGACACAAAACATTTAATGCACGATAATCTATAATGTGTTCACCCTTAATCAAATTAATTAATTGCATATCCCATTTGTACTGTTCACGTAGACCGGCCTTAATGCGTACACCGAGCCATTTACTTCAGTTACAAATGAGGATCGACATCACTTTCGTGGCTCTCAATAAGCAAACAAAAAACAAACATCGGAGCAGTACCCCTGAACGCTCACCTGGTAATGGCTGGATAAGATAACCAGGCAACCACTGGTAGGCAGGGATGACCCACAAACTATATAATGGAGAAGAAAGTAAATAACTCTTTTGGGGGGTAAACCCCTGTGGACACCCTTAGACCTCGACTTTTTTAATGGTGTGAACAATCTGTTAGATCACGGGTGACGAAGGTTATGGTGAAGTTTCATTGGAATTATGTGTGTAGTTTCTGAGAAGAAAGCAAATACCTATTTTGGGTGGGCAACCACCCCCTGTAGACCCCCTTTGACCTGGAATTTTTTTACTGGCATGAACAAATTTTGGTACATCATGGGTGATGAAGGTACATCTGTGGTCAAGAGGTACATTTGGTACATCTGTGGTCAAGTTTCATTGAAATTGTGTGTGTCATTTCTGAGAAGAAGGCAAATATCTCTTTGGGGAGGGGGGGGCAAACACTCCCGTAAACTCCGTCCTTAGACACCCTCAGACTCCAATTTTTCAAATGCCGTGAACAAACTTTGGTACGTCATGGGTGATGAAGGTTGTGGTCAAGCTTCATCAGAATTGTGTGTGTAGTTTCTGAGAAGAAAGCAAATACCTATTTTGGGGGGCAACCCCCACAGACCCCCTTCGTGCCCGATTTTTTTAATGCTATAAACAAAGTTTGGTACATATTGGGTGATGAACGTTGTGGTAAAGTTTCATCGAAATGCTATGTGTAGTTTCAGAGAAGAGGTTGAAAGTATTTGTGGACGGACGGACGGGCGGGCGGACGATGCGCCGTCCCACAAGTTCTCTGGAACTAAGTTCCAGGTGAGCTAAACACTGAAACAAACCATATCAGACCCTACATCATGGAGCTGCTCCCCAATAAGCAGCACCGCGAGAATGCTAAAGTACACAAAACCTCACCAGGAAGGCTTTCTCCTGAAGGTTCGTCTTGGATAGCTTGAGAGTGACGGCGAAGTTGATTGGCCGAACAGAGATGCGACTCGGACGCTTGTTAAAATCCGTGTCCTCAAAAACCTAGGTGGGCAAGGGTGGGGGGGGGCAAAGGGGTGTGTGTCACATTGTGGCCAAAATGGCTTTTATCACTCAGTCCTTAAAAGTAATGGAGTTTAATTATAAATCAAACTAGAATAATGAGGTGGAGGACAATTGAAAAAGAGGTGGACACACAACTCATAGATACAGTAGATGAGGATTATGGGATACCTCCATGAGGAAGGGCAGAGTAGGAATGAAGACCCCGGTACTTGCAGTGAGCAGGTTTAGGGCACTGACACAGTGGAAGCGCAGTGGGTAGTACCGTGCCGTGGGTATGAGCCTACGACACACACAAATGGATGTCCACCAAATGGAGGTACGCAGACATGTGTACATCAAAACCAGCATGGATCACGACGCCGTACACAGACAAGGAAAATGGGAATCGATAAGAAGGTAAGCAAACAATCATTTAATTAGCGCAACACGATTTCCTCCATTTTTGGGGATTTAAAAAGTTCCAATTTCATATTTAAATGAAACCATTGCCAACGAGGCCCGTTTGATAACACTTTGGTGCCACACACCTGATTTGGTAATGCAGAAATACCAAAAACAAGTATAGTTAAATATCGAGTCAACTGCCCTCATTCCTATTATTTTATATTCCCTCCGATTCTACTCTCCACCCCACTGATAATTCTACAGGACATAAGGCTCACTGAACAGAAAACAACACAGGAGTTGATTTTTTT
>CM068958.1:17193022-17217311 GCA_035128595.1 Eptatretus atami | reverse complement strand
AGTTTGCAGACTTGGGTGCACATTTGGAGACCCTGCAGTGCAGCTTGAGTGAAATGCCAGACTCGCGGGACTGAGGTGGTTCTGTGATAACAGCCAGAGGATGTCCATTTGTGAAGCATTGTTGTCAGAAGAACCGAATCGGAGCAGAGGAAGAACAGGCAGATATTTTTCAGGGAAATTTGTCAAAATCAGATCCAGAGAGATGGAGTACATTGGTTTGGGATTCGTCGGTGACGCTTCGGTGTAATGCAGATTTGAGGAAAATTGTGGATCAATCGCTAATGGGTCGCAGATAAGCTTTTTCGCTAGAAGTTGGCATGGAAACATGGCGGGCAAGAGGTACCCTTGGCTTCACCCATCTCTAGCCACCTGGATCGGCATCGCAAGTATGGGAGTCACAGACCATTGTAGACATGGGACAAGCATGTGAGTTTTGGATGAGAAGATACGATCGGTCCATGTTTTCGGATAGGTGGGTGTAGATGGAAATCACTTGGTTTGGTGGACGGTACAGTGCACATATAAACATGGGAGGTGGGAGTGGAGGGGAGCCGTAGCTTGAGGTATTCCTGGGGTGTGGGGGAAGTGAAAGGGCAGTGCATGGTAGAGTGAGGAATAGAGTCTTTGATGAAGAGAGCAACTCCTTCACGCAAATAGGCCGAGTTCAGGGAATACTAGTAAAATGCGCACGGTATGGACGGTGAGTAACTCCAGTGAAGAGATGATCATGGACTCCCTTTGGGAGGTCAGGAGACGTCTTGAGGGATCCAAAGTTTTCTTGTATGAGCTCGAGGCAGAGATTATGCAATCTGGTTTGTCAGTGGCCCTGTAGGAGAGATTTGAAACGGTTGGCGAAGGCCCGGATATTTGAGGTCCACAATGTTAATAAGAGGGAGGGGAGGAGGCTTTGGTGCAGGGGTGGGAGGGGAGGGTGAGGGTAGGACAAGGGAGGTGGGGGGAAGGTAAAGCGAGAGTTTGTTGAAAAGTGTGGGGGCATTGCAGAATAGCTGGGGAGGGGGGCGGATTGAGGAGGAGCAAGGCTCTGTGGTGGCTGGGGGAGGGGGCAGAGAGGGGGAAGAAGGCAGTTGAGGATTTGAGGAGGTGGAGTGATGAGATGGAGGTGAGAGGGCCTAGGTAGAAGGAGTCTTTTCCCACGAGGAGGATCAACGCGTTAGAAATCAGAGTTAGGGGGGAGGCAGCTTTCTCTTTGTCCAGGGGTAACGCTAAGATCGGCAGCATGTGGAGTCTTTCCAGCGGAGGGGGTGAATGGTGGGAGAAGGGTGATAGTGAGATCGTGCAGACATTGAGGAGTCAAACGTTTGTAGGGAGAGAAGGTGAGAGATGTGGCGGGCACAGTTTCATTTTGGAGGACGAGTATATTTACAGAGATAGCAGGAGATGAGAGAGGTACTTACGGAATGGAATGAGGATGAGTGAGTCTGGTTGCCTTCCTTTTGACGACAGTAATGGGAGCGGGTGAGAGGGGGTGAGGGTTGAGATGAAGTCTGAGAATTGAGAAAAGAATTTGTTGGGATTCTCTTGCGAAAAGTTGAACATCATTAGCACACGTGGTTATTTTTTTTGTGTTTTTTTTAGGTCAAGAGATCATTGGAGCGATTAAACAGCTATCTCTTTTTCTGATATGGATAATGTGCAGGCCATAAAGGGAAAGTCTGAGTCATGACACAATGGACATGAGAGGAGAAGAATTATACTTGCCTGTTGAACAGTTGGATTTTTTTGGCAAGGGTATGAAATGAAAGGTGAATTGAGAGGCAGATCTGTTGAAATAGTAGAAGAGTAGTGAATTATGATAAGTAGATGAGTATTCACATTTGTGTGAAGAGAGAAGAGGAGATCTGAGGATCATATACACAAGAATTCGGAGTCTTTCGCACGTATGTTTTCTTTGGCTTTATTTCTCTCATTTGTGTATTATTATTAGTCTCTTTTTATTTATTCTTTGAAGATGACGATTGCATAAGATTAGGGTGAAGGAAAGGTTGAAGAAAAATTGTAGGGTGAATGGTGAATTTGGATTCAGTAAACGCAGAGGGTGGAAACGATCACGTACGTGATGCGCGGCGGAAGCAATGTGCGTGGCATGTATCTGCGCGCTATATGGTGTCTAACATCTGGAAAAGAAGTGATATTAATGTTATTTTAAATGGAGGATCTGCGATAACATCATTTCGGAGAGAAAGTGGTGCAGGTTTGCAAGTACAAATCGTCGGAAGTGGTGTGGTGATTTTGGACTCGGTGAGATAAGTGGAAGCTGCTGGGTCGATGTACCAACGTACAATTCAGGGAGAGAGTAGGTGCTCCGATTTTCAACATCCCGTGGTTACAGACGCAAGTGTAAGAGTCCGGACATTGGAGGTATATAGGTATATCACGCAGAATGCAGGAGAACCGGCTAAACGTTGATTGTCGGTCTTTCCACGCGATCGGCAACATTGGGGTCTACAAGCTTGTTATACAGAGCGAGAATTCGTGGAGGTTAATCGAGGCGAGAGAAGAGGTCACGCGATTGGAGTTCATACGCTTTTCCAGCGCACAGATCAGGATCGAGGATCGTTGGCGCGTTATAGGTTTCCAAGGACAAGAAGATCAGAGAAGACGACGAAAGAAGATCAGGATTGTGGGTAGTGCAGGGATGGAAAGATGTCGTATTTCTATTGTTGGTTCTGTTCTCTGTTGTAGTTCTTCTTGTCTCTTGACTATCTGTCACACGACATTGAAGGAAACGAACGCATGTGTTTAGAGGAGGTCGTTTCATGCAGGGACGTTGAGTCGGTAAAGTCGGAGAATGGATAAGGAATTGAAGTCGCTGTAATGGCATGAGGAGAATACAAATAAACACGATAGTAAAACGAGAGAGGAGGATGGGTAGGCAGAATCCTCAGAGGACCGGTAAGACAGGTCGAGCTCTTTTGGGAGTCTAAATCTTAATCATGCAAGGCACGACTTCGTGTGGAAACCACAAAACTGACTAATATAGGACTGCGGTTATCACAACAGCGAGGTAACATGTAGGTGAGCAAGAATATTAGGCAACACACTAATATTGGAGTCTACTTTGTGATGGACAATAGTATCGAATTACAAAAATTCGGGAGTCGCATTAAATTGGTAGTAACTTTTGAAGGAACACGCTACATTGGACGTGATACCGGTTGCTCTAGTGGACGAGAGATCGGCACGCTGTTTCGGAGTGTACCTTTCAGCTCCAGAAACACGCAGACTGCAGGCAGACATTGGGAAGAAGTTCCACTTTCAGCGCGTTATCCCGGCTATTACATTGGAGATCTTCCTCTTTCCACGACAGAGTCATCGGCAGGTAGGACTCATGTAAGTAGGTCGTCACTCTCCTGTAATCATACGGGCAGAAGTGGACTCACGCTGGTGTTCAAGAGATCAATTCTCTTAATCAACTTGCAGATGAAATTTGAGGATTTTAGAAATTTGGCTCAAAATTGGCTATGTCCACGAACCTTTCGGTTTGGTCAAGTAACATGAATAGGTTTATGAAAATTAAAATGGCGGATGCCACTTTTCGGTCCACAGGGTCGGCTGACAATGCAGATCCAGTATCGTCAACACATTATTGGACAGAGAATTGTATTTTCCTATTGTAGGAGGTGATCGGTTGGGCTGGGGAGGCAAGCGAAGACATCATGGACAAACACAGTCACTCTTTACCAACCAACTAAGCAGATCGACACTTTGGCGTTCCTTTCCCGACAAGGCGATTCAATAACCATACTTTGTCCAAATTATTTTTAAAATTGGATAAGTCACAAGCAATCTGCAATTCACAGGAAGTCTGGGACGAACAATCATTAAATAAAAGCATTTGCAACTCACCCGATTCCCTGACCTTGAACCTGGAGGCAATTTAGGCATCCTTGTGCGACTTGTGTAATTCGCACAGGCTGCGGGCCGAATGCGGCCAACACCCAGAATCTAGAGTCAACTTGGAGTTCGCTCTCAGTCAAACCGCATTGGTCGTAAGGAGCGGTCCCGTTCCTGTGACATGGGCAATCGCAAAGCAGCCTTTAACGGAGAGTCATCGATCTTGTCATTGCTCCAATTTATAATAAATGTCTCAGTTAGAGAAGAAACATGGTTTAAATATAAGTAGCACCTTTGTCAGTGATTTGTTTTTTGGTAAAATTTAGAATTCAGCCAGAAGAATTAACATAACAACAACATACAATACCCGTCAACTCTGTCACACTTAGACATTTTGAGAACGAGTCATCAATATTGTTGCTTTATCTGTTTTTGTTTCTAGGGTAGGGTCGCGTTTGCTCGGGAGCGCGAGAGCATCTAAAAATCGGAGTTTTGCAGAACTGCAGAGTCTGTCGTGGAACAAAGCATGCCGGCATTCGTCTGTAGCGTGGCATGAGCATACAGCACATCTGTGTACCGCATAGAAGAGACAGAAGCCGTATGCAGATACATGCCTTCCGTCTGCACTCTATTTTCTTTTTTCTATGTAGTGTTTGTATACACACTGGATATAGATTGATGATGTGGGTCCATACGCATTTATCACTTTGTATGTACTTAGAGATGTTGAAATGAAAATTAATAGGTAATGTAGAATTGCTCTTCTGGAATGGGGGTTTTCAGTTGTCCAATAAATGGGGGGGTTCGTATTGTCCTGCGAGGTGGCGCAGGCCATGGTAATCCCCCGACCACATGTTAATGTGGTTGTAAAGCGAGTAGATCTGGGTTGGTTTTAAGTGCTCTTTGGCCGTTTTTTGTACTAGCTTCTGTCATCCCAGCAAACGGTTGACCAGATGGTCATAGATTGCCTGTGTAAGTATGCGGTATGCTCGATTTTATCAAATGCCATATTAGTGCATTGATAGTTGAATGATGGAATCACGGTTGATTGTTTGTTTAATTGTTTAACTACTTCTGTATGTTTACACTCGGCCTGCTTGCTTTTTTTTCCTTTCACACATTCCAGGATTGGGATAGGCAGGCGGCGGCATCGGCAATGGGAGGGTAAAGCGGATGGCAGATCGCGAGGTTGAAAGGCTACTGTGACGTGGGGTGGGGGGGGTTATTAAGCTCAGATGCACTAGCTTTTGATAACCAACCCGAGCTACAGTTTTCTTAGAAATGATAACATAAATGAAATAAACAATATTTATCAAAGCGGGAATAATTAATTCAAAAGGTAAGATCAAAAATAATTTAGACAAGTACAAAACAATAATCCATAGAAGTTGACGATGCCAGCGCTCTTCACACGGACTCAATACAGCCAAAGGGAAGAAAAGAAGTTTAAAAGAGAACAGCCTTCCCTTTCAATTTCTGGTATTTAGCTTGGCCCAGTAGCTTGGATCTTGTGTGGAACTGGATACCTTGGAATCTGAGGAAGTAGTATTCCGGTGAATGTTCTTCCACTCGCAAGCGCGACGGGTCCGTGCAGATGCACGGCAAAATGGCGCACTGTTTTCATATTCTCTGGTTGGGCGCAGGACAAGCGTGAAGCCAGGCAGTCTGCGAGCGGAGGACGCATGCTTCAAGCAACCAAGGCTCAGAGCCTCCAGGTGGAGCGTCCGCTTCAGGATGTGCGTCGCGAGTCGCAGCTCGGAGCCCCGTCCTCGTGTGGGCATAGGTAGGTGTTCTGAATGCGATGTCGGAATACAATCGAGCTACTGGGTGGTCTTGTTTATCACGAACTCAAACGCAAGAGCCACTAGGCAGCATCCTTTGGTGCTATCTGCAGTGCGCTCGGCCACCAGCACGCATACCTGTCAGAAACTGCAGAGTTTTTGGGCTGAAGGTGGTGGCTCCGGCCATGGCAGGCTGAAATTCGGCAGCTAATGACTGACTGAACGTCGCCGAAGGTCGGGAGGGCTTCAATCATGTAACTAAAAGACCGCACCACGTCTCCTCGAGCCAGACCGAAAATCTCAATACTATTCTCATCTTCAATCTCATCTCGTCTCAAAAATGTGCAAGCCCGTCCTTCTTGTCGCCGTCAAGCCATCAAGACATCCTACTTCCGCTCTTGGTGCGTGATCCGTATTATCAACTTGCCTCGTGCATTTAATGTGATGAGCATGAGAGGAGGCTAAATTTTATACGTTCTCATTTGGCTTCAATGGTGTGTGTTGTTCAGAGAGCATAGAGACTAGAGAGAGAGCGTTTGTGATATAATCGGAGGTTTTGGTCTTGGAGGTGGAGTTTCTGCTGATCACCGTTCTTGTTTCCACCTCATGGTGCGTTAAAAAAAAAAAAACATAAAGGAAGTCCAGAGGGCAATCACATATTGGGAAGCTTACACTTAAACCCCCCACAAATTAACACGCACCCCCCCCCCATTAATGTCAGGTCAGGCCTGATTAGATCTGTGACTTGCTACAGGTATCTGCAAACCTGTACTAACCTGTTCCATGGTCGGGTTGTCGGCGACTAAACTGTCTCCCCCACCAGGTTTGTTGGTGAGGAGGGTGTTTAGATATGGACACCCAGCAGGATTAAAAACAAAACCTGTCAAAGGCGGAGGAGCTCCTTGTGAGCCAAGGCCATCCATATCTAGTACCAACTGTGTCTGCGGACGTCCTCCTGCAGTTGGGTTACTTCTTATTAGGAGGTTGTGGCAGGAATTGCACTCCAGCCACCATAAAACCCTTCATTCCGCAAAAACAAAAATGCAAAGAAATCTGAAAACCCACTCCCGTGGGAGTACCTCCTGTGCAACTGTCCTTCGCAGGGCAGCTCACCGGATGACGGGATTGGGGCAAAGCCTTCGGGACCCCCAATCTTTGATGATAGGAGGGAAGAGAGGGGGAACATTCCTGGGTCAGATTGCGGGAGAGTGTGTCGGAGTGGTGCTGAGGTGTCGTCCACAGAGACTGCGGTCTTGTGAAGAAAAAAAAAATTATATTCATGTACTCTCAATTATAATTGTTGCTGGTGCTTTATAAATTTAATTTAGTTGCTATAGTCGAATCGCTGTCAGTTATGTTTCCTTTACTACCCAAGAGTCTTTTGACCTAAATGTTGATAAAAGGAATGTCTTACTATGAACAAAGTGACCTGGTTGATAACACTGCAACTTTGCCATGATTATGTCATTCTCTTCACCCAGTGGACATGTATTGCAGTTGGAGTTCTTTTGCCTAATGTTATCAGAACCCTCCACTCCCACAAAAGCATATAAATGCCAGGAAATGTAATCTTAGCTTAGTGAAATCATTGTGGATGTTTACATCTCAGTGTTTGGACTCTGTTACCGTCCGCGCAATAAATGTTCTTTGATCAAATGAACTTTTCGTTGTGGACAGTGAATTAATTGTTTCTTACAAATTGAGTAATAGGATTTACACCAAGTCGGTTAATAGAACAATCTCATAAGATTCCACAGTCCTCTTGGGTTAACCTGAGGCGTTCCTTCGGTGGTGCTCTGGAATTCTCTCTCCGAAGAGAGGATACCTGTCTGTTATCATCTGAGCTCAATCATTTGGACATCGGTATTGCAGCACTCTCTGAGGTTCAGAGAGCAGATTGCGGCGAGATCTGGCGGGTGGTTACACCTACTATTGGTCTGGTCGCCTCTGATGGTTACCATGCCCAAGGAGTTGCTGTAGCTGTGTCCAATAAGCTGACTCCAATGATAATAATTGAGGTAAACGGTCAAACGAGCGTATTTGAGACGAAGGATTCGTCACTCTCTTCTTGAGTGTCAGTTCTGGTCCCTGTTTATGCTCCGACTGAGGCGAGCGATCCTCACTGTGAAGGAGCCATTCTATGCCACACACTCGAGTCTGTGGTTGATCAGTGCCCCAGACGAGATACACTTATAGTCTTGGGGGTTTCAGTGCATCGACTGGAACTGATAGGGATGGTTATGAGACGTGTGTTCGTCCCCAGGGCAGGAACTGTGAACCTGAATAGCACAAGTTCCTTGATTTTGCAAGAAGCCATGGACTTAGGATGGCCAGTTCATGGTTTTAGCGCCCACAAGCTCATCACTGGACTTGGTATTCCAACGCTGGCGTGTGCAAAGGAGATTGACCATGTCCTCGTTGATGGTCCTGGAGGATGATCCAGAAACTGCAGGGTCTACCGGAGTGCTCAGTTCCTCAATACTGACCACCGCTTGTTGTAGACAACACTTAAGTTGCACCTCAAAATCCGGAGAATGGTACCATCCAGCCAGGCTGGATGTTGGCAAGCTCAAGGATGAGAAGGTTGCTGAAGAGTTTGCGAACAAGCTGAGTGGAGATTTGGTGTTCTGGGTGCTTTGGGAGGTCCTGAAGAGTTGCGGAGTGCCTTCAAGACCACCTCCTTGATGTTGCCGGTGGATGTCTTGGAACTCACCGTAGGGCAAAGAAGAATTTTGTCTCTCAGGGACACTGGATACCATGACCAGAGTCGCAGGGCCAGGCTGAATGGCAGAGCTGAGCTGTTCAGGGAGCTGAGGCGTAAAACTGTACTGCGCTGAGGTGGACAAGGAGGCCTATGTGCGAGGAATCTGTGAGGGGGTGGAGCATCACTGTGGTCAAGTGATCCTCGTCCTGCTTACAGGGGAATTCGCGCATTGGTTCATCCAAGCCCATCTCTCGGTGTACTGCAGTTAGAGGTGGTAGGCTCTTGACAGAGGAGTCCGAAGTGAAGCCCGCTGGGCCGGTTACTTTGAGCGGTTGTACCAGCCTGATCCACCACTGTCGAGTTGGACGTCAGGGGTGTTACAATAACTGTTGCTGACCCTCCAATCAACTGTGGTCCACCTTCACTTGTGAAAACACGGCTGCGGTAAACCGGTTGAAATGGGTCAAGCTCCAGGGATCTGTGGCATCCATGCTGAACTTTCAAGGCTGGTGGAAATGCTGCACTCGTGTCGTTGCATGCAGTTTTGTGCTCTGCCTGGAACACAGGCATCATCCCACTGACTGGAAGAGGGGCCTTGTTGTTCTCTCTGGAAATGGAAGGGTGATCGC
This sequence comes from Eptatretus atami, assembly GCA_035128595.1. Taxonomy (NCBI): domain Eukaryota; kingdom Metazoa; phylum Chordata; class Myxini; order Myxiniformes; family Myxinidae; genus Eptatretus; species Eptatretus atami. The sequence continues at coordinate 17,208,342 of CM068958.1, read as the reverse complement.
CAGACTGCAACTACTACCGAGGGTGACGCTGCTCTCAGTGGCGGAAGATCTTTGCTCGGAAATTTTGATAGAGTTCGCCACCATCTGCTTGAGCACCAGCGTCTAGAGCAGTCAGGCTTTACACCAAAGAGGTCAACGATTGACCGTATCCTTGCTCTTCGGTCCTCACCGAACGCAGATGGGAGTTTCGGAAGGCCGCTTGTAGCTATTTTGATCTCTGTAAAGGTTTGATTCAGTGAATCGGAATGCCCTCTGGAGGATTCTTGGTCTTCGTAGGGTGCCACCAATACTGATCGATCTGATGTCTGAACTCTACTCTGGTACGGAGGTGCTGTGAGATGTGGTGGTACCATCTCTGACTTATTTCCGTTGTTACTGGAGTTTGACAGGGGTGTGGCTGGCCCCCACACTTTTCAGCACTTGTATGGACCGGATTCTGGAGGATGTCAGAGAGATCAAGCTGCGGTGGCATCATTTGGGAATGTCAAGATCTCTGACCTTGGTTTCGCAGATGATGCAGTCATCTTTGCGGAGACTTTAGATATCCTTTTGGGGCCCTCAAGGTGTTGAATGAGGAGTCGGAGCCGCTGGGATTACGGATTTCCTGGGTCAAAACTAAGATCCAGGCTTTCAATGACATCTTGGATGCTGCTGTCCTGTCTGTGCCTGTTTGTGGTGAGGATGTTGGGGTCGTTGAGAGATTCACTTACCTTGGCAGTGATATTATGTCTCTGCTGGCTGTGAGTCAGTGGTCAATCCGTCTGGGTCGGGCCTGGGGAGTCATGGATTCACTAGATAACGGGGTGTGGCGCTGCCGGTACCTGAGCGGGAGGACGAAAGTCCGAGTCTTAGGTCCTTGGTGCTTCCAGACTTGCTCTATGGATGTGAGACTGGACTCTGACCAAGGATCTGAGACGGAAACTTAATTCCTTTGGTATGGTCTCTTCGGAGAATCCTTGACTATTGCTGGTTGGACTTTGTGTCGAACGAGCGGTTTGCTTGAGAGACTCAAATGAGATTTGTTACCTGCATAGTCCGTGAGCGTCAGCTGCGGCTGTATGGACATGTGGCTCGTTTTCCTGACGCTGATCTGCTCACCATATTCTCTCAGCGAGGGAGTCTCGTGAGTGGAGGAGGCCAAGGGCCGACCAGTGCCTTGTGGTTGCAGCAGGTTGATCGGCATCTCGAGCAGATGGGATGGGCCAGGCATATGCCTGGGGATGGCCAGACGGAGGCCCTTGGAGTACCGGCGGAAAGTGGACGCAGCGACGTGCTGCTCTGGCGCATGCTCCCATACCTGACCTGACCCCCCCCCCCCGTGTGGTGACACCAACACTTAAGCTCACAGTTTCCTACTTAATTACATCAGATGCCTCCTACACGTCACAGGGACCAAACGACTCTTTCAATCCTAAATTCCCTATAAATCCCTCCAATCACTCCATCTACCCCCACAACCATAGCAATATTGTTTGGATCCAGGTTGTCATTGATCTTTGGGGGGATGTTTTAAAGGATGTCGTTGTAGTGTCTTTGTGATGTAATCCCAATGGATATACGGGTCTATGGATGGTTGGTCATGTAGTGGCATGGGTGGTTAGGTTTGGCACTTGCAAGTAACCGCACACCTCTCACATCCAAAGTCTGTGATTTTTCAATATTTTTGCCTCTGTACGTCGGTGCTCGATACGTGTTGTTAATGTGCATCCTGTGATGATGTGAAGGGCTTTATTTTTTGTGGTCTGTATGGTGTTGAGATGTGTGTTTGATAGGTTGGAAGAGCCCAGGATGAGACGGCATAGTCAATGACCGATCTAATGTACTGTTTGTATGTTGGTGGTGGTGGTGATGTTTCTTTCTAGTGGCCGAAGTCGGTGCCTGTGAGTGCTCCAAGTGTGTTCAGCCTGGGTGTGCATGTTTTTTTTTTAAATGTTTATGATGTGATCTGAGAATGACATGGATGCGTTAAAAGTGACGACTTGTATTTTTGTTTGGTGTGTGCGTGTAAGATAGGGATGTTGTTCAGTGTGATATGAGGTGCAACGCTATGTTCCTTGGTGTCATTTGGTAAAAGACTGACTGTTGATTTTGAGGCGGCTACCTTTAATCTGTTCATCGTGAGCCAGGTTTGTAGGGTGCTGAGGAAGGGTTTAAATTGTGATGTGGTTGTGCTGATGTTGCTTTGGGTAGAGGTAATGGTTATGTTGTCCACATAATAAGCTATTTGTATTGTTGTAGTTTTGGAAGACCCCGGGGAGTTATATCCAACACATAAGGAACCCTGGAGTTCAGATATCTCTGTAATATTTTATTTCGATGTAGTACCTTTCTTCTCGTATCAGTGGACAGGGAAATGTATTGTGCTTGTGTAGCAGGTTTGAATTACCTTTGTAACTCTTCTCTAAATCCCCTCTTATCTCTTTTCGCCATCCCTCTTAATCTCTCTCGTTCTCACACCTCATTTCAGCACATCCATATACACTTCGCAGCATACAAACCCACATTCCATGACAAGATCACACAACAAAGCCAAATCATCTGGTAGGACCAGAACATCCAGAGTCCAATGGAGCAGGAAGGACAGCATGTGTGTGGGGTTATCAGAGGACGGTGACCCTGGGTCAGGAGGGCGACGAATGAGTATCGTTTCGCAAAGCCACTTTTTTCCCCGCTGATTCGCTATGATCAGACTAGCCGACATCCCACTTAAGGTTCTGAATGGCCATACTGATGTAAACAGGAGTGGGTGTAGAAAGCACGGTTGCCTATCTGGGGGGGGGGGTTGGTTTGCTTGGAAGGTAACGTGGGAATTGGCACGTGACCCTACCTAAGTTAATAATCTCAGATGGCGTCTGTGGTTGCTTCGCAACCCATTCTGTCCGGTGAGTTAATCTGTGACTCATCGGCTTCAGGGTCAAAGGTTTAGAAGCGGGTACAAGAGACCTGGCCAGTAAACCCTTAACAATTGGTGCCAGGAGTGCAGATTGGCATGCTATGACATCGTAATATTCGATGTCAGGGTTAAGATTGGACGTGGAACGCTATCAGCGGCACCCTAAAATTGTAAAGGAGTGTAGTGAGGGTAGAAATCAAGTTAAAACAGCGATGTCTAATCAAGACGAGGAGGCCCAGGTGGGTTTTGGAGAGGAAATGTGAGAAACCTCATCCGAGAGACATTGCGTAAGAGGGAGCAGTGAGAGGTGCAGCGGAAGTGCCCATTGTGATCAATGGCCCCCACCTCATCCCCCAGAAAACACAGCACCCATGGAACTAATGCCACAGGGCAGCAGATGAGCACCGCCTGCCATGAACCAAATGATCCTGTAGACGACACAGTTAATGGGAGGGTTGGAGATGAGGCAAGCTGAAGCAGTGGAAAGGCTGGAAGGTCAGGAAAGGCTGTGCAATAAAACGGACAAGTGAGAGGCCGACATAAGGGTGATGTGCAATGACATAAGAGCTGTACAGGCAGAGGCAAAGGTTGGGCAGGCAGGACTTGGTGGGAGAGCAAATATAGCATGCATGCGGGACACGCAGTACGTGATGGAGACCGGTGAAGTCAGGGGTAAGCTAGAAAGGGTACCAGAAAAAGGGCCACGAAGGGTTAAAGACAAAACAGAGCCAAGGGAGGCAGTATGTATAAAGCTGGAACACGACAGTTATATATTTGAAACAAAGTGTAAGAGAGGAGGTTGAGGCGGGTATGGTGAAAAATTTGTGCAGGGAGCGCGTGACCCCAAAGGTGTGCACATCCATGCAACAGGAGCCGGTGGTGTTCCCCGATCACAGGTTGGAAGTGGAATTTGCCACAAAAATATGTCGACACACAAATGAATTGTGCAAATCGGGAGTGCGGGGTATCTGCAGGGGTTTGTGCATGCCTGCTGGTGCAGTTGCGCTTGTATGGTGTGCAAGTTTGGCTCGCGTGCCATCCAAACTCGCACCTGGGCCGGCGGCACCGGTCAGAGTGGTGGAGATGGTGTGGCCGTCTCATGAGCTGTTTGCTGTCACATGCGGTGAGCGGACGTGCCATGTGGTCGAGGATGAATATGCAAGTGAGGGTGAGTCGCTGACCGCACTCGAGTCCACAGCACAGACATGCACGGCAGAAGTTGAACCACCGGTTGGAATCGGATGCGAGGACCCTGCCTAAATTAATAGTCTCAGACGGCGTCCATGGTTGCTTAGCAACCCATCATGCCAAGGAGTTATCTGCAGCTCATTGGCTTCAGGGTCAAAGGTCTGGAAGCCGATCCGAGAGACCACTCATGACCCGGCCGGCAAACCCACAATGGTACGTTCTCAGGTGGTTGTGGAATGACATGTCTGAAAAGATTAAAGAGTGCGGGGAGAGGACTGGGCCTTGTGGCTCAATTTGGAGGGTGTGCAAAGTAATGTGATTGTTCTGTCGGTGGCTGCATTGGTGGGTTCTTTGTTGGGTTTCAGGATGGCAATGATTTTGGCTCGTTTTCAAATTTGGGGAATTCCTGAGTGTTGGGAGAAGTTGCTTATATTTGTAAGGGCTGATGCGCTGTGTGGTCCAATGTTCTTCAAATGTAAATTGGAGATGTTATCAGGGCCGGTAGCCTCCGAATATTTGAGGATTTTTGTTTATGCCTGAGGGATTGGCGTGATAGAGTTGTTGAGGTGGTATTTGAATGTGTCTTGTAATACTCGATTTCAATGCTGATCAAGCTGGTGGTGACATGACATTATGAATGCTACTACATATAGTGGACATCTCTCGGTTCGTTTTACGATGGTTAGGATGAGGTTCATACGTGTATGAAAATATTGTCCCAATATCTACATCGATACGATCACCACCCCCAGAATCTGATAAATCTTCGCCCGAGAACAATATCAAACCCCATATTCTCCCCCGATCAATCTTAACGAACTATACGGTCTACTCAAACAATGATGAAAACACACTTGTAAGGTTATTCATTCATTTCCTAAAAATCATTTTAAAGTCAAAAATTTTGATAACCCTGAAAAAAAACAAAAAACAAACAAACAATAATCTTCAATTACGGGAGTGAAGATTTAAAATTATCTTTACATTAAACCCTCAAACATCGCGGGTTTTGACCAATCGCAGGCAACCTATTATGTTCCGATTTAGTGACTTCATTTCCGAGGATTTCATTTCGGCCAATCGTGGTTTTTGAGCTGAGATGAGTCATTGTTTCCCATTACGAGCGTTTTGTTGTTTCTCGTGCCATTACGGGATCAATGAATAGACTCTGCAGTGTATCCATAAAAGTGAGTCAGATATCCATGGAAGTGTTGCCGCCAACACTCTGCAAAAGTGTCATTCCAGTCCTGTGATCCTCATGTTGAAAGGATGGGGAAAAAAAGCGCCAAATGGTTGGATCGAGGATCAACTTTTTAACGCCGACGAGATGGGATTATTCTGGAAGAGGATACCATCTGATACCTTCCTCTCCAAGCACGATAGGATCTGCTCTAAGGTTCAAGGTAAGGTGATCGAGGATTGTCTTACCCTTTTCCGATGTGGCAATGCTGCACATGACTGTCATAAAGCTAATGGTGCTCTTCTGATTGCCGAATCATGCTCCAGGCTCCCCCCCTCACTCCAACAGCATCATCATCATTACCCCCAGCTAAGTCTTGTATTTTATATTTATGGCAGAGTACAGGAAGTAATATTCTTACCCTCAACTCATTTTTTGTAAAAAAAACCACCTCGACATTTAGGAATAAGTAAAAAAAAAGGTTAAAATCTTGTGTTTTTGTTTAATTACCTCCACCACCGAAGGTGAAGGAGGTCATGTTTTCCACCCCTCTCTGTCTGGGTCTGTTTGTTACTTGCAAAATCGAAGATTTTTCGAGTATATTGACCAGTCAATTTTGTTAATCTGTTTGTCTGTCTGTCAATCGCCTATTGTTTTTGAGGTTAAAAGGGCAACATTGGCCAAAGGTCAACAACCAAGCTGGAATTTTTTAAATCCTCAATTTTTATCCCATCGACTTGAAATTTGAAGAGGGTTTATATTTCAGATTACTGAATTCAACGAGCCAATTGTTTTTGAGGTCAACATAAACCAAAAGGTCAATATAGGCCCGAATTTCTAAAATTGTCAATTTTCATTTAATTCACTTGAGATTTGAAGGAGTTGCAGATCAGGTCATTGAATTCAACCACCAATTGTTTTTGAGGTCAAATTTTTTTTAATGGATTTTGCAAGTATTGTGTTCTGCACGGTGTCTTCTTATTGTGTGTTTGTTTGTCTGTCTTTGTGCAGGATATCTCAAAAAGTTGTGGATGGATCTGGATGAAATGACAGGGACAAATTGATTCGATTTTGGTGAAGATCCGAATCTGGCTCTGGATATGAGAATTATTTAATTTTTAAAGTGATTCTTCACCATTGAGAGAAAGGGCCAAAAACGATATAGTAGTGTATTACATGACATTTCAAAAATGTATTCAGCCCGATGTGTTCTCGTGGATCAGGCATTACGTAGCGGAGGTATGCGCTCTACCAAGTGTCCTGTTTTTATTTACATGTTTATATTTTAATGTTAACATGCTTCATATGCATTTTATACGTTTATAATATTCTTTCTTACATTCGCTTCTGACTTTACATAAAACTTGTTCACAACTGTATACTTGCCAACTATACCCGGGTACATGTAAGCGCCGCACAGCTGATGATTTTGACGCAATTTCCGGTTACTTCGGCCTGGATTCGGGTCAGCGATCAATAATGTAAATCACGATTAAAAAATATTTTTTGATGATGCGGGAGATATCTTTATTAAAATTAACTTTGGGGAAAAAATTGAATAAATAAATAAATAAACGATCACTTCTGGTCAAGAATAAAAGGAATTAAATGTTCCGGAAAGAGTTTCAAAATCACTCCCGGTAATGTTAAATACAAAATAAAACACTCCTGTCATGAAAAAAATCACTTTCGGAAGTATAAAATTAACTTTGGGAAAAATAATTAAATAAATAAATAAACACTTCCGGTCATGATCTCCCGGCATGCATCATTCCCCATGACAAAAACCGGAAACAAAAAAACCAGAAACAAAAACAAAACGGTAGCAAAATGGTCATAGCCAACGACACGGATTCACAATTGCCAGGGTATTGTGTGTTTTTGTTGTTTCCTATCTCTCATGTGCACGCGTTAAGTAATATTCACAAGATAGAAATAAAACCCAATCGTGTTATACACCGCACAGCGTTTAACAACAACCGGAAGCAAAACGTCTTAGCTAACGACACGGATTCCAAATAGCCAGGGCTATTGTATTGTTGTTGTTTCCTATTCTCTCACGTGCACGCGTTAAGTATGAAGCTCACTGCGTTCGCTAATACGGAATAGGCAAAGCCTAGAAGCGAACGTAGATTCTTCTTACATTCGCTTCTGACTTTACATAAAATTGTTCACCATTGTATACTTGCCAACTATACCGTGGTACGTGTAAGCGCCGCACAGCTGATGATTTTGACGCAATTTCGGTTACTTCGGCCTGGATTCGGGATCAGCGATCAAAATAATGTAAATCACGGTTAAAAAAATATTTTTTGATGATGCAGGAGATATCTTTATTAAAATTAACTTTGGGAAAAAATAATTGAATAAATAAATAAACGATCACTTCAGATCAAGAATAAAGAAATTAAAAGTTCCGGAAAGAGTTTCAAAATCACTCCCGGTAATGTTAAATACAAAATAAACACTTGAATAAATAAATAAACACTTCCGGTCATGATCTCCCGGCATGCATCATTCCCCATGACAAAGACCGGAAACAAACACAAAACGGAAGCAAAATGGTCATAGCCATCGACACGGATTCACAATTGCCAGGGTATTGTGTTGTTTTTGTTGTTTCCTATTCTCTCATGTGCACACGTCAAGTAAATATTCACAAGATAGAAATAAAACCCAATCGTGTTTATACACCACACAGCATTTAACAACAACCGGAAGCAAAAGGTCATGTCCAACGACACGGATTCGAAATAGCCAGGGTATTGTGTTGTTGTTGTTTCCTATTCTCTCACGTGCACGCGTTAAGTATGAAGCTCACTGCGTTCGCTATAAATAATGTGTTTATTTTGGCTGCCGACAACCTTTCCTCTGTATTTTCTCAAAGGCCAGGAACCGATCCCTTTTCCACATCGCAGTATTCTCTGGGAATGCAACCACGGTGATATTTGAGGGTATACTGTAATTAACAGAGGTTACATAAGAAACGGTCAGAATACATATTGTATGGGATAATCAAGGGGAGGCCTTTGTGCTTCCAGAGACTGCATGAACAACACAAAACATAATTTTATATTAAAAAAACAAACAAACAAACAAAAAACAGAGGTCTTAAACATGATCGCCTCTGTAAAGAAAAATAAAACAGACCATGGCAGCACTCCTCCAGCGGTCCACCCGAGTCGTCGTGACAATGATCTGCGATTTCTTGGACACCTTTGCCTTCTCTTCCTCCTTATCATCATTTTCAGAGTCACTTGGCTCCTGCGGAATCGGATCCATAATGGAACAAACCAAAGGCAATAATGGCACCGATGACAGAAGTGCTTTCACCAAATTTTAGGGCGTCTGACAGTATTACTAAAGGGAAATAATCATAACTGTTATAAACATATTTCACAGGTTCCAAAACTACCTCCAGCTGCTCAGGGGGCTTGTGGACCCCAGATTCACTATCATCGGAGTCTTCTGCACCCTCATCAGGATGAAAGTCCAGCAAAGTACTGTCGTTTTTCTGGAGGAAGTTGTAGAAGTCAGGGTCAGTGGACTTCAGCTGCTCCAACTGTTTAGCGTGTTCACGTGCCTCACCCTCATCATCCTTTTTTTCCTTTGTTTGGCGTTTGGATGGAACGGTGAACGATGATTTGGTACCATCCTTCTTCTTCTTTTTCCTCAAAATACCCCTGTGTACATCAGATTATAGAACAGAAGGGGATTCAAAGAGAGTTATTGCAAAACTGAAGAGAGAAGGTACAAGCATTATGAGTTATGACAAGCAAATGTACCTGTACACCACACAGTGAGATGTGGTTCGTTGCAAGCTATTAAGATTATATATATATATACGTATGTATAATATATTATATATATATAATATAGATAATATTAAAGTGTACTTCAAATTGACACTGTTCATCCATTTGATATTGTGGTTTAACCTCATTGCAACTGAAGCAAATTACAACTGCACATTACACTCATGACTTTCAATGAGAGTTTGAACCCTCATCGGCACCACCACAACCACATCCACCACCACAATCTCCAGATTATGAAGGACTGTGATGCTGACCCTCTTAAGACACCCCACAAACTTACCAAATTGTCAAGTGGTCAAAAACTGAAGGAACTCACGAAGCAAAGGAGAAATAAATTGCACTTTATTGTACACGAGAAGCACCCTATGGGAGTGGCCAGGGGAGTCGTGTTACTATCCTTATTCAACTGTGCAATTAGATACCTCTCCAAAACTAAAAACACTTCACTGCCTGAAAATGTGGGGACAGGAATAGTGCACTGTAAAGGGTGGGAACTTGTAAACTCTCTCCCACCTGGAGGCGCGCTACACGATACACATTTACAGAGAATTTGTGTCCCCCACCTCGCCTCCCCCAAGACACCGTAAAGATAAAAACACCTCTATACACTAATTTGGGGTCAATGCTGATCCTACGTAGCAAGTCTGGATGTATAGGCCCAGAACTGTCAGAGGAGTAACGCGACACACACACACACACACACACACACACACACACACCACACACACCAGTGCAAGTTGTTTTTGGGTTATAGATGGACTATATCCACATGGGTGGGTTACAGGGATAGGAACGAGACCTACCAGGTCTCAAAGTATCCACCTCCGTTAAAAGTCAAAGTATCCACGTGTGCATGTGTGTCGTGTTGTCCGTCTACTCCATAACTCCAAAACCTTGAAACCTAGCATCCCAAAACTTTGCATGCATACGAAGGAACTCCAAGGTGGTGCATGAATGAAAATTGGATGTTTGCATTAATTAAAAACACCCTTTTGAAGATAATTTAGGGGTGCTCATCATCAAAAACAAACAAAAAAAACCCTGACCACGATGCTGCTGTCACCTCGTAGGGGTCTGAAACCACTTTTTTTGTTGTTCAGCTGCTCATCAATGTCTTGACTTGGAAGCAGACCGCAATGGTTTCTGTACGACAAAGTGCTCAAAATCTTTCTTTTTCCACTTCTTCACTCATATCAACGAATTCCTGATCTTCATAACCACAAAATCGCTGTACACATCGTTTTGGAGGTATGATGGTTTTCAAACTAGGAACTTGGAGAGTGCTTTATGCATATATATATATATATATATATATATATATATATATATATATATATGAGGTTTTTCCATGATGGCTCTTACAGTCTAATTAAAGTATGTAACAATATCTGTCTTCGGATTGAGGATCAGAGCTCGTGGACTAATCAAGTGTCAAAATCTGGAGTGAAATATGAACTTTTTAATAATTTTCGATTCTTATAACTAAGCGTAATTACTTTAAGCAAGGCTATGCTCCCTCCTCCATATTCACACAAGAAAAGGTGAAATGCCAAGTATTCAATTTAAACTTTTTGACGGTTCGAACAATTGTATTGAGTGACGAAAAGATTAAGGAATGTGGGACAAGTGCAACTTCATCAGTGCAATGGAAATAATTAAGCTGCGGAATCGCCATGAAGGCTCCCGCGGCACAAGCAGTGGGCGCGGCGACTGCGGCAGGGTTCCCCACAGCGACTGTGGAAATCCCTGAGTTAGGAAGGCAAAATAAATGAAATTAAGAATCCCATTAAAAGAACGATTAACCAAACACGAGGAATTGGATGAGTAAAGCAATGGGACAAGGGAACTACGAGTTTAAGAGAGAATTATAAATGTTTCAGTGGTTCCAAGCAATGCTGCTGAAAAAAAAGAAGAAGAAAGCAGTGCAGAAGACTCTCTCAGCTTCTTCCAGAACGTTTAGAGGGCTCAAACTGATGAAACCTAAAATCAACACCACTACATCACGAAGAAGAGGTGCAAATAAGAAGCCAGCACGCCCTCTCGTGGAGTTGTCAGACATGGGGAAGGGGCAGACCCCTGAGCCTCTGTCTAATTATCAACACCATGCATCCGCACACCACAGAAGGAATGCAGAGAGTCGCACACTCGCTCCAAGCTGTCCAGCCTTGTTTGAATCCTGACCAGGCCATAAACTGACATCTCGGTGTTTCACAGGCAGGGTGATTAATCAATGTGCATTACGGAGTGTATAACGATGTGTGGTGAGGCGTCGCTCTCTCTCCCCTTCCCACCCCCTCTCTTAGTATTCCCGTCAGTGAAGCGAAGGTGGTGATTGCTCGTACACAATATAAAAAGTGTACGTGTTGTTATCGTATATACAGTACATAAGATAAAGGACCGTACGTGTTTTCACCTTTCATTCTTCAATCCTTTGTTGCGAATGTACGGCTCCTTTGCCTACTTGCTGGAATACATCTTCTTCTCCATCCACTCTGGCTTCGTCGTTTGATGAACCTTCTAAGCGAAGAATTCCTCTACACTGAGTTCGGCTAACCTTGGAGTCGGGGTGGGGGATGGGGAATGGGGGAGGAAGAATGAAAAAGAATACAATTAGAAAAGTAAACATCACCAATAATAAATAAATAAATAAATAAAAGCACTTCCCCATAAGTCATCGATTTGCGATGTTTCATAAGGCCGGCGGAATTTCAATATGCCCCATATCTCCCCGGATGCTCCACAAGGAATGGGATTTAACAAATGAGAGGTTGAGTCCACAGGTGAGAGACAAGAGGAACAAATGAGAGGAAGTATACAGTGATTCTGGATATTGGGAATTTCACCAGAAATGGGTGAAAAGCAGACAACATGCCCTGCAGCAACCTAGGGGGATAGGGGTGTGGTGGGGGGGGGAGGAAGGGCAAGCACAAGGAAAAGCAGAGGATGCAAGAACAAAAAGGAGGGGGGAGAAGACAGAGACCACCGACCTGTCTGCCATGGGAAAATGGTAGACCATAGGCTTCATCATGGGAGATGCCAGTGATCTGAAAGCCTTTGTTTCCACGGCGTCAGGTTGAGCAAGATGTGAGACAGGAGATCCAGCCCAAAGGGGAGAGCAGTACTCCATCAAGCTGTGAAGAAAGCTTTGTAGGTGGATAGGAGTTCAGGTGTGCCAAGGAAGACTTCGAATAAAGCCCACCAGACATTGAGGCCAACGTGGAAATGTGGTTTGTCCAAGAAGAATCATGGCTGATCGTGACCCCCAAAAGTTGAGTGACAACTTCAACAGGTTGTTAGGTAGTCGATAGGAGGGTTCGTCAGACGATCCTTTCAGAGAGAGAAAGAGTGAGATTTTTGAGAGTTCTAAACCATCCCCCTGGTCTCTGCAATCATTCTTCCGTTTCTGAATGTAATCCATCTGTTCTCTCTCTCTCTATCGAGTGCAGCCTGTGGCTGCTGGTTGCATCATTGGTTGGGACGCGACTGTGCCGCTGATGCAGTGTCCCCCTTACCAGTACACTGGTACTCATTTTGCCGACCTCGGAAGGATGACAGGCTGAGTCAACTCCTGGTGAATTAATTCAGCGGCCCAACGGGGCTTGAACTCAGGACCCTAGGATCCCAAGCTGCCACCCTAACCACAAAGCCAACACCAGGCTTATCCATCTTTTGCACGCATAATAAATAAATAACTCCAGATCGATGCTTTTTCTCTGCGGGAAGCAGGGGTAAGGGAGTGGGTGATGTGGTCCTGACTAAGAACCTTTGATATATCAACAACTTCCTCTCTTCTATCTCTGTCTCTTGGTATACACACACACCATTGTAAGCATAGTTAAGCATTATCGTTCCGTCATCTCATTCACATTAAATAAATATATTGTTACGGATCGAGGTCTGGGTTATCATGATGGAGCTCCTCGGACCTTTACCCGACCTCCTGTCCTGAGGCCACCGGCCACAGATAACTCTTGCAGTCTGACAGGTTGCTCGGCAACTGTGGCTGCCGATCAGAACCACCATGCCTCACAGGGTTTCGCTCCTTGGTTGCGTGTTACCTTACCGTTGGCAGGGCAAATCCTAATAAGGGGTCACGCCCTCAACAGTCACCTGAATATATTAGGTACAGCCAAGCGAACCGTGGATGGCTGTTGGCTATGTAGCTAATCAGTGGGGCAAAACTTCCTATCCACTCAACTTGCACACGATGCCGACCAATGGAGGAAGAAAAAAAGCAAGCAGGCCGGAAAAGTTAAACAATTTAACAACACACATTTATTCAAACAAGCACAAGGTTTTATTTAATCAGCAGTGGCAGGTACTTACGACAGCAATCATGAGCACGGTCACAGATGGATGGACAGAAATCACAATGAAAAGGCAAAACACAACAGTATTATTCTAATGTTTACGGAGCACACTTACATGGTCTTAACATCTCTATACACAGGACGTGGCGCATCATCAATCATTCCAGGAAACATAGATAGAAAGAAAGAAAATAGAGTGCAGAGCGGAGGCATGGGGGTACGGCTTCTGCCTCACCTTACACCAGATGTGTGTATGCTCATGCGCCACGTACCAGACAAGTGGCAGCTTGTTCCACGTGCAGAACTCGTGCAGTCCCTGCAAACTTTTCCAATTGATGCTCTCGCGGATCCGAGCAGGCAGACCTGAGAGCTAGACTTGGCCAAAGGACTCGTGGTAAGGAGAGCTTGATGGATAATCTTGAAGCGAGACAAATAAAAAATCCTGGCACATGATACGAGTCCGAGAGCAGAGATGAGATGCAAGAGTCCGAGATCTCCGTGGAAAGGCTGCTTGCGTCCATGAGAGCGCTTGCCGATCTGCGTGGAAGGAAGACTCCAATGTGTGCCGATCTGCCGTCGGAAGGAGACTCCAAAGGTGGCTCGAATCTGCCATGGAAAGGAGACTCCAATGTCTGCTGCCAGATTGCGAATGGCGAAAGGAGACTCCAATGCTGTGCTGCGATCTGCGTGGAAGGAGGACTCTCAAATGTTGCGATCTGCGTGGAAAGCGATCTGCGTGGAAAGGAGACTCCCAAAGCGGCAATGAGTCCGATCTGCGTGAAAGGGACTCCAATGTGTGCCGATCTGCGTGGAAAGGAGGACTCGGAACTGAATGTGTGAATCTGCGGAAAAGACTCCGATGCGTGCAAAAGGAGTCTGCCAATGTCCATCGATCTGCGTGGGAAAAGGAGACTCCAATGAGCGTGCGATCTGCATGGAAAGGAGACTCCATGTGTGCCGATCTGCATGGAAAAGGAGACTACAATGTGTGCTCGATCTGCATGGAAAGGAGACTCCAATGTGTGCGATCTGCGTGGAAAGGAGTCTCCAATGTCCTGCGCGATGCTGCGTGGAAAGGAGACTCCAAGGTGCGATCTGCGTGAAAGGAGACTCCAATGTGTGCCGATGCTGCTGGAAAGGAGACTCCAATGTGTCCGATCTGCGTGGAAAGGGCTCCAAGTGCGCGAATCTGCAGGAAAGGAGACTCCAATGTGTGCCGATCTGCGTGGAAAGGAGACTCCAATGTCTGCCGATCTGCGTGGAAAGGAGACTTCTCCAATGTGATGCGATCTGCGTGGAAAGGAGACTCCAATGTTTGCCGATCTTGCGTGAAAGGAGACTCCAATGTGTGCTGATCTGCGTGGAAGAGACTCCAATGTGTGCCGATTCTGCGTGGAAAGAGACTCCAATGTGTGCCGATCTGCGTGGAAAGGAGACTCCAATGTGTGCCTGATCTGCGTGGAAAGGAGACTCCAATGTGTGCCGAATCTGCTGTGGAAAGGAGACCCAATGTGTAGCCTGATCTGCGTGGAAAGGAGACTCCAATCGTGTGCCGATCTCGTGAAGGCGCTGCCAATGGCTGCCGTCTGCGTGGAAAGGAGACTCCAATGTGTGCCGATCTGCGTGGAAAGGAGACTCCAATGTGTGCCGATCTACGTGGAAAGGAGACTCCAATGTGTGCCTGATCTGCGTGGAAAGGAGACTCCATGTGTGCCGATCTGCGTGGAAAGGAGCTCCAATGTGTGCCGATCTGCGTGGAAAGGGACTCCAATGTGTGCCGATCTGCGTGGAAAGGAGCTCCAATGTGTGCCGATCTGCGTGGAAAGGAGACTCCAATGTGTGCCGATCTGCTGGAAAGGAGACTCCAATGTGTGCCGATCTGCATGGAAAGGAGACTCCAATGTGTGCCGATCTGCGTGAAAGGAGTGCTC
>CM068958.1:17170798-17192997 GCA_035128595.1 Eptatretus atami | reverse complement strand
ACGGTCATCGAGACATGAACATCCCATTTAAAACTCTTCATCATCTGAGTCTCCTTGTAACAGGGTTCTCCAAACCGATGAGTTTTGATCCAGGCCCGCCGTTGCGGAAATGTAGAATCCAGAAAGCACAATCCAGAACAAGCACATGGGGGCAATTTGTTCAGATTCAGCGTGAAATTCATCGAGCAACTTCATGAAGACCAATTGACAAATCAATGGAAATTGTCGAAACCATGGATGGAATAAAATCATACTACGTAGTGGACTTTACACAGCTGCTGAAAAGTTGTTTACCTTTCCTTGTAAGAGCAGTTCACTGAAAGTAAGAACGCAATGAATCTCGGAGTAAAAGGATGGCTCCTTCATGCATTGCCCAATTCATCAAGCAAATCTGCAGTGAGGTAACGGGTGAGAAGCCGAATAAATAAAAATAAAATATTTCGGATTGCAAACTCAAACATGATTAAACCCACAAGTCGTCAAACGTCCAGTCACTGAGTTAATAAACGACATAGTTGTGGACAACAAATCAAACGTCAATACAATCCATGAACATCCTGTATCTTCCAACTCTAAAACCTACAGAAACCGTGTGGAATTAGGAGGATGTGATACTAGGCTCGCTGAATATGCAGGTACGACTTTCCGCCACACTCCAAAGAGTTCTCTCACCTGTAGGTGCAGTGCAAAGATCGTCATCACCCGTAGGTGCCAGAATAATCAAGATCGTACTCACCTTGGTGCCGGTGCAAGAGTGCTTCTCACCCGTGGTGCAGGTGCAGAGTCGTCTCACTGTCTCCAGGTCAAAAGTCGTTCAACCTGTGGTGCCAGGATGCCAAGAACGTGTCACCTGTAGTGCCAAGGCAAGAGTCGTCTCACCTGTGGGTGCCAGGTGCAAGAGTCGGCTCAACCTAGGTGCCAGGCAAGAGTCACTTCATGTGAGCCAAAGGACATGTTCAATTCTTGGATACAAAATAGTAAAGGATTAAAAGCTCTCACTGCTCGACATTTTACAAATCAATTCGATCTTTAAACCGAGAAAAGATAAACATGATACCATTCATTCGATGTCATCGCGGGAGTTCCTCGGAATATTCAGAGGGTGGTGCAGGTTCAAGCTTCCTTCAACCTGCGATGCACATGGTGAATAATATAATCATGACAATGAACCAAACACAATTCATGGTCTCTAATGGGAAAGCTCGAACGGGTGGAGGAGAGCCGAGCCACCCACACATCACACACACTACCGGGAAGTCTCAGGAAAACAGAGGAGAGGGAGTAGTGCGGAAGGGAAGGGGTGTTCACTGACATGCGTTTATCGGGACGTGAGTAAAGAGGGGAATATTCCTCTAAATGCCACATAGTACAGGATCTGATGAAATAAATCCCACCAGTGTTTCACCTTTTATACTAATTCCAACATACAAAACTCTAGAAAATATCTTTTGTAACCGAGAGACAATTGTGAATTGATCCGCAGCTGCACTCTGACTGATAAAAACAAAGAAAAGCCAAACAAACAACTTATACATTTCCAATTCGTACATTCTTTACCCCTTGTTCCTCTCCTCGACCCCAGAAAGTTGTCATGTTGGGAGGAGATTTCGAAGAGGGTCCATGAGGAGAAAAAGGCATTGTAGGGGAGGAGGGAAGCAGCCTCAGGAGGGAAGTAGCCCTATGGAAGGTGAGAGGAGCAGCCGTGAAGAGTTGTGACGAAAGAGAAACTTTAAGGGAATGAAGCATGGGAAGGGAAGCAGTGTAAGAGAAGTAAAGCTAAGGTTAGGATAATGGAATATTAGCAGCGTATTACCAATCGTGATAAACACATCCAACAAAAAAACGTTTTCTTGTAACCGCGTGTTTATAAAAACCACGAGAGAGCATTTCAATTACTAAATCCCAAACCCATACCATCGACTGCAAAGACTCCCGCATATTAACCCCCCGCCCCCCATACGTTTTAAAAACCGAAACCTTCTCAACAGTCCATGCTAAACGTGCACCTGGAGATCAGCTAAAAATAATTCAAACCAATGAATGCCACAAGCATCTTACCACAATCATATCTCATCGGCTCCGTTGTTGCAATCTACGTCCCACATCGCAACAGCACTAAGCCTTGTTTACACATACTTGTCACCGACACCACATGCAAACTCTGTAGAGGCACTCCTATTATCATGAAACAAAAAGCATTGTAAGGCATCGCCATCACACTATTAACAAGACCACAGCGTCTGATTTTATTTGTAATGAAGTTGGGAAACCAGGCCGATAGCTCAAAGATAGTCACCACCAACAAAGCAGGTCATGTTAATATGCACTTAACAAAATAATGGGATAAATTAAAGTCCGTATTAGAATAATAAAACAAAGTACTAAACTCACGACAGGCATGCTGGAATCATTCATCGATCAGGTTCATGCAGTCCACATTTACCATATCACAAACAAAATTTGTAAGTAAGGATTACCTCCCACCACAAACAAAATTATGAGCACAGGTGTGAAAAGCTGCATATACACAACAAAACGAACAACAAGAAACAATACCAATCAGAATTGACACCTCACCAGAATTTCATGTTGTGGTATGTTTGTCACTGGTGTGTACGTATTAATAAGAGAATGTAACTCAGAACTTTCAATTTATAACTTTACTGCAGATGATGAACGGGTACCAAGCCGGGCAGAACCAAGCCGATACCATGTACACAAGCCGGGTACAAGCTGATGTACCAATCCAGGTACCAAGCCAGTTGAGCTGTTTTGATTGCGGACACCGACCAAACTGACCATGAAGTTTTTTATTATTATTCAATTAATTGAACATGATATTAAAATAAATCAATCCAAATGGAATGACAGAATCCCGAGGACAGTCTTACATTACAGTCATCAGAATCCCAAATTCCAATCATATGGTATCATACTCTGCACGAGAGAGAAATAGTAGCTTGCGAAAGTAGTCTCTCCTGACGGTCAAGCACTACCAACACAATATGAACAGCTCAATCATCACCAACAAGCTGCTAACTCAGTGTTGCATGACCTCAGGAAGTGAATGCAGGCTGAGCAACCCCACTACAGTATTAATTGAACAGCCAAGCAAGGATTTGAACTCAGGACTCTCGATGTCCCACCCACCAATCTAAACACCATTAAATCAAAACAGCAATACATTGCAATAGTATCAATTTAAAGATAATGTATGTGTCGGTCAGCGGTGCCCAACGATGTAATTCAATTACACTCATTGTCACATGCATTCACAGATGCGACAGATGCTTCACGCCATGGACGTAAGTCTCGTAATGGTCTTATGAGGTCTATAGGCATCTTCAAGGTACTTAGGTTTATTAGGTTCTCCAAAGGCAATTTAGGGTATTAAGGTCTCAGGCTACTTGATAGCCTTTAAAGGGTGATTAGGGTCTCAAGAGTCTTCGGTCTCAGGTGTTAAGGTTGAGTCAGATAATTGAAAATACCCTGAGGACAATCCACTGGATTCAGACTATGGTCATGCGCCTAAATGTGAGACTGGTTGCCAAGCCCCAGCGGTCTTTGCAAAAAAACGTGAACATACAACAGATCGACCATTTCATTTCTGAGATGGCCACTTTGATCCTCAACAGAAATAGCAAGTTAGAACATCCATATGGACATCTTGTGTGTTTTAATCCAGTCTCGCACCCCTACCTTGCTCCTTTTTTATTTTTTATTTCTTTTTTTTTTTATTTTTTTTTTCTATTTTTTTTTTTATTTTTTTTTTTCTTTTGAATTTCTTTTTTTTTTTTTTTTTTTTTTTCTCTTTATATCTTCTTTTTTTTTTTCTTTTTATTTCCTTTTTTTGTTTTTTTTTTTTTTTATACTTTTTTTTATATATATTTTTTTTTTACTATTCTTTTTTTTTATTTTTTTATTTTTTTATTTTCCTTTTTCCCTCTTTTTTTTTTTTTTTATTTCTTATTTATTTTTATTTATTTCATTTTATTTATTATACAAACTGGCAACCCATTTTTGTGCCCCACTCATTGATTGTGACGATTGCTTACACAATCTGAACCCAATGAGCACTCAACATTCAGGGTCCCAAGAACTCAGTTTATTCCAATTAGTAAAATGTGGATAGATTGCTCCTTCCCCTCTGTCAATTACGGAAATAGTTGCATGACATAAACCTGCCAAGATATTCATTAGATAGGACTTTTTAACACTATTAACAGACAACAACACGCCCTTCACACGCATCCTAAACCGACGCCACACGCCCGGTATGAGGCGGAGTTAACGTTTCAAGGAGGGAACCTTGCGGCGGCTCTCCACCAATCAGGGAGATGCGAGCAAGTTTAGCTGATCGTCAGGCCAATGGGCGCAGAGCCAGCCTCCACAAGAGAAACAGAGCCTCTTTAGGGGGCGGGAATTCAGACGCCACCACACCGCCCCACCGACCAATCATGAAGATGACCGATTCCCCCGGCGAATGAGGCGTGCCGCGAGAATGAAACCACGTCCCCCCCCCCCCAGCACCTCCGCCGAGAAAAAAGAGGAAAAAATCGACGGGACGGCATGGTCATCAGCTGGCTTCTAGTCTCGTCTCGCGCTTTCGTTGGTCTTGTCTCTCGCCTGCGCTTACTGCTCTCGTCTACGTCGCGGACTTCTGTCTCGTCTGCGCGGCTTCGTCACGTCTAGTCTGCGTCGCTGCTTCTAGAGTCTCGTCTCGATCGTCTGGCATTCTGCGTCTACGTCTCGTCGCTGGCTTTGTCCTCGTCATCGTCGCGGCTCTAGGTTCTCGTCTGTAGCTGGCTACTTAGGTCTCGTCTACGTCGCTTGGCTTCTGTCTCGTCTCGCGCGTGGCTTCTGGTCTCGTCCTCGTCGCTGGCTTCTCGGCTCGTCTCCGTCGCTGACTAGTCTTGTCTGGTCGACTGGCGTTCTCGTCTCGTCTGGACGCTGCATCTGTCTCGCATAATGGTCGCTGGCTTACTGGTCTCGCTCGTCGCGGCTTACTGGACTCATCTCGTTCGCTGGCTTCTCGTCTCATCTCACGTCGACGCTTTAAAGCTGTCTCATCTCGTCGCTGGCTTCTGGTACTACAAATACTCGTCGACTGGCTTCTGTTCTCGTCTCTTCACTGCATTCTTCGTCTCTTGCTAAGTCGCTGGCTTCTGGTCTGTCGACGATCGCGGCTTCTGCCGATTCTCGTCTCGTCCCTGCTTCTAGTCTCGCTACTCGTCGCTAGCTTCTGTCGTCTCGTTCGCTGGCTTCTTGGTCTCTGCTACCGCTGGCTTTTGTCTCGTCTCGTCACTGCTATTGGTCTCGTACTCAGTCGCGGCTTCTGGTCTCGTCTCGCGCGGCTTCTGGTCTCTTTCTCGTCGCTGGCTTCTACGTCTCGTATCGTCGCTGGCTTCTAGCGTCTCATCGCTTGCCGAAGAGCGTCTGGATCCCGACAGCTCCCCCGTAATCCCCCTTCTTGCGGCAGGCTCGAGCTTACGTTACAATCCCCCGAGCCGGATCTCAAGAAAACCGCACGAGCAGGAAGGTCCAAGATAGCTCTGCGTTTCCAGCCCCATACTTCCCTCGAGCTGGAACCTTCAAATAACAGACCTCGAAGATCATCTTCTTTTGGGGTATTTGTGTGTGCCGAGGTGTGTTCCTTTCGGCCCGTCATACAAGTAGAAACTGTTAAAGTGACTTGTGTTTGCTATGCTAACATTGAATGCATTCCCTTTTACAGTCGGTTTAACTCTAGCTCTTGGTGTTCCCTTCCCCCCCATATAAATAAATAATCCCCTGTAAATGTTCAGCTCGTTCTGTTCATGTTTCTTTCATTGGTTTAGCACGGTGCATGTGGGAAAGGGGGAAGCGGCAAATTGTAACCTCAAATTAACCATACACGCTCGGTGTTACGCACGGTTTCGAGCACGCCTAACGGCTCTTCCGCGAACTCCGCCGGGGTGAATTTCCCCAGTATTCTTGGACGACGTATGGGTATTAGGTTAAATGGAAATTGGCAATTGAGATAATCACCCAAGCAAAATATCTGCCGACTTCCATCAAGAGATAGTCCCTGAGGCGAACCCGAACCAGATCATTAAATGTAAAAGTATGCAACGTCACCCCTAGCTCTTCCCGCGACCCTTGAGGGTAAACCTGCGCGAGGCCAATTAGACTAGCCGTGTAGAGCCCGTACTCGACCTTGTCGCTAGATGTGCTGTACTACCCGGAGCGGGTGGACGACCCCGTAATAAATGACTTCGGTCCTTAGAACTCAATGCATGGTAGCCCAGCAACGTACAATACACATCCCGGCATCTAGCGGGGCGGTCTGCTTCGCTTCGGTGTCGCAGCCCAACTCAGCCCCACAACAGTATTAGTCCTTCCCGCCAGAGAAATGCTCATTGTTCCAGCTCGATCGAACAATGCAGCCAATTGCATTCAAAAAAGATTAAAATTACATGATATAATCAATACAGAACCTAACCTGATTATGGTAACTACTGATTTTGTTAAAGATAAAAAATAGGACTAACGCCACCACACTAACAAACAAAAAACCCAATCAAGTTTCAAGCAACAGAGTCTATTGAGCCAAATTATTTTATTGTGAAAAGTAGCAGATGAATATATCACCCAGATGCAGAAAACCATCCTACCCATTACAGACTCGCTCCAAAATCGCCACATACCATAGCATATCGGTGAAAATGTCCAAACGTTCGTTAATTTACATTATGAATCCAAAATTAGATAATCGATGCCATGTAGGAGGTGTAAATCATTTACTCCCACAACATATGATTGGCGCCGGGTCTTCGTCACGAATCTGTCGCGAATCGGTACAGTTCGTCGAGGCCGCAGTGTTCAACAATCTATCCTCGCCATAAATCATGTTTGCCAAAGAAAAATCAGGAGTGTATCCGAGTATGAGAATCTGACGGTACAGGCCCCAGGATATCGTGATCAAGCCGGCGGGTTGTGGATCCATTTCCTACACGATTAAAAGAACGGTGCAACTACGTCTCCATCCTCCGAGTTTTAACACCTCGCAAGCATCCGGTGATATTGCGCAGGAGACGCTAATAGTGGCGGCGTTTGCGGGTTTCAGGAGTGCCCGGCGGTACCGCACCGCACACGATGGGTGGGTGAGGAAGTTAGACTCAATCTCTACTACCAATTCGACGGTTGCGTCCGTTTCTTACATATTTAAAAACTTTAAAGGTATAAATCAATCAAATATAACTTTACTCAAGTCTTGCCAATTTATTAAAAAAATCGCGATACAACTCCATCTACTACTAGAAAGTAAATAAATCCTAAATGTTGAGGGCGCCTCGTTCACAACCGAACTCACAACTACAGACAAAGAGGAAACCAACATCTAGTCACAAGACAAAAGCCCTTCCCTATTCAACTATTCTATTATTATAGCTACTTCCTCAGAGTATCTCTTGTGGAACCTAAGGCTGCGGAAGACAGACAACATCTCGCGGCCAAACCGTTGCAGATAGCCATACCCACACATAATGGCGCAACACGTCACATCCTCGTAGCAGGAGACAAATCAGTAAAGACAGTGCACCTACTGCCGCAGCATCATCTGCAACTCTCAAACCCAAGCGCAATAGCAAACTCCCAAGACCAGCACCCTACGTATAGTCCCGCTTGAAAATAGCAGACAACGCGATGGATCTATTTGACGAAACTCGCATTATGATGAATCACACTAAGGCATTAGCCTCGTGTGCTCTGTATCTCACACCACTCAACAAAGCCAACTTAAGTCTGACACATGTCGTGACAGTGTGATTCATGCATTGCGGCTCGAGCCTGAGTTACCACCGCTCCGAGGCGGCGATGACTCTACAGGACAGTCGCGTCGGAACAAGAAACGAGCCAGTTCTGCCGGCTCACCGAAATCAATCTCAATTCTCAATCGTGCGAAGTCATAGGCGCACTTCTCCTCTCAAAAATTGCAACCAGCCCTTCCTCCTACGCCGTGTCTACCGGACAGAGCCAATCCCACGGCGCCCTCCCGGTTGCATGACTTCGGCGCGCGCCGTCACCTCTATGGAGCATGTGTGAAGTTTCTGCCTGAATCATGCGCTACGCGGTTTGCTCTGGCTTCCCTCCATGTTTTGAGTGCCGTTAAAAAAAAAACATAAGAAAAGTCACAGGGGCAAATCACCAGCTCCGCGCCCCCCATACGTTTCGCGCGAAAGCTTTAGATACGTTTAACACGTCCCAGAGAGAGGGAAAGTCACACACACCAGCGCCTCCCACCCCCCGCGCCGCCCTCCAATTAACTCAGGGTATCAGGGCTCTGATTAAGATCATGTGACTTGCTACACCGGGTATGATAAGCGAAGAACCCTATACGACTGTCATGGTCGGGTTAGTCGGCGACTAAACTGTCTCCCACCAGGTTTGTTGTGTGAGGAGGTGTTTAATATGGAACACCCAGCAGGATTAAAAACAAAACATGTCAAAGCTGGAGGAGCATCCTTGTGCCAAAGAGCTCGCAGTCTCTAGTACGCGAACATTGTCTGCGCTTCGTGACAGTTTGGCTTGTTACTTTGCTTAATTGAGAAAGAACGACTTCCTGACAGGCGTGGCAGAATTGCGGACTTCCCCAGGCCACCCATAAAACCCTATCCATTCCGCAATAACGACCATACAAAATGCAAAGAAAACGTGAAACCCACTCCGTGGGGATACCTGCTAGTGCAGAACTGTCCTTACGCAGGGCAGCTCACCGGGTGACGGGATTGGGGCAAGCTCGACCCCCCAATCTTTGATGATAGGAGGAAGAGAGGAGGAACATCCTGATGCAGATTTGCGGGGTCATTAGAGAAAGGTGATCCAGAAGTGCAGTACTCGATAAAGAGCCAAGACCGGTTCATCCTGCCGGGATGTCGCCACAACTGCGGTCTTTGTGAGCAAACACGAAAAAGCACCACTTATAATATCAGGTGTACTCTCAACTCATAAATTAGCGTTAGCTGGTGCTTCGTTAAATTTAATTCCTAAGTTCCTGCTTAGTCGAATCCAGCTGTCAGGTGATAGGGGGTACCCTTTACCCCAGAGGTCTTTGGACCCATAACATGCTAATGAAGGAATGTCTTACCTATGACACCACCCAGTGACTGCCTCACTGGTCTCAGCTAACACGGTGCAACTGCTTTTTCAAAGCCGACTGCGAGTGTGAGTGTCTGTCAGCACGCCGAGGTGGACACATGTATTGCAGTTAGGAGTATCGTTACTAGACCCTAGACATGCAGGCTATCGAGATCAGCGGGGGGGAGAAGACGGCAGGGTGGGGGGCGAGCCTCCCCTCCAATCAGCACATAGACCATCCTAAAATCCAGATGTAATCTTAAGCTTAGTGAAATCATTGTGGTAGTTACATCTCAGTGTTTTGGGACTCTGTAGGTACCGCGCAATAAATGTTCTTTGATCAAATGACTTTTCGTTGGACAGTGAATTAATTGTTTTCTTTACAAAGTGTGAACCTGCACGGAGCTATAGTCATTTACTACCCAGAGCCTTTCGTTAATCTCTAGAAGCAGCAATCATAGGATTCACACAGTCTTCCTGTGGTGTTAACCTGAGCGTTCCACCTCTAGCGGTTGGATTGGTGACCATAGAAAATGTGCTTCTCACGAGAGCGCGACGTGTGTTAACCTGTCTTTTTCTTGTGATGCATTTCTTGAGGTCATGTGCGCATAATTTTCGGAGCATCGGTATTCGCAGCACTCTCTGACGCGTTTCAGTACGCAGAGTCTGTGCGGGCGAGATCCTGCGCTGTGGTGATACACTTACCTGATTGGTCTCCTCGACCTGATCGTTTCTACCATGCCAAGCGAAGTTCGCCTCTGTAGGCCATGTATCAATTAAGCTGACTCCCATGATAATAATTGAACCGACGCGACAATTCAGTCTGACCCCCTCCTACGCGCATCCCAACGCCGGGACCAGGCTCAAAACGAGCGTTGAGTGTGTGAGCACATTGGATTCGTCGTACACTACCATTCACAGTGTGCACTTCCCTATCGCTCCCTGTTTATGCTTCCGACTGCCAGCGGCGATGCAAATATGCTATCTGTTGAAGCCAATGCATATCTAATGACCACACTCGCAGTCTGTAGTTGAATCCAAGATCCACCCGATACGACCCTACACACTCGGTATGTCTTGGTGGGTTTTCAGTTGACATCGACTGGACACCTGGCATAGAGGCGATCGTTACCTCGCCGCAGATGTTTAGATGAGACGTGTGCTCTTCGGACCCGATGGACGGACACTGGTGAACCTTAATTAGCAACAAGATATCCTTTGACTTTTTCAAGATGAGGCCATGAACTCCTAGGCCGTGTCGACCAGTCTCAAGTGTGCGTGATAACTTTACGCGCCCGCACGACACTCTCACTGACGTGTGTATTCTAATCGGACTCGTCACAAGGTTGTACAAAAGAGAATGTACTTGACCAGCTGTGCGTCGTGATGCAACCCACTATTGACGTCCAAATGCCATGGCTACGTCCAAGACTGCCGGATAGGAGTCCAATAAAGAAAAGACGAAGCAAACGGGGAAAACGTCTCAACCGAGAGCACATATTTATTTTCCGCTCACGCGGCACACATAAGCCCACGTAAAGCAAAACCAGCATGATTTACAGTCACAACTAAGCAATTGCACAAACATCACACTAGAACAAAAGAAACTTGCACATATAAAGGAGTTGAAAAACCACTGACACGGACACACGACCACTATTCAGTCCTCACGTTTACCAGACACTCAATACTGACCACCGCTTGTTGTAGGCCGCCAACACACATTACGATGTACCACCACTCAAAATCCAGGGACAATGAAAAGTGACCCTCCTCGCCAGAGACGCTGCGAAGGTTAGTGCGAGCTCGGCCCTTCGGCACACGTAATGTAGCAGACGGTTGGAACTGAGGAGAGTTTTAGCGCGAACAAGCCAGATCATCGGAGTGAGACCGGAAAATTGGGTGGCGGTCTGAGCGCGGTCCTTTCGCACTGGTCCTGGGAGCAGAGCCTTGCCGGATGGACGCCTCAGACCTCACGCCATACCCCTCATCGGGTGGATGCTGTCCCCAACTCTCACCGTTAGGGACAATAGGCACACGTATTTTGTGTGTGTGCGAGAGACATCTGAAGATACTATCGACCAGAACGAGTCGCAGGCAGGCTGGAGTCGCGCCAGAGTTCGCTCTGCTGCTCCTGCGAAGTCGGTCGAGCGGAGAGAGTAAGAATATAGCTTTTCGTGCTGCTGAGAGCTGGAGGATGGCTGGCTGACCAAGCGTCAGTCAGGCCCCATGTGCACGCCGATGCATCTGTCAGGGCCGTGCCGCAGAGCTAACCTGTCGCTCTCCAACGTACTCTCTCCTCGAACGTTCGCCTGGCCTTACAGGGGACTCCTCGCTCAAATGTCTGCGTTCTATCCAGCTGCCCCCATTCTCTGCCTCGGTGTTCACGTTTCCACGTTAGTTCGTGACTTAGGCTCCGTCGACTGAGGACCAGTCGCCAACTACATACCGTCTGGCGTCGACCAGGTTTCGCTTGATCTGCCTTGTTTTATCGGCTTTCAGTGTACACACCGACCCTGTAATTCGCACCTATCTGCTGTAGCTCGACGCCTCAGTGTGCGCGAGCCAAACGCTCGCCGAGGCTGTTTGAGCAATCACTGTTGAGACTGACCCTACCAAATACACTGTGGGTCCACCTTGTCAACTTGTGAATAAATACCTCTGGAGCTCTGCTCGAGTAAAACCTGCAGTAGACCATGGATGGTGGCTCAAGCTCCAGAGACCTCTTCGTAGTCCGAAGCGTCAACTTCTCACGAACTCGCGTCGCCCAATGCCGTCGTACTGTGATCTGGTTGCATGCTAGTTTGTGCCGTCTAGCGTTGGAGACTACGGCATGCAGCCCTTCTGAATGTCGCTATACACGAGGATGTCCTTTGTCTGCTTAGCATACTACTCGCGGAAATCCGACTACGGCTCGCGTGGCATCCCTACTCGACTAGCACGCATGACATTAAGCCGCGGCCCACGCGTTCGACGCCTCTCTCAGTGGCAGCAAGATCTCTCGCCAGTCGGTACAAATTGAGTTGAGGTAGAGTCGCCCAATCCGACTCGTCTGCTTGTAAGAGCGACACAGCGTTTGTAGCGAGAGTCAGGTCTTTTCTACACCACAAGAGTGTCGCGGATGACCGTATCCTGCTCTTCGATGCTCCCTTCTCAGGGCGTGGAATGCGAACGCAGGTGATGTGTAGATGTTTTCGGGCAATGGGCCGCTTGTAGGCATATTTTGAGTCTCTTAGCTGCAGGTGAAGTGAAAGAGGTACCGTTTGATGGCAGGTGCTGCAATGCGACTGATTTGGCTGTCGTCTTGTATGCAGATGAATATTCAATTGGTCGTCTAGTAGCACAGGAGAGCACCAAAAACGCTGATCCGAACTCTAATGCGTCAGCCTGAACTCTACTCTGGTACTGAGAGTCGCGTTGATAGATGTACAGTGTTATTCCACTCATCTTCTAGATACCATATATTTGTGTCTGTTGTCTTCATAGGTTACAACAGGCATATGTGTGACTCCCCCACACATTATATTTCAGCCTCTGCTATCGAAGCGCGTGATTCTCGGTGTTTGCGAATCTCCAGAGCCTAAGACACTACCCCCTCCCGCTGGCTTCAGGATTAGACAGAGAATCTCGAAGTCTCGCCGAGTCGTCAATGCACATTTGGGATTATACGTCAAGATCTCCTGACCTTGTTTCGCTGATCGTATGCAGTTGCATTCTCTCTTCCGTGAGATACGTCTTTTACCTACGTAGATCTCATCCTATTGCGATGGGCGATTCATCGAAGTGATGTCGGTTGATATGGTGCGCTCGCAAGAATTGAGATAGAATACGGCACTTTCATGTCAAAACTAAGATCCAGGCTTTAAGACAACTGTGTGGTATGACTTAGACAATGTCCTCGAATACAGTGGCACTCATGCTTGTGGTGAGGGATGTTTACGGACTACGCTTTAAATGAAATTGCGCCCGGCGTCCGACATGACATCTGGGCAGTGGCAATACTGCCTATTTGTATACCTACTAGCTGCGTTGCTAGCAAAGCTCTTAACCTGTGGTCAATCGACGTGTTTCACTGCAACTGAGCTCCCGTGGGCCCCCTGGGGAGTCCAGTGATTCACTAGATAATCACATGGGACTCATGCAGGAGAAAAGGTAAGAGTCAACGAAAAAACCGGGTGACGGTGTCGGGCACTTGGCCCGGCCGCAGTGCTTTAGCAGCCGGTCCAACAGGACATTCCTGCAAGGACTCGTGACAAAAGATCTGATTCTTTGCGGTCGATCCTCGGCCGCCTATCCAGTAGCGTTGACTCTATGGAATGTGAGACTTAGGGACTCTGACAAGGTCTGGGAGACGACAACATATAATGCACATATTTTGAACGGGGTGGTGTGAACTACGGGTGCTCCGTAGTTCGGAATAAGTCACACTTGGCTGAACATATTGGCTATAGGATCTGGAAGCTTTGTCGAGTCGAAAACGAGTTGCAGCAAACACAAGCCGCAGACGGGTTGCATCTTCGCGAGGAGCTCAAATCGAAGGTCTGTTGACTGCAGAGTTAACCAACAGCCGTGTGTCAGGGTCGAGTTCTTCGCCGCCACTGTGATGCGACATGTGGCTCCCGATGTCCTGCACGAACTACTCGCAGACGACTTCTTGCCTGGCCCTATGGTCCTCCGGACCCTTAGCAGGAAAAGCATCACACGTGAGGGGCGATGCCAAGAATATGTGGCCGGCACAGCCCCGCAGCAACAGCCGCCAGACAGATAGCATGATAGTGGGCTCTGAGTGCCACGGTGCTCTTGGAGGTGAGCGTGAGGAGATCTCCGGTGCAGTGATTTGGCCAGCGAATGGGGGCTCAAAGGCATATCGCTGACTGCGGACGCGACCTACCTGCTCTCCGCACAGCCGTATCGACCTTTGGGCCCCTGTCAACTCCGCGGAAAGTGACGCTCTCACCTCGCACACCTGCCTGTCTCCGGAGTGGCATAGCAATCCAATACACTAACCGTGACCACACCTCTACATTCTCGTTTGTGTTTGTTTTATTTGTCTCCACTCCTACTCTCACCACTTTAGCTCATAAGATTTCCCGTATCTTAATCCAAAATCCCAGCCTCTTTATCGTCCACATGTGCGGCGTTACCAATCGACTTCTCAGTCCCACTCCCTAATATTGCTTCTTCTTAATCCCCTCCACTGTCTCCACCTCCACACAACGGAATAAGCAGGAGTAGCCTAAACTTGTTTGGATCCGCGTGTCGTCAGTGAGTCCTCTTGGGGCCCGAGAATGTTCTAAAGAGAGCTTGTCCGCTAATGTAGTGATTCTGGTCTGTCTCCTAGATTCTCAGCTGTGAAATCCATCTGGATAATCATCGCGAATATATGTGATGGTCCACGGATCCGACATTGGTCATGTAGTGAGGGCAAACGGTGCTTAGGTTTGGCTTGCAAGTGAACCGCACACCTCTCAGCATCCAAAGTAACTGAGATTTCAATATTTTTGCCTCTGTACGGA
Source organism: Eptatretus atami (assembly GCA_035128595.1). Taxonomy (NCBI): domain Eukaryota; kingdom Metazoa; phylum Chordata; class Myxini; order Myxiniformes; family Myxinidae; genus Eptatretus; species Eptatretus atami. The sequence goes on along the minus strand of CM068958.1, from coordinate 17,178,367 downwards.
GTGTGTCAGATGAGATGTTGGATAATCTCAATCAGCTGTGGAGGATGTGAAGCTTTATTTTTGTTGGAGGTGCGTGAGTATGGATCACTTTCTTGAAATGTGTGTTCGACTCAGGTTGGAAACGAGCTTAAATGAGATCTAACATCTCCTGCGATTTCAACAATAGACCTCCGTACTCTAATGTACTGTTTCTATAGTGTGTTAAGATTCGTATGGATTTCCTGGAATGCTTGTCTCTAGTGTCCGACGGTCGTGGTGTGCCTGTCTGTCGATGCTCCATATTCTGGTTCCTCCCCTGTTATTTCGCTGCATTGCTTGTTTTTCCCTGCACCCGTGGGGTAAATGTGCTGACTTGACTGCTACTTCTTGGCAGTGACATGGATGCGTTAAAGTAACGACTTGTTACTCTTAGCTTCTGTGCCGATTCCCCGAACGATGGCACCCCTCGGTACCACGTGCGCCGACACCAAGCTTCCCTTAAACACCGGTGGAGTGCCCCCATGGCAACCTCTCCCGTGAAAACGCAACGTGCAGGGTGACGTGTTAAGATAGGGCTCCTTGGTTCAGGGCCTGTGATCACGCAGGGTCTGCAACGCGTCAGTCTTTGGTCTCCTTTAGGTACCAAAGAACTGCGTGATCTTCTGAGGCGCGGCTACCTCTTAATCTGTTCCCGTCACGCCAGTTATGCTTCGCAAGACTGCTGAGGAAGGGTTCGCACTAAACCTTTGATGGCCTGCGATATCGTTGCTGATGTTAGGTTTGGGTAGGGTAAATTGAGTCTCGTTTGTCTTCACATATAAGTATTTGTATCTGTACCGTGTGTGTTTTGCGACCCCCGGGAATAGTTACGATCCCCTTGGCACCTCTAAGCCACGACCCTGGAGTCAATATCCTACTGGTGCCCTTGTTATGCTCTGCGAGGTTTCCCGAGTCAGTCTCGTACCTTTCTTCTCTACACATCAGGACAGTTGACGCTGTTATTGTTGCATGTGTACAGTGTTTGCAATCTACTCTATGCCTCTTCTTCTAATCCCCTCACTGCTATTTCTTTCGCCATCCCTCTTAATCTCTCTCGTTCTCACACCTTCAATTTCAGCAGTCCTCTACACTTTCGCCGCATTCAATCGCACAAACCCCAGATTCCGTTCTAGACAAATCACCCACTTACATAAGTTCTCCCAATTCATCTGTAGAGACCAGAACATCAGAGTCCAATGGACAGCAACAAACAAAAACGACCATAGCCAGACCTATGTCATCTAATAGGTTTTAATAACGATAGGACCGCCAAAGCTCCACTTGCACGGAGTCAGCCGGGAGGGCGACGAGGTCTCCTGGGGCGGGTGAGCACTCCTCCTCTCGTCTTCCGCCACTACATCACTTCTTGCCCACCCCTGGCACTGTACCATTGCCTATGTTCTGGCACCTAACCACTGACCACATGACCCCCGGCATCTTAAGGTCCGCCTCAATCACAGCTGACCACGATATTCATCGTAACAGTCGAGTGAGGTTGTAGAAAGCACGGTTGCCTATCTGGGGGGGGGGAGGGGTTTTTGCCTTGGAGGTAACGTGGGAATTGGCACGATGACCACTACCTAAGTTATAATCTAGATGGCGTCTTGTGGTTGCTTCGCAACACCATTGTCGTCCGGGAGTAATCTGTGACTCATCGCTTCAGGGTCAAAGGTTTAGAAGCGGGTTACAAGAGACCTGCCAGTAAACCCGTAACAATTGGCTGCCAGGAGTGCAGATTGGCATGCTATGACATCGTAATATTCGTGTCAGGGTTAAGATTGGACGTTGGAACCTATCAGCGGCACCCTAAAATTGTAAGAGTGTAGTGAGGGCTAGAAATCAAGTTAAAACAGCGATGTCTAATCAAGACGAGGAGCCCAGGTCGTTTGGAGAGGAAATGTGAGAAACCTCATCCGAGAGACATTGCGTAAGAGGGCAGCAGTGAGAGGTGCAGCGGAAGTGCCCTTGTGATCAATGGCCCCCACCTCATCCCCCAGAAAACACAGCACCCATGGAACTAATGCCACAGGGCAGAGATGAGCACCGCCTGCCATGACAAATGATCCTGTAGACGACACGTAATGGGAGGGTGGAGATGAGCAAGCTGAAGCAGTGGAAAGGCTGGAAGGTCAGGAAAGCTGTGCAACCTAAAGACGACAAAGTGAGAGGCCGACATAAGGGTGATGTGCAATGAATAAGAGCTGTCACAGGCAGAGGCAAAGGGTTGGGCAGGCGGACTTGTGGGGAGCAAATATAGCATTGCTGCGGGACACGCTAGTACGATGTGAGACCGTGAAGTCAGGGGTAGCTAGAAAGGGTACCAGAAAAAGGGCCACGAAGGGTAAAGACAAAACAGAGCCAAGGGAGGCAGTATGTATAAGGCTTGGAACACGAAATATATTTGCAAAACAAAGTGTAAGAGCGGAGTTGAGGGGTCATGGTGAAAAATTTTGCAGGGAGCGCGTGACCCCCAAAGGTGTGCACATCCATGCCAACAGAGCCGGTGTGTTCCCCGATCACAGGTTGGAAGTGGAATTTCACAAAAATATATGTCGACACAAATAAACCAATGTCACCCGCAGGGTGACCCGTATCTTGCCAAAAGATGACCACGCTCTGTGACTTCTTTAAGGTCACCCACTGAGGGACAGAGCTGCTATCCACCAGAGCGACTCCTTGAGGAATATCTACCACGAGAGATTCCGATGAGAATCGTTCTGAGAGTAAACATGAAAAATATGTGTTTGCCCTCATAACGTCAACCAAATGACGTCATAATGTCTCAAGCTTGACATATCTAGAAGCACTCATCGAGGTGTTTCAATTGATATACTACACGATATGGTTCTAAAACTTGAAAATTTGACCTTGGGGCAATATGTTTGACCTCAGGCGCTAACCATGAAGGTCAAGGCCAATCCGCCACCAAAAACTAATCAGCTGAGCGCCAGACCATATACTACATTCCCATAAAGTTTGGGATGACGATTCGAATAAAATTACTCAAAAAATAAGGGTTTCGTCGACTCCCTTATTGCGACAAAGTGACCTTGACCTTTGACCTTAGACCTTCAAATTTTATGCGCTGAAAGGGACCTCTATAGGCCTCTGATATGCGAAGTTACAAAAATTTCCAATGATACACTGTGCTCTGCAGAATTTTTTATACGTGGATTACAGACAAAAAAACAAAAAAAAAAACACATATGAAGGTCAAGGCCAATCGCCACCAAAAATTAATCAGCTGAGCGCCAGACCAGAACTATTTCCATGAAGTTTGAAGACGATCGATTCAAAATTACTCAAAAAATAAGGTTTCGTCGACTCCCCTGATTTCCGACAAAGTGACCTTGACCTTTGACCTGACCTTCAAATTTATGCGCTTGAAAGGGACCTCTATAGGCCTCTGGATATGCGAAGATTACAAAAAATTTCCAATGATAACTGTGCTCTGCAGAATTTTTATACGTGATTACAGACAAAAAAAAAAAATTTTTTTTAAAATTAAAAAAAAATAAACAAACAAAAACATATCAAGCTGAGCTAAACATATCTTGCAAAAACTTCGTTTTGGCAAGATAATGAATTGTGCAAATCGGGAGTGCGGGGTATCTGCAGGGTTTGTGCATGCCGCTGTGTGCAGTTGCGCTTGTATGGTGTGCGAGTTTGGCTCGCGTGCCATCCAAACTCGCACCTGGCCGGCGGCACCGGTCAGAGTGGTGGAGATGTGGTGGCCGTCTCGTGAGCTGTTTGCTGTCACATGCGGTGAGCGGACGTGCCATGTGGTCAAGAGATGAATATGCAAGTGAGGGTGAGTCGCCTGACCGCACTCGAGTCCACAGCACGGACATGCACGGCAGAAGTTGAACCACCGTTGGAATTCGATGCGAGGCCTGCCTAAATTAATAGTCTCAGACGGCGCCCATGGTTGCTTAGCAACCCATCATGCCAAGATTATCTGCAGCTCATTGGCTTCAGGTCAAAGGTCTGGAAGCCGATCCGAGAGACCACTCATGACCCGGCCGGCAAACCACAATGGTACGTTCTCAGGTGGTTGTGGAAGACATGTCTGAAAGAATTAAAGAGTGCGGGAGAGGACTGGCCTTGTGGCTCAATTGTAGGGTGTGCAAGTAATGTGATTCGTTCTGTCGTGGCTGCATGTGGTTTCTTTGTTGGTTTCAGGATGCAATGATTTTGGCTCGTTTTCAAATTTGGGAATTTCTGATGTTGGGAGAAGTTGCTTATATTTGTAAGGCTGATGCGCTGTGTGGTCCAATGTTCTTCAAATGTAAATTGGAGATGTTATCAGGGCCGGTAGCCTCCGAATATTTGAGGATTTTTGTTTATGCCTGAGGTTGGCGTGATAGAGTTGGTGCAGGGGTATTTGAATGCGTCTTGTAATACTCGATTTCAATGCTGATCAAGCCGGTGGTGACATGACATAATGAATGCTACTACATATAGTGGACATCTCTCGGTTCGTTTACGATGGTTAGGATGAGGTTCATACGTGTATGAAATATTGTCCCAATATCTACACTCGATACGATCACCACCCCAGAATCTGATAAATCTTCCCCGAGAACAATATCAAACCATATTCTCCCCCGATCAATCTTAACGAACTATACGGTCTACTCAAACAATGATGAAAACACATTTGAAGGTTATTATTTTTTCTAAAATCATTTTAAAGTCAAAATTTTGATAACCCTGAAAAAAAAACAAAAAAAAAACAAACAATAATCTTCAATTACGGGAGTGAAGATTTAAAATTATCTTTACATTAAACCCTCAAACATCGCGGGTTTTGACCAATCGCAGGCAACCTATTATGTTCCGATTTAGTGACTTCATTTCCGAGGATTTCATTTCGGCCAATCGTGGTTTTTGAGCTGAGATGAGTCATTGTTTCCCATTACGAGCGTTTTGTTGTTTCTCGTGCCATTTACGGGATCAATGAATAGACTCTGCGGCTGTATCCATAAAAGTGAGTCAGTCCATGGAAGTGTTGCCGCCAACACTCTGCAAAAGTGTCATTCCAGTCCTGTGATCCTCATGTTGGGATGGGGAAAAAAAGGCCAAATGGTTGGATCGAGGATCAACTTTTAACGCCGACGGATGGGATTATTCTGGAAGAGGATACCATCTGATACCTTCCTCTCCAAGCACGATAGGATGCTCTAAGTTCAAGGTAAGGTGATCGAGGATTGTCTTACCCTTTTCCGATGTGGCAATGCTGCACATGACTGTCATAAAGCTAATGGTGCTCTTCTGATTGCCGAATCATGCTCCAGGCTCCCCCCTCACTCCAACAGCATCATCATCATTACCCCCAGCTAAGTCTTGTATTTTATATTTATGGCAGAGTACAGGAAGTAATATTCTTACCCTCAACTCATTTTTTGTAAAAAAAACCACCTCGACATTTAGGAATAAGTAAAAAAAAAGGTTAAAATCTTGGTGTTTTGTTTAATTACCTCCACCACCGAAGGTGAAGGAGGTCATGTTTCCACCCCTCTCTGTCTGGGTCTGTTTGTCTTTGCAAAATCGAGAATTTTTCGAGTATATTGACCAGTTCGATTTTGTTAATCTGTTTTGCTGTCTGTCAATCGCCTATTGTTTTTTGAGGTTAAAGGGCAACATTGGCCAAAGGTCAACAACCAAGCTGGAATTTTTTAAATCCTCAATTTTTATCCCATCGACTTGAAATTTGAAGAGGGTTTATATTTCAGATTACTGAATTCAACGAGCCAATTGTTTTTGAGGTCAACATAAACACAAAGGGTCATCAATATAGGCCGCAATTTCTAAAAATTGTCAATTTTCATTTAATTCACTTGAGATTTGAAGGAGTTGCAAGATCAGGTCATTGAATTCAACCACCAATTTTTTTGAGGTCAAATTTTTTTATGGATTTTGCAAGATTTGCTCTGCACGGGTCTTCTATTGTGTGTTTGTTTTGTCTGTCTTTGTGCAGGATATCTCAAAAAGTTGTGATGGATCTGGATGAATGACAGGGACAAATTATTCGATTTTGGTGATCCGAATCTGGCTCTGGATATGAGAATATATTAATTTTAAAGTTCTTCACCATAGAGAAAGGCCAAAACAAAAGACGATATAGTAGTGTATTACATGATCATTTCAAAATGTGTTCGCCCAAGCCCGATTTGCTCGTGACTCAGGCATATCGTAGCGTTGAGGCTATGCGCAATCGTCTACCAAGTTCCTGTTTTTATTTTTACTGTTTATATTTTATGTTACATTGCTTCATATGCATTTTATATGTTTATATAATCATCAGTTTATTTTGCGCTCCGACAACCTTTCTCTTTATTTTCTCAAAGGCCAGGAACCGATCCCCTTTTTCCCACTATCGCAGATTTCTCTGTGAATGCACCATCGGTGATATTGTGAGAGCTATACTTGTAATTAACAGAGGTTACATAAGAAACGGTCAGAATACATATTGTATGGGGTAATCAAGGGGAGGCCTTTGTGCTCCAGAGACTACATGAAGAACACAAAACATAATTTATATTAAAAAAACGAACAAACAAAAACAGAGGTCTTAAACATGATCGCCTCTGTTAGGGAAAAATAAAACAGACCATGGCAGCACTCCTCCAGCGGTCCACCCGAGTCGTCGTGACTATGATCTGCGATTTCTTGGACACCTTTGCCTTCTCTTCCTCCTTATCATCATTTTCAGAGTCACTTGGCTCCTGTGGAATCGGATCCATAATGGAACAAACCAAAGGCAATAATAGCACCGATTACAGAAGTTTTCACCAATTTCTAGGCGTCTGACATATTACTAAAGGAATAATCATAACTGTTATAAACATATTTCACAGGTTCCAAAACTACTCCAGCTGCTTCAGGGGGCTTGTGGACCCCAGATTCACTATCATCGGAGTCTTCTGCACCGTCATCAGGATCAAAGTCCAGGCAAGATACTGTCGTTTTTCTGGAGGAATTGTAGAAGTCAGGGTCAGTGGACTTCAGCTGCTCCAACTGTTTAGCGTGTTCACGTGCCTCTCCCCTCTCATCCTTTTTTTCCTTGTTTGCGTTTGGATGGAACGGTGAACGATGATTTGGTACGGTCCTTCTTCTTCTTTCCTCAAAATACCCCTGTGTACATCAGATTATAGAACAGAAGGGATTCAGAGAGTTATTGCAAAACTGAACAGAGAAGGTACAAGCTATATGCTTATGACAAGGAAATGTACCTGTTCACCACACAGGAGTTGTGTGGTTTCGTTGCAAGCTATTAAGATACGTCTATACTTTATATTATACGATATTATCCTAACTCCCTATTAACTCGTGGCTCCTATAATAGCATTGTATATTAAAGTGTACTTCAAGATTGACAGCTGTTGATCGATCCATTCTGCATCTCCATTTGATATTGTGGTTTAACCTCATTGCAACTGAAAGCAAATTACAACTGCACATTACACTCATGACTTTCAATGAGAGTTTGAACCCTCATCGGCACCACCACAACCACATCCACCACCACAATCTCCAGATTATGAAGGA
>CM068958.1:17149970-17160264 GCA_035128595.1 Eptatretus atami | reverse complement strand
GAGAGATTAAGTGTTTAGGGTCTGATTAGCTCCGTCGGGCCGATGAGATACACCAGCTGGGTTGATTCAGGCCCCGATCATCCTTTCGAGGTCGCCGAAATGTAGTACCGAAATCGCCGTACCCGAGATCGGGCACAGCATCCGCGCATAGTCGCGCCCCCAACACAAATGATAGCCAGCAGCCAAGCTCAATTTGGAAGAAAAGAATGAGAAAAGAAGAAAGACCGACTACTGATATATTGTCGTTTTCTCCAGCTTGATTTTGATTCCAGAAATACAGCTCGGTGGTCGGTGGGTGGTGATGGTGTGGTGGTGGTGGTGGTGGTGTGTGAGGTTCTGGTGTGGATGGTGGTGGTATGTTGGGTGGTGTGGTGGTGTGGTGAGTGTGGTGGTGCGGTGGTGATGGTGGTGGGGTGGTGGTGGGGTGGATGTGGGTGTGTGGATTGGTGGGGTGAGTGAGTGTGAGGTTGTGTTGATGGTGGTGGTGGTGGTGGTGGTGAGGGTGAGTGGTGTGGTGCACCAAGGACAAATCCGTTGGATTTCCGTGAACATCCGGACACGAGAATTTTGAGTGATTCCTCACCGATTCTCACCATTATTTGGCCAAAACACCACACACTGGATATTTCTAAAAATATTTTAAATAATCGGAATTAATGAAATATTTTAAAATATATTAAACTTTATTATATTTTTATTTGAATAAAAGTTTCTAGCACATCTCAAAAAGTTGTGGATGAGATTGATAAAACTTGGTGGACAGGTTAGGTATGTGTGTGTGTGTGGTGGGTGTGTGTGTGTGTGTGTATGTGTGTGGTGTATGTATTGTTGTGTTGTGGGTGTGTGTGTGTGTGTGTGTGTGTGTGTATGTGTTATGTATGTGTGTGTGTGTGTGTGGTGGTGTGTGTGTGTGTGTGTGTGTATGGTGTGTGTGGTGTGTGTGTGTGTGTGTGGTGTGTGTGTGTGTGTGTGTATGTGTGGTGTATGTGTGTGTGTGTGTTATTATGTGTGTGTGTGTATGTATGTGTGTGGGTGTATGTATGTGTCGTGTGTGTGGTGTGTGCTGTGTATGTAGTGTGTGTGTGTGTGTGTGTGTGTGTGTGTGTATGTGTGTATGTATGTGTGTGTTGTGTGTGTGTGTGTGTGTATGTGTGTGTGGTGTTGTGTGTTGTGTGTGTGTGTTGTGTGTATGTGTGTGGGTGTATGTATGTGTGTGTGTGTTTGGGGTGTGTGTGTGTGTATGTATGTGTGTGTGTGTGTGTGTGTGTATGTTGTGTGTGTGTGTGTGGGTGTGTGTGTGTTGTATGTATGTTGTGTGTGTGTGTGTATGTGTGTGGGTGTATGTATGTGTGTGTGTGTGGGTTGTGGTGTGTGTATGTATGTGTGTGTGTGTGTGTGTGTGTATGTGTTGTGTATATGTGTCGTGTGTGTGTGTGTATGTGTGTGTGTGTGTGTGTTGTATGTGTGTGTATGTATGTGTGTGTGTATGTGGGTGTATGTATGTGTGTGTGTGTGTGTGTGTGTGTGTGTATGTATGTGTGTGTGTGTGTATGTGTGTGTGTGTGTGTGTGTGTGTATGTGTGTGGTGTATGTATGTGTGTGTGTGTGGGTGTGTGTGTGTATTGTGTGTGTGTGTGTATGTGTGTGTGTGTGTGTGTGTGTATGTGTCGTGTGTGTGTGTGTGTGTGTGTGTGTGTGTGTGTTTGTGTTTGCCACGTTACTCCTCAGTTCTGGGCTAATTACAACAAGGCTTGGAACAGAGGATCAACATGACCCTAATTCATGGAGAGGGATGTTTTTATCTTTGCCGATGCTCTTGGAGCACAGACTGGCTCAAGACGCAATTTTTATTAGTAAATGTGTATCTTGTAGCGCCACCTCCGGGTGAGGGAGGGTATTACAAGTCCCTACCAGTTACAGCAGTGATCTTCACTATTTTTAGAAAGGTGGGGGGGGGGGCACTTTTACCGATAAGACATCAGTGAGAGAGAGCCGCCATACCTCCAGCAAGACTCCATAATGGCTGCTATTGGGCCCTGCCACCACATACTCCTCTTCGTTGTGGCCAACTGGGTTGCAAGCGTCATTGTTATATCCTGCAACCATATCCTAATGTAGTTGTGTTACTTTTATGCTTCGCGTTGGAACACTCATTTGAAACCATTGGATCAATTTGATAGCATTTATGGCGGATAAGTATGGGGCATTTTCACATTTGTGTATTATCGGCCGCATGTCAGGGGCCGCACTTTAGGCCACCAGGGGCCGCCAGTGGCTCGCGGGCCGTGCAATGAAGAACAGGGATTTACAGTATAGTATCCCTCTCTCCGCGTTTTCTAGTGTTGAGAGGTGTTTTAAATTATAAGCAGTTTGTATGTTTTTGCTTCATACATGAAACTTCATGGGTTATTTATTTTTGTGTATACAGAGTTGTCAGTTGCCGGATACACCGTTCAAATAAAGGTATGCACCAGACGAACGTGTTGCATGCTCGGACCAACATTGCCCGCCGGGCGGGTACTCTGCTACTTGATTCGATTTCGGTGAAGATCAGCATCCGAATCTGGATACGAGAATTAAAAATGTTTTTAAAGTGATTCGTCACCATTAAAAGATGGACCAAAAAACTATCCTGTATTTCTAAAAAATAATTTAAAAATAAAAATTTTCAAATAATAATCAATAAGTTTTAAAAAAATTAAATTACATTTCTAGCACGATATCTCAACAACGTGTGCACGAGTTCTGAGAAAACTTTGTGGACAGATTGGGTGGATGATGGAAAGACTGTGGACACAGTACATCTAGACTTTAAGAAGGCATTTGATAAGGTACCACATCGGAGGTTGTTAGCCAAAGTGAGGGCTTGTGGAGTGTCTGGTCAGGTAGCTAATTGGATTCCAAACTGGCTTAGTGGTAGGAAGCAAAGAGTGACTGTGAGTGGGAGGATGTCTTGCTGGGAGGATGTAAGTAGCGGGGTACCTCAGGGATCAGTACTCGGACCATTACTATTCATTATTTACATCAACGATTTGGATAATGGGGTAAAGATTAAGCTTTCCAAATTTGCAGATGACACAAAGCTTGGCGTAAGGTGGATAGCAGAGGGGTGGTTGATCAGATTCAGGAAAGTGTTTATACTTGTGTAGATTGGGCAAAATATTGGCAGATGGAATTTAACCTGAGCAAGTGTAATGTGATGGGGATGGGAAAGAACAATGAAAATAGAGATTACAGGATGTGAGGGGTAATTTTGGAGCGTGTCTCACAGGAGAAGGATCTGAGGGTGTTAATAGATACGGAAGGTAAGCAGGCAGCACAGGGCCAGGCAGCTCCAGGTAAAGCAAATAGGGTTTTAGGCTGAAAAGGAGGGGGATCAATTATAAATCAAGAGGTGGTGTTAATATTGTACAGGAATTTAGTGACGGCCACATCTAGAATATTGTGTGCAGTTTTGGTCACCACAGTTCCGAAAGGACATAGATGCCAGAGAGAGGGTTTCAGCACAGGGCTACTAGATTGATTCCGGACCTAGCTGGGCTCAGCTATGAGGAGCGGCTGAAGGAGACGGGGCTTTATACACGAGAAAAGGAGGTGGTTACGAAGATATATGATCGAGATGTTTGAGATAATAAAAGGTAAGATAAAATAAAGTGAAGATGAATTATTCAACAGAGTAGACAGTGATAGAACCAGGGGCTATAGCCTGAGAGTACAGAAGAGGAGAGTTATGATGGTAATAAGGCAGGGGACTTTCACTCAGAGAGTAGTTAATGCATGGAATGGTCTCCCTGGAAAGGTCGTGGCAGCAGAAACAGTAGATACGTTTAAATTAGAATTAGATAGGTACCTGTAAGTTATGGAGATAGAGGGGTATGGGGATGTTGACAGGAGTTTTAGGTAGTTTGAGCATTGATGGGTGATTGTGTGCATGTGAACCGAGTGCTGTTGGTGGGCATCTTGCCAAGTGGGGTTGTGTGGTTGATGTTGTGTGTTTTTCACCAAGCCCATGCCCCCCTCCCCTGAGGGTAAGAAAAGAAAAAGAAAAAAAAAATACAAAAAATAAAAAAATATAAAAAACGAAAAACAAACAAACAAACCCCCCAAAAAAATGTCATCAATTAAAAACATTTTTTGCATTTTCTTCCTTGGATCTCGTGTTGATAAATAAGTACGGTGTTCACGCAGGCATGATGGGCTGAATGGCCATGATGGGCTGACTGATGGGCCATGATCACGCAAGCATGATGGGCTGACACAAATGGCTGTGTCTGATTTCCTTGTAACCCATGTCTCATCCTGTGTGCCAATCCGCTGTAGGAAATCATCTGGATCTGCATGAAAACGGTCCAACAGCTCATGGGAAATGTCCGGACGAGCTCCTTTCTGGTCCATTGTCAGCATTTGAGGAACACACCGTGCCGACACCTAGCTTTGCCGTGCCCAATTTGTCTGTGAGGCTTAATTGAGCTACAGCCTGGTGTTGGCTTAGTTGAGCTACAGCCTGGTGTTGGCTTAGTCGATTTCTAAACATTTAAACAATGGAAGGTGAGCTATCTAGGGAACAAGCACTTATCGACATAGCTGACTAAAGGAACCTGTATGTTGTGTGCAATCGAATTCCAAATTCGTAACACTACCCCCTCCCCTTTTTACAGACTCGTCCCGAGTCGTCAAATCGGGTGGCGGCTTGGGATCCTAGAGTCCTGAGTTCAAGCCCCGTTGGCCGCTGAATTAATACACCAGGAGGTTGACTCAGCCTGTCATCCTTCCAAGGTCGGCAAAATGAGTACCAGTGCACTGGTAAGGGGGACACTGCATCAGCGGCATAGCCGCGTCCCAACCAATGATGCAACCAGCAGCCACAGGCTGCACTCGATAGAGAGAGAGAATTGAGCGACACATACCTGATGGTTGCTGGTCTGTCTTTCATCACTACCTCGTGCACCTGGTCCACCATTTCTGGTATTGCCATCTCAATAGAACGACCTGATCTGTGTTCATCTTCGGTGCTTGTTCTGCCACGCTTGAACTCAGCTACCCAGTTCTTTACCACGGAATATAAAGGATCACCTTCCCCCAATGCCACTGCCATATCCATGTGTATTTGCTTGGGAGGAAAGCCTTTCTTGTGCAGGTATTTTATCACAGCTCGGAGCTCCGATGTCTGCATTTTCGCTGAATTTAGGGGGGTTCCCTATTTTGAGTCCATGCTCTGGAAAATCTGCAGGGGGAAAAATATGGGATTAGCAAGACAAGTCATAATAGCAAGGACAGATCTTTATACTCCACAATTTTCGTCATCCTACCATGTCTACAAGTAGGTTGGGCCACAAACTGATCACCCCTCACATTTAGGTTGTGGGAGCTGTGATGATCCCACGGTGTCTTTCGAAAGTACGAGGTAATTGTGTGCCGGTACCTTAGCCAGCTTCCCCACTTTTGGTAATTTTATGTTTCATTAGCAATACCTGCAGTAGGTGGGAGTGTTGTTGTGTAATTAAAACCATCCTGAAGTTGTGCTTGTCTTATCCCCAAATCTGGTTCCGCTCAGTCTGAGATTTACTTCTGATATCCCATGTCATGAGTGTATCTCATTTGGACCTGTCCAGACTCAAACAGGGCAGGAGACTTTAGTGAACCAATTTGCTGCTTTGGTACTTCAACACAACCCTTTACCAAATTCCAGGAATTCACAACCGGGACTAAACTCTGTGCAGAGCGTTGGTGCTGCCTAAGCAGTCTCCTTGGCTATTGGACACAATCCTGGACGGGTCGCCACTCCGACGCAGGATACCAGCATGCTGGCACTCATTTTGCCGACCTCGGAAGGATGACAGACAGAGTCAACCCCACCTGGTATTAAGTCAACAGCCGAGTGGGATTTGAACTCAGGATCCTAGGATCATAAACCCACCACCCTAACCATGAAGCCAACACCAGGCACAATCAGGTACGAGGTAAAGGTTTCATTACAGACAGGTTGTTGGGCGTTGGCTCTGTTTCACACATCCCTTGGTAATGCCACGTGGAGAGGTCTCTACATCATCGTTTCTCTTCGAGCACACTCCTCATCAACTGTACCTACCAACCCCAAGCTTTCCAACAACCCAAGCTTTATCGCTTTAACAACCCCAAGCTTTTCAATAATCAACTCCTCATATAAATATGAACCCACAGCTTTCCAATAACCCACTCTTTATTGGTTTACCAACCCCAAGCTTTCCAATTCTGCTCGCTAACAGTAACTCACTCTTGCCCATGGTACGAGAACTCAAAGTGTAGATAGTGTGAGTCACAAAGATCGTTGTTGTCGTCATTGTTCTATACAGGACAAAACTGCGGGTTAGCATCAGTTCTTGCAGGGGTGCGTCTGTGCCGTTGATGCAGTGCCTTCTGTAGGTTAGGGCTTGGAATATGGAACTTATTTGGGGTGCCGGCGATAGCTCGCTCACTCTTGGTGATGGACACCGTGGGATATTTAACATCCACCAACTAACACCAGTAGACGGGACATCCAGCTTAATGTCCATCCGAGGGACGGCACACACGTTGATGAATCACCCTGCCTGTGAAACACCGGGATGACAGTTTATAGCTGGGTCGGGATTCAAACCCAAGCTAGACAGCTTAGAGGCGGGTACGCATACATTTAGGCTATCTGACAGCACAAACCTGGCAACACAATCACAAATGGGTGTAAACTGTGAAAGTTTTTTTTTTATGACTTCAAAACACACTTTGTTATCATCGCATTTTTACAGCTCATGATAATGAAAGGTCTTTATGTTATTATGCAGAAATGTGTGTGTGTGTGTTTATGATATCTTTGAACTGTTGTTGCTGACGATCGCAATTGTGCGATCAAGTTTATGAATGAGTTTACAAATCTTGGATCTGTAATCAGAGCATCAGCCAATGTGGACCCTCATATCAACAGGCAGGTTGTGTAGAGAAAAACCTGTTTGTCAAGACCAAATGCAAAGTGTACCAGGCCTGCGTGCTGTCAGTGATCTTGTATCGTTCAGAATTCTGGACACCCATCAGGAAACATCTCAAGGAACTGAATCCATTTCACCACAATGCATCCATACCATTCATGGTATCTTCAATGGTCAGAGCGCAGGAGATCGTGAGAACTGAGGCAACGTTGGGTCAGATGGTCGGACTGGTCAGACCCAATGGTTAGAGCAGAGAAGATCGTAAGAACTGAGGAAACGTTTCCCGGGGCAAAAATGATGGACACAACAGGGACTTTCAGGACCTCACACGACAGGGAACTTTCGGGAGGGAAAGCAGGGAATTTGAAGCAGGTGGGTTTTGGGTGGATTAACGGGGGTAGAAAAGAATGGGATTGGAGAGAGTGTGGGAGTTTGTTCCAAAGGCAGGAAAAGAGGAATGGAAGAATGAAAGACGACCAACCTGGCTGTGGTGAGAGATTGAGAGACCCAAAAACTCAACCTCATCACAGGAGATACCAATGATCCTAAAGGCCTTGGTTTCCATAGTGAGAGGCTGAGAAAGGTGAGAGGTGGGAGTACCAGCCCAGAGGGGAGGGCAGTACTAAATCAGGCTGTAGACGAAAGCTTTGTATGTGGTCAGGAGCTCAGGTGGGCTGAGGAAGGACTTTGTACAACAGAGGATGACCAGTTGGCGACTGGCTTTGGAGGCCAGTTTGGAAGTGTGGGTTACCTAGGAAAGATCATGGCAGATAGTAAGACCCAGAAGTTTGAATGAAAAGGACTTTCTTCAAGAGGATTGTTGAGAAAGTTAATGGGGGCGGGGGGGGGGGGGGGTGTTCCAGACGGTCCTTTCAAGAGAGACATAGTGAGAGTGTGAGATTTGTCCGGATTGAAAGACATGTTCCACGTGTTGGACCAGTTTGTGATTCTACCCAGATCTGCAGAGAGCGAAGAAGCTGCTGCTTGCCTGTCTGAGGGATGACAGATGGTATGGCAGAGGGTAGAGTCATCAGCAAAGATATAAAGAGGATTTTCCAGAGAGTCGGAGAGATCATTGATGAAAATGAGAAAAAGAACTAGGGCCAAGAATGCTACCTTGAGGAACTCCAACTAGGACATGAAGAGGGATGAGAGAAACTCCATTTAGGGGGCACAGCCGGTGACTGCGACAGGAAGATGAAAGTCTGCGAGCCATGAGTGGAGATGGCCTTGGATACCATTGGAGGAGAGTTTAGTGAGCAGGGCAGGGTGCCAGACCATGTCAAAACCACGCGATATGTCTAGGGATACGGCTCTGATTTCATGTCCGGCATTGAGGGCCTTCATCCATTGTTGGGAGAGCAGACTCGCCTGGGGCACTGATCAACCACAGACTCGAGCGTGGCATAGAATGCGTTCTTTACGGTGAGATCACTCGCCTCAGTTGGAGCATATACAGAAAACCAGGGAAATGACACCCAAGGAGTGATGAATCCTTCGTCTCACAATACGCTCGTTGACCGGTGTTACCTCAATTATCATTGGAGTCAGCCTATTGGACACAGCTACAGCAACTCCTTGGGCATGGTAACCATCAGAGCACCCAGACCAATAGAGGTGTAACCACTCGCCATGATCTTGTTGCAATCCGGTGTCCGAACCTTAAAGAGTGCTTCAATACTGATGTGCAAACGCTTGTGCTCAGATGATAACAGAGACTGGTGATCATCCTCTCTTCGGGATAGGACATTCCAGGCACCCACCCAAAGGGACCGCCTCAGGATAACCCAAGGAGACCGCGGTCTTGTGGATGACACCTCAGCACCACCCCCAAACACTCTCCTGCAATCTGACCCGGGAATGTTACCCCGTGGTTTCCCTCCTATCATCAAAGATTGGGGGTCCCGAAGGCTTTGCCCCAATCCCTTCATCCGGCGAGTTGCCCTGCGAAGGGAAGCTGCACAAGAGGTACTCCCACGGAGTGGGTTTTCAGATTTTTTTTATGCTTCTGGAATGTTTTTGCGGAATGAAGGGTTTTACGATGGCCGGAGTGCAAATCCTGCCACCAACCTCCTAATAAGAAGAACCCAACTGCAAGAGGACGTCCGCAGACACAGTCAGGCACTAGATATGGATGGCCGTTGGCTCACAAGGAACTCCTCCGCCCATTTTCTGTGCACTACCCTTACTCCCCACACCCCCAGGAATACTAATGGCTTCAGCTTCCCCTCCACTCCCACCTCATGTTTATATGTGTGTTGTACCATCCGCCAAACAGTGATGACTTCATTTGCATCTCGCTCTCCAAAAACATGGACCAACTTCTATCCTCTCATCCCAACTTTCTCTTCCTCATATGTCGTGACTTCAATTGTCATCATAGCCACACCTCACATTGGGTGTGAGCACCTCTCTCACTGCCATGGCACTTCAGCAAAAGACTTCTGTGACACATTGGGACTGGCACAATCTGTCAACTTCCCAACCGGATCTCAAGCAACGGTACTCCATCTCTTCTAGATCTGATTTTGACAAATTTCCCTGAAAATATCTGTCTTCCTCCGCTCCAATCGGTTCATCTGACTACATACTTATGAAAGTAGACATCTCTCTGGATGTTATTAGGGAACCACCTCAGCACCATCGAGTCTGACACATTCACTCAGTCCGACTGGCAGGGTCTTCAAACAGCCATCAAACTTCCAGACTGGTCTCCCATCTCTACTTTCTCTGATATCAACTCTCAAACCTCTCTCCCTCCTCCAAATCCTGGTGGCATCTAGTTAAGTCTGTTTCTGGTGTGTGTTCCCCCTCCATCCCCTCCCTTACCTCAAATGACTGCACAGCTAACACCGCACATGAAAAGGCTGAATGCCTTAACGCCGTGTTTGCATCTAAATCTTGTGTCCAAAACCCAACACTTTCTGTACCCACCTGACCCAGTCACACCCAGCTGTCCCTGGACTCTGTGTCCTTTTCTTCTGACAAAGCGGAGAGCTTGCTGTCAAACCTCGACTCAGATTCCGCAACCGGTCCAGACAGCATCAGCCCACATGGCCTAAAACCTGCTCCTCTGCTCTTGCTCACCCTCTCTCTGTTCTATTCACCCTCTCATTTGCTCAAGGTCATCTGCCATCTGCTTGTAAATCAGCAAACATTACCGTTCTGCATTAAAAAGGTCCAAAAACAGATCCCTGCAACTACAGACCAATCAGCCTTCTCCCAATCATCAGCAAGGTTATGGAATCCATCATCGCTTCAGACATTAAATCCTTCCTCTTCTCCAATGGCTTGATTTCCGATCATCAATTTGGTTTCAGAGCAGGTCACTCTACCTGGGACATGCTGCCTCT
>CM068958.1:17138066-17145566 GCA_035128595.1 Eptatretus atami | reverse complement strand
TAGTGGTAGGAAGCAAAGAGTGACTGTGAGTGGGAGGATGTCTTGCTGGGAGGATGTAAGTAGCGGGGTACCTCAGGGATCAGTACTCGGACCATTACTATTCATTATTTACATCAACGATTTGGATAATGGGGTAAAGATTAAGCTTTCCAAATTTGCAGATGACACAAAGCTTGGCGTAAGGTGGATAGCAGAGGGGTGGTGATCAGATTCAGGAAAGTGTTTATACTTGTGTAGATTGGGCAATATTGGCAGATGGAATTTAAACTGAGCAAGTGTAATGTGATGGGGATGGGAAAGAACAATGAAAATAGAGATTACAGGATGTGAGGGGTAATTTTGGAGCGTGTCTCACAGGAGAAGGATCTGAGGGTGTTAATAGATACGGAAGGTAAGCAGGCAGCACAGGGCCAGGCAGCTCCAGGTAAAGCAAATAGGGTTTTAGGCTGAAAAGGAGGGGGATCAATTATAAATCAAGAGGTGGTGTTAATATTGTACAGGAATTTAGTGACGGCCACATCTAGAATATTGTGTGCAGTTTGGTCACCACAGTTCCGAAAGGACATAGATGCCAGAGAGAGGGTTTCAGCACAGGCTACTAGATTGATTCCGGACCTAGCTGGGCTCAGCTATGAGGAGGCGGCTGAAGGAGACGGGGCTTTATACACGAGAAAGGAGGTGGTTACGAAGATATATGATCGAGATGTTTAGATAATAAAAGGTAGAGATAAAATAAGTGAAGATGAATTATTCAACAGAGTAGACAGTGATAGAACCAGGGCTATAGCCTGAGAGTACAGAAGAGGAGAGTTATGATGGTAATAAGGCAGGGACTTTCACTCAGAGAGTAGTTAATGCATGGAATGGTCTCCCTGGAAAGGTCGTGGCAGCAGAAACAGTAGATACGTTTAAATTAGAATTAGATAGGTACCTGTAAGTTATGGAGATAGAGGGGTATGGGGATGTTGACAGGAGTTTTAGGTAGTTTGAGCATTGATGGGTGATTGTGTGCATGTGAACCGAGTGCTGTTGGTGGGCATCTTGCCAAGTGGGGTTGTGTGGTTGATGTTGTGTGTTTTTCACCAAGCCCATGCCCCCTCCCCTGAGGGTAAGAAAAAGAAAAAGAAAAAAAAAATACAAAAAAATAAAAAATATAAAAAACGAAAAACAAACAAACAAACCCCCCAAAAAAATGTCATCAATATAAAAACATTTTTTGCATTTTCTTCCTTGGATCTCGTGTTGATAAATAAGTACGGTGTTCACGCAGGCATGATGGGCTGAATGGCCATGATGGGCTGACTGATGGGCCATGATCACGCAAGCATGATGGGCTGACACAAATGGCTGTGTCTGATTTCCTTGTAACCCATGTCTCATCCTGTGTGCCAATCCGCTGTAGGAAATCATCTGGATCTGCATGAAAACGGTCCAACAGCTCATGGGAAATGTCCGGACGAGCTCCTTTCTGGTCCATTGTCAGCATTTGAGGAACACACCGTGCCGACACCTAGCTTTGCCGTGCCCAATTTGTCTGTGAGGCTTAATTGAGCTACAGCCTGGTGTTGGCTTAGTTGAGCTACAGCCTGGTGTTGGCTTAGTCGATTTCTAAACATTATAAACAATGGAAGGTGAGCTATCTAGGGAACAAGCACTTATCGACATGCTGACTAAAGGAACCTGTATGTTGTGTGAATCGAATTCCAAATTCGTAACACTACCCCCTCCCCTTTTTACAGACTCGTCCCGAGTCGTCAAATCGGGTGGCGGCTTGGGATCCTAGAGTCCTGAGTTCAAGCCCCGTTGGCCGCTGAATTAATACACCAGGAGGTTGACTCAGCCTGTCATCCTTCCAAGGTCGGCAAAATGAGTACCAGTGCACTGGTAAGGGGGACACTGCATCAGCGGCATAGCCGCGTCCCAACCAATGATGCAACCAGCAGCCACAGGCTGCACTCGATAGAGAGAGAGAATTGAGCGACACATACCTGATGGTTGCTGGTCTGTCTTTCATCACTACCTCGTGCACCTGGTCCACCATTTCTGGTATGCCATCTCAATAGAACGACCTGATCTGTGTTCATCTTCGGTGCTTGTTCTGCCACGCTTGAACTCAGCTACCCAGTTTTACCACGGAATATAAAGGATCACCTTCCCCAATGCCACTGCCATATCCATGTGTATTTGCTTGGGAGGAAAGCCTTTCTTGTGCAGGTATTTTATCACAGCTCGGAGCTCCGATGTCTGCATTTTCGCTGAATTTAGGGGGGTTCCCTATTTTGAGTCCATGCTCTGGAAAATCTGCAGGGGGAAAAATATGGGATTAGCAAGACAAGTCATAATAGCAAGGACAGATCTTTATACTCCACAATTTTCGTCATCCTACCATGTCTACAAGTAGGTTGGGCCACAAAACTGATCACCCCTCACATTTAGGTTGTGGGAGCTGTGATGATCCCACGGTGTCTTTCGAAAGTACGAGGTAATTGTGTGCCGGTACCTTAGCCAGCTTCCCCACTTTTGGTAATTTTATGTTTCATTAGCAATACCTGCAGTAGGTGGGAGTGTTGTTGTGTAATTAAAACCATCCTGAAGTTGTGCTTGTCTTATCCCCAAATCTGGTTCCGCTCAGTCTGAGATTTACTTCTGATATCCCATGTCATGAGTGTATCTCATTTGGACCTGTCCAGACTCAAACAGGGCAGGAGACTTTAGTGAACCAATTTGCTGCTTTGGTACTTCAACACAACCCTTTACCAAATTCCAGGAATTCACAACCGGGACTAAACTCTGTGCAGAGCGTTGGTGCTGCCTAAGCAGTCTCCTTGGCTATTGGACACAATCCTGGACGGGTCGCCACTCCGACGCAGGATACCAGCAAGCTGGCACTCATTTTGCCGACCTCGGAAGGATGACAGACAGAGTCAACCCCACCTGGTATTAAGTCAACAGCCGAGTGGGATTTGAACTCAGGATCCTAGGATCATAAACCCACCACCCTAACCATGAAGCCAACACCAAGGCACAATCAGGTACGAGGTAAAGGTTTCATTACAGACAGGTTGTTGGGCGTTGGCTCTGTTTCACACATCCCTTGGTAATGCCACGTGGAGAGGTCTCTACATCATCGTTTCTCTTCGAGCACACTCCTCATCAACTGTACCTACCAACCCCAAGCTTTCCAACAACCCAAGCTTTATCGCTTTAACAACCCCAAGCTTTTCAATAATCAACTCCTCATATAAATATGAACCCACAGCTTTCCAATAACCCACTCTTTATTGGTTTACCAACCCCAAGCTTTCCAATTCTGCTCGCTAACAGTAACTCACTCTTGCCCATGGTACGAGAACTCAAAGTGTAGATAGTGTGAGTCACAAAGATCGTTGTTGTCGTCATTGTTCTATACAGGACAAAACTGCGGGTTAGCATCAGTTTTGCAGGGGTGCGTCTGTGCCGTTGATGCAGTGCCTTCTGTAGGTTAGGGCTTGGAATATGGAACTTATTTGGGGTGCCGGCGATAGCTCGCTCACTCTTGGTGATGGACACCGTGGGATATTTAACATCCACCAACTAACACCAGTAGACGGGACATCCAGCTTAATGTCCATCCGAGGGACGGCACACACGTTGATGAATCACCCTGCCTGTGAAACACCGGGATGACAGTTTATAGCTGGGTCGGGATTCAAACCCAAGCTAGACAGCTTAGAGGCGGGTACGCATACATTTAGGCTATCTGACAGCACAAACCTGGCAACACAATCACAAATGGGTGTAAACTGTGAAAGTTTTTTTTTTTATGACTTCAAAACACACTTTGTTATCATCGCATTTTTACAGCTCATGATAATGAAAGGTCTTTATGTTATTATGCAGAAATGTGTGTGTGTGTGTGTGTGTGTATGATATCTTTGAACTGTTGTTGCTGACGATCGCAATAGTGCGATCAAGTTTATGAATGAGTTTACAAATCTTGGATCTGTAATCAGAGCATTAGCCAATGTGGACCCTCATATCAACAGGCAGGTTGTGCAGGATTTCTAGGTTTTGTAGAGAAAAAACCTGTTTGTCAAGACCAAATGCAAAGTGTACCAGGCCTGCGTGCTGTCAGTGATCTTGTATCGTTCAGAATTCTGGGACACCCATCAGGAAACATCTCAAGGAACTGAATCCATTTCACCACAATGCATCCATACCATTCATGGTATCTTCAATGGTCAAGCGCAGGAGATCGTGAGAACTGAGGCAACGTTGGGTCAGATGGTCGGACTGGTCAGACCCAATGGTTAGAGCAGAGAAGATCGTAAGAACTGAGGAACGTTTCCCGGGGCAAAAATGATGGACACAACAGGGACTTTCAGGACCTCACACGACAGGGAACTTTCGGGAGGGAAAGCAGGGAATTTGAAGCAGGTGGGTTTTGGGTGGATTAACGGGGGTAGAAAAGAATGGGATTGGAGAGAGTGTGGGAGTTTGTTCCAAAGGCAGGAAAGAGGAATGGAAGAATGAAAGACGACCAACCTGGCTGTGGTGAGAGATTGAGAGACCAAAACTCAACCTCATCACAGGAGATACCAATGATCCTAAAGGCCTTGGTTTCCATAGTGAGAGGCTGAGAAAGGTGAGAGGTGGGAGTACCAGCCCAGAGGGAGGGCAGTACTAAATCAGGCTGTAGACGAAAGCTTTGTATGTGGTCAGGAGCTCAGGTGGGCTGAGGAAGGACTTTGTACAACAGAGGATGACCAGTTGGCGACTGGCTTTGGAGGCCAGTTTGGAAGTGTGGGTTACCTAGGAAAGATCATGGCAGATAGTAAGACCCAGAAGTTTGAATGAAAGGACTTCTTCAAGAGGATTGTTGAGAAAGTTAATGGGGGCGGGGGGGGGGGGGGTGTTCCAGACGGTCCTTTCAGAGAGACATAGTGAGAGTGTGAGATTTGTCCGGATTGAAAGACATGTTCCACGTGTTGGACCAGTTTGTGATTCTACCCAGATCTGCAGAGAGCGAAGAAGCTGTGCTTGCCTGTCTGAGGGATGACAGATGGTATGGCAGAGGGTAGAGTCATCAGCAAAGATATAAAGAGGATTTTCCAGAGAGTCGGAGAGATCATTGATGAAAATGAGAAAAAGAACAGGGCCAAGAATGCTACCTTGAGGAACTCCAACTAGGACATGAAGAGGGATGAGAGAAACTCCATTTAGGGCCACACGGTGACTGCGACAGGAGAGGAAGTCTGCGAGCCATGAGTGGAGATGGCCTTGGATACCATTGGAGGAGAGTTTAGTGAGCAGGGCAGGGTGCCAGACCATGTCAAAAACCACGCGATATGTCTAGGGATACGGCTCTGATTTCATGTCCGGCATTGAGGGCCTTCATCCATTGTTGGGAGAGCAGAGCAGCATGTCCCAGGTAGAGTGACCTGCTCTGAAACCAAATTGATGATCGGAAATCAAGCCATTGGAGAAGAGGAAGGATTTAATGTCTGAAGCGATGATGGATTCCATAACCTTGCTGATGATTGGGAGAAGGCTGATTGGTCTGTAGTTGCAGGGATCTGTTTTTGGACCTTTTTAATGCAGAACGGTAATGTTTGCTGATTTACAAGCAGATGGCAGATGACCTTGAGCAAATGAGAGGGTGAATAGAACAGAGAGAGGGTGAGCAAGAGCAGAGGAGCAGGTTTTAGGCCATGTGGGCTGATGCTGTCTGGACGGTTGCGGAATCTGAGTCGAGGTTTGACAGCAAGCTCTCCGCTTTGTCAGAAGAAAAGGACACAGAGTCCAGGGACAGCTGGGTGTGACTGGGTCAGGTGGGTACAGAAAGTGTTGGTTTTGGACACAAGATTTAGATGCAAACACGGCGTTAAGGCATTCAGCCTTTTCATGTGCGGTGTTAGCTGTGCAGTCATTTGAGGTAAGGGAGGGGATGGAGGGGGAACACACACCAGAAACAGACTTAACTAGATGCCACCAGGATTTGGAGGAGGGAGAGAGGTTTGAGAGTTGATATCAGAGAAAGTAGAGATGGGAGACCAGTCTGGAAGTTTGATGGCTGTTTGAAGACCCTGCCAGTCGGACTGAGTGAAGTGTCAGACTCGATGGTGCTGAGGTGGTTCCCTAATAACATCCAGAGAGATGTCTACTTTCATAAGTATGTAGTCAGATGAACCGATTGGAGCGGAGGAAGAACAGATATTTTCAGGGAAATTTGTCAAAATCAGATCTAGAAGAGATGGAGTACCGTTGCTTGAGATCCGGTTGGGAAGTTGACAGATTGTGCCAGTCCCAATGTGTCACAGAAGTCTTTTGCTGAAGTGCCATGGCAGGTGAGAGAGGTGCTCACACCCATGTGAGGTGTGGCTATGATGACAATTGAAGTCACGACATATGAGGAAGAGAAAGTTGGGATGAGAGGATAGAAGTTGGTCCATGTTTTTGGAGAGCGAGATGCAAATGAAGTCATCACTGTTTGGCGGATGGTACAACACACATATAAACATGAGGTGGGAGTGGAGGGGAAGCTGAAGCCATTAGTATTCCTGGGGGTGTGGGGAGTAAGGGTAGTGCACAGAAAATGGGCGGAGGAGTTCCTTGTGAGCCAACGGCATCCATATCTAGTGCCTGACTGTGTCTGCGGACGTCCTCTTGCAGTTGGGTACTTCTTATTAGGAGGTTGGTGGCAGGATTTGCACTCCGGCCATCGTAAAACCCTTCATTCGCAAAACATTCCAGAAGCATAAAAAAAAATCTGAAAACCACTCCGTGGGAGTACCTCTTGTGCAGCTTCCCTTCGCAGGGCAACTCGCCGGATGAAGGGATTGGGGCAAAGCCTTCGGGACCCCAATCTTTGATGATAGGAGGGAAACCACGGGTAACATTCCCGGGTCAGATTGCAGGAGAGTGTGTTGGGGGTGGTGCTGAGGTGTCATCCACAAGACCGCGGTCTCCTTGGGTTATCCTGAGGCGGTCCCTTTGGGTGGGTGCCTGGAATGTCCTATCCCGAAGAGAGGATGATCACCAGTCTCTGTTATCATCTGAGCACAAGCGTTTGCACATCAGTATTGAAGCACTCTTTAAGGTTCGGACACCGGATTGCAACAAGATCATGGCGAGTGGTTACACCTCTATTGGTCTGGGTGCTCTGATGGTTACCATGCCCAAGGAGTTGCTGTAGCTGTGTCCAATAGGCTGACTCCAATGATAATTGAGGTAACACCGGTCAACGAGCGTATTGTGAGACGAAGGATTCATCACTCCTTGGGTGTCATTTCCCTGGTTTCTGTATATGCTCCAACTGAGGCGAGTGATCTCACCTAAAGAACGCATTCTATGGGGCTAACGGCATGGCTGGACGTCTGTGGTTGATCAGTGCCCCAGGCGAGATACACTTCTAGTCTTGGGGGATTTCAATGCATTGACTGGAACTGACGGGGCTGATTATGAGACGTGTGTTGGTCCCCATGGTTCTGGAAATGTGAACCAGAATAGCACTAAGTTCCT
>CM068958.1:17120403-17137859 GCA_035128595.1 Eptatretus atami | reverse complement strand
ATTTTACTGACCACCAGCTTGTTGTAGCAACTCTTAAGTTGCACCTTAAATTCAGGAGAATGGTACCATCCCAGCCGAGGCTGGATGTTGGCAAGCTCAAGGATGATAGGGTTGCTGAGGAGTTTGCGAACAGGCTGAGTGGAGATTTGGGGGATCTGGGTGCTTTGGGGGATCCTGACGAGTTGTGGAGTGCCTTCAATACCACCGCTCCTTGATGTTGCCAGTAGATGTCTTGGAACTCACCGCAGGGCAAAGAAGAATGTTGTCTCTCAACGGACACTGGATACCATTGCCCAGAGTCGCACTGCCAGGCTGAATGGCAGAGCTGAGCTGTTCAGGGAGCTGAGGCATAAAAGTATACGTGCACTAAGGGTGGACAAGGAGGCCTATGTGCGAGGAACCTATGAGGGGTAGAGCATCACCTGTGGTCAAGTGATTCTAGTCCTGCTTACGGGGAATTCACGCATTCTGTTCGTCCAAGCCAATCCCTCGGTGTACTGCAATTGGAAGCAGAGGGTGGTGGTCTCTTGACAGAGGAGTCCGAAGTGAAGGCCCGCTGGGCCGGTACTTTGAGCGGTTGTACCAGGGCTGATTCCCCCAGCTGACAAGATGTACATCAGGCGGTGTTACAATCTCTATTGCTGATCTTCCAATCAACTGTGGCCCACCTTCATTTGTGCAAACACAGGCTGTGCAAGCCGGTTGAAATGGGGGAAAGCTCCAGGGTTCTGTGGCATCCATGCTGAACTTCTCAAGGCTGGTGGAAATGCTGCACTCGTGTCGTTGCATGCAGTTCTGTGCTCTGCCTGGAACACGGGCATCATCCCAACTGACTGGAAGAGGGGCCCTCTCTGGAAAGGGAAGGGTGATCGCCAGGACTGCAACAACTGCCGAGCAGTGACGCCGCTCTCAGTGCTGGGCAAGTTTTTGCTCGGATAATTCTTGATAGGTTCACCACCGTCTGCTTGAGCACCAGAGTCCAGAGCAGTCAGGCTTTACACCAAAGAGGTCAACGATTGACCGTATCCTTGCTCTTTGGGTCCTCACCGAACACAGACGAGAGTTTTGGCAGGGGCTGCTTGCAGCCGATGTTGATCTCTGTAAAGCATTTGATTCAGTGAATTTGGATGCCGTTTGGAGGATTCTTGCTCTTCGTGGGGTGCCACAAAAACTGATCGATCTGATGTCTGAACTTTACTGTGGTACTGAGAGTGCTGTGAGATGTGGTGGTACCATCTCTGACTTATTTCCTGTTGTTACTGGAGTTCGTCAGGGGTGTGAACTGGGCCCCCACACTTTTCAGCACTTGTATGGACTGGATTCTAGGAAGATGTTAGAGAGCTCAAGCTGCGGTGCGATCGTTTGGGAATGTCAAGATCTCTGACCTTGAGTTCGCAGATGATGCAGTCATCTTTGCTGAGACTCCAGATTATCTTTTTGGGGGCCCTCGAGGTGCTGAATGAGGAGTTGGAGCCGCTGGGATTACGGGTTTCCTGGGTCAAAACTAAGATCCAGGCTTTCAATGACATCTGGATGCTGCTATCCTGTCTGTACCTGTTTGTGGTGAGGATGTTCAGGTCGCAGAGAGATTCACTTACCTTGGCAGTGATATTCATGTTCTTCTGGCTGTGAGCCAGAGGTCAACAGACGTCTGGTCGGGCCTGGGGAGTCATGGATTCACATTATCATGGGGTGTGGTGCTGTTGGTACCTGTGTGGGAGGACGAAAGTCCGAGTCTTTCAGGTACTTGGTGCTTCCAGTCTTGCTCTATGGATGTGAGACTTGGACTCTGACCAGGATCTGAGACGGCGACTTAATGCCTTTGGTACCAGGTCTCTTCGGAGAATCCTTGGCTATCGCTGGTCAGACTTTTGTCCAACGAGTGGTTTCTGAGAGAGACTCAAATGAGATTTGTTACCTGCATAGTCCGTGAGCATCAGCTGGCTGTATGGACATTGTGGCTCATTTTCCTGACGCTGATCCTGCTCATCAGATTATCTCAGCGAGAGAGCCTCGTGAGTGGAGGAAGCCAATGGGTCGACCACGTGCTTCGTGGTTGTAGCAGGTTGATCAGCATCTCAAGGATATGGGATGGGCAGGCATCTG
This sequence comes from Eptatretus atami, assembly GCA_035128595.1. NCBI lineage: Eukaryota > Metazoa > Chordata > Myxini > Myxiniformes > Myxinidae > Eptatretus > Eptatretus atami. The sequence continues at coordinate 17,135,753 of CM068958.1, read as the reverse complement.
CATGTGGGATGGCCAGACGGAGGCCCCTGGAGTTCCGGCGGAAAGTGGATGCAGAGACGCGCTGCTCTGGCGCATGCTCCCATACGTGATCCTGACCTGATGGAGAATGAGGAATGGAGTCTTTGATGAAGAGAGCAACACCGCCATCAGGACGAGGCTCAGGTCTATCATATCAGAGAGGCGAGTAAAATGGGAGAGATACTTGGGAGTCAGAGATGTCTTGAAGGACGAAAATTTCTGAAAAGCAGATTATGTCTGATTTGGCTGTGGCAACCTGTATGGAAAGACGTCAGGTTTGAGTCCACCACTGTTAAGGAAGAAGGAGGAAGGAGGCTTTGGGTGCAGGGAGGGGGGGGTAGGACTAGGGGGAGGGGAAGGTTAAGGAGAGTTGTTGAAAGGTTGTGTGGGGTTGCAGAAGAGCTAGGGGAGAGGCCGGATGAGGAGGAGAAAAGGCTCTGTGTTGCTGGCTGAGGTACAATGGGGAGTTATGAGAGGGTGCAGAAGGCAGCTGAAGATTGGAGTCGGTGGAGTGATGAGATGGAGGAGAGAGGGCAGGGGAAGGAGGCAGCTTTTGGATGTGGAGGGGGTAACTTTGAGAATGGGAGTGAGGGAGGTGTGTGGAGGAGAAGGTGTAGTGGGAAAGTTGAGGGAGAAGGGTGAGGGGGGAATTTTTGAGTAAGGTGAGAGGGAAGCTTGGAGGGGGAAGAGTGTGAAAGTTTCTTTGAGAGGGAGGGGAGACAATAAGAGCAGGCACAGCCAAGAGAGTGGGAGGGCGATGGGAGAGTAGGGAGAGGGGAAAGATGAGACTTGGTGGTGGTATGGTGAAGAGGGGAGTGGGTGCGGGGAGGTCCAAGATTTGAGGGGTTGGAAGAGGGGGAGGTGAGATGAGATGAGGAAAAGGAGGAGCATGTTTGTGGTGTTGATAAGTGTACTGATGAGAGAGGGAGATAAGTTTTCAACCCCTTTGTCTTGCATCAATAAGTATTCAACCCCTTTGCTATGACACTCCAAATTGAGCTAAGGTGCCTCCAATTTCCTTTTGATCATCCTTGAGATGTCTCTGCAACTTGATTGGAGTCCACCTTTGGCCAATTCAATTGATTGGACATGACTTAGAAAGAAACATACCTTTCTATACAATGTCCCACAGTTGACAGTGAATGTTAGAACAGAAACTCCACCATGAAGTCCAAGGAACTGTCCGTAGAACTCAAAGATAAAATTGTGAGGAGATCTGGTGAAGGGTACAAAACAATTTCTAGATTGTTGAAAGTTCCAAGGTACAGTGAGCTCCATCATTAGGAAATGGAAAGAATATGGAACTACCCAGACTCTTCCTTGAGCTGCCTGTCTGACCAAACTGAGAAACCAGGCCAAGAAGGAACTTGGTCAGGGAGGTAACCAAGAACCCATGGACTACTCTGACAGAACTACAAAGTTCCTTGTCTGAGATGGGAAACCTGCCAGAAGGACAACAATCTCTACAGCACTTCACAAATCTAGGCTTTATGGGAGAATGGCTAGATAGAAGCCACTCCTGAGAAAACGGCATGTGACAGCATGCCTAGAGTTCGCAAAAGGCACATGAAAGACTATGAGAGCATGAGACAAAAGATTCTGTGGTCTGATGACCTCTTTGCTCTGAATGCAAAGGGATACGTTTGTCAGAATCCGAGCACAGCTCATCACCCATCTTACCACCATCCCTACCGTGAAACATGGTGTGGCAGCATCATGCTATAGGGATGCTTTACATCGGCAGGGACTGGGAGACTTGTAAGGATAGAGGGAACAATGAATGGAGCCAAATATAGGCAAATCCTTGAGGAGAACCTGCTTCAGAGTGCAAAAGACCTGGACTGTGGAAGATCTATGTTCCAACAGGACAATGACCCCAAGCATGCAGTCAAAGCAAATACTGGATTGGCTTCAGAACAAAGAACGTAAAAAGTCCTTTAGTGGCCCAGCCAAAGCTCAGACTTGAATCCCATTGAGAATCTGTGGAAAGACTTAAAGATTGCTGTTCACCGACACTCCCCATCCAAACTTGACAGAGCCTTGAGCAAATCTACAAGGAAGAATGAGAGAGAAAATTCCACAAATCCAGATGTGCAAAACTGATACAGACATACGAAGAAGACTCGAAGAGGTAATCGCTGCCAAGGTGCTTCTACAATGAAAGTATTGATTCAGGGGTTAATACTGTTATGGTTGTGGGGTAGATGGAGGAATTTAAGAGGGAATTTTGGAATTGAATGCAGTTGTTTGGTCCGTGGAAGTGTAGGAGACATGTCAATGTAATTAAGTATGGAAACTGGGAGCTTAAATGTTACCTGTCACTCCACGGTGGGGGGGGGGGGGAGCAGGGGTGGTATCATGTTAATTAGATAGGGATTAAGAATAAGTTCCCCAGTATGTGATTGCTCCCCTGTAACCTATTCCTACGTTTTTACATTTACAAGCGAGCGAAAAATGACAAGCGGGCAGAAGCACCCGCCCTCCTGGTTTCATGTGAGCAGGCCACGCCCTGGAGGTGGAGGATTGATCAGCGTGATGTCAGAGGCTAGCCAGGCGTGCGAGCAGGTGAAGCCCCGCCTTCCTGGGTTTCGTGCAAGCAAGCCACGCCCCGGAGGAGGCAAACTGTGGTTAGGCGTACGTCGAAGAAGAAGGGTTGGTTGCACAGTTATGGTGAGAGATTGAGAGCACACTCACAAAGTCAGTGAGAGTTGAGTTGAGGGGAAGGAACACAAATGGTCGAGAAAGAACGTAGCTAGTAGATGGCCTGTTAAGAACAGTGCTCTACAGCTGGCTTTCCTTCGAAGCATGAAGAAGAAAGGCACGATTCTTGTATTCGTGCTGAGGTGAATTGACTTTGTGGTGAAAAAGACGCTGGCCTTTGGCTCTGGTTGGGTCATGAGGGACGGACCCCGAGCCTTGTGTATGTCAAATAGCGGGTCGGGTGAGGCGCATCAATGCACGAAGCAGCTGCACTTGGGTCTCTGAGCCCTTGGTGTTGAGGTGCCGCTCACGGATTGCTTGGCGTACGTTTGTCGTGCTACGAGAGAAGCGACTTGGCACCATTTTGCGCGCATCTTCATATGAAAACAGAAGCACCTTGATTCCAAGTTCCACAAAGACCAGCTCTGGGCCAAGCTAAGTGCAAGAATAAAAGGAGAGATTTCTTTTTTTTTCGTTTTCCCCTTTGTCTGTATTTAAATCCGTGTGTAGAGGCGCCTTGACTTAGAGTTTAATTTGTCTAATGTATTTATAAATATTACATTTATTATTATCCTTTGTAAATATTTGTCTATTTTCATAAAATGTGTTCATTTTAAAGAAGCTGTAATCCATGCATTTGTCATGGGTTCGAGTTATAACCCCCCCCCCCCCCCATGCGTGGTGCTCCCCCGTGCCTCCGTCACAACGCCATTGCATTGCGACCTTTCCCGTGTGCGCCGCATTAATCTCCGAGAGTTTCAGCTGTTGGCCTCCAAGGAGAAGTTCGACCATCCGTGGCGATGTTAACCATCCATCAACACAATTTGGGTCGGGGGGTTAACCTTGGCCCCAGCACTGAGAAATACTCATTGACTCAAGACATTTCATCTTTAACTAATTTGTAAAGTTTCTGAAAACATGTTTTCACTTTGTCATTATAGGGTATTTTGGGGGAGATTGGGTGACAAAAAATTTATATTTAATCCATTTTACATTCAGGCTGTAACACAACAAAATGTGAGAAAGTCAAGGGGTGTGAATACTTCTGAAGATACTCTCTCACCATTGCCCAGAGTCGCAGTGCCAGGCTGAATGGCAGAGCTGAGCTGTTCAGGGAGCTGAGGCATAAAAGTATACGTGCACTAAGGGTGGACAAGGAGGCCTATGTGCGAGGAACCTATGAGGGGGTAGAGCATCACCTGTGGTCAAGTGATTCTAGTCCTGCTTACAGGGGAATTCACGCATTCTGTTCGTCCAAGCCAATCCCTCGGTGTACTGCAATTGGAGCAGAGGGTGGTGGTCTCTTGACAGAGGAGTCCGAAGTGAAGGCCCGCTGGGCCGGGTTACTTGAGCGGTTGTACCAGGCTGATTCCCCAGCTGACAAGATGTACATCAGGGGTGTTACAATCTCTATTGCTGATCTTCCAATCAACTGTGGCGCCACCTTCATTTGTGCAAACACAGGCTGTGGCAAGCCGGTTGAAATGGGGGAAAAGCTCCAGGGTTCTGTGGCATCCATGCTGAACTTCTCAAGGCTTGTGGAAATGCTGCACTCGTGTCGTTGCATGCAGTTCTGTGCTCTGCCTGGAACACGCGGCATTCATCCCAACTGACTGGAAGAGGGGCCCTCTCTGGAAAGGGAAGGGTGATCGCCAGGACTGCAACAACTGCCGAGCAGTGACGCCGCTCTCAGTGCTGGGCAAGTTTTTGCTCGGATAATTCTTGATAGGGTTCACCACCGTCTGCTTGAGCACCAGAGTCCAGAGCAGTCAGGCTTTACACCAAAGAGGTCAACGATTGACCGTATCCTTGCTCTTTGGGTCCTCACCGAACACAGACGAGAGTTTTGGCAGGGGCTGCTTGCAGCCGATGTTGATCTCTGTAAAGCATTTGATTCAGTGAATTTGGATGCCGTTTGGAGGATTCTTGGTCTTCGTGGGGTGCCACAAAAACTGATCGATCTGATGTCTGAACTTTACTGTGGTACTGAGAGTGCTGTGAGATGTGTTGGTACCATCTCTGACTTATTTCCTGTTGTTACTGGAGTTCGTCAGGGGTGTGAACTGGCCCCCACACTTTTCAGCACTTGTATGGACTGGATTCTAGGGAAGATGTTAGAGAGCTCAAGCTGCGGTGCATCGTTTGGGAATGTCAAGATCTCTGACCTTGATTTCGCAGATGATGCAGTCATCTTTGCTGAGACTCCAGATATCTTTTTGGGGGCCCTCGAGGTGCTGAATGAGGAGTTGGAGCCGCTGGGATTACGGGTTTCCTGGGTCAAAACTAAGATCCAGGCTTTCAATGACATCTTGGATGCTGCTATCCTGTCTGTACCTGTTTGTGGTGAGGATGTTCAGGTCGCAGAGAGATTCACTTACCTTGGCAGTGATATTCATGTTTCTTCTGGCTGTGAGCCAGAGGTCAACAGACGTCTGGTCGGGCCTGGGGAGTCATGGATTCACATTATCATGGGGTGTGGTGCTGTTGGTACCTGTGTGGGAGGACGAAAGTCCGAGTCTTTCAGGTACTTGGTGCTTCCAGTCTTGCTCTATGGATGTGAGACTTGGACTCTGACCAGGGATCTGAGAACTTAATGCCTTTGGTACCAGGTCTCTTCGGAGAATCCTTGGCTATCGCTGGTCAGACTTTTTGTCCAACGAGTGGTTTCTGAGAGAGACTCAAATGAGATTTGTTACCTGCATAGTCCGTGAGCATCAGCTGCTGTATGGACATGTGGCTCATTTTCCTGACGCTGATCCTGCTCATCAGATTATCTCAGCGAGAGAGCCTCGTGAGTGGAGGAAGCCAATGGGTCGACCACGTGCTTCGTGGTTGTAGCAGGTTGATCAGCATCTCAAGGATATGGGGATGGGCCAGGCATCTGCATGTGGGATGGCCAGACGGAGGCCCCTGGAGTCCCGGCGGAAAGTGGATGCAGAGACGCGCTGCTCTGGCGCATGCTCCCATACGTGATCCTGACCTGATGGAGAATGAGGAATGGAGTCTTTGATGAAGAGAGCAACACCGCCATCAGGACGAGGCTCAGGTCTATCATATCAGAGGAGGGAGTAAAATGGGAGAGATACTTGGGAGTCAGAGATGTCTTGAAGGACGAAAATTTCTGAAAAGCAGATTATGTCTGATTTGGCTGTGGCAACCTGTATGGAAAGACGTCAGGTTTGAGCGAAGGCCCCGGATGTTTGAGGTCCACTGTTAAGGAAGAAGGAGGGAAGGAGGCTTTGGGTGCAGGGGAGGGGGAGGGTAGGACTAGGGAGGAGGGGGAAGGTAAGGAGAGTTGTTGAAAGGTTGTGGGGGTTGCAGAAGAGCTAGGGGAGAGGGCCGGATGAGGAGGAGAAAAGGTCCGTGTTGCTGGGCTGAGGTACAATGGGGAGTTATGAGAGGGTGCAGAAGGCAGCTGAAGATTGGAGTCGGTGAGTGATGAGATGGAGGAGAGAGGGCAGGGGAGGAGGCAGCTTCGTGATGTGAGGGGGGGTAACTTTGAGAATGGGGAGTGAGGGAGGTGTGTGGAGGGAGAAGGGTGAGTGGGGAAAGTTGAGGGAGAAGGGTGAGGGGGGAATTTTTGAGTAAGGTGAGAGGGAAGCTTGGAGGGGGAAGAGTGTGAAAGTTTCTTTGAGAGGGAGGGGAGACAATAAGAGCAGGCACAGCCAAGGAGTGGGAGGGCGATGGGAGAGGTAGGGAGAGGGGAAAGATGAGACTTGGTGGTGGTATGGTGAAGAGGGGAGTGGGTGCGGGGAGGTCCAAGATTTGAGGGGTTGGGAAGAGGGGGAGGTGAGATGAGATGAGAGGAAAGGAGGAGCATGTTTGTGGTGTTGATAAGTGTACTGATTGAGAGAGGGAGATAAGTTTTCAACCCCTTTGTCTTGCATCAATAAGTATTCAACCCCTTTGCTATGACACTCCAAATTGAGCTAAGGTGCCTCCAATTTCCTTTGATCATCCTTGAGATGTCTCTGCAACTTGATTGGAGTCCACCTTTGGCCAATTCAATTGATTGGACATGACTTAGAAAGAAACATACCTTTCTATACAATGTCCCACAGTTGACAGTGAATGTTAGAACAGAAACTCCACCATGAAGTCCAAGGAACTGTCCGTAGAACTCAAAGATAAAATTGTGAGGAGATCTGGTGAAGGGTACAAAACAATTTCTAGATTGTTGAAAGTTCCCAAGAGTACAGTGAGCTCCATCATTAGGAAATGGAAAGAATATGGAACTACCCAGACTCTTCCTTGAGCTGCCTGTCTGACCAAACTGAGAAACCAGGCAAGAAGGACCTTGGTCAGGGAGGTAACCAAGAACCCATGGACTACTCTGACAGAACTACAAAGTTCCTTGTCTGAGATGGGAGAACCTGCCAGAAGGACAACAATCTCTACAGCACTTCACAAATCTAGGCTTTATGGGAGAATGGCTAGATAGAAGCCACTCCTGAGAAAACGGCATGTGACAGCATGCCTAGAGTTCGCAAAAAGGCACATGAAAGACTATGAGAGCATGAGACAAAAGATTCTGTGGTCTGATGACCTCTTTGCTCTGAATGCAAAGGGATACGTTTGTCAGAATCCGAGCACAGCTCATCACCCATCTTACACCATCCCTACCGTGAAACATGGTGGTGGCAGCATCATGCTATAGGGATGCTTTACATCGGCAGGGACTGGGAGACTTGTAAGGATAGAGGGAACAATGAATGGAGCCAAATATAGGCAAATCCTTGAGGAGAACCTGCTTCAGAGTGCAAAAGACCTTGGACTGTGGTGAAGATCTATGTTCCAACAGGACAATGACCCCAAGCATGCAGTCAAAGCAATACTGGATTGGCTTCAGAACAAGAACGTAAAAGTCCTTTAGTGGCCCAGCCAAAGCTCAGACTTGAATCCCATTGAGAATCTGTGGAAAGACTTAAAGATTGCTGTTCACCGACACTCCCCATCCAACTTGACAGAGCTTGAGCAAATCTACAAGGAAGAATGAGAGAAAATCCACAAATCCAGATGTGCAAAACTGATACAGACATACCGAAGAAGACTCGAAGAGGTAATCGCTGCCAAAGGTGCTTCTACAATGAAAGTATTGATTCAGGGGGTTGAATACTGTTATGGTTGTGGGGGTAGATGGAGGAATTTAAGAGGGAATTTTGGATTGAATGCAGTTGTTTGGTCCGTGGAAGTGTAGGAGACATGTCAATGTAATTAAGTATGGAAACTGGGAGCTTAAATGTTACCTGTCACTCCACGGTGGGGGGGGGGGGGAGGCAGGCGGTGGTATCATGCTTATTATATAGGATTAAGAATAAGTTCCCCCAGTATGTGATTGCTCCCCTGTAACCTATTCCTACGTTTTTACATTTACAAGCGAGCGAAAAATGACAAGCGGGCAGAAGCACCCGCCTTCCTGGGTTTCATGTGAGCAGGCCACGCCCTGGAGGTGGAGGATTGATCAGCGTGATGTCAGAGGCTAGCCAGGCGTGCCGAGCAGGTGAAGGCCCCGCCTTCCTGGGTTTCGTGCAAGCAAGCCACGCCCCGGAGGAGGCAACTGTGGTTAGGCGTGACGTCGAAGAAGAAGGGTTGGTTGCACAGTTATGGTGAGAGATTGAGAGCACACTCACAAAGTCAGTGAGAGTTGAGTTGAGGGAAGGAACACAAATGGTCGAGAAAGAACGTAGCTAGTAGATGGCCTGTAAGAACAGTGCTCTACAGCTGGCTTTCCTTCGAAGCATGAAGAAGAAGGCACGATTCTTGTATTCGTGCTGAGGTGAATTGACTTGTGTGGTGAAAAAGACGCTGGCCTTTGGCTCTTGGTTGGGTCATGAGGGACGGACCCCGAGCCTTGTGTATGTCAAATAGCGGGTCGGTGAGGGCGATCAATGCACGAAGCAGCTGCACTGGGTCTCTGAGCCTTGGTGTTGAGTGCCGCTCACGGATTGCTTGGCGTACGTTTGTCGTGCTACGAGAGAAGCGACTTGGCACCATTTTGCGCGCATCTTCATATGAAAACAGAAGCACCTTGATTCCAAGTTCCACAAAGACCAGCTCTGGGCCAAGCTAAGTGCAAGAATAAAAGGAGAGATTTTCTTTTTTTTTCGTTTTCCCCTTTGTCTGTATTTAAATCCGTGTGTAGAGGCGCCTTGACTTAGAGTTTAATTTGTCTAATGTATTTATAATTATTACATTTATTATTATCCTTTGTAAATATTTGTCTATTTTCATTAAATGTGTTCATTTTAAGAAGCTGTATCCATGCATTTGTCATGGGGTTCGAGTATAACCCCCCCCCCCCCCCATGCTGTGTGCTCCCCCGTGCCTCCGTCACAACGCCATTGCATTGCGACCTTTTCCCGTGTGCGCGCATTAATCTCCGAGAGTTTCAGCTGTTGGCCTCCAAGGGAGAAGTTCGACCATCCGGGGTTGGCGATGTTAACCATCCATCAACACAATTTGGGTCGGGGGGTTAACCTTGGCCCCAGCACTGAGAAAATACTCATTGACTCAAGACATTTCATCTTTAACTAATTTGTAAAAGTTTCTGAAAACATGTTTTCACTTTGTCATTATAGGGTATTTTGGGGAGATTGGTGACAAAAAATTTATATTTAATCCATTTTACATTCAGGCTGTAACACAACAAAATGTGAGAAAGTCAAGGGGTGTGAATACTTTCTGAAGGCACTGAACCTTGTTGTGCCTTTGTGTGTACAGCTGTTCTGACATGAGTATTTTTCACATCCCGATAGGAGGTGACATGTGCTTTCTGTTTCTACCTTGCAGGATCTACACTTGTCCGATTGGTTCAATCTAGCCATTTTAAAAACCATTCGTGTCGTCCTTGGTCTTGGGCATTTATTATGATTCATTTTCCATCCCAATTGAGCTGACCTCTTCTTACCATTCCAGTGATCCTTCTTTGTCTATCTCAAATCTGTCCAACTCTGTTTTTTTTTTACTTTTCCCTGCTCTTTTGTCTTTCTCACAGTTGTCACTACATATCTGTTGGACTTTCATCTTGTATTTCTCTTTTGCCTTTTTTGCAATTGTTGTGGCTGTATTTGTTGCTATTTCGGTTTGGTGCGTGACATGTTCTCTTCGCACCTGTTCTTGGAAGTTTTTTGCAAGGTGAGTGAGAGATGCTTTTTCTGGTTTGTTGTGTTCATGCTTGTGTACAAATTGTATTCGGTAGTCTTTTGAACTTTTCGTGTGTGTGTGTGTGTGTAGGTTCAGGTCAGATTTAGGGGTAGGCGAACCAGATGACCACTTGGGTGGCGGTGATTGCTGGGCCTGGGATGTGCCTGCCACAAAGCTATAACAAGGAAATTTGATGCAAGAGGAGGTCACACCAGATTAAATAAATCCATCAAGTGAACAACTTGGTTTCAATGAGGGAGGAATGGGGGTGAGAAAAGTGGCAGGCTCAGGAATATCTTCAGGATGTTAAAAATAAAATAAACGTTTTTTGGAGGAGGAGAGGAGGAGGATGGGCGAAGGTGGTTTTTTGGGGTGAAGAATAGACAACACCGACCACACAATATCCCTTGACGAGACCCTCTTACAGACATCACACTCTGCACAGAAATACATAATCATCCATCCATACTCAAATGACTTACCTGTCTTGCCACCATCCTTCTACCCCTCTATCTCCATAACTTCCAGGTACCTATCTAATTCTAACTTAAACTTATCTCCTGTTTCTGCTGCCACGACCTTTCCAGGGAGATAATTCCATGCATTAACTACTCTCTGAGTAAAAGTCCCCTACCTTACTCGCATCTTAACTTCCCTCTTCTTTACACTCAGGCTATGGCCCCTGGTCCTATCACTGTCGACTCTGCTGAATAATTCATCTACCACTTATTTTATGTATACCTTTCATTATCTTAAACATCTCTATCATATCTCCTCGTAACCGCCTCCTTTCTCGTGTATAAAGCCCTGTCTCCTTCAAACACCAATCATTTTGCTCCCAAAATGTTTCCCACTGCTTCTTAAACCATTGTTCCAGCCATTGGTTGACGTCTCTTGCTCTGCTTATAATTTCTATATTGTTTACTAATCTTGGGATAATCCCAGAAAACATGACCTCACAACCCTTTGCTTTCAGCCGCTTACCCAATATCCTTTGTCTATTTTTCAAAACCTCTAAGGAAACTTTCCCTACATCATTCGCACCGAGGTGTACCACAACCAACTTCTTCCTGCCATGACCCGATACAATATCGTTTACCCTTCCTTCAATGTCTCTAACTCCCGCTCCTTCAAAACTACACAGAATTCTTTGTCTACAATCCTTCCTACAGAATGAAGAATCTACATCTAATTGTCTCATCACCCACAAAAACTGTCTCCCGTACCTCATTTGTACCAATCTCTATTGCTGCACCCACACCACTACCATCACTCGTCACACCCTCACCAATGCCTACACTCACCACACCCTCACCACCCCCTCATAAGGTATTCAAAAGTTGAACAAATGGAGAGAGGGTGCCGAAGACGCTCCTTGCTTGGGCATCATTTGATTTTGGGTCGGCCCTGTGTACTATGTACGTGTGTATGCGCACACATGCAGTTGTATTTATCTGCATCACACTGACACAAAGAACCTAATCTCGCACACAGGTACACGATACCTGGGTGGGTTCGGTTAATACAAAGCATCCACCCTGTTGCTGCAAGGAAAGACTTATGAAGTACTGTGATGTCTCACATCTGAAACTGTTCGAGTGTCACATCCTCCATATCACGGGACAACCACACCGTGTCAGAGATGTCTTTGCTCGACCTTGAACACGAAATAAAAAAATATCGGACATACATGTCGTGTAAAGACAAAAAGACAGGGTTAAAGGATAAGACGAGGCACGACACCAGGAACTTGACGCTGTTACATCCATCCATTGGGACCATACTCTGTGCAGACCGTCGGTGCTGCCTTAGCAGTCTCCTTGGCTATTGGACACAATCCTGGACGGGTCACCACTCCGACACAGGATACCAGCAAGCTGGCACTCATGTTGCCAACCTGGGAAGGATGACAGGCAGAGTCAACCCCACCTGGTATTAATTTAACAGCCGAGGGGGATTTGAACTCAGGATCCCATGATCCCAAGCTCCACCACTCTAACAATTAAGCAAACACCAGTCATATGGATGAATGATCACACAGGTAATCCAATTAACAACCCACCGGTCAAGTCCAATCAACAACAACAACTAATCGCTGTTCATTAAAACAGGTAAACACTGTGCATCCCATTTGAGTCTGGAGACTGTACCTTACCGCCGGTGTTCTCGCCTCTCGAGGTAAACTCACCCGGACTGTGTCGTCGTCCCGATTGGCAACTCCTGGAATCGGTCAAACCGATAAAGGGCTTCTTGGAGAGGTCTTCGGTCCAGTGATAGCGAGCGGTCTAATATTGTGGACAAAAAAAATTAATGTTACGTAATAGATGAACGGCTCCATATATCCTCGCGAAAATAGTAGGCCATTGTGCGCCGTCACCCCGAGGAAAATGAGTCTCAACACCTGCAGTCGGAGGGGATGCGAGGACATTGCAGGCACGGTGGTCAAAAACGACCTCCTACTGGCTCCGCCCACTTTGGGCCCAAGGCTCCGCCCACTTTGGGCCCAAGACTCCGCCCACTTTGGGCCCAAGGCTCCGCCCACTTTTGGCCCAAGACTCCGCCCACTTTGGGCCCAAGACTCCGCCCACTTTGGGCCCAAGGCTCCGCCCATTCCAAGCCTCGATGTTTAACGCTTTCGAAGACATCACGGTGAGTTTGGTGGATTCCGTGACGTTTGGTCCCCGAGACGGCACAACGTGCGTTTACTGAGCTGACGGTCCGATCGAAGCCGCACTGCTCCTGACGAGTTCTTTAGCCCACTCAAAGGTTTACCTGCTGAAGGTAAACGCACACCTACACACCTGTACTCTAACCATTTAATGTTTGTTCGTCATCCTTGGTTTCGTTGTTCGTGTTGAGGGAGGTTTTTTTAAATCGAGTTGATGGTAAATAATATCACACGATGTTTGAAAAGCGCGAATCGTGGGGCCGCGCGTCGACGTGCAGTGACAGTGACATGTAACACAGGACGCGGAAGTGGTGGTGCTCGTGGTCGGTCGGACGAGCTCGAGATTCCTTCGTGGAAAGAACGTCACGGATGTGGTTTGTTTGTGTGTTTTTTTTTAAAATCATATTTAAACTGTGAGCGACGTGCACGCACAGAGGCGAAAAGTGTCCTTTAAACACCGAATACCTATCCTGTGTGTGTGTGTGCCTCAACCCCATGAAGTGTCATTTGTAACTTCGATATTAAAAAAATATATACTTTTAAAAGTGTCCTACAGTTTAATGTGGTGTGTGTTGAAGAACTAATGTTGTTATATACAATGTCATTGTGACACCGAGCACACCATCAGGGAAATTCAGGTTCAGGAATAAAGGGAACAAGAAGAGAGCTCGAGTGGAGTGGGGGAGGGATGGAGATGAGAGGTGGGGGGAGGTGAGGTGAGGGAGAGAGTGGAGTGGGGGGGGGAGGTGAGGGAAGAGAGGGGAGGGGGGAGAGGAGTGGAGAGAGGTGGAGGGGGGGAGGAGGAGGGGGGGGCAGAGGAGGGGGAAGAGAGTGGAGGGGGTGAGGGAGGAGGGAGAGTGGAGGGCGGGAGGAGGGGGGAGAGTGTGGAGTGGGGGAGGGGGAGGTTGGCATGAGGGGACAGAGTGAGGGGGGGGCAGGGGAGGGGAGAGAACGGAAGTGGGCTTACGGAAAAGGGTTCAGTGTGTGGACAGGATCACGTGTGGGGAGGAGGCGCAGAGAGTGGAGGGGAGGCGTGCGTCGGGGGAGGAGAGTGCGAAGTGGGGGTGGAGTCAGTGAGGTAGTAGGTTAAGATTTGTGACTTGGGCTACAGGTAAGCGACTAACAAAGCCACGATCACAAGCACGAAAGAGAAACAGTGAGAGAGAAAGCGGTGAGTGTGTGGAAACCATAATGGTAAAAACAACGACAATTTTCAATCAAGTACATGAACAAACAACTTTACGATATCTTCGTCGCACAGCCCGCGCAACAATGTTCAAACCCGTATCTATATTCGTACCCGACTGCAAGGAGCGACTGTCCGCAGTGAGGAATTTCCTTCTGCGGAACACACCGATCGCGCATGTTTCCGAGTTAATATCAAATGCCATACCGACGGATGGTAATTCGGGCGTGCTCTTGTGTTTCTGAGGCGAGCGATTACGAAGGAGGGACAGGGTGGTAGTCTGCCGGGGAGAGACACTGGCCGGTGGCAGGAAAGCCGACGTCTCTTTTTGGACAGTGGGAGAGGCGGCCTGCACACGTCGAGATTAATAATTATATTTTTTCTGAATCCTTCTTATATCTGTTATATATAAAATTAATCTTAACATATCCTTCTTATGTACATAACGGCGATTTAACTAACATCTCTTTGCTCAGACCAGGCAAGAAGGTCAAAACTAGCAAAACCAAAATAAATAATAATGAAACAAACGATAATAAAGCCTCAACAACACTGGGTAGCCACACCCTAGTAGGTCTGCTCCTCTCTCTCTCTCTCTCTCTCTCTCTCTTCTCCTCTCTCCTCCCTCTCTCTCTCTCTCAGGAGGGGTGTAGAAAAAACAACGAGAGAGAAAAAAACGACACAAACACAGCAGGATAGAAGGAGGGAAGGAAGGGGAGGCAGGAAGGAGAAACACACGAACACACAGCTCACCACAGACAGAGCAGCTGCAGCAAGCGGCATGACACCACACCCAAACAACAAACTACCACCAAGGGGTGAGAGAGAGAGAGAGAGAGAAAGAGGAGAGAAGTGGGAGGAGGGTTCTGCACTATATGTGAGGAGGTGAGGAGGAGATTGGACCAGACTCTGTGCAGAGCATTGGTGCTGGCTGAAGCAGTCTCCTTGGCTATTGGGCCAATCCTGGACGGGTCGCTACTCCGCGCACAGATATTGTGAGGGGGTAAAGCAAAGATGGACAAAAAGAGAGAGAGAGAGAAGAGAGAGGAGAGAAAGAGAGGAGAGAGAAGAGAGAGAGAGAGAGAGAGAGAGAGAGAGAGAGAGAGACGAGAGAGAGAGAGAGAGAGACACAGACACAACAGACAGAGACAGAGCGGAGACAGAGACGACAGGGTAGGGAGTAGCAGAGAAAATATGTTATGCTTCTGAACACATGCACGCCAACCCCCCCCCGCCCCTTCCTACACCACACTCACATTCATCATTGTCAGTTCTTGGCTCGATATTGGCAGGTTGGAGTGAAGTTAAATTACTATTACAGTACGTACTGTTTCCAACAAGAACCTTGTAGGTAGGCTGTTCACGTAAAACGTTTCATTTTTATAGACTTTTCAGGGATATGTTCACAAACATTAATCTTTATAAACAGCTGCGTGTAATGGGTGCAAAAAAACATTTGACTTGGTAATTTAGAAAACACGCTAATACAGCAAACGGCTTGGAAATCAGGTGTTATCAAATATATTGTTAAGGATTCAGTGCTGGCGGGAAATTCGGACGAGCACGTCAATCACCATCCGTAACCAGTTTGGGTTTTCGCACCCTACTCTCGACAGCCAAATGTTACAGATTCGG
>CM068958.1:17068498-17079643 GCA_035128595.1 Eptatretus atami | reverse complement strand
GCCAAAAATGGACATCAGAAAGACGATGTAAATATGACGTCAAAAAAGATGGCCGCCATTAGAGCAAAATAGCCTAATATCTATGCATACCTTTGAAAACAAATCAGTTCTCAAACCACTTTAAAAGTGACAATTAACGGATAAAACTTATTTACCTTATAAGTACCAAAACAGGTGAGGTGCTGGAGTGTCCCAAAGTCGCATCATGACGTCATTCATTGTGTCATATGTCATTCATACGTCATGATGTTAATTTTATTGATTTAATGTGAACTTCCAAAATTTATAAAACAATGTTCACAAAATATTTTCATCGCTGTTTGATAACCAGATGACATCATAAATTCATGATGATGCCAAGATTGTATTGCCACAACCATACCCTTTTACTATCTAAGGCGCAGTTCTTATACACACAAAAAAACAGCCACTGCGAGACCATGTGTTCAATTCTTTGTGAAATAATACCCTGGGTAAGTGCTACCAAGGAAGTCATTCCAGTTGGGACACCCATTACTGCTTTAAGCCAAAAAAAGTCAGCATATTCTCCTCATTGTCATCTAAATGTGAGCGGGCATGGTTCATATTTTCACAGTTTGCACTTGCAAGTACCACAAGCCCCTCGTGCCACTCAATCCGACTTCTTACAAACTACATCTAAGTGTTGCATCCAGCCAGCAGTTGCAGTGAATCATTTTTAGAGAAATCAGGAGCGGTTGTTTGTCCATCATTACTGGTGAGTTTGTCCCTGAATGTTTCAGCCCCATTTGTAATTCCATGTTATCACTCCGCGCCCATCCATACCATGACTGGAAGATAAGTTGTCTTGAGTGCCTGTTGAGCGGAAGTGTGCGGGGCAATCTCTCTCGGCATTACGATGTCTTTGCTGTCGCCACTTTTTTGCCAGAGGTAACTGTATCGCCAATGTTTAGAGAGTCAACGTTTTCCCATTAAAACAATGACACCCATTGCCTTGAGCCAGCACTTTCTACAGCATCTATCCGTATTTGGAAG
The DNA here is from genome assembly GCA_035128595.1 of Eptatretus atami. Lineage (NCBI taxonomy): Eukaryota > Metazoa > Chordata > Myxini > Myxiniformes > Myxinidae > Eptatretus > Eptatretus atami. The sequence goes on along the minus strand of CM068958.1, from coordinate 17,078,629 downwards.
CACAGAAAATCTGTGAACAGGATATACAAGGACAGAAATCACCTTTGATGAGTTTTTGAACACTGATTTTTTTCCCAAACCCCAATAGGATCTAGAAGTAGTATCACATCCATAAAGGCATGGCAAACAACAAACAGTACAAACATCATCTCCGAAGTAACGCCTTCAAAACCTTTATATTGTAGACATTTGGTTTATCCCTTTTCTGACCGAAAGTAAAGTTCTTTACTATCCATTTTCCATGATAGAGAGAGCAATATTAGAAGATCTTGTATCTTCTCCATAGCGTATGTTGATTTGAAAGTGGACATTGTGACAGCTCTTTCCACTATATCCACATCGCATCCCCCTCTGCCTGGACAACATGCAGCCTTTTGCCTTCAGGCAGCTGATATCATATCCAATATACTTTGTTTTTCATTGGAAAGGAAATCATCCCTTCTTCCCCACAAATCTTAGTTGTCTCTTGTAATGTTGACAGCATTCTTCACAGTTGTTGTCTTCCGCGCGGTGGGTGTTGTCCTTGTGCTTGGTCCCTCATATCCATCTAATACCACAGTGGTAACCATATCTTCGCGTTTGTAATAATTGCTCAAATGATGGAATTGCTAACTTAGGGCCTAGAAAGATAACTAATCATATGCAAGACTGGCCTTTAACAGGCACGTGATATACACAGAACAACACTATTGGTTTTATAGACCTACATGTATAAACACATCCTAACAAAGATCAACCCTGGCAATGGTCTCCTGCCATACAATTAGTTTACACCATGTACGCCTTACACAAGAAATCACATGGCCTCAACAGTGTATTAAAAGTCAAACTGAATGACTGTCTAATGGGAAAATGCCATTGGAAGTTTTTAAAAAATCTACTGTTGATTCTTTAGTTCGACATATTTCATTTCTATATCATATAATTCAACATTTTTATGGAAGCGAAATTTGGAAAAAATCTGAAAGCGATTGAATCCTTTGTCATTAATCATTCTGAGATGTTGTAATGGCAGCACTGTAACTATAGATGCCTTGATCAGGAAGAATTAATGAACTTACATGCTTCAGATACCACTAAATTCTTCATCACATCAATTTGCCACATAATGGTGAAATATTAAAAAAGTCGACCGTCATACTCATAGATTACCTCATGACGTCACTGTATGCAATGTTCAAATAGAATGGCGAATTCACTGAGATACTGTTTGAACAGTTTAAACTGTTTATTTTTACACTTGTATGTGTAAAAACAGCTAAGATGTGATATGAGAGAATGAGCACATATTTTAATAGTGGCAGCCATCTTTTTTTAACGTTCAAAAGTTTGACCCTTCTGATGCGTCCGATTTCGCCAACTTTTATATGTTGTCTCTGGACCAAGTACACAGAAAAACATGATAAAACGTTTTCTGCAATTTTTGAGTTAGCTGTATTATTTCATATTTGATCCTACTAATACAGTGTGAGTGCTGAAAAGTTGTTCAGTGGAGGCCAGAGGAAGAAAATGTACATGGACGCTGTTGCTGAGTCTGCAGTTTCTGTATAGTCCTTGTACGGCAACAAAACCATGATCCAACACCTCTTAAACGGTACTGCTCCATCACTGGGTTGGCATCTGGTTACATACCCTTGCTCCTCCATGAGCTGTGTGAGTTGAGCAGGAAGTTTTAGCTCCTCTGTCTACTGAGGCATGCTTGCCTGTAAGCTTCATATTGTGGAGACCTACCGTTCTTGAACAGTCTTACCATCCCCCCACTAGCTCGAAGGGACTGGGGCCACTTGTACCCGCTCCACTCGGTATGCAGCACCACCACACCAACCAGTTATCGTACATGCGCTTTTCCTTTTGAAGAATCAAGGTCTACTTTCTCGGGCACGTTTTCGCTGCATTCTCTAACACACATTTATTGCCTTCCCCATGGTTTCTATGTGAACTTCCCTGTCCTGTAACCACTTTGGTGCGCTTCTTGCTCGCACGACCCTTTCGTTGAATTGCCCTGCTTGTTTTTTTCTTTAATGTAAGACATCGATGAGCCACAGTCGTTCATGCCTCAAAACCACCTCTCACCTGTTGATAGCCGTCTAGTAGTCCACTTTCTGGCCAGGCTCATGACACTTCTCATGCCTCTTGGACAACTCATTCCTGCACTACTCTTGCGCTCGATCCATGAATTGAACAATGAGCCACAAAAAGTCCACAAGCGTAAGAATCGCAGCAGGAAGGCACCGACAAGAAGAAAGAATGTGATCCAGGACATTTGCACAAAGTAGCCATCAGGGTTGTGCGTACAGGGAGGATTGTGGTAGTTATCATATTTGGAGGATGGTATTGCACGTGGAGAGCTATTTGCTCGATAGTGGAGATGGTTTTAGACTACTTTATGTTTGTAGGGTGGAAACATGACTGCACAGCACGTATTTGATTTGAAAATTAAATGAAAACAACAGGTTGGACAGCTTTTATAGCCATTCAAGTTGACAGCTCTGAAAGATTACATACAAAGTTCAAGTATAGATAATTTCATTCGAATAACAATTGACAGTATATGTTTCGAACATGCCAAATGAAAAATATTCTTAGATTGACACCTAAATGGATCCTGGAGGTGGGGAAAGCGCGATGGATACTCAGCAAATGCTCTCAAAAACACTCCCAAACCTACCGAACACAAAAGAGTAATTTTTAACATTAATCAAACAACAGCATCTGTTATCAAATCGATGGAACGTCTATTATTGCTTGTGAATAAGGAACGATGTCCAGGTTAGACAAACCTGAGCCATCTTCTCCGCCGAGAGACGGATATATCGCTTCCCTCCATGTTCCCAATTGAACATATTTGTCTTCACCTGTCGCAGCAAAATTATGGCCTGTCGAGTCTGAAGCAAACACAAGTGTGATGTAGAGTCACTTTCATTCATACTCCAACTCTCTCTGTCGCATCATGACGTCATTCATTGTGTCATGATGTCATTCATGACGTCATGATGTAATTTTATGTGATTTAATGGTAACTTCCAAATTTATGAAAACATGTTCACAAAAATAGTTTTCATCCTGTTTGATAACCAGATGACATCATAAATTCAATGATGATGCCAAGATTGTGATGCCACAACCATACCTTTTACTAAGGCGCAGTCTTATACACACAAAAACAACAGCCATGGAGACCAATCGTTTTGGGCCTATCTCTCAATGGTGAAGAATCACTTAAAAAATTATCAGATCCGGATCCAGATCTTCACCAAAATAAATCATTTCTTCTTTGTCACATACCCAACATGTCCACCCAGTTTTCGTCTGAATCCGTTCACAACTTTTGAGCTATCATGCTTTAAATATTCATTTTGGCCCCATCCCTCAATGACGTGAAAAATCACTTTAAAATTTCTAGTAGTCGGATGCGGATCCGGATCTTCACCAAAATCTAATCCGTTCTTCTTGTCACACACCCAACCTGTCCAAAAATTTCATCTGGATCCCATCCACAACTTTTTTGAGATATCCTGCACACAGACAGTCACAGAGAAAGAAGTGGAAAACAAACCTTCCTCACCTTCGGTGGTGGACGTTAATTATTTTTGCTTTTGCTCTGAGGCAATTACAATGACTCATTTTCTAGATGAGTCTAATGAAGGTGTTGCTGTGAGAGATCTGCTGTGTTTGCATTTTTAATTTGGTATTTCCAAGAATATTGTTGCGGTTCTGTAAAACCGCATGCCTCTAAGGCAATGGCACCCAAACCAACAGTTGATCCCCAGGCAGTTATTTCATTAGTCTTCATGTAGGTTGGTCCTCCCCTCATGTCTAGTGGGTTAACGGACAAAGTGCGTTGCGTGGGGGGATCATATTGGTGGTTTAGATTCTGATAAATATCACTGATCCTACTCTTGAACCTCCACTCAAACCTTTCCTTTTAGCCCAAAAATACACAACAAACATCAAGCATACATGCCATTCAATAGCAATGTTATAGAACACACCGCGATGCCTCTCTTGGGGCCGGATCATCCCTGTGCGCACAAGAAACCTCCCGGGAATTTTGCCGCACCATTATTTTCATTCAAATCTGCGCAGCAATTCCCAACCGGACACCTCCACTTTACTCCGCCACCTCGCTCACCAAATCTCACCACTTGACCACAAACGCCTCCTGCCACACGGGGAAAAATACTCCCGCACCCCCTCGACCTCTGCATCGCTACAATTCGCTACTTATTTTGAGGGAGCACTCGCGCGTCGGCCATTGTCCTTGGCGCCGCACGAATGCTCGACCTACGCCACAGAGGCTATATGCTTCCCACCGCATCTCACCGGAATGTTCCGGAGGGTGAGCGTCGGAATTGTTACAGCCCTCATTCCAGTCGTCAGACCATTTGGCAAGAAACGAGGAGGGTCGTTGGAAGGGCGATCTGGGAGTTTGGTTCGGGGTCCTGGCTCATTTTTTGGCTCATGGAGGAACCCGTGGATGGCGAGAAAGTCTTGCTAACCATCCAAACATACAGATTACACTCGGTGCACTTCGGGGCCGGGTGCCGGCTCGGGAGCTGCTCGCCCATTTTTAAGGTTCAGGAGCTCTGAGCCGATTTCCAGGTGGGGCCTGCAGGTTTAAATCTGATTCCCTGGCGGAGCGTGGGCTCGGGCCACTGTGCCCGATAGAGGAGCAGGATTTTGGGCCACAGTGCGTCCTTTCTGGTCTCGCCCACCCTTCACTGGGGCTTATAAAGGGGTAGCAGCAGAGCGTTTAAGAGAGCTTCTCTCAAACATCATCGTGTGCGACTGCGTTCCTTTCGAGAGCATACAGTGGACTCCCTGCCATGCGTCGACGTGCCGCCAGACGGACTCACGGACGGCGGGATCAATGCAGAGCGTTTGCTTTGGCACGAGCCCGGCAAAATAAATAGGCAGGAGATAACGGGCCATATCACAAGGTGGGAACGCTCAGGCGGAGCGTCACACAGGAGGTACACGCGACACATACAGACCTTTACACGGCTAGGTAGCGATCTTCCCTTCTCACGCATCTATTCTTCCTCTCTCTCATATACACCCCTCTAATCCCCATTCTACGTGGACGAACAAAAAGAAGCGTACCGGACCGCCAATCCCATTTTCTTTGGAATGACCACTGCCACCCCTCATGTCGCAGTACATCGCACCTCCCCCACTCCACACAGTATCTCTCCAACTTATCCTCCCCTAAGCGTCCTGGGGCCACATTGGTCAGACCGACCGTGTCTGTGTGTAGTTTGTGTGTTTGTGGCTGTTGTGCCGTGTTGTGATGTGTCGCTGTGTGTGTGATGTGTGTGCTGTTGTGATGTGTGTGGTGTGTGTGATGGTGCCGGTGTCCTAGGATAAAGTTCAGCAATTGAGAAGGATTAATCGGATTTATCCTGTTTCTGTGTCCCTCTTTTTGTAAGTGCCTTTTGCCACACCCCTCAAATTCCTTGCTATCCCCATGCTTGTACATAAAATAAAACCTCCCCCCATTGACTGGCCACACTTACTTTTCCTCGCTTGGTTGTACAGAAATGTTTCAACTCGTTTTTGTGTTTTCTTTCCATGGTCCAGCATGGCCCGCACCCTAGCTAGCCGGGTCGTTATTCCCCAACGATCTGTTTCCTAGCCGTGTTTGGCAGGTCGGCTCAGGCGGCATGCATCTGATCTGGTAATGGTGATCCGGTTTGAGCAAGTGCGTACCGACGACGTTTTCCCCAAGTAATGGATCACATGACCTTTAGAGTAAACTGATCTATAGACAGAGGACCCGTTGTCACGTGGTTGAGTTATTGGCATTCGCGGTCATTAGCGACCCTACACGTCACATATTCGTGTGCCGACAGCCTGGATTCAGGAGGTGCGGTTGGGGAACCCGAGTAGTTTCATCCCTCGTGGTCTTGTCCCCAACCCCAGGGTCCGCAAACATATTATATATATGCAATGCCTGTATTTTGAACGCATTGCTTTTTACGATGAAGTTTTGTACTTTTTTATGCTAATGTTTTAAATTGAAGTATTCAAGTACCACATGGAGTGGAATTTATTGTTATTATTGCCACCAAAATGATTAGGAAGATGAACTTCGTTGGTTTTTTTTTTTTTTACATGCATCAATAAATAAATAAATTATCCAGGACTGAACCAGTTCCAACAATTTGTATCCCAAAATGATTAGACCGGATCTGGATCCGGACCTGAACCTAAATCTCTATCGACTTGTTCTTGTCACCAACCGACTCGTTACACCGAGGTTTGTCATAACTCGTCCACAACTTTTTGAATTTTCATTGCTGGCATATCGTTTTGTGCCCCCATCTCTGAAGATTGAAATGGTGAAGAATCACTTTTAAAAATTAAAACATTCTCCGATCCAGATCCGGATTCTTCACAAAAAATTGAATCAGTTCATCCTTGTCCACATACCCAAACCTGTCCACCAAATTTTTGTCCGATTCTCGTCCATAACTTTTTGAGATATCCTGCTCACAGAAGACAGGGCGGTTGAAAACATAACCTCGTCCACTTTCGGTGGTGGAGGTAAATTGAAATGAGTATTTCACATCCACACATTGTTTTTGCCGTTCAGGAACTCGAAAAGGCCAATCAATTTGCTGCGACAGCGTGAAGACAATATGTCCTCAATTGGACATGGAGGAGAAGCGATTTTCTCTCGCGGAGAAGATGGCTCAGGTTTGTCTAACCCTGCGACATGTTCCCTTATTCACAAGCAATAATAGACTGTTTCCACGATTTGAAACAGATGGCTGTTCGTTGATTAAATGTAAAAATTACTCTTTTGTGTTCGTTAGGTTTGGAAGTGTTTTTGAGAACATTTGCTGCAGTATCCATCGCGCTTCCCCACCTCCAGGATCCACTTTAGGTGTCAATCTAAGAATATTTTTTTTGGCATGTTACGAACACATATAACTGTCAATCTGATTATATCAATGACAATTATCTATACCTTGGAACTTTGTATTGTATACTTTCAGAGCTGTCAACTTGATTGGCCTATAAAAAGACTGTCCCAACCTGTTGTTTTCATTTATTTTCAAATCAAATACAGTGCTGTGCGTCATGTTTCCACCCTACAAACATAAAGTAGTCTAAAACCATTCCACTATCCGAAGCTAAAGTAGCTCTCCACGTGCATAATACCATCCTCCAAATATGATCAACTACCCAAACAATCCTCCCTGTACCCACAACCCCCTGATGGCTACTTTTGTGCAAATGTCCTGGATCACATTCTTTCTTCTTGTCCCGTGTGCCTTCACTTGCTGCGATTCCTTACGCTTGTGGACTTTTTGTGGCTCATTGTTCAATCATGGATCGAGCGCAAGAAAGAGTAGGCCAGGAATGAGTCTGTCCCCAAGCAGGCATGAGAAGTGTCATGAGGCCTGGCCAGAAAGTGGAGCTACTAGACCGGCTATCAACAGGTGAGAGGTGTTTGTGAGGCATGAACGCTGTGGCTCATCGATTCTACATTAAAGAAAAAAACAAGCAGCAATTCACGAAAGGGTCGGCGAGCACACGAACCGCACCAAAGTTGCGTACCAGGACAGGGAGTTCACATAGAAACCATGGGGAGCAATAAATGTGTGTTAGAGACAATGCCCACGAAAACGCTGCCCGAGAAAGGTAGACCTTCTGATTCTTCAAAAGGAAAAGCGCATGTACGATAACTGGTTGGTGTGGTGGTGCTGCATACCCGAGTGAGCGGGTACAAGTGGCCCCAGTCCCTTCGAGTAGTGGGGGGATGGTAAGACTGCTTCAAGAACGGTACGCGTCTCCAACAATATGAAGCTTACAGGCAAGCATGCCTCAGAGACCAGAGGAGCTAAAAACCTTCCCTGCTCAACTCACACAGCTCCATGGAGGAGCAAGGGTAATGTAACCAGATGCCAACCCAGTGATGGAGCAGTACTCCGGTTTAAGAGGTGTTGGATCATTGGTTTTGTTGCCGTACAAGGAGCTATACAGAACTGCAGACTCAGCAAAACAGCGTCCATTACCCATTTTCTTCACTCTGCCCTCCACTGAACACTTTCAGCACCACTCACCTGTATTAGTAGCGATCAAATATGAAAATAAACAGCTACCTCAAAAATTTGCAAGGAAAACGTTTTATCATTGTTTTTCTGTAGTACTTGGTCCAGGAGACACATATCAAAAGTTGGCGAAATCGGACCATCAGAAGGGTCAAACTTTGAACGTTAAAAAAAATGGCTGCCACTATTAAAAATGTGCTCATTTCTTCTCATTCACATCTTAGCTGTTTTACAACATACAAGTGTAAAAATAAACAGTTTAAATGTCAAACAAGTTATCTTCAGTGAATTCGCCATTCTATTTGAACATTGCATACCATGACGTATGAGGTAATCTATTGACGTCATTGACGGTCGACTTTTTTAATATTCACACATTATGTGGCAAATTGATGATGCATTTGAAGAATTTAGATGGTATACTAAGGCATGTAAGTCATTAATTCTTCCTGATCAAGCACGTATTAGTTACAGTGCTGCCATTACAAACATCTCAGAATGATTTAAGACAAGGATTCCAATCGCTTCAGATTTTTTCCAAATTTCCTTCCATAAAAATGTTGAATTATATGATATAGAAAATGAAATATGTTCGAAACTAAAAGAATCAACAGGTAAGATTTTTAAAAACTTCAATGGCATTTTTCCCATTAGACAGTCATTCAGTTTGACTTAATAACACTGTTGAGGCCATGTGCATTTCTTGTGTAAGGCGTACATGGTGTAAACTATATGTAGTGGCAGAGACCATTGCCCAGGGTTGATCTTTGTTAGGATGTGTTTTACATGTAGGTCATAAAACCAATAGTGTTGTTCTGTGTATATCACGTGCCTGTTATAAAGGCCAGTCTTGCATATGATTGTTATCTTTCTAGGCCCTAAGTATAGCAATTCCATCATGTTGAGCAGATTATTACAAACCCAAGATATGGGTTACCACTGTGGTATTAGATGGATATGAGGGACCAAGCACAAGGACAACACCCACCAGCGCGGAAGACAACAACTGTGAAAATGCTGTCAAACATTACAGAGACAATAAGATTTGTGGGGAAGAAGGATGATTTCCTTTCCAATGAAAAACAAAAGTACTATTGATATGATATTCAGCTGCCTGAAGGCAAAAGGCTGCCATGTTGTTCCAGGCAGAGGGGGATGCGATGTGGATATATGGAAAGCAGCTGTCACAATGTCCACTTTCAATCAACTCGGCTATGGAGAAGATACAAGATCTTCTAATATTGCTCTCTCTATCATTGGAAAATAGGATAGTAAAGAACTTTACTTTTCGGTCAGAAAAGGGAAACCAAATGTCTACAATATAAAGGTTTGAAGCGTTACTTCGGAGATGATGTTTGTACTGTTTGTTGTTTGCCATGCCTTTATGCGATGTGATACTACTTCTAGATCTTGGGGTTGGGAAAACAAATCAGTGTTCAAAAAACTCATCCCAAGGTGATTTCTGTCTTGTATTCCTGTTCAAAGATTTTCTGTGCTCCAAATACGGCATTAAAGATGCCTGTGAAAGTGCTTGGCTCAAGGCAATGGTGTCATTGTTTTAATGGGAAAACGTTGACTCTCTACAACATTGCTGATACAGTTACCTCTGCAAAAAAGTGGCGACAGGCAAAGACATTCGTAATGCCGAGAGAGATTGCCCCCCACAACTTCAGCTCAAAAGCACTCAAGACGAACTTATCTTCCAGTCATGGTATGGATGGGCCGGAGTGATAACATGGAATTACAAATGGGGCTGAAACATTCAAGGGACAAACTCACCAGTATGATGGCAAACAACCGCTCCTGATTTCTGCTAAAAAATGTTCACTGCAACTGTCGGCTGATGCAACACACTTAGATGTAGTTTGTAAGAAGTCGGACTTGATGGACAGGGGCTTGTGGACTGGCCAATGTGCAACTGTGAAATATAACCATGCACGCCCATTTAGATGAAATAGGAACGAATATGCCTGACTTTTTTTGGCTAAAGCAGTAATGGGTTGTCCCAACTGGGAATGACTTCCTTGGTAGCCACTTACCCAGGTATTATTTCAAGAAGAATTGAACACAT
>CM068958.1:17046674-17067017 GCA_035128595.1 Eptatretus atami | reverse complement strand
AAAAGAGAGAGATCTGGATCCGATACATTTCTAAAATAGCTTAAGTCCGTGCCTCGAAGAAATTAGGAGTCCCATTCAGATGTCGAAGATGCTTCTCCTCTGAACAGTTTGCTCGCAACTATATAAGGATTGGATTTAACCTTGTACTGGAACTTGGAGCTCTCACACTGGGGAGGTCGCGCTCCCATACTGTACTGGACAGAATTGAATCCAAAGTTATCGACTTGTACAGCTTTACCAATGTGACCTCAAAAACTTGACCCGCTCGACTTAGACCACCGCATAAGTAGCTCTCTTTCTTCTTTTCTCAGGTATGTACTCGGTTTCTAAGCTCGCAAGACTTGCTAGCTTGTGTACCTCCACCAATGTAGAAGAGACCCAATAAATACTCGACAGCCACTAGATCACATGATTATGGTGTGGCCATTGACATTCAAGGTTGGCTTACGATGTTTGTTTTTTCCCCTTTCACTGCCAAACTCCTGGAACTCTTTACGCCTTCCTCATGTCTTCCCAAACACTAGTGACCTTTCATCTTTTTTCAAAAAAGCAGATTTTTAACCATTCTCAAAAACTCTTACACTATTCTGTCTTTCCTATTTTTCTATTCATGCAGTTCTTTATCTAAGGTTTGGGCCTCGGAGAAGACTATTCAGTCTGTGCTTGGAGCCTTCAACATAAAAAAGAATAAAAAAAAAATGAAATTATGTAGTAACGAAAAAACATGTAAAACAAATAAAAATATAATTTTAATTCTTCCAAAGTAGCCACCCTTTTCCCTTGCTTTGCACACTTCTCGCATCCTCTCAACCAGGTTCATGAGGTAGTCACCTGGAATGCTTTTCCAACATCTTGAAGGATCCCACATATGCTCAACACCCATTTGTGGCTGCTTTCTTCACTCTGCATCCAATCTCATCCCAAACATCTCAATGTGTTGAGATCGGAATTGGAGGCACAGGTCATCTGATGCAGCACTCCATCACTCTCCTTTCTTTCAAAAGCCGTATCAAACAGCCTGAGGTGTTTTTGGTCATCTTGTCCTTTAGAAAAACAAATGATGATCCCACTATCGCAAAACCAGATGGATGGCGTATCGCTTCAGAATGCTGATGGTAGCCATGCTGGGTTAAGTGTGCTTTGATGCTAAACATTATATGGCGACAGTGTCACCAGCTAAACAGCCCGCCACACCATCACACCTCTCATGCTTCACATGTGGGAAACCACACATACAAGAATCGTCTTCCACTTCTCTTGGGTCTCACAAGACACGGCGTATGAACAAACGATCTCAAATTTGGACTCATCAGACCAGAGGATCAATTTCCAACCAGTATAATTCCTTCTCATGTTTCCTTGCCCAGCAATCTCTATATCTTCATGTGTTTCTTGCAGCAATTTGACATGAAGGCCTATTCACGTCTCTTCTGATGTTGAATGTGTGTTACTTGACTCTGTGAAGCATTATTGGCTGCAATCTGAGGTGCAGTTAATGGTGATTTCTGAGGCTGTCACTCTAATAACTTATCCTCTGCAGTAGAGGTAACTCTGGTCTTCCCTTCTGTGGTGGTCCTCATGAGAGCCAGTTTCATATAGCGTTGATGGTTTTTGTGATGCACTTGAAACTTTCCAAATTCTTGAAATTGTCTGGATTTGATGACCTTATGTCTTGAAGTAATGATGGACCTGTCGTTTCTCTTTGTTATTTGATTGTTTCTTGCCATAATATAGACTACTAACGTACAGACAAACAATGTCTTTTACCAATAGGCTATTTACTGCATACCAATCCTACTTGCACAACACAACTGATTGGCTTCAAACGCATTAAGAAGGAAAAAATTCACAAATTAATTAACAAGCCACTGTTATGGAAAAGCATTCCAGGTGACTACCTCATGAAGCTGTTGGAGAGAATGCCAAGTGTGCAAAGCTTCACAAGGCAAAGGGTGGCTACTTGAAAGATCAAAATATAAAATATATTTTGATTTGTTTCACACTTTTGGTTACTACATAATTCCATATGTGTTTATTTCATAGTTTTGATGTCTTCCATAGCTTCGTCTTGTAAAGTAAAAAAAAAAAGAAAGTTTAATAATTCTACTGGGTTATAATATACAATTGAACATGTAAAAATAACATTTATTGCCGTTTTGATTTTGTCTTATCCAACTGTACAGCTATCCTGATGACTTGCATTTCTGCCATTGAGCAAACCATTCTGAAAAATCAAAGTGAACAATGGTAGATTGTTAGTTGGCATGCAATGGGCTGACAGGATTGTCAGGAGGATGACCTATAGGTACACACACTCGCATCAAGCTGTCTAGTCTGAGTTTGAATCCGACCAGCTATAACTGTCATCTCAGTGTTTCACAGGTGGGTGATTCATCAATGTGTGCGCATCCCTCAGATGGACGTTAAATTGGCGTCCCATCTGCGGCATTAGTTGGTGGATGTTTAAGACCCACGGTGTCCTTCGCGAAAGAAGTAGTGAGCTAATGGTTGGCCCCTGAACAAGTTCCAAATTCCTGCCCTAATTATATTGCAGGGAAGGTAATGGCAAACCATCCAGTATGTCCCTTGCTCAGGAAGCGCTTCGGCAGCACTGACACTCTGCGAAGAATGGTACTAAGAGAGAGAGAGGAGGGAGAGAGAGGAGAGAGAGAGAGAGAGAGAGGAGAGAGAGAGAGAGAAGAGAGACAGAGAAGAGAGAGAGAGAGAGAGAGAGAGAGAGAGACAGAGAGAGAGAGAGAGAGAGAGAGAGAGAGAGAGAGAGAGAGAGAGAAGAGAGAGAGAGAGAAGAAGAGAGAGAGAGAGGAGAGAGATATATGCATGCCATGAAAGAAAATGCATTCTTATTTGTGTTGTTGGTGTTTGACACTCACTGTCTTGCAGTTTCCTCATGGATAAAACTGGAACTACAACGTCTCATTGTGGTGGCGGAATATCCGTGGTGGTTCTGCTTTGGGCATCCTGTTTTTATCAGCGGGAGAAACGTTCCTGGGGTGTTTGCAGACGTGGACAAAACAGTGGATTTAAAAGACTTCGCACACATTGGAGAAGGAACTGAGCCAGAAGGTCCTGATCCGAGGCAAGAGGTTGAGCGGTAACAGGTGTGATGTGAGGTTGGTGGTGCTGGCAGGTGCACAGGCTAAATGTTTTCAGTGGGGTGCATCACAGAGGGTGGGGTAGGGAGGCCTGAGGCCAATATTAAGTTGTATAAACAAGCCGGTAGGCGGACATGGGTAGTCGCCTACCCAATATACACTGACGCGATGGGCCGTTCGATGGGAATGACCTGATGATTAAGCACAAGAAAATCATGATTCTAGCTTCAAGGGTTAATGCTGCAGATTGTTTTTTCATTAAAATACCCCACATTTAGAGGTTTTTCGGCCGTTGCTAGGCAACGGAGGGTCCATAGCAACGGTTCTTTCTCACACATAACTAGGACATACCATGAACCTACCATATCAGTTTCATGTATATCTGACTCATAGTCTCTGAGATATAACGAACTTCGTTTTTTATTGTTTTCGACCAGGTTCATTCAAAGTCTATCTTCTCCGACAGTTCATAGGATTCGGCTGGAAATTTTTTGACAATATGGCTGAATGTACTGCCCACAGTCGCTCGTGGCCGATTTTTGATTTCGAAAAAATACTTTTTTTAATGGTTTTTCAAAAATTTCAAAGTCCCTTTGCTAGGCAACGGCAGTGTCCAAGCAACGGTTCTCTATTTTGCACACAACTAGGTCATGGTATATGACTACCACCAAGTTTCATCGAAATCGCCATTGTATTAACAGAGCACTGGACCGAACAGACAGACATACAGACATACAGACAAACATATCGATGAAAAAGTGATAAGGGTAGATCAAATAAAAAAGTTTTTTTTTTCGACTTTATCGACTACCAACAAACATATCGACGGAAAAAGTGATAATAAGGGGATCAAAAAAAAAACATTTTTTTTTCGACTATCGACTACCCAGACAGACAAGACAAGCCGGTAGGCGACATGGGGAGTCCGCCTACCCAATAGAAACCTGACGCGATGGCCCGTTCAATGGGAATGACCTGGATTAAGCACAAGAAATTCATGATTCTAGCTTAGGTTATGCTGCAGATTGTTTTTCTTTCGTTAAATACCCCTACTTTAGAGGTTTTTCGTCCGTTGCTAGGCAACGGGGGGGTCCGTAGCAACGGTTCTTCTCACACATAACTAGGGCATACCATGAACCGACCATACAGTTTCATGTATATCTGACTCATAGTCTCTGAGATATAACGAACTTCGTTTTTTTATTTGTTTTCGACCAGGGTTCATTCAAAGTCTATCTTCTCGACAGTTTTCATAGATTCGGCTGGAAATTTTTGACAATATGGCTGAATGTACTGCCCACAGTCGCTCATGCCCGATTTTGATTTTCGAAAAATAATTTTTTTATGATTTTTCAAAAATTCAAAGTCCCATTGCTAGGCAACGGTGGTGTCCATAGCAAGGGTTCTCATTTGCCACACAACTAGGTCATGGTATGACCTACCACAAAGTTTCATCGAAATCGCCATTGTATTAACGGAGCACTGGACTGAACAGACAGACAGACCAAACAAGCCGTAGGCGGACATGGTAGTCGCCTACCAATAGAACCTGACGCGATGGGCCGTTCGATGGAATGACCTGAGGAGTAAGCACAAAAATTCATGATTCTAGCTTCAAGGTTAATGCTGCAGATTGTTTTTTCGTTAAAATACCCACATTTTAGAGTTTTTTCGGCCGTTGCTAGGCAACGGAGGGGTCCATAGCAACGGTTCTTTCTCACACATAACTAGGACATACCATGAACCTACCATACCAGTTTCATGTATATCTGACTCATAGTCTCTGAGATATAACGAACTTCGTTTTTTTATTGTTTTCGACCGGTTCATTCAAAGTCTTCTTCTCCGACAGTTTTCATAGGATTCGGCTGGAAATTTTGACAATATGGCTGAATGTACTGCCCACAGTCTCTCGTGGCCGATTTTTTGATTTTCGAAAAAATAATTTTTTATGATTTTTCAAAATTTCAAAGTCCATTACTAGGCAACGGTGGTTCTCCATAGCAACTGGTTCTCATTTGCACACAACTAGGTCATGGATGACCTACCCACCAAGTTTCATCGAAATCGCCATTGGATAACGCACTGGACCGAACAGACAGACATCCAGACAAACATATCGACGGACAAAGTGATAAGGGTAGATCAAAAAAAATAAAAAATTTTTTTCGACTTTATCGACTACCAACAGACAAACATATCGACGGAAAAACTGATAATAAGGTAGAACAAATAATAAAAAAAAAAATTAAAAAATATTTTTTTTTCGACTTTATCGACTACCACAGCCAAACATATCGATGGAAAAACTGATAATAAGGGTAGAACAATTTCAAAATTAAAAAAAAAAAATATATTTTTTTTTAGACTGGATCGACTACCCAATAAACAGGCAAAAAGTGCTGACAGGAGAGAATGTCAGGGTGACACGTTGGCTTTTTGCCACCCGACGTACTGTGCATTGCCCATGAGTGTTCCTCTCCTTTTCTCTGTGGGGTGGGGAGGGAAGGAGTACTGGCACACACTTTCCACTCTTTCAGAGGTTCATTGGATCTTTGGCATTTGGAAGCAAGTTTAGCAGATGGGTTGGGCAGCTTAACCTCTGAAGGACCGTGTGCTGTGAATCAACTCCTTGCTTTCAACACATCAGGAGGAAGTTTCCACTCTGATCTGATTTTTTTTTCTTCTTCAATGAAATCATTGTTATGTCTAACATCTTTTTAGAAGTGTATAGTGTCACAGATTAGAATCCAAGTGGATAGAGTTGCACTCGAGAAATATGAATCCATGCGTAAGGGTAATAAAAGAACCATCATTGTGGCAAATACAATTACTTGGATCACTTTCTGATTGTAGCAAGAACTCTTTTATAAGAAATCAAGCCTGGTGTTGCTTCGTTGGTTAGGTGGTGGCTTGGATCCTAGGTCCTGAGTTCAAGCCCCGTTGGCCGGAATTAAAATACACCAGAGGTTGACTCAGCCTGTATCCTCCGAGGTCGGCAAAATGAGTACCAGTGTACTGGTAAGGGGGACACTGCATCAGCGGCATAGCCACGTCCAACAATGATGCACCAAGCAGCCAACAGGCTGCACTCGATAGAGTATAGAGAAATCTAATTGTTGGAGTGTTATTTTAATCATTATATACGAGGAGGATTGCAATGTTCTCAAGCATCAAAATAAAGAACTTATTTTACCCTCGACAGAGGTTTGAAGTTTGTCTGTCTGTCCATCTGAACATAATGTGCTAAATTAGGCACAAACTCAACCTGGTGGTAGCCAGTATGAACAGTTCTCTTTTTTGTTCAACGAGCACCTCTAAAACATGTACAACTAGAACGAGTACTTCTATGAAGAACGCACTATACAATGTGAGTAACAGAAACCCGACATTCGTGGGGATAGTTCCTGAAAATCCGCAAATGTCAAATCAGCAAATGTCAGAGTATGTTTCAATGGGAAAAGGGGGATAGGTTTCCGGCGGTTCATGATTCATAAGGGTAAATTTTTAAATTTCACAAACACGAATACACGTGATTAGTGATTACAGTTTCATTTAAAATGCTTACGAATAAAAACAACAACAGCAGGTACTGTTCCAAATTTTATTTAAGATATGACGTAACTTGTGATGTGACGATGATGAGTTGGATCCAGTAAACCTCTTTGAGAGGATGCATGTGAGTCATGCACCGAACGGGATATAGTAGGGTCAATATGCTGACTAACCCTAAAAAATTGAAAGAAAACGTTTTATGGTGTTTTTCAGTAGTGTTTGGCCCAGAGAACAACATATCAAAAGTTGGCCAAAATTGACCATCAGAAAGAGTGTAAATATGACGTCAAAAAAGATGGCCGCCATTAGAGCAAAATACCTAATATCTATGCATACCTTTGAAACAAACAGTTCTCAACCACTTTAAAAGTGACAATTAACGATAAAACTTATTACCTTATAAGTACCAAAACAGGTGAGGTTGCTGGAGTGTCCCAAAGTCGCATCATGACGTCATTCATTGTGTCATGATGTCATCATGATGTATGATGTAATTTATGTGATTTAATGGTAACTTCCAAATTTATGAAACATGTTCACAAAAATAGTTTTCATCCTGTTTGATAACAGATGACATCATAAATTCAATTGATGCCAAGATTGTGATGCCACAACCATACCTTTTACTAAGGCGCAGTCTTATACACACAAAAACACAGCCATGGAGACCAATGTGTTCAATTTCTTGAAATAATACCTGGTAGTTGGTACAAGGAAGTCATTCCAGTTGGGACACCCATTACTGCTTTAGCCAAAAAAAGTCAGCATATTCGTCCTCATTTTCATCTAAATGGGTGCAGGTTCATATTTCACAGTTGCCATCTTGGCAGGTCCACAAGCCCTGTGCCTCAAGTCCGTACTTCTTACAACTACATCTAAGTGTGTTGCATCAGCCGACAGTTGCAGTGACATTTTTAGCAAGAATATCAGGAGCAGGGTTGTTGCCATCATACTGGTGAGTTTGTTCCCTTGAATGTTTCAGCCCATTTGTAATGTCCATGTTATCATCCGGCCCATCCATACATGACTTGGAAGATAAGTTCGTCTTGAGTGTTTTGTAGCTGAAGTTGTGGGGGCAATCTCTCTGGCATTACGAATGTTTGCTGTCGCCACTTTTTTGCAGAGTAACTGTATCGCAATGATGCTAGAGAGTCAGACGTTTTCCATTAAACAATGACACCATTGCCTTGAGCCAGCACTTTCTACAGCATCTTTGAATCCGTTTGGAGCACAGAAAATCTTTTGAACGGAATACAAGACAGAATCACCTTGGATGAGTTTTGGAACACTGATTTTTTCCCACCCAAGATTCTAGAAGTAGTATCACATCCAGTAAGGCATGGCAAACAACAAATCAGTACAAACATCATCTCCGAGTAACTGCTTCAAACCTTTATATTGTAGACATTTGGTTTCCCTTTGTCTGACCGAAAGTAAAGTTTCTTTACTATCCATTTTCCAATGATAGAGAAGCAATATTAGAAGATCTGTATCTTCTCCGATAAGCGTAGTTGATTTGAAGTGGACATTGTGACAGCTGCTTTCCTATATCCACATCTGCATCCCCCTCTGCTGGACAACATGGCAGCCTTTTTGCTCAGGCATGCTGATATCATATCAATAAGTGACTTTTTGTTCTTTTCATTGGAAAGGAAATCATCCTTCTTCCCCACAAATTAGTTGTCTCTGTATGTTGACAGCATTTCTCACAGTTGTTGTCTTCGTCGCTGGTGGTGTTGTCTTTGTGCTTGTCCCTCATATCCATCCGAATACCACAGTGGTACCATAGCTTGGGTTTTGTAATAACTGTCAACATGCATGTGAATTGCTATTACTTAGGGCCTAGAAAGATAACAATCATATGCAAGGACTGGGCCTTTAACAGGCACGTGATATGACACAGAACAACACTATTTGTTTTAGACCTACATGTAAACAACACCTAACAAGATCAACCCTGGCAATGGTCTCTGCCCTACATATAGTTTACACCATGTACGCCTACACAAGAAATGCACATGGCTCAACAGTGTTGATTGAAGTCAAACTGAATGACTGTCTAATGGGAAAAATGGCCATTGGAAGTTTTTAAATCTTACCTGTGTGATCTTCTTTAGTTTCGAAACATATTGTCATTTCTATATCATAATTCAACATTTTTATGGAAGTGAAATTTGGAAAAATCTGAAGCTGATTGGAATCCTTTGTCTTAATATTCTGAGATGTTTGTAGATGGCAGCACTGTAACTATAGTGCTTGATCAGGAAGAATTAATGACTTACATGCCTTCAGTAATACCATCTAAAATCTTCATCATCATCAATTTGCCACATAATTGTGAAATAATAAAAAGTCACGTCATGACGTCATAGTTACCTCATGACGTCACTTGGGTATGCAATGTTCAATATAGAATGGCGAATTCACTGAGATACTGGTTTGAACAGTTTAAACTGTTTATTTTTACACTTGTATGTGTAAAAACAGCTAAGATGATGGGATATGAGAAGAAATGAGGCACTTTTTAATAGTGGCAGCCATTTTTTTTAACGTCAAAGTTTGACCCTTTCTGATGGTCCGATTTCGGCCAACTTTTGATATGTTGTTCTCTGGACCAAGTACTACAGAAAAACATGATAAAACGTTTTCTTGCAATTTTTTGAGGTGGTGTTTATTTCATATTTTGATCCTACTAATACAGGTGAGGGTGCTGAAAGTGCTGAAGTTGTTCAGGTGGAGGGGCCAGAGTGAAGAAAATGGGTAATGGACCGCTGTTTTGCTGAGTGCTGCAGGTTTCTGTATAGCTCCTTGTACGGCAACAAACCATGATCCAACAACCTCTTAAACCGGAGGTACTGCTCCATCACTGGGTTGGCATCTGGTACATACCCCTTCTCCTCCATGAGCTGTGTGAGTTGAGCAGGGAAGGTTTTAGCTGCCTCGTGGTCTGCTGAGGCATGCTTGCCTGTAAGCTTCATATTGTGGAGACCGTACCGCTTCTTGAAGCAGTCTTACCATCCCCCCACTAGCTCGGAAGGGACTGGGGCCACTTGTACCCGCGTCACTCGGGTATGCAGCACCACCAGCACCAACCAGGTGATCGTACATGCGCTTTTCCTTTTGAAGAATCAGAGGTCTACTTTCTGGGCACGTTTTTCGGGCATTGTCGTCTAACCACACATTTATTGCCTTCCCCATGGTTTCTATGTGAACGTCCCTGTCCTGGGTAACCACTTTGGTGCTGGGTTCTGTGCTCGCCACGACCCTTTCGTGAATTGCCTGCTTGTTTTTTTTCTTTAATGTAAGGGACAGTCGATGAGCCACAGTCGTTCATGCCACAAAAGCCACACTCTCACCTGTTGATAGCCGGTCTAGTAGCTCCACTTTCTGGCTCAGGCTCATGACACTTTCTATGCCTCTTGGGAACAGACTCATCTCCTGCACTACTCTTGCGCTTCGGATCCATGATTGAACAATGAGCACAAAAAGTCCACAAGCGTAAGGAATCGCAGCAAGTGAAGGCACCGGGACAAGAAGAAAGAATGTGATCCAGGACATGTTGCACATAAGTAGCCATGCAGGGGGTTGTGGGTACATGGAGGATTTGTGGGTAGTGTGATCATTATTTGTGGAGGATGGTTTATGCACGTGGAGAGCTACTTTATGCTTGCGGATAGTGGAGATGGTTTTAGAGCTACTTTATGTTTGTAGGTAGTGGAAACATGACTGCACAGCACTGTATTTGATTTGAAAATAAATGAAAACAACAGGTTTTGGGACAGTTTCTTTTTATAGCCATCAAGTTGACAGCTCTGAAATATACAATACAAAGTTCAAGGTATTAGATAATGTCATTGATATAATCAATTGACATGTATATTGTGTTCTGAACATGCCACAATAAAAATATTTTAAATGACACCTACAAGTGGAGTCCTGGAGGGTGGGAAAGCGCGATGGATACTTCAGCAAAATGCTTCTCAAAACACTTCCAAACCTACCGAACACAAAAGAGTAATTTTTACATTTAATCAAACGAACAGGCATCTGTTATCAAATCGGTGGAACAAGTCTATTGATTGCTTGTGAATAAGGGAACGATGTGCAGGGTTAGACAAACCTGAGCCATCTTCTCGATATCGCTTCCCTCCATGCCCAATTGAGACATATTTGTCTTCACCTGTCGCAGCAAATTGATGGCCTTTTCGAGTTCCTGAAGGCAAAAACAATGTGTGATGTAAGAATCACTCATTTCATTACCTCCACCACCGAAAGTGGACGGAGGTTATGTTTTCACCCCTGTCTGTCTGTGAGCAGGATATCTCAAAAAGTTATGGACAGAATCGGACAAAATTTGGTGGACAGGTTGGGTATGTGACAAGGATGAACTGATTCAATTTTTTGTGAAGATCCGGATCTGGATCGGAGAATGTTTTAATTTTTAAAAGTGATTCTTCACCATTTCATCATTCAGAGATGGGGGCAAAAACGATATGCAGCATGAAAATTCAAAAAGTTGTGGACGAGTTATGACAAAACTCGGTGTACGAGTCGGTTAGGTGACAAGAACAAGTCGATTAGATTTAGGTTCAGGTCCGGATCCAGATCCGGTCTATCATTGGGATACAAAATGTGAACTGTTCAGCCTGGATGATTTATTTATTTATTGATCATGTAAAAAAAAAAAAACCACGAAGTTCATCTTCCTAATCATTTTGTGCAATAAATAAACAATAAATTCACTCCATGTGGTACTTGAATACCTTCAATTAAAACATTAGCATAAAATAGTACAAACTTCATCGTAAAAAACATGCGTCATAAAAACAGCATTGCATATATATATATTGTTGCGGACCCTGGGGTTGGGGACAAAGACCACGAGGGATGAACTACCTCGGGTTCCCACCGCACTCTCCTGAATCCCAGGCTGTCGCACACGAATAACATTGTGACGTGTAGGGTCGCTAATCGACCGCGAATGCCAATAACTCAACCACGTGACAACGGGTCCTCTGTCTAATAGATACAGTTTACCTAAAGGTCATGTGATCCAATTACTGGGGAAAACGTCGTCGGTACGCACTTGCTCAAACCGGATCACCTTACCAGATCAGATGCAGCCGAGCGAACTGCCAAACACGGCTAGGAAACAGATCGTTGGGGAATAACGACCCGGCTAGACTAGGGTGCGGGCCATGCTGGACCAATGGAAGAAAACACAAAAACGAGTTGGAAACATTTCTGTACAACCAAGCGAGGAAAAGTATGTGGCACAGTCAATGGGGGAGGTTTTATTTTATGTACAGCAGGGGATAGCAAGGAATTTGAGGGGTGTGGCAAAAGGCAACTTACAAAAGAGGACACAGAACAGGATTATCCTGATTATCTTCTACAATCTGACTTTATCTAGGACAGGCACCATCACACACACACACACACACACACACACACACACACACACACACACACACACACACACACACACACACACACACGGTCGGCTGACCAATGTGGCCCAGGACGCTTAGGGAGGGGTAGTTGGAGAGATACTGTTGTGGGAGTGGGGAGGTGCGATGTATGCGACATGAGGGGTGCAGTGTCATTCCAAAGGAAAATGGGATTGCGAGTCGGTACGCTTCTTTTTTGTTCGTCCACAGTAGATGGGATAGAGGGGTGTATAGAGAGAGAGGAGAATAGATGCGTGAGAAGGAAGATCGCTAACCTAGCCGTGTAAAGGTCTGTATGTGTCGCGTGTACCTCTGTGTGACGCTCCGCCTGAGCGTTCCCACCTTGTGATATGGCG
Organism: Eptatretus atami; assembly: GCA_035128595.1. NCBI lineage: Eukaryota > Metazoa > Chordata > Myxini > Myxiniformes > Myxinidae > Eptatretus > Eptatretus atami. Next base: position 17,054,543 of record CM068958.1, on the reverse strand, counting down.
CGTTATCTCCTGCCTATTTATTTGCCGGGGCTCGTGCCAAAGCACGCTCTGCATTGATCCGCCGTCCGTGAGTCCGTCTGGCGGCACGTCGACAGCATGGCAGGGAGTCCACTGTATGCTCTCGAAGGACAGCAGTCGCACACGGATGATGTTCTTGAAGAAGAAGCTCTCTTAAACGGCTCTGCGCTACCCCCTTTTATAAGCCCCAGGTGAAGGGTGGGGCGAGGACCAGAAAGCGACGCACTGTGGCCCAAATCCTGCTCCTCTATCGGGCCACAGTGGCCCGAGCCACGCTCCGCCAGGCTCAGATTTAAACCTGCAAGGCCCACCGGAAATCGGCTCAGAGCTCCTGACTTAAAATGGGGAGCAGGCTCCCCGAGCCGGCACCCCGGCCCCGAATGTGCACCGAGTGTAATCTGTATGTTGGATGGTAGCAGACTTCTTCGCCATCCACGGGTTCCTCCATGAGCCAAAACATGAGCCAGGGACCCGAACCAAACTCCCAGATCGCCCTTCCCACGACCCCTCCTCGTTTCTTGCCATGGTCTGACGACTGGATGAGGGCTGTAACAATTCCGGACGCTCACCCGGAACATTCCCGGTGAGATGCGGTGGAGCTATATAGCATCTGTGGCGTGGTCGAGCATCGTGCGGCGCCAAGGACAATGGCCGACGCCGCGAGGTGCTCCTCAAAATAGAGTGGCGAATTGTAGCGATGCAGAGGTACGAGGGGGTGCGGGAGTATTTTTCCCGTGTGCAGGAGGCGTTTGTGGTCAAAGTGGTGAGATTTGGTGAGCGAGGTGCGGAGTAAAGTGAGGTGTCGGTTGGGAATTGGCGCGCAGATTTGAATGAAATAATGGTGCGCAAATTCCCGGGGCAGGTTGTCTTGTGCGCAACAGGGATGATCCGAGCCAAGGGAGGCATCGCGGTGTGTCTATTAAACAATTGTCTATTGAATGGCATGTATGCTTGCATGTTTGTTGTGTATTTTGGCTAAAAGGAAAGGGTTTGAGTGGAGGTCAGAGTATGGATCAGTGATATTTATCAGATCTAACTATGAGTCCCACGCAACGCACTTTGTCCCGTTAACCCACTAGACATGAGGGGAGGACCAACTACATGAAGACTAATGAAATAACTGCCTGGGGATCACTGTATGTTGGGTGCCATTGCCTTAGAGGCATGCGGTTTTACAGAACCGCAACAATATTCTTTGGAAATACCAAATTAAAAATGCAAACACAGCAGATCTCTAACAGCAACACCTTCATTAGACTCATCTAGAAAATGAGTCATTGTATTGCCTCAGAGCACAAAGCAAAAAATAATTACGTCCACCACCGAAGGTGAAGGAGGTTATGTTTTCACTTCTTTCTGTTTGACTGTCTGTGTGCAGGATATCTCAAAAAGTTGTGGATGGATCCAGATGAAATTTTGTGGACAGGTTGGGTGTGTGACAAGGAAGAACGGATTAGATTTTGGTGAAGATCCGGATCCGCATCCGACTACTAGAATTTTAAAAGTGATTTTTCACCATTGAGGGATGGGGCCAAAAATGATATATAGCATGATAGCTCAAAAAGTTGTGGACGGATTCAGACGAAACTGGGTGGACATGTTGGGTATGTGACAAAGAAGAAATGATTTAATTTTGGTGAAGATCTGGATCCGGATCTGATAATTTTTTAAGTGATTCTTCACCATTGAGAGATAGGCCCAAAAACGATATGTAGCATGATATCTCAAAAATGTATTCGGCCCGATATGTTCTTGTGGATCAGGTATTACGTGGCGGAGGTATGCGTTCTACCGAGTGTCCTTGTAGTTTCTAAATGTACTGGTTTTAACCCGTGGAAGTGGAATTCTTCCTGACCGATGAAAGATTAAACAAGGATAGAGAGGGTGATTTACATCATCAATAATAATCTGAGATTTCCTATTTCTAGAACACTCTTAAATAAAACTTCTAAATATGTAACATCCTAACCAATCACCTTACTAGCTGTCCTCACTATTCCATCGAATTTCCTTCTGTTATCTTGATTTGGTGCATTCTTCTCTAAAATATTACAAAATGCTACAACATTGAATTACAGCCTGATAAAACATGTTATTTCCCTCAGCTATGGATTTGGATGAAGAATGAAGGTGAGATTTTGACTTTGGTGCTTCTTGATATGTTTAGGTACAAATACTTGCGTGAACCTTAAAGAAATGAACGCTGTTGTTGTTGAATTGATGTTGGCTGTTGAATTAATACCAGGTGGGGTGGACTGACTGTCATCTTCCGAGGTCGGCAAAATGAGTGCCAGCATGCTGGTATACTGTGTCGGAGTGGCGACCCGTCAGGATTGTGCCCAATTAGTGGGGCAGATAACAGCAATTTTTGAGAGGAATCGTGCAAATGATGATACAACCATCAAATTTGGCACATTTGTTCTCCAGGGGATTCTAATCAAATCTGCCTGATTGGCCATTTGAAAATCCAAATTTTGAAAAATTTGAAAAAAAAAAAAAACTTCAAAAAGGTCAAGATAACGAATCAATGTTGGATGCTGGCTGAGATTGGTGAATGTTTCAGAGAACATCATCAAAGACGTTCCAAGTCTAGCCATGCAGTTTTCTTCCCTTTACCGCGAAGGCAGACACGACGTCACATCCAGTGAACGCATGGAAGTATGGGATCCCTCGAGCTTTCTCAGGCCCTATTGCAGAAACTACCTCATGGACTGGAATCCATTGCGCCTTGGCTCTTGGCCAAAGCAATCCACATGTTCTCAAGACCTAGTTCCTGTAAGGATTGCAGTACAGATATTGCTATGACTAGTACGTCCGTGTCATTAGCCTTAATGATAATGGACTTGCTACCACCGTCGTTGCTTCCCTGGCGTGTACAAATATTCGAGTGTCAGCTTCTTCATGACAACATGGAGACACAGCATCCAGTGACTTCCTTGTGTTGCTAATGGCATCTTCTCCTTTTGTGACAATGACTGTGCTTGTCGTCTGTGCTTCACACATCTTTTCCGCAAGGAAGTGAAACAGCTCAGTCTTGTTGCTGTCATCTCGAAGAAAGCTTCTCCAGTTACTTGGGGTCTTTTTGGTGTTTTGCATCCTTGGGTCCTTGGGGTCTTTTTGATCTTTTGGGTATTTGGCATCCTTGGGGTCTTTTTAGTCTTTTGGGTATTTTGGGGTCCTTTGTGTCCTCAGGGTATTTTTGGTGCTTGGGGTCTTTTGGGTCCTTGCCTTTTGTGTGTTATGGGTCCTTGTGGTCTTTTGGGTGTTTTGGGTCCTTGGGGTCCTTGGGATCTTCAGGGACCTTGGGGTCTTTTGGATCCTTGGGGTCTTTTGGGTCTTTAGACATTTTGTCACAGCTTCACTGTGAAATGAACATTCCAAAAGGATGTAATTTAGAGACGTTTGTGTGGTGTGCAACCAACGTTCAAACAGTACGTGATTAAGGGGCATAAATAACAGGGTTTCCCAGACGGATTCCTGAACTGACTCATGGACGACTTCACCGCCTCACGGACCGTGCTTTTCGTTTTTAGCTCACCTGGATCGGAGTTCCGGGGAGCTTATGCAATTGAGCAGTGTCCGGAGGTGAGTCGGTGAGTAAGTCAGTCAGTCCGTAAACACTTCAGTCATTATAGCTTGAACCAAACAAACAATTTTTTTAATGAAACTTGGCCACAAGCTTCATATCTGATGCTTAACGAAGGTGTATTGACTTCATCAATATCTGCGCTCATTAAGGAGGTCTACAGGGGGGGGGGGGCGGTTTGGAACTGCCCCCCAAAATAGGTATTTGCTCTCTTCTCCAAAACTACACACACAATTTTGATGAAATTTGACCACAACCTTCATCTGTATATAAAAATAGCTTGTCTCGGTGTCTGTCCGTCCAGCCTGTGACTATAATCTCTATTATTTACGTACTATTGGAATGTACCTTTCCACCCTTTAGAATGCGGAGACCCCTTAGACCTTTGAAGACACTCTAAGACCCTGAGGACTCTTAAGACCCTGAAAACCCCAAAGACCCCCAAGACCAAAAAGACCCTGAACACCCCCAAGACCACCAAGATCCCCAAATAACCCAAGACTCTGAAGACCCCAAGGATCCAAAAGTCCCCAAGGATCCAAAAGTCACCGAACACCCTGAAGCCCACGAAGACCCAAAAGCACAGGAGAACCCAAAAGATCCTGAAGTCCCCATACATCCAAAAGACCCAAAAGTCACCAAAAACCCCAAACACCCCAAAGACCCTGATTATCTCCAAGACCCCAAACACCCTCAAGACCAAAAGACCCCTAAGACCCAAAAATCCCCGAGGACACAAAAGTCACCAAACAGACAAAATACCATAAGGACCCTAAACACCCCGAAGACCCCAAAAGACCCAACTTTTTAAGATAGTTGGTGCTATATATTGTTACGAATTTGGCAGCCATGAGCACTCAACATTCAAGTCCCCTTAGCTCAGTTATTTCGTTAAGTATATGTGTATAGTAAGAATCCATCCCTTGTATCTAATGGGAATTAAGTGTACTTGCGCTGTGAATTATTTTATAGTTAGTGTTATGATGATGATATGCTAGGTGGTCATATTTGAGCCATAGTTGAATATTTAATCAATAGTCAATAGTTGTGTGTATTAATCAGCAGTCAGGATTCAAACCTTGCGTAAAAATGTTGCTTTAAATGTTCCATGTTGCCCTAACTGTTTCTCTGGCACTCGTCCTATCTTCTGTTTTGCAGCTGCCCTTGGCCCTTGGAGGGAACTGTTCTTTCCTTGTATGCTGCCCACATATTGTTCTTTCCTTGTATGCTGCCCACACATTCGTATTCTTAGTCATCACTAGTGTTTCGCCTTTGCTATCAACATGTGCCAATGTAGGAGGCTTGGAAAGTCATTGAGTTGCATATCTGAGAAGCTCCCTTCGCTCTTCGTTGTGGGCCGCTGGACCCACTTTGGTTAGATCGCTGAAGTCTGGGGAGGCCATCCTAAGGCTTCGTTGGGCCTCGACGCAGGACCTAGCTCTCCCTTACTCCCCTCCGGGAAGGGAACGTAGGGTTTGGAGTAGCTAGGGACGATAGTTAGCCGAACAAGGACGATAAAGGGGGTTAGGGGACGAATTATAGTGGGGAAGTAAAATGAAATAAAAACAACAAAAAAAAATAAGTTGGGGCTAAATTGGTTTTTACAAATTAAGGGAGTGGGTAGGTACAGTGACAGGCAAAGGGCGATAGGTGGGAGGGAGACAGGTAGGTAGGTCCGAGCCCGCCTTCGTGTTGGCCAGCACCACCGCCACTCCCTCCACCCAACCTGCACTGCACGGCGTGGAGCCGGCCAACTTCATCGGCTGCTGTTTTTACTGCAAGGCCAGTGCCGGCCCACTTCATCACTGCCGGCTGTTTTGCTTCAAGGCCTGTGCCGGTCGGATCGTCCGCCGGCTGTGTTCGCCTACAGCGGCCCTGTTTTGCCATGCCTTGCCTGCTGCCTTTGCTTTGGCCCATGCCACTGCCCATGTTCATTTTGCCCCCGTTCAATTTTGCTTTGCCCCCCCCCCCTGTTCATTGCCATGTGCGCCGGGATCATCGTGAAGGCAACAGTTTGCAAGCTGCGAGAACTGTCCTGTTGGCAGCTACAACACGGCTGCAGTGGCGGCCCGTGCGCCGGTTCTTTTGACTTTTGTTTTGCTCCTGCAGAGTCCATTGATCTGGGCCATGGTGTAGTGTAATTGTAAGGTTAAGTTGATAAGTTGTGTACTGTGAATATGAGTGCGCCCCGGCATGTATGTTTTATGCCGGCAGTTTTATTTGGGTCGTCTGTGTGAGTGGGTTTGTTTGGTTGGTTATCAGCCCTCAGGTTATTTGTTTTTTGGGACACGAGTGCCATGAGTGTCGCACTCAGGGATCCGTAGGTGGGGCGTACTAGGGGAGAACTACACATGATGGCACACGAGAGTTTGACGACTCGGGACGAGTCTGTAAAGGGGGGGGTAGTGTTACGGCTGTGGAGATTCGCAACCACCGTTCAGGTCCCGTAGGTGAGGTATTTCTGAAGTACATGTGTAGGTATCCCCAAACCGTTGTTTAGAGGGAATTGATGTGATTCATTCGGGCTGCGACACTTTGAGTCAGTCGTTTTTCTTCTTTATTTATTTTTGAACCAACCACGTCTCAACCACACCACGCCATCCCCACCACAGCGCCGACCGCGCTGCGGCCGCGCCGCCTCCGCCATCTTCGCCACTGCATCTTCGCCACCTGCCATTTCTTCTCGCGCTTGGTGTGGGGGGGGGAGAAAGCGGGTGGGGCACTGGCGCCCGATTGGTGGATGAGCGGGTGTGACGCGGCCAGGGAGGAGGAACGCCCCTCTTCGAGACCTTTCTCGAAGCCCCTCGAAGGGGGTGGAGCAGGGAACGGGGCGGAGCAACAGGGCGGAGCGTGGGGCGTATAAAGGACGCGACGGAGAGGCTCAGTAAAGGGCTGTTCACGAGCGCTGACTTCCCTGTGCCGGTGGGGCCGACGAACTGCGTCTGCGCGGCTGAGGTGCGAGCTGAGAAGCTGAGGAGGCTCAGAGGAGTCGGTGGAGGCTCGGTGAAGGCTCAGAGGAGAGCTCGGCGGGAAGGCCGAACGCGAGCGAGTGAGGAGAGCTCGGCGGGAAAGGCCGAACGCGAGCGAGTGAGGAGAGCTCGGCGGGAAAAGGCCGAACGCGAACGCGAGCGAGTGAGGAGAGCTCGGCGGGAAAGGTTGAACGCGAACGCGAGCGAGTGAGGAGAGCTCGGTGGCATAAAGATGCGAGCGCGGGTGGCTTGAGGTCTCGCTCTCTCTCTGTCGCGTGGAACTCGCCTGACTCGTGGAACTCGCCTCCGTCTGAAGTCTGAAGTCGTTGTGGGTCGTCGCCGAGCTGTGTCGTCGTGGTCGAGTGTCTCTGCGTCGGTGTGGAGCTCGTGGAACTCGCGGAGCCGAGGAGCTCGTTGAAGTTGAGCTGTGTCGTCGTCGAGTCGGGTCGAGTCGGCAGTGTGAGGACGGCGAAAGGGACGGAGCTCGGAGTTGAGGTCGTGGGAGGAGGACTCGACGGCCCCACCAAAAGGGAAGTCACCATTTTCTTTCGGGGTTTTTGTATGGATCTTGTGGCGCCGTGTCTTGTAAAGTAGAACTGTTATAAGTGTTGCCGTGTGTACGCGTTATTCGTAGTATCTCTGCGTCACTATTTCTTTTGTTTAACTGCTATATGTGCATTCTGTGACTATACGTGTGCTTTGTGCCTGTGTCTGTGTAAATAAAGTGCTTGCATGTTGAATTGTTCCCGTTTCGCTGCGTCCTTTCCTTTGTTTGAATCTCCATCTTGCTTCACGTAACGGGTTCGTAGTGGGCGTGATACGCCGATAATTAATCTGAACCGTCAAGGTCGACGATAACTCCGCTCGTTATCCCTGTAGCACGGAACGAGCCGCTTAAGCGGTTCGTGTCCGGAGTCGACCTGTGGCGTGGTACAACCCCTCGGTAGGTTACCCGTGCGAGTACTTAGGTATATCGACTTTCGGCGATTCACCCTATTTCGCGCGGGTAGAATGCGGACTGGGTTGTGGTGAGGTTAAACCCCCACCCGTGACTAGCTCTTTGGATAGTTCCAAGAGGTCACGACTGAATTGTCCGTCCGGTGGGCGAGACGTGCCGCGATTCGAGTCACGTGGCCGTTTGCATGCCGGCGGGCGCGATTCGCAACAATATAATCACACAAAAGCAGAACTGGGTGTGGACTAAAAGTGTGTGCTAAGGGATAAAGAAATAAAGAAATAAATGTGGCAGTGGGCTTCTTTTCCCCCCCTAGGGGCCTAGGGAAGTTGAATCGGCAA
>CM068958.1:17019646-17031649 GCA_035128595.1 Eptatretus atami | reverse complement strand
CTACTGCTCCCCCTAGCGGCCGTGCTCGCCACAGATACCCGGCACCACAACAACATATCGGTTTTGCCCGATCTCTCAATGGTGAAGAATCAGTTAAAAAAATTATCAGATCTGGATCCGGATCTTCACCAAAATTGACTCAATTATTCGTCGTCACACACCGAACCATGCCCACCAAAGTTTCGTGTCCGAATCCGTCCACAAATTTTTGAGATATCCTGCACACAGACAGAAAAAAGTGGGGAAAACATAACCTCCTTCACCTTCGGTGGTGGAGGTAAAGAGGTGGTGTTGACATTGTACAGGAATTTAGTGACGGCCACATCTAGAATATTGTGTGCAGATTTGGTCACCACAATTCAGGAAAGACATAGATACCACAGAGAGAGGGTCAGCGCAGGGTTAGCGCATGCACACCTCTTTCTTCACTATACTTACTAAGAGCGAACGCAGTGAGCTTCATACTTAACGCGTGCACATGAGAGAATAGGAAACAACAACAACAACAACACAATGACCCCTGGCAATTTGGAATCCGTGTCGTTGGCTATGACCCTTTTGCTTCCGTTTTTTTTTTTTGCTTCTGGTTTTTTTTTGTTTCCGGTTTTTGTCATGAGGAATGATGCATGCCGGGAGATAAAGGCATCGTCGGAGACATGAAAGACCCAATAATATCAGACATGGTGTATATTTTCCTCCACTGATTTTAATAAAGATATCTCCCGCATCATCAAAAAATAATTTTTAATCGTGATTTACATTATTTGATCGCTGATCCGAATCCAGGCCGAAGTAACCAGAATTGCGTATACAGTTGTGAACAAGTTATAGGTAAAGTCAGAAGCGAATGTAAGAAGAATACTACGTCGCTTCTAGTATTTATTATTTTTTAGATGAGATCCTGTTTCTACGGGTGTAGTTGTCGTTGTGAAGGTAATGTTGAGGTAATATTATTTTTTCAGATGAGATCCTGTTCTCGGCGGGTAGTTGTTGTTGTGAAGGTAATGTTAAGGTAATATTAATTTTTTCAGATGAGATCCTGTTCTAGGTGGTGTAGTTGTCGTTGTGAAGGTATGTTGAGGTAATATTAATTTTTTCAGATGAGATCTGTTCTAGGTGTGTAGTTGTCGTTGTGAAGGTAATGTTGAGGTAATATTTATTTTTTCAGAATGAGATCCTGTTCTCGGCGGTGTAGTTGTTGTTGTGAAGTAATGTTAAGGTAATATTTATTTTTTCAGATGAGATCCTGTTCTAGGCGGGTAGTTGTCGTTGTGAGTAATGTTGAGGTAATATTTATTTTTTTCAGATGAGATCTGTTCTAGGGGTGTAGTTGTCGTTGTGAAGTAATGTTGAGTAATATATATATATTTTTAGATGAGATCCTGTTCTGGCGGTGTAGTTCGTTGTGAAGGTAATGTTGAGGTATAATGTTGAGGTAATATAATTTTTTAGATGAGATCCTGTTCTAGTGGTGTAGTTGTTGTTGTGAAGGTAATGTTGAGGTAATATTTTTTTTTTAGATGAGATCCTGTTCTCAGTGGTGTAATAGTTGTTGTTGGTGAAGGGAATGTTAAGGTAATATTTATTTTTTCATTGCAAAAAGACTTTCATTTGATATATTTAAGAAGCGAATGTAAGAAGAATTCCACGTTCGCTTCGAGGCTTTGCCTATTCCATATTACCTCCTCTAAAACCTCCTCCCATTCTCCTCACTCCCAGCCCAATGACTCTCTCGTTTAATTAAACGCAAGTAAGTTTAAAATGTAAATGTTATTAAACGATTCGATACACGTCGTGATAAATCACCTTATTGATCTCTTGGATGTAAACGTTCTTCAGCGAATCGAAATCGTCCCCAAAATCCATGGCAGCGCGGGATACGATCACGTGACACGCGAGAACCAATCACCGGGCGACTCTGAGGCTCGCACGATGCCGAGGTTGTGCGTGACGAGACGTTATTGCAACATGTTCATTGACCAATCAAAATGTACGTTTACGACGCAATACAACTAGTCCTGTTAGTCTCGAGAATCCAGCAATGCTGACACAACCACCGATGCAAAATTTCATAAAGATTAAAAAACAACAACAACACGTGTGCACGATCATTACGGCGTTTTTTTTAAGTATTGCATGTTCAGACTTCATTTTCGAGCTACTTTAAAACAATACAGAAGAGTTTCCCACTGTATTTTGTTTATTTAAATATGGAATGCATTCGATGAGGAAAAAAAAAGTCCACCCTGAAGAAAAATGTCCAGCCGTTTTAAGAGCGGTGTATTACATCGGTGTACGCTGTTTGGTTCGTCTCACTTTTCTTTTACCCTCTCTCATGTTTTACGGGAACAAAATATCTTTGATTTACGAGCATTTAACAAAGGAAGACGTCAAAACCAATCTTAGGGCAGCATGTTATGGCTTACTTATGTTGACATAATTTGTGGTTTGAACATGGCGGGCGAATGGTCACTCAGGGGGCACGTTCGATGGATTTCGCGTCCGATATATAACTTTGATAAAAGGACGTCTGGTGTTATAATGATTTTTTTAAAACTACATTAACAAAAATGGAGATTATGGATTAGTTCGGTTAAAGTATCCTCTGGGACATCGATCATTTGCTATAACTGTGTTGTTGTTGTTGTTTTTTTAATTCAGGGGTATATGCGCATAAATTATCATAATTCATATTGTTCGTTGTCACCGCGTGTGTTGTTGTGTGTGCGCATTGTGCTAGAAATCGGAGCAACGGAATCGTGAATCGGTGAGTAGCGCGTGTGTTGTAATGTATAACGATTTGCATTGTTTCTTTGTGGGTAGTCGGTGTAAACCAGATGTTTATGCTTTTAATTATAATTATGTACACTGACTGTATAAAATATCATATACAAGCCGATTTGTTCTTTAGTCGTGTCAATGTTCAAAGAAAAACTTTTAATCGGTGCATACGTTGTGGAAGTTGTGCTGAGGATCGTGCAAGAAACCACTTCAGTGGAGAGTGGGTCTTGGGGGGCCGCGCGAGCAGGATGTGCAGGGTCTTGAGGGGGCCACGCGAGCAGGACCTACCAGGTCTTGGGGGGGCCGTGCGGGCAGGAGCTCCAGGGTCTTGGGGGGGCTGCGTGGCAGGGTCTTGGGGGGCCACGCGGGGAGGACCTCCAGGGTCTTGGGGGGGGGGGCACGCGAGCAGGTCTTGGGGGGGCCCGCGGGCAGGACCTCCAGGTCTTGGGGCCGCGCGGCAAACTCCCAGGTCTTGGGGGGCCACGCGGCAGGACCTCCGGGGGGTCGTGGGGGGCCACGCGAGCAGGACCTCAGCCAGGGTCTTGGAGGGGGCACACGAGCAGGACTCCGGGTCTCTGGGGGGCCACGCGAACAGGACCTCCAGGATCTTGGGGGGGGGGCACGCGAGCAGACCTCCAGGGTCTTGGGGGGCCATGCGGCAGGACCTCCAGGGTCTTGGGGGGCCACGCGAGCAGGACCTCCAGGGTCTTGGGGGGCCGTGTGGGCAGGACCTCCAGGGTCTTGGGGGGGCGTGTGGGCAGGACCTCCAGGGTCTTGGGGGGGCTGCGTGGGCAGACCTGCAGGGTCTTGGGGGGGGGGCACGAGCAGGACTGCAGGGTCTGGGGGGCCGCGCGCCGGAGCAGCAGGACCTCCAGGGTCTTGGGGTCCGCGCGAGCAGGACCTCCAGGGTCTTGGGGGCCGCGCGAGCGGGACCTGCAGGGTCAAGGATCAGTGGGTCGTGCAGGCACATCCCGTCAGGCTCAATGAGGACCGATGGGTCGAGCAAGCTGGGACCGGCGGTGGCAGTGCCCGCTGGATATCTAGATACTAGAATCACTGATTAGATTTTGGTGAAGATCCGGATGCGGATCTGATAATTTTTCAAGTGAATCTTCACCATTGAGAGATCTGGCTAAACCGATATGTAGCACAATATCTCAAAACGTTGAGGACAGATTAGGATGAAACTTGGTGGACATGTTGAGTGTGTGATAAGGAAGAATTGATTCAATTTTGGTGAAGATCCGAATCCGAATCTGGATACTAGAATTATTTGATTTTTAAAGTGATTCTTCACCATTGAGAGATTGGTACAAAAATGATATAGTCCTGTGGAGCACGATATTTCAATCATGTCTTGGGCCCGATATGTTCTTATGGATCAGGCATTACGTGGCGGAGGTATGCGCTCTACCGAGTGCCCTTCTAGTTATTATTATTTATTTTTTTCCTGGTTTACATTAGGTAAGATTCCAAATAACGATGAGGTTTCATGTTTAACTCAAGAGCTGAAATGTGGCACGTGTCGTTGGTAGCATTGTGTTTGTTTTCTTTGTAGGTTCATGAATATTTGAGTAACTCTGAAAGTAGCATTTGTAATTTGTTTAAATTCGGTCAACTCTGCATTTAAAAAAATTATTTTCCAGCGATGTCCCACCACAAATGCCTTCAACAAATTCCTTCCTCTGGACTTATAAATGGCATTTTTGTTGCGTACCCCGTTTTGGATTTGTTTGTATTGTATCACCTTTCTGTAAGTCTGTAGATATTTGTTCATGGTATTGGTCCACAGGTGTTTCAGACATGACACCCAGCTTAAAACCTGCTGTGAGGCAGTCGGGGTAAATGTCACCATGTGATGTTTACCCTGCGCAGCACCATTGCGGAAGTTTATAGTCGGATTAGATAAATCAGAGGTGAATGTGAATGCCACTTTCCATGGGGACATCCCTTTGCAGAATCACTACACCTGCATCTGGTTTGCACAACTGTGAATATCAACCAACAGTCGGTATAATTAGTCGGAGAACCGTCCCGTTGCTCGGTTCTGAAGCATTATGTCCCAGAGGAAGGAGCTAATGGAGTTTTGATGAGGAATGGTAATCGGCTTCTCCATGTGGGTCACGTCCGGCCTGACGATTCTGACCATCTTGGCCGTCCACACGTCAAACCAACCCGAGGGATGACGTCGTAAAGTGGAAGACCATCTCGGAAACACCAACCTTGACTGTCGATCTGCAAGAAAGATCGTCGATGATCACGTCAAGATGTTTGAAAAACTTGGGCGGATTGTTTCTAATATTTAACAGACGTCACAGAAACCCACCGCGGTGTGAAAGAAGGAATGTCGGGCAAACCCTTGTGTAGTTCATCAAGCATTCCGTTAAAAAACACCAAGGAAAGACCGGCTGCACGGAATCCTTTCAGAGGTGTGATCAATGCATCGCATCACATGATGCAAATAATCGTTATATGTGGAATCGGGACAAGTACGGGCAGACATTGTTCGAGTGCGGCGGCGGGGTCTGTGGAATGTGTTCAAATGCCATTTAAGGCTCAACAACAACGACCACAAAATCTGAAGGAACTAAGGAAGGCACTTTGTGAGGAATGACTGAAATATCCCCTTCCAGCATAACGAAAACTCGGAGCAGATGTGGAAGTGTCATGCCCCAAGCTGTGCTTGAGGCATGAGGAGGCCCTAGTGGTATACAACATGTTAAATGGCCACACACACACCAAAGGCTTGTTATCAAGCACATGCAATAATATATATATTATATATAATAAATTATAATTTAATTAATTTTATATATAAATTTATTTTTAAATAATATATATATATTTTAATATTTAATATTTTAAATAATATAATAATTATTAATTAAATTATATTTATAATTAAATATAAATTTTTTAAGGATATATTGTATTATATTATATTGAGGTTGTGATGAATAATATTAATATAAATTTTATATTAATTTAATAATAAAAAAATTTATTTTATATATATGTATATTGTTACGGCTGTGGAAATTCGCATTACACCGTTCACCCGTAGATGAGATATATTTCTGAAGTACATGTGTAGTTAGCCCAAACCCATTGTTTAGAGGGAATTAATTGATCATTTGGGCTGCGATACTTTGAGATAGCCGTTTTTCTTTCTCTTTCTTTAATTTGAGCGACACCACCACGTCTCCGCTTCTCAGCGGCCCCACCCCGCATCTCCGCCCTCGCCGTTGACCAGGCCCCCTGCGGTGACATCGACGCAGCGGGAACTGAAAAGCTGCAAAAAGATTCTCGCCTGTGACTTCCCGCGGTTCTTTGCTGGCAAGGCGCCAGGCCTGATAATTCCTCGCCCCCGCAAGACGGAGAGGGAGGGAACGAGAGGAAACGCCCCGTTGCGAGTCGGTTCCAGAAGCGCCTCGAAGGTGGAGCCAAGAACGGGGCGGGTGCCGGGGTATAAGAGCCGGAGGCGCAGGAGGTTCTTGGGTTCTCCTTGTTCGTGCTCTCTGTTCGGCGTTCGCTCGCTTCTTGTTCGTGCTCTCTGGGTTCGGCGCTCTCTTTGGTCTCTCTCTGTTCGTCGGTGCTCGGTCCGTGGCGTGAGGGCCAGGACGGGCAGGCACGAGGCACGCCGGAGGATCTCGCGTCGAGTGGAGCGGAGAGAGCTCGCAGACCGCGAGCGGAGGCGGTCGCCAAGGACTTGAGAGCAGGAAGTCGCGACTTCCATTTTCTTTTGGGTTCTGTGTGAACGTGTGTGTGTGCGCCGAGTCTTAGTAAGTAAAATTGTGTAAGTGTTGCCGAGTGTTCGCTTAGTCGGTTGTAGCTCTGCGTCTCGTTGTCTATTTTCTATTTGAATATGTGCATTCTGGCTGTAAATACGTGATATATGTGTGCTTTGTGTCCGTGTGTGTAATAAATGCTTGCTTGTTGAATTGTTTCCCCGTTTCGCGCGTCCTTCCTTCGTTGGTCTCCATCTTGGTTTACGTAAAGGGTACGTAGTGGGGCGGGGACGCCCGATAATTAATCAGGAACCGTCGAGGCCGACGATAACACCGCTCGGTTATCCCGATAGCACGGAACGGATCGCTTAAGCGGCCCGTGTCCGAAGTCGACCTGCGGCGAGGTGCGGTCGCCGGTTTACCACCGCGTGGGTGCTTAGGTAGGTCGAGTTTGGCGAACAACCCTATCCCACGCGGGTGGCCGATTGGCACGATCGTGGTGAGGCCGAAAGGCACCCGTGACTGATCCCGACGTTAGTCCGAGAGGTCACGACAGAATTGTCCGTCCGGTGGCGAGGCGGTCGCGATTCGAGTCACGTGGCGATCGCACGCCGGCGGCGCGAATTCACAACAAAATATGATTGCATCGACTCGTGATGTTGATGGGATTGTCACCATGGATACAGGAAGAGGATGTTCAGATGAGCTGCTCCGCATCCCGACCTGACGTCAGGTGTGTGTGCTGACGAGCACCACACTCAAGAACACTTACTTGAGAGTTTTTACAGACGCAATGCTGTTTGGGTTTTCTTTCCTCCTTTCTTTTTGTGAAGAGAGATTGGTTCGAGATTTTTTTACACACATTGGGCAACGTAATAAAGACGAATCACGTGTCGCGGCGGGAACGTTTAAAATGGGAAGAAAACGTGAGTGAGGAGGGAGACTGCGCACACCTCCCAACCATCACCTGTGCACTTGCTATTGCCTTCACTTCCAGGTGTTCGTGTCATTTGCTTTAAAATTCATCCACAGTCCCTACTCCTGTTTTACCTTCTCTGATTATAAAATTCGATCTCAGTTCGAGCATTAAAAAAACGTTTTTGGGTTTTTTTTAATTTTTAAACGTTCCACCTCCTAGTATCACACACACACACACACACACACACACACACACACACACACACACACACACACACACACACACACACACTATCCTTGAATATAATCTTTTATTGGGACATTTCTCCTGATGGGGGTTATTTATTTTCTTATTGCACACAGTCTACTGCCTTCACATCGCTAACATGTCTGACTGTCTGTGATCTCTGTTATCTACGATCTGTTTTCCAATATTGATCCTACTCTCTCTCCTCCAACCCTCCCAAGCAACTCCAGAGTGCATGCATTCTTCCAGTAACCTTCTCCTGGTTAAACTTCCAAAATACAGGTGTACTGCGCACTTCAACTCTTATTGCTCGCTCCTCCCATAAGTGGAACCACCTTTTAGAGGCGATCTCACGCTTCGGTCCTGAACTTGAAGTGGGCAGCGCACCGGTGCTTACCCAATCTTTATTACCCACATGAACTCTTCCAAAACCCTCCACTAGCACATTTTCAATGTTTCCTTCCCTTTCTTTCTTTTTTCTGTTCGTTCATTCCCTTCCTTATGTGTTTTTCAAGAGTTACCCCCTGCTACCCCACTGTCAATTTATAACCCCAGTCATTTATAACCTCTTGCACGAGCCACGATCCTGTAAAGAAAATAAATATAATGGGGGTCAGATTAAAATGGGGGTGATTTTTGAACATGTTAGTCACATGTCGTATTATACAAAGTGCAGTTCTACATTTTCTTATCATACCATCACATGTCTGGCTAATTGTCATGTGTAGCTCCGTGGTTCCGATCGTTTGCAGATGTGACGCAAGTTCTGTTGTTATTTGTAGCGATTGAGAGTAGTTGCGGTGCATGCTGCTCTCCTTGTCTCTGTGCTTTCCAGCTCCCATCGATTGGCAATGCGGTTTCTTGGGAAGTGGTGGCGATTCCCAGTCCCCAGGACTCTGATGGTCCTGCTTATCCTGGCTTCAGCTATGCTTCTGCTCTTACTCCAGCACGGGAAACTCTGGAGACCCTCGAGAGGGGGGGCTGGTCAGGAGGGCCTTGGAGGAAAGAGTGCAGTAGATGTCGCCAAAGATTCCCTCAGGATAGAGGTAATTGCTCGATGGTGTGAGTTTGGGTTTATACTGTGGTTTTAAATGTATTTATTTATTTATTTATTTGGCCTACAAAATTGAGGCTCATGAAAGAGTGAGTTGATAAAGGGTAAAAAGGCAATGTAGTGACGGTGGGACAACAATTCTCTACACCAAGGGAATGAGCAAAGTACAAATGAAGGGACAGGAGGGAATCCAATAACCTGCCAGAGGACAGATTTACGTTGGGTTCACGGGTGTCGAAAAGATTACAGATAAGAATGGGGATGACATGAGATGGTGGTGCACCATTTGTTTGAAGTCCTGGAGGGAAGATCGATATTGAATGGACTCCGGAAGATAGTTCCACAAATGGGATAAAATAGGAACAAGAGATTTTTACTGCCATTTTTTTCACAGGCTGGCAAGGTGACCTTGAGGTATGCACAGACATCTCTAAGCTGTCTAGCCTGGGTTTGAATCTCGACTCAGCTATAAACTAATCATCCTGGTGTTTCGCAGGCAGGGAGATGAATCGATGTGAGCTGTCCCCTCGGATGGATGTTGAACTGGTTGTCCTGTCTGCAGGCATTCATTGGTGGACGTTAAATAACCCACGGTGTTGTCCGTGAAGATTAGGCGAGGTGATCGCCGGCACCATGAACAAATTCCAAATTCATGCCATAACTGCGGCTGAATTTGAAGTTCCTTGACTTTTGTCACATTTTGTTGCGTTAAAACCTGAATTTGAAATGGATTAAATTTAATTTTTTTTTGTCACCGATCTACACAAAATACTCCGTAACGACAAAGTGAAAACATGTTTTTAGGTATTTTGACATGAATTGAAAATGAAAATCTGAAATATCTTCCGTCAATACGTTTTCAACCCCTATGCTATGACATTCCAAATTGAGCTCAGGTGCATCCAATTTCCTTTGATCATCCTCGAGAGGTCTCTACAACTTGATTGGAGTCTACCTGTGCCCAATTTAATTGACTGGACATGATTTAGAAAGAAACACACCTTTCTACATGAGGTCTCACAATTGACAGTGCATGTCAGAGCAGAAACTCCACCATAAGGTCCAAGGAACTGTCCATAGAACTCCGTCTTCCTTGAGCTGGCGTCCGACCAAACTGAGCACCCGGGAATAAGGACCTTCGTCAGGGAGGTAACCAAGAACCCATTGACCACTCTGATAGAAATACAGAGTTCCTTGGCTGAGATGGGAGAACCTGCGGGAAGGACAACAATCACAGCAGCACTTAACAAATATCGGCTTTATGGGAGAGTGGTCAGACAGAAGCCACTCCTGAGAATAGGCACATGACAGCATGCCTGGAGTTTGCAAAATGGCACGTGAAAGACTCTGATGAAAGTATGAGGCAAAATATTTTGTCGTCTGAGGACGTCTTTGTCCTGAATGCAAAGCGCTATGTTGTGCGGAATCCAAGCACATCTCATCACACATCAAACACAATCCCTACCATGAAGCATGGTGGTTACAGCATCATGCTGTGGAGATGCTTTTCAGCGGCAGGGACTGGGAGATTTGTTAGGATAGAGGGAATAATGAATGGAGCCAAATACAGGCAAATCCTTGAGGAGAACCTGCTAAAGAGGGCAAAACAACTTGGACTGCGGCGAAGGTTTACGTTCTTCGAGGTGCTCTTCTCGTCTTGTGGGATTTCAATCCATTGACTGGCATTGATAGGGATGGTTATGAGACATGTGTTGGTCCCCATGTGTCTGGAACTGTGAACCAGAATAGCAGTCAGTTCCTTAACGTTGCAAGAAGTCATGGATTTAGACTGACTGATTCATGGTTTCAGTGCCCAAAGCCTCATTGATGGACTTTGTATTCCAAGGCTGGTACTATGTCAAAGGAGATTGACCATGTGCTCATTGATGGTCGCTGGAGGATGGTCGAGAACGGCAGGGTCTACCGGAGTGCTCAGTTCCTCAATACCGACCACAGGCTTCTTGCAGCAACTCTGAAGTTGCAGCTTCAATCCAGGAGAATGGTACCATCCCAGTCGAGGCTAGATGTTGGCAATCTCAAGGATGAGAGGGTAACTGAAGAGTTTGTGAACAGGCTGAGTGGGGATTTGGAGGACTTGGGTGTTTCGCGGAATCCTGACGAGCTGTGGATTGCCTTCAAGACTACCTTCCGTGATGTCGCCAGTGAATGTCTTGGACCCCACTGTCAGGCAAAGAATAACTTTGTCTCCCAAAGGACACTGGGTACCATCGACTTGAGTCGCAGGGCCAGGCTTGAGTTGTTTATGGCAGAGTTGAGTTGTTTAGGGAGTTGAGGCATAAAACTGCACATGCGTTGAAGGTGGACAAGGAGGCCTATGTGTGAGGAATCTGTGAAGAGGTAGAGCAACACCTGTGGTCAAGTGATTCTCATCCTGCTTACGGAGGAATTCGCGCATTGCATTCCTTCAAACTCATCCCTCGGTGTATTGCAGTTAGAGCAGAGGGTGGTGGGCTCTTGACAGAGGAGTCTGAAGTGAAGGCCCACTGGGCCGGTTACTTTGAGCGGTTGTACCAGGCTGATCCACCAGCTGTCGAGTTGGATGTCAGGGGTGTGACTATCCTGATTGCTGACCCTCCAATGAACTGTGGTCCACCTTCGTTTGTGGAAACATAGGCTGCGGTGAACCGGTTGAAATGGGGTAAAGCTCCAGGGATCTGTGGCATCTGGGCTGAACTTCTCAAGGCTGATGGTAATGCTACACTCATGTTGTTGCATGCAGTTCTGTGTTCTTCCTAGAACACAGGCATCATCCCAACTGACTGGAAGAGGGGCCTTGTTGTCCCTCTCTGGAAAGGGAAGGGTGATCGCCAGGACTGTAACAGCTACCGAGAGGTGACACTGCTCTCAGTGCCGGGCAAGGTCTTTGCTCGGATAAATCTTGATAGGGTTCGCCACCATCTGCTTGAGCACCAGCGTCCAGAGCAGTCAGGCTTTACACCAAAGAGGTCATTGATTAACCGTATCCTTCCTCTTCGGGTCCTCACCGAACGCAGACGAGAGTTTCGGCAGGGGCTGCTTGCAGCCTATGTTGATCTCCACAAAGCATTTGATTCAGTGAATCGGGATGCCCTCTGGAGGATTCTTGGTCTTTGTGGGCTGCCACCAAAACTGATTGATCTAATGTCTGAACTGTACTCTGGTACTGAGAGTGCTGTGGGATGTGGTGATACCATCTCCGACTTATTTCCAGTTATTACTGGAGTTCGTTAGGGGTGTGTACTGTCCCCCACACTTTTCAGCGCTTGTATGGACTG
>CM068958.1:17004318-17017446 GCA_035128595.1 Eptatretus atami | reverse complement strand
CACTGCTCCAGAGTCCAATGGCGGTGAGCTTTACACCACTCCAGCTGACGCTTGGCATTGCACACGGTGATCTTAGGCCTGTGTGCGGCTGCTTGGCCATGGAAACCCATTTCATGAAGCTCTCGAATAACAGTGCTTGTGCTGACGTTGCTTCCAGAGGCAGTTTATAACTCGGTAGTGAGTGTTGCAACCGCCGACAGACGATTTTTCCTCGCTACGCGCTTCAGCACTCGGTGATACCGTTCTGTGAGCTTGTGTGGCCTACCACTTCGCTGCTGAGCTGTTGTTGCTCCGAGACGTTTCCACTTCACAATAACAGCACTAACACTTGACCGGGGCAGCTCTCGCAGGGCATAAATTTGACGAACTGACTTGTTGGAAAGGTGTCATCCTATGACGGTGCCTCGTTGAAAGTCATTGAGCTCTTCAGTACGGCCCATTCGACTGCCAGTGTTCGTTTATGGAGATTGCATGGCTGTGTGCTTGATTTTATACACCTGTCAGCAATGGGTGTGACTGAAATAGCTGAATCCTCTCATTAGAAGGGGTATCCGCATACTTTTGGCCATATAGTATGTGTATATATATATATATGTGATATATATATATATATATATATATATATATATATATTGTTACGAATTCGCGCGCCGGCATGCGAACTGCCGCTTTCCACTAATAGTAGCAGCTCGCCCACCGGACGGACAATTCAGTCGTGACCTTCCGGAGCAACGCCGGAACCCTGTCACGGGTGGGTCTTCAACCCCACCATGGCCGAGCCAATTGTCTACCCGCGCAAGATAGGGTCACTCGCCGAATTCGATATACCTAAGTACCCCCGCGGGCAGCCGTACCTCGACGCAGGTCGGCTTGGGACACGAACCGCTTAAGCGGTCCGTTCCGTTCTGCAGTCATAACCGAGCGGGTATTATCGCCCGACCTCGCCGGATCCGATTCTATTTAACAGGTGTTTAAAACCCAGCTATTTATTCCGGATGCAAGATGGCATTTCAATGTGGTGAAAGGAGGACGCGACGAACGGGGTACATTTGAACCAAGCACATTTATTATAATGAAACACGTATACAATGATGCAATGGAACAATCATGCACGTATACAGAAAAGCATACACGGGACGGGGACAAAGACGCGAGCAAGGCAAACAAAAGCAAGGGAAAGCACTACGACCGAATATTCTTATTATTTCACAGGCACTTAACAGGTTTACTTATTGACACGGCGCCACATCATTCACACAAAAGAAGAGAAAGAACCGCCCCCACAGACAGGGGGGTCAGACTGGGCCCGTGGGCCTTTATGGCGTGAGACTTGGCTGACGAATGGGTCCCACGAGACGACGCTGGTTACCTGCACCCTGTGGTGCGACGGTCGGCGAGCTCTCTCCGGCACTCTCTCCCGTGCGCGCCTCGACCCTGGACCACCGCACACAACCCTCACGACTTGGCACCCAGAGGGAAGGCACCCGGAGCTCGAACACCACGGAGCAGCAGCGATCCAATGCCACGAAGAGACGAAGCTCCCCCGAAGAGACAATACGACTCGACAACCAACAACGAACGAACCTGGCGTCTCGTGCGCCTTTTATTCCCAGGTTCCAACGCCTGACTCCTCCCCGTTTTCGGCTCCGCCCCCTTCCAGCTCCTGCGGGAAGCTTCTAGAAAAGGGGCGTGCCCTCTCGTCCCCTCCCGTGCGCCACCCGGGGGTGAGAGAAATCATTCTTGGCTCAGGTCCAAGGAAATCATTCCCCAAAAAGAGGCCCCTCCTTTACATGACCTCTGACCTTTGACCCACATTGCACTTCCCCACACCAAAGCGCGGGAAAACAGGCGGGAAAATCCACGCACCATCGGAACTCCTCTGGTTTCCTTCGCGTTGTGCTGGCTTTCGCAGATGCTATTCGTGGTGTGTGGGATTGTGGTGTGGTTGCTTGTAGTGTGGGCGTGGCTGGTGGTTGGCGTTGTGGTTGCGAAGGTGGTTAGGTGATTGATGGGGTGGAGAATGTGGTGAGTCGATGTTGGTGGTTGGGGGTAAAGTGGTGAGGATGGCGTGGTTTGTTGAGAGGCGCGTGTGGTTGTGGTGAAGGGGTTGTGGTGGAGGTTGCTGTGAAGCGGTTGTTGAGAGCGACGTTGGTGGTAGGAGAGATTTGTTAATCAGCACATTGCATATATATATATATATATAATATATACTTGTTACGGCTGTGGAATTCGCATTACACCGTTCAGTGTCCCGTAGATGAAGATATATTTCTGAAGTACATGTGTAGTTAGCCCAAACGCATTGTTTAGAGGGAATTAATGTTGATCATTCGGCTGCGATACTTGAGATAGCGTTTTTTCTTTCTCTTTTCTTTAATTGAGCGACACCGACCCACGTCTCCGCTTCTCAGCGGCCCGCCACCCCGCATCTCCGCCCTCGCCGTTGACTCAGGCCCCCTTGCGGTGACGATCGACGCAGCGGGAACTGAAAGAGTGCAAAAAGATTCTCGGCCTGTGACTTCCGCGGTTCTTTGCTGGCAAGGCGCCAGGGCCTGATATTCCTCGCCTCCGCAAGACGGAGGAGGGAGGGAACGAGAGGAAAACGCCCCACGTTGCGAGTCGGTTCCAGAAGCGCCTGCGAAGGGGGTGGAGCCAAGAACGGGCGGGGTGCCGGGGGTAATAAGAGCCGGAGGCGCAAGGAGGTCTTAGGGTTCTCCCTTGGTTCGTGCTCTCTTGGTCTCGGCGTTCGCTCGCTTCTTGTTCGTGCTCCTCTGGGTTCGGCGCCCTTTGGTCCTCTCTCTGTTGTCGTGGCTCGGTCGTGGCGTTGAGGGG
The DNA here is from genome assembly GCA_035128595.1 of Eptatretus atami. Taxonomy (NCBI): domain Eukaryota; kingdom Metazoa; phylum Chordata; class Myxini; order Myxiniformes; family Myxinidae; genus Eptatretus; species Eptatretus atami. The sequence continues at coordinate 17,014,614 of CM068958.1, read as the reverse complement.
CAGGACGGGCAGGGCACGAGGCACGCCGGAGGATCTCGCGTCGGAGTGGAGGCGGAGAGAGCTGCGCAGATCCGGCGAGCGGAGGAGGTCGCCAAGCTGACTTGAGAGCAGGGAAGTCGCGATTCCATATTTTTCTTTTGGGGTTTCTGTGTGAACGTGTGTGGTGTGGCGCCGAGTCTTAGTAGTAAAATTGTGTAAGTGTTTTGGCCGAGTGTTTCGCGTTTAGTCGGTTGTAGCTCTGGCGTCCGTCCGTTGTCTATTTTCTATTTGATATATGTGGCATTCTGGCTTAAATACGTGAATAAATGTGTGCTTTGTGTCCGTGTGGTGTATAAATGCCTTGCTTGTTGAATGTTTCCCTCCCCCGTTTCGCTGCGTCCTTCCTTCGTTGGTCCCAATCTTGTTTACGTAAAGGGTAACGTTAAGTGGGGCGCGGGGACGGCCGATAATTAATCAGGAACCGTCGAGTGGCCGCGATAACACCGCTCGGTTATCCGATAGCACGGAACGGATCGCTTAAAGCGGTCCCGTGTCCGAATCGACCTGCGGCGAGGTGCGTCGCCCGGTTTACCAGCGCGCGTGGGTGCTTAGGTTAGGTCGAGTTGGCGAACCAACCCTATCCACGCGGGTGCCGATTGCACGATCGTGGTGAGGCGAAAGGCCCACGCCGTGACTAGATCCCGGCGTTAGTTCCGAGAGGGTACGACAGAAATTGTCCGTTCCTGGTGGGGCGGGCGGTCGGATTCGAACACGTGGCCGATCGCGCCGGCGGCGCGAATTCAACAACAAATATATATGATTGCATCGACTGTGGATGTTTGATGATTGTCACCATGTGATACAGGAATGAGGATTGTTCCAGATGAGCTGCGTCCGCATCCCGACGCTGAACGTCAGGTGTTGTGCTGGACGAGCACCAACTCAAAACACTTACTTGAGAGTTTTTTACAGACGCATATGCTGTTGGTTTTCTTTCTCCTTTCTTTTGGTGAAGAAGAGATTGGTTCGAGATTTTTTTAACACACATTGGGCAACGTTAATAAAGACGAATCACACTGTTGTCGCGGCGGGAAACGTTTAAAAATGGGAAGAAAACGTGAGTTGAGGAGGGAGAACGGCGCACAACCTCGCCAACCATCACCTGTGCACTTGCCCTATTGCCTTCACTTCAGGTGTCGTGTCATTTGCTTTAAAATTCATCTACAGTCCCTACTTCCTGTTTTAACTTCTCTGATTATAAAATCGATCTCAGTTCGAGCATTAAAAACGTTTTGGGTTTTTTTTAATTTTAGAACGTTCCACCTCCTAGTATCACACACACACACACACACACACACCACACACACACACACACACACACACACACACACACCACACACACACACACACACACACACACTATCGCTTGAATATAATCTTTTATTTGGGAACAATTTCTTCCTGATGGGGGTTAATTTATTTTCTTATTGCACACAGTCTATCTGCCTTCACATCGCTAACATGTCTGACTGTCCTGTGATCTCTGTTTATCTACGATCTGTTTCCAATAATTGATCCTATCTCCTCTCCTCCAACCCTCACAAGCAACTCTCAGAGTGCATGCATTCTTCCAGTAACCTTCTCTGGTTAAACCTTCCCAAAATACTAGGTGTACTGGCGCACTTCAAACTCTTATTGCTCGTCCTCCCATAAGTGGAAACCACCTTTTATGAGGCGATCTCACGCTTCGGTCCTGAACTTGAAGTGGGCAGCGCACCGGTGGCTTACCAAATTTTATTTAAGCCCACATGAACTCTTCCAAAACCCTCACTAGCACATTTTCAATGTTTCTTCCCTTTCTGTCTTTTTTCCTGTTCGTTCGATTCCGTTCCTTATGTGTTTTCAAAAGAGTTTACCTCCTGCTACCCACTGTCTAATTTAATAACCCCAGTCAATTTATAACCTCTTGGCACGACCATCGATCCTTGTAAAGAAAATAATATATGGGGGTCAGATTAAAAAGGGGGTGATTTTTGAACATGTTAGTCACATGTCGTATTTAAAAAGTGGCAGTTCTACATTTTCTTATCATATCATCACATGTCTGGCTTAATTGTCATGTGTAGCTCGTGTTTCCGATCGTTTGCAGATGTGATCGCAAGTTCTGTTGTTATTTGTAGCGATTGAGAGTAGTTGCGGTGGCATATGCTGGCCTTCTCCTTGTCTCTGTGCTTTCCACGCTCCTCATCGATTGGCAATGCCGGTTTCTTGGAAGTGTGGCTGATTCCAGTCTCCCAAGGACTCTGATGGTCCCTGCTTTATCCTGGCTTCAGCTATGCTTCTGCTCTTACTTCCAGACGGGAAACTCCTGGAGACCCTCGAGAGGGGGCTGGTCAGGAGGGCCTGAGGAAGAGTGCAGTAGATGTCGCCAAAGATTCCCTCAGGATAGAGGTAAATTGCTCGATGGTGTTGAAGTTTGGGTTTAATACTTGTGGTTTTAATGTATTTATTTATTTATTTTATTTGGCCTAACAAATTTGAGGCTCATGAAATGAGTGAGTTGGATTAAGGGTAAAAAAGGCAATGTAGTGACGGTGGGACAACAATTCTCTAACCAAGGGAAATGGAGCAAAGTCCAAATGAAGGGACAGAGGGAATCAATAACCCTGCCAGAAGGATCAGATTTACGTTGGGTTCACGGTGTTCCGAAAAGATTATCAGCATAAGAGGGGATGCCATGAGATGGTGGTGCATCCATTTGTTTGAAGTCTGGAGGGAAGATCGATATTGAATGGACTCCGGAAGATAGTTCCACAAATGAGGGGATGAAAATATGAAGCAAAGATTTTACTGCATTTTTCACAGCTGGCAAGGTGACCTTGAGGTATGCACAGACATCTCTAAGCTGTCTAGCCTGGGTTTGAACTCGACTCACTAAAAACTAATCATCCTGGGTGTTTCGCAGCAGGGAGATGAATCGATGTGAGCTGTCCCCTCGGATGGATGTTGAACTGGGTTTGTCTGTCTGCAGGCATTCAGTTGGGTGTACCGTTAAATAACCCACAGGTGGTTGTCCGTGAAGATTAGGCGAGGTGATCGCCGCACCAATGAACACATTCCAAATTCATCCATAACTGCGGCTTGAATTTGAAGTTCCTTGACTTTTGTCCACATTTTGTTGCGTTAAAACTGAATTTGAAATGGATTAAATTTAATGTTTTTTTGTCACCGATCTACACAAAATACTCCGTAACGAAAAGTGAAAAACATGTTTTTAGGTATTTTGACATGAATTGAAAATGAAAAATCTGAAATATCTTCCGTCAATACGTTTTCAACCCCTATGCTACTGACATTCCAAATTGAGCTCAGGTGCATGCCATTTCCTTGTGATCATTCCTCGAGAGTCTCTAACAACTTGATTGGAGTCTACCTGTGCCCAATTTTTAATTGACTGGACATGAAATTTAGAAAGAAACACACTTTCTAACATGAGGTCTCTACAATTGACAGTGCATGTAGAGCAGAAACTCTCACATTAAGGTCCAAGGAACTGTCATAGAACTCCGTCTTCCCTTGAGCTGGCGTCCGCAAACTGAGCACTCCGGGATAAGGACCTTCGTCAAGGGAGTAACCAATGAACCCATTGACCACTCTGAAGAAATACAAGAGTTCCTTGGCTGAGATGGGAGAACCTGCGGAAGGACAAACAAATCACAGCAGACTTTAACAAATATCGGCTTTTATGGGAGACGTGGTCAGACAGACGCCACTCCTGAGAATACGGCACATGACAGCATCCTGGAGTTTTTGCAAAATGGCCACGTGAAAGACTCTGATGAAAGTATGAGGCAAAATATTTTGTCGCTGAGGACGTCTTTGTCTGAATGCAAAGCCTATGTTGTGCGGAATCCAAGCCATCTCATCACACATCAAACACAATCCCTACCATGAGCAGGTGTTAACAGCATCATGCTGTGGAGATGCTTTTTCAGCGGCAGGGGACTGGAGTTTGTTAGGCTTAGAGGGACTAAAGAATGGAGCCAAATACATGGCCAATATCCTTGAGGAGATACCTGCTAAAGAGGGCAAAAACAACTTGGACTGCGGCGAAGGTTTTTACGTTCTTTTCGAGTGCTCTTCCTCGTCTTGTGGGATTTCAATCCATTGACTGGCATTGATAGGGATGGGTTATGAGACATGTGTTGGTCCCCATGTGTCTGGAATGTGACCAGAAAGCAGTCAGTTCCTTTAACGTTTGCAAGAAGTCATGGATTTAGACTGACTGATTCATGGTTTCAGTTGCCCAAGAGCCTCTTGATGGACTTTGTATTCCAAGGCTGGTGACTATGTCAAAGGAGAATTGACCATGTGCTCATTGATGGTCGCTGGAGGATGTCAGAACCGGCAGGGTCTACCGGGGAGTGCTTCAGTTCCTCAATACCGACCACAGGCTTCTTTGCAGCAACTCTGAAGTTGCAGCTTCAATCCAAGGAGAATGGTACATCCCCAGTCGAGGCAGATGTTGGCATCCTAAAATGGATGAAGAGGGTAAACTGAGAGTTGTGAACAGGCTGAGTGGGGATTTGGAGACTTGGGTGTTTCGCGGAATCCTGACGAGCTGTGGTTGCCTTAAGACTACCTTCCGTGATGTCGCCAGGAATGTCTTTGGACCCCACTGTCAGGCAAACGAATAACTTTGTTCTCCCAAAGGACACTGGGTTACCATCGACTTGAGTCGCAGGGCCAGGCTTGAGTTGTTTATGGCAGGTTGAGTTGTTTAGGGAGTTGAGGCATAAAACTGCACATGCGTTGAAGGTGGACAAGGAGGCCTATGTGTGAGGAATCTGTGAAGAGGTAGAGCAACACCTGTGGTCAATTTGATTCTCATCCTGCTTACGGAGGAATTTCGCAGCATTGCATTCCTTCAAAACTCATCCCTCGGTGTATTGGCAGTTAGAGCAGGGTGGTGGGCTAATTGAGCAGAGGAGTCTGAATGAAGGCCCACGGGCCGGTTACTTTGAGCGGTTGTAACCAGGCCTGATCCACCAGCTGTCGAGTTGGATGTCAGGGGTGTGACTATTGCCTGATTGCTGACCCTCCAATGAACTGTGGTCCACCTTCGTTTGTGGAAAATAGTGCGGTGAACCGGTTTTGAAATGGGGTAAGCTTCCAGGGGAATCTGTGGCATCTGGGCTGAAACTTCTCAGGCTGATGTAATGCTCCACTCATGTTGTTGCATGCAGTTCTGTGTTCTTTCCTAGAACACAGCATATCCAACTGACTGGAAGAGGGGCCCTTGTTGTCTCTCTGGAAAGGGAAGGGTGATGCCAGACTGTAACAGCTACCGAGAGGTGACACTGCTCTCAGGCCAGGCAAGGTCTTTGCTGGATAATCTTGAATAAGGTGTTCCGCCACCATCGTGCTGAGCACCAAGCGTTCCAGAGCAGTCAGGCTTTACACCAAAGAAGGTCATTGTTATACCGTATCCTTCCTCCTGTGGTCCTCAACCGAACGCAGACGAGAAGTTTCGGCAGGGCTGCCTTGCAGCCTTTATGTTGATCTCCACAAAAGCATTTGATTCAGTGAATCGGGAATCCCTCTGGAGGAGTTCTTGGTCTTTGTGGGCTGCCAACGAAAAACTGATTGATCTAATGTCCTGAACTGTACTCTGGTACTGAGATGCTGTGTGTGTGATACACATCTCCGACTTAATTTTCCAGTTATTACTGGAGTCGTTAGGGTGTGTACTGTCCCACACTTTTCAGCGCTTGTATGGACTGGATTCTGGGGAGGAGTCGGAGAGATCTAAGCTGTGGTGCATTGTTTGGAAATGACAAGATCCTCTGACCTTCATTTCACAGATGAATGGCAGCATCTTTGTGGAGACTCTAGATATCCTTTTGGGGGCCTTCCGAGGTGCTGAATGAGGAGTCCGGAGCCGCTGGGATTATGTTTCCATGGTCCAAATTAGATCCAGGCTTTCAATAACAATATTGGATGCTGATACCTTGTGGTGGTACCTGTTGTCGTGAGGAAAATGTTGAGGTCAGGGAGGAATTCACTAACTTGGCAGTGATATTTTTGGGTTGGGCCTCGGGAGTCAATGGATTTCAACAATGGATCATGGGGTGTTGGTGTTGCGGTACCTGTGCAGGGGACAAAAGTCCAGTCTTCAGTCCTTGGTGGCTTCCAGTCTTGCTCTACGTATGTGAGGACTTGGACATTGACCAGGGATCTGACGACGGAGACTTCAGAACCAGGTGTCTTTGGAGAATCCTGGCTACGCTGGTTTGGAACTTTGGTGTCCAACGACAGTTGCTGATTAGGGACTCAAATGAGGGTTTTGTTACCTGCATCATCCGTGATGTGTCAGCTGCGGCTGTATGGACAGGTGGCTCATTTTCCGACGCTGATCCTTGCTACTAGATTTTCCTCAGCGAGGGAGCCGTCGTGAGTGGAGGAGGCCAATGGGCTGACCACATGCCATGCCTGTGGTGCAGTATGTTGTCATAGCATCTCAAGGAGCTGGGGATGGCTCGGCATTCTGCCTTTTGGGATGGCCAGACGGAGGATGGAGTACCTGCGGAAAGTGGACGCAGCAACTCGTTGCCTCCGGCAATGCTCCCCCATAACCTGATTCTGAACTGGCATCCTGCCATCCTCTCCAAAACTGTCTGCCTATGGAAATCAGTGAAACTCCCACTCTTGGATTACTGACTTCCTCCACTCTCATCGACAACATGTAAGCTCCAAACAGACCCTTTCATCTCCCTCTCCTTGTCAAGGCTGGAGTATCCCAAGGCAGTGTTCAGCCCCAATTAATTCCAAATCTTCATCCAATGATCTCACTGACTCTGGAAAATCCTCTTTCTCCCTTTTTGTTGTTTGTATACATGTTTGAGGCTTGTGTCAGAGCTAAAATGTCAGAAGCTCTGAACAGATGACTCCACTCTCTGCCATGACATCTTCTCTCCTTTCTGAACAGACGCAGCAGCCACTTCCCTCTCCTACACTACTCTGCCAAAAACACAAACTGGTCAATACACAATTTGTTTATGTATCCTTTTTGTCCACCTTTGCGTTCTCCCTTACCCCTCATCGTTACGTGCATCCACTGTTTGTCCATCTCCCATCTATTTCTCCGCTCTGCCCTGTTGTTGGCTTTTTCCCTTTCTCCTGCATTTTCTTTTGTTGTGTTGTCCTGATTTTGTTCTGTGTCATCGCTCTTGCCATGCGCCAAGACATGTAAAAAACAAACAAACAATAAAAAACAATCTTTGACATTTGCAGACCGACATTTGCGCATTTTCCCTAGAAAGTAGTCCCTGTGAAATAGAGGGGTCCCGACACAATATACACTACATGAACCAAAGTTTGTGGCACCTGCTCAATCCAACATCGTTCATCCAAAATCATGGTATTAATATGGAGTTGGTCCAACTTTGCTGCCAAGAAACAGCCTCCAGTCTTCTGGGAGGCTTTCATGAGAACATTGTTGTGGGGATTTGCTCCCATTTCAGCCACACAAGAGCAATTAGTGAGGTCGGGCACTGATGTTTGGGCCAAATTATTTTGGCCTCGCAGTCGGCGTTCCATTCCATCCAAAGGTGTTCCATGGGGTTGAGGTCAGGGTCTGTGCAGGCCCAGTCAAGTTCTTCAACACCGATTCGCAAACCAATTTTTGCATGGACTCGTTTTGTAGGGGGGCGTGTCATGCTGAACAGAAAAAGCCTTCCCCAAACTGTTGCCACAGAAGTTGGAAGCAGAAGATTGTCTCGAATGTCATTGTAATGCTGTATGTTAAGATTTCCCTTCACTGGACTAAGGGGCCAAGCCAACCATGAAAAACAGCTCCAGACGCATTAATTCCCTCCTCACCAACTTTACAGTTGGCACTATGCATTCGAGCAGGAAGTGTTCTCCCTGACATCCGCCAACCCAGATTCCCGTCCGTCGGAGCTGCTAGATGGTGAGCGGATTCATCACTCCAGAAGAACGGGTTTCCACGCTCCAGAGTCCAATGGCCGTGAGTTTTAGCACACTCCAGCCTGAACGCTTGGCATTGCCACACAGTGATCTTAAAGGCCTGTGTCGCTGCTGGCCATGGAAACCCATTTCATGAAGCTCCGAATAACAGTGCCTTTGTGCTGACGTTGGCTTCCAGAGGCAGTTTATAACTCGGTAGTGAGTGTTGGCAACCGCCCACAGACGATTTTTCTCGTACGCGCTTCAGCACTCGGTTGATACCGTTGCTGTGAGCTTGGTGTGGCCTACCACTTCGCCTGCTGACTGTTTGTTGCTTCCGAGACGTTTCCAACTTCACAATAACAGCACTAACACTTGACCGGGCAAGCTCTCGCAGGGCAAATAAATTGACCGAACTGACTTGTTGGAAAGGTGTCATCCTATGAGGTGCCTCGTTGAACGTCATTGAGCTCTTCCAGTAACGGCCATTCGACTGCAGTGTTTCGTTTAATGGAGATTGCATGGCTGTGGGGTTGCTTGATTTTAATACACTGTAGCAATGGTGTGACCGAAAATAGCTGAATCCTCTCATTAGAAGGGGTATTCCGCATACTTGGCCATATAGGTATGTGTATAATATATATATATGTGTTATATATATATATATATAATATATATAATATTATATATATATATATATGTTAAAATCGGCGTGCCGCCGGCATGCCAGTAACTGGCCGCTTTCCACTATAGTAAGGCAGCTCGCCCACCGGAATGGACCATTCAGTCGTGACCTTCCGGAGCAACGCACGGACCCTGTCACGGGTGGTCTTTCAACCCCACCATGGCCGAGCCAATTGTCTCCCGCGCAGTAAGGGTCAGTCTCGCGAATTCGATATACCTAAGTACCCGCCGCGGGCAGCCGTACCTCGACGCAGGTCGGCTTGGGACAACGAACCCTTAAGCGGTCCGTTCCGTTCTGCAGTCATAACCCGAGCGGGTATTATCGCCCGACTCGCGGATCCGATTCTATTTAACAGGTGTTTAAAAACCCAGCTATTTTTCCGCGATGCAAGTATGGCATTTCAATGTGGTGAAAGGAGGACGCGGACGAAACGGGGTACATTGAACCCAAGCAATTTATTAAATGAAACACGTATACAATGAATGCAATGGAACAATCATGCACGTATACAGCAGCATACACGGGACGGGGACAAAGACGCGAGCAAGGCAAACAAAAGCAAGGGAAAAGCATACGACCGAATATTCTTATTATTTCAACAGTGCACTTAACGAGGTTTACTTATTGACACTGGCGCCACATCCATTTCACACAAAAGAAGAGAAAAGACCGCCCCCACAGACCAGGGGGGTCCAGACTGGGCCCCGTGGGCCTTTAGGCGTGAGACTTGGCTGACCGATGGGTCCCACGAGACGACGCTGGGTACCTGCACCCTCGTGGTGCGACGGTCGGCGAGCTCTCTCCGGCTCTCCCTCCCGTGCGCGGCCTCGACCCTGGACCACCGCACACAACCTCACGACTTGGCACCCAGAGGGAAGGCAACCCGGAGCTCGAAACCACGGAGCAGCAGCGATCCCCATGCCAGAAGAGACGAAGTCTCCCCCGAAGAGACAAATACGATCGACAACCAACAACGAAACGAACCTGGCGTCTCGTGCGCCCTTTTATCCCCAGGTTCAAACGCCTGACTCCTCCCCGTTTTCGGCTTCCGCCTCCCTTCCAGCTCTGCGGAAGCTTCTAGAAAAGGGGCGTGCCACCCTCGTCCCCTCCGTGCGCCACCCGGGGGTGAGAGAAATGCATTCTTGTCAGTCCAAGGAAATCATTCCCAAAAGAGGCCCCTCCTTTACATGAACCTCTGACCTTTGACCCACATTGCACTTCCCCACACCACAAGCGCGGGAAAACAGGCGGGAAATCCAGCACCATCGGAACTCCTCCTGGTTTCCTTCGCGTTGCGCTGGCCTTTCGCAGATCTATTCGTTGTGGTGTGGGATTGTGGGTGGTTGCTTGTATTGTGGCGTGGCTGGTGTTGCGTGTTGGTTCCGAAGGTGGTTTAAGGGATTGATGGGGTGGAGAATGTGGTGAGTTCGATGTTGGTGGTTGGGGGAAAGTGGTGAGGGGCGTTGGTGTTGAGAGGGCGCGTGTGGTTGTTGGTGAAGGGGTTGTGTGGAGGTTGCTGTGAAAGCGGGGGGTTTTGTTGAGAGCGACGTTGGTGGTGGTGGTTCGGTTGTGGTTTGTGTTGAGGCCGATCGTGGTTGTTGTCATGGTGGCGTGGTTGGCGTTTGTGGTTAAAGGTGGTTGTTGTACATGGTGGTTGAGATGTG
>CM068958.1:16986637-17001067 GCA_035128595.1 Eptatretus atami | reverse complement strand
TGCTACTGCATCATCCGTTGAGTGTCAGCTGCGGCTGTATGGAACAGGGTGGCTCATTTCCTGACGCTGATCCTTGCTCACTAGATTTCTCAGCGAGGGAGCCTCTGAGTGGAGAGGACCAATTGCGGTCTGACCCATGCCATGCCTTGTGGTTGCAGCATGCTTTGATCGCATCTCAAGGAGATGGGGATGGCTCGGCATCTGCCTTTGGTGAGCCAGCGGAGCCCCTGGAGTACCTGCGGAAAGTGGACGCAGGCAACTCGTTGCTCACGGGCAACCATGCTCCCATTACCTTGAATTGAACTTGGCATCCTGCCATGGCTCTCCAAACACTGTCTATGCCTTATGGAATCCAAGGTGAACTCTCCAATCTTGTTATGATTCCATTCCACTTCTCATCGACATCACAACATGTAGCTCCAAAGAACCCTTCATCTCCTCTCCTTGTCAGGCTGGAGTATCCCAAGGCCAGTGTTCTAGCCCCATATTATTCCAAATCTTCTCAATGATCTCACTGACTCTGGAAAATCCTCTTTCTCCCCCTTTTTGTATTTTTGTAATATACCATGTGAGGCTTGTGTCCAGAGCTAAAATGTCGAGCTCTGAACAGATGACTCACTCTCTGCCATGACATCTCTCATCCTTTCTGACAGACAGGCAGCAGCCACTTCCCTCTCTCACATCTTGCCAAATCACAAACTGGTCAAACACAATTGTTTATGTATCCTTTTTTGTCCACCCTTTGCGTTCTCCTTACCCCTCATCGTTACGTGCATCCACTGTTTGTCCATCTCCATCTACTTTTCTCCCTCTGCCCTGTTGTTGGCTTTCCCCTTTCTCCTGCATTTTCTTTTGGTTGTGTTGTTCACTGATTTGTTCTGTGTCATCGCTGCTTCATGCGGCCAAGACATTGTAAAAAAAAAACAAACAAAAAAAACAATGCTTTGACATTTGCAGACCCCGACCATTTTGCGGCATTTCCAGGAAAGTAGTCCCCGTGATAGTAGGGCGTCCGACACAATATACACTAATGACCAAAAAGTTTGTGGGCGCACCTGCTTCATCCACATCTCATTCCAAAATCAATGGGTATTATATGCGAGTTAGCGTCCCAACTTTGCTGCCAAACAGCCTCCAGGTCTTTCTGGGAAGGCTTTCCATGAGAACTTGTTGTGGGGGATTTGCTCATTCAGCCACTAAGAGCATAGTGAGGTCGGGCACCTGATGTTGCGGCAATTATGTCTGGTCGCAGTCGGCTCGTTCCAATTCATCTCCAAAAGGTGTTCATGGGGTTGAGGTCAGGGCTCTGTGCAGGCGGGCAGTTTTTTCAAGTTCTTTCAACACCGAATCTCGCCAACCATTTTTCATGGACCTCGCTTTATGTAGGGGGGCGTTGTCATGCTGAAACAGAAAAGAGCCTCTCCCAAACTGTTGCCACAAAGTTGGACGACAGAGAATTTGTCTCGATTGCTCAATTGTATGCTGTAGTGTAAGATTTCCCTTCACTGGAACTAAGGGGCCCAAGCCCCGAACCTATGGAAAAACCAGCTTCCAGACCATTATTCCTTCCTCCACCAAACTTTACAGTTGCGCACAATTAGCATTCGAGCAGAAGTGTTTCTCCTGACTCGCCAAAAACCCAGATTCGTCCGTCGGGACTGCTAGATGGTGTTGAAGCGTGAATTCATCACTCCGAGAGAACGCGTTTTCCACTGCTCCAGGTCAATGGCGGTGAGCTTACCCACTCAGCTGGCTTGGCATTGCACACGGGGATTTCTTGGAGGGCCTTTGTTTGTGCGGGCTGAGCTTGGCCATGGAACCCATTTCATGAAGCTCTCGGAAAAACAGTGCTTTGCTGACTGTTGCTTCCAGAGCCGTTTATAACTCGGTAGTTGATGTGCAACCTGCCGACAGACGATTTTTTCCTCGCTACGCGCTTCAGCACTCGTGATACCCGTTCTGTGAGTTTGTGATGGCCCCTACCACTTCGCTGGCTGAGCTGTTGTGCTCCGATACGTTTCCACTTCACAATAACACACTAACACACTTGACCGGGCAGCTTCTCGCAGGGCATAAATTTGACTGAACTGATTGTTGGGAAAGGTGTCATCCTATGACGCTTGCCTCGGTTGAAAAGTTATTGAGCTCTTTAACAGTACGGCCCATTTCGACTGCCAGTGTTCGTTTAGGAGATGCATGGCTGTGTGCTTGGATTTTATTACACCTGTCAGAATGGGTGTGTGACTGCAATAGCTGAATTCCTCTCATTAGAAGGGGTATCCGCATACTTTTGGCCAATGATATGGATGTTATATATATATATGTGTGTATTTTAAATATAATATATATATATATTGTTTACGAATTCCGCCCGCCGGCATGCGATACTGCCGCTTTCACTTAATAGTAGAGCTTCGCCACCGGAGGACAATTCAGTCGTGACCTTCCGGGAGCAACGCCGGAACCCTGTACGGTGGGTCTTCAAACCCCACCATGCCGAGCCAATTGTCTACCCGCGCAAGATAGCGTCACTCGCCGAATTCGATTATACCTAGTACCCCGCCGCCGGCAGCCGTACCTCGACGCAGGTCGGCTTGGACACGAACCGCTTAGCGGTCCGTTCCGTTCTGCAGTCTATAGCCGAGCGGGTTTATCGCCCGACCCTCGCCGGATCCGATTCTATTTAACAGGTGTTTAAAACCCAGCTATTTATTCCGCCGATGGCAAGATGGCATTTCAATGTGTGTGAAAGGAGGACGCGACGAACGGCGGTAATTTTGAACAAGCACACATTTAATTATAATGAAACACGTTACAATGCATGCAATGGACACAATCATGCACGTATAGCAGAAAGGATACAGGGACGGCGACAAAAGCGCGAAGCAGGCAAACAAAAGCAAGGGAAAGCACTACGCCGAATATTCTTATTATTTCACAGGCACTTAAAGTTACTTATTGACACGGGCCACATCATTCACCAAAAGATAGAGAAAGACCGCCCCACACAAACAGGGGGGTCAGACTGGCCCGTGGGCCTTTATGGCTTGAGACTTGGGCTGACGAATGGTTCCCAAGAGACCGACGCTGGTTACCTGCAACCCTCGTTGGTGCGACAGGTCGGCGAAGCTCTTCCGGCACTCTCCCCCCGTGCGCGCCTCGACCCTGGACCACCGCACACAACCTCACGGACTCTGGCACCCAGAGGGAGTGCGCCCGGAGCGATCGAACACCACGGAGCAGCGCGATCCCAGCCACGAAGGAGACGAACATCCCCCAAGAGACAATCCTGCACAACCAACAACGAACGAACCGGCGTCTCGTGCGCCCTTTTATTCCCATGGTTCCACGCCTGACTCCTCCCCGTTTCGGGCTCCGCCCCCCCCAGGCTCCTGCGGAAGCTTCAGAAAAGGGGCGTTGCCCTTCTCGTCCCCCTCCCGTGCCGCCACCCGGGGGTGAGAGAAATCATTCTTTGCTCAGGTCCAAGGAAATCATTCCCCCAAAAAGCAGGCCCCTCCTTTACATGACCTCTTGACCTTTTGACCCACATTGCACTTCCCCACACCAAAGGCGCGGAAAACAGGCGGCGAAAATCCACGCACCATCGGAACTCCTCTGCGTTTCCTTCGCCGTTGTGCTGGCTTTCGCAGATGCTATCGTTGGTGTGTGGGATTGTGGTGTGAGTTGCTTAGTTTGCGCTGGCTGGTGCGTTGGCAGTTGTGTGTTGGCGAAGGTGGTTAGGTGATGATGGGGTGGAGAATGTGGTGAGTCGATTTGGTGCGTTGGGGTAAAGTGGTGACGTGCGTGGTTTGTTGAGAGGCGCGTTGGTTTGTGCGTGAAGGGGTTGTGGTGGAGGTTGCTGTGAAGCGGTTGTTGAAGAGCGACGTTTGGTGTGTGGTGGTTCGGTTGTTGGTTGTATGTGAGGCGATCGTTGCGTGTTGTCATAGGTGCTGTTGGTGGCGTTATGTGGTTAAGGTGTTTGTTGTAATGGTGGTTGAGATGTGGTTGGTCCAAACATAACGATAGAAAAGAAAACACTTACCTCAAAGGATCACAGCCCTGTGACAGGAATAATTTCCAACTGAAACAACGGTCGGGAAATCTCACTGAACACAGACTTATCGATTCTAACTGGAACTACGGACCTTTATGGTGTTCTGCGAATTTCCACAGCCCGTAACTATATATAATATATATATATATATATATATATATATATATATATATATATATTATATATATAATATATATATATATTTGTTGCGAATTCGCGCCCGTTCGGCGTCGATCGGCCCACGCGACTTCGAACCGCGACCGCTCGTCCCACCCACGGACCAATTCAGTCCGTGCCCTCCGGCTAACGCCGGGATCCAGTCAAACGGGTTGGGCCTTTCGACCTCACCAAACAATCGTGCCAATCGGCCACCCGCGTAGGATAGGTGTTGCTTCGCCAAACTGCGACCTTACCTAAGTACTACCACGCGGAATTGGTAAACCGGGCGATCGTACCTCGCCGCAGGTCGACCCGGACACGAGCCGCTTGGGGCGGGCCCGTTCCGTATATCGCGGATAAACCGAGCGGTGTTTATCGTCGACCGACGGTTCAGATTATTTACGGCGTTTTGCAACCCACTACGAAACCCTTTACGTGAAGCAGGATGAGATGGTTCAATTAAAGAAAAGACGACAGCGAAACGGGGAAAACAGTCACACATTGCACATTTATTCCGTGCACACGGAGGCACACCTATAGCAACGTATTTACAGCCACAATTTAGCGAAATTGCACATATATCACATAGAACAAAAGAAATGCACACTATAAAGAAGGAGTTAAAAAACCGAATATACACGACACACGGACCACTTATTCAGTTACTACCTATACAAGACACGGCGCACAACATCGCATTCACACCGAAGCAATAGAAAAGACCCCTCACAGGCAAGGGGAGTCAGACTGGCCGGCCCGTGGGCCTAATGCCGTGGAACCTGGATGAGCGGCCAGTCCACGAGGACCGAGGGGTCCTACCCGGCCCTCGTGGCGAGCCACGGAATGTCGAGCACGGACGGTTCCGTGGCGGCACCTTGCTTGGTGTAAGTTGGGAACGGGCCCCTTGTCGGCACTCTCTCAGCGGGGAAATGTGGGAATTGGTTGATGCTTCGGGAGACGGGAGTATGGCTGGCTGCTCGACAGCCCGCGCACGCCGCCGACTCAACGCGACTCCGTCGGCTCCCGGACCCGAGCCTCCAGGTTCCTCCTCAGCGATCGCCCCTCCGCAGCCGTCGCCTCCGCAGCCGTCTGCCCCACTCTATGCTTCGAGCTCCGTCTCCCGAACTCCGCCCCCACGACACTGCTCGAGCTGCACGTCTCCCGAATCCTGCCCACCGATCATGCCCGCAGCTCCGTCTCCCGAATTTGCCCACCGATCTGCCCACCTCTGCTGCCGATCTGCTTCTCGACTCACTGCGCTCGCCTTTTTATTCGGCTTCAGGAAACCACCATATGCAAAATTCTCGGATCCAAACGACCTCAGGGCGCGGAGCCACGCTCGCCGATTGGACGGGAAAAAAGAAGGGGGTGTTATTCCATTCCGATCCTCAAATTTGCATATGGCCGATTTTCGTCCAGGCGCGTTCTGGAGGCGGGCCAAGCCGCCCCGCGCTTCCTGATTGGGTGGGATTCAGATGTGGGCGTGTACATTCTGATCCGAATTCTCTCAGAAAAACCCGCCATCTGCATCGGGCGTCTCCCGTGTATCGGCTGAAGACAGCCCGACGGTCGGCGTCCACAGGTGGTGCGGAGAATGGCCGTAGGAGAAGGTGTGGAGGTTTTCGGCGGTGTCCGATGGCCATGGAGCTGCTTGGAATGGCGGGTGATGTGAGGTTTGCGGTTAGCGAGTGTGAAGGTAGGTTGTTGCTGCTGGCGTTGTGTGTTGTTTTGTATCAAAACAAAGGTTTTAGAACAGAAAAACGCCTAACTCAAAGGATCGCAGCCCGAATGAATCACATTATTCCCTCTATACAACGGGTTTGGGAGGGCTAACTACACATGTACTTAGAAATATATCTCACCTACGGGACCTTTATGGTGTAATGCGAATTTCCACAGCCGTAACACTACCCGCCTCCCCTTTTGTACAGATCGTCCCGAGTCGTCAAATTATCGTGTGCCATCATGCTGTAGTTCTCCACCTAGTAACGTAATTTCCTACGGATCCCTGAGTGTGCGAACATTCTATGGTTATTCGTTGTCCCCAAAATAAATAACTGAGGCGAGTAACTAAACTAAAACAAACTCACTCATTACGGACAACTTAAATAAAATTGCCGGCGCTAGACCGACATGCCGGGGGCGCACTCATAATTTACAATACAACTTAACACCTTAACCTTATAAATATTACAACTACACCATGGCCAGGATCAATGGACTCTGCAGGAAAAAGGTAAGAGTCAAAGAAAACCGGTGCACCGGCCGCCACTGCAGGCCGTGTTGCAGCTGCCAACAGGACAGTTCCTGCAGCTTGCAAACTGTTGCTTGCGGATCCTGGCGCGCATGAATGACACAGGGGGGGCAAAGCAAAATTGAACGGGGCTTGGTGAACAGGGGCAGTGGGCATGACATGGCAAAGGTAAGGCAACATAGCCTGCAGAAAAGGCCGTTGCAGGCAAACACAGCCGGCAGACGAAACTGGCCGCGCACAGGCCTTGCAGAGTAAAACAAGCCGTCGGACGAATCCGGCCGGCACAGGCCTTGCAGCAAAACACAGCAGAACGATCCGGCCGGCACAGGCTTAGCAGAAAACACCAGCCGATGAAGTTGGCCGCACAGGCCCCGCAGCACACAGCCGCAGACGCATCCGACCGGCACAGGCCTTGTAGCCAAAACAACAGCTGCCGATGAAGTTGGCCGGCCTCTTGCCGTTGCCGTGGAGGTTGGTGGAGGGGTGCGGTGTGCTGGCCACACAAGGCGGACTCGGACCTACCCTACCTGTCTCCCTCCCACCTATCGCCTTTGCCTGTCACTGTACCTACCCACTCCCTTAATTTGTAAAAACCAATTTAGCCCCAACTTATTTTTTTTGTTGTTTTTTTTTCACCCTCTTCCCCACTATAAATCGTCCCCTAACCCCCTTTATCATCCTTGTTTCGCTAACCTATTCTGTCACCTAGCCTACTCCAACCCTACGTTCCCTTCCCGGAGGGGAATAAGGGAGAGCTAGCGTCCTGTGTCGAGGCCAACTCGAGCCTCAGGATGGCCTCCCCAGATCTCAGCGATCTAACCCAAAGTGGTCCAGCGGCCCACAACGAGAGCGAAGGGATGGATGGTGCGAGGGGTACACTTCCTATCTACCCTAACCATTTAACCTTTAAACTACCCGGGGCTTTCGAAAAGCGCTCTCGCTTACACTATTGGTTCTAACAACCCAGATTCCCGTCGCCTGTGTTGGTGTCCTTACAGTTTCGGGCCTCGCCTCGAATTTTCCTCGTGCCCTTGCACGGTCTCATGGCTGGACGCGGTGGCTCCCTTTGGCAGGCACGACCCTCTGCCGAATCCCCTACAATGGCACCCCGGCACTACACTGCCTCGAGCTACCAGCTCCCTAAACACCGGGGAGTGCCCCCATGGCAACTCCCCTGAAACGCACACGTGGCAGGCTGGCGCCCCGGGCCCCTTTCCGAGGGTCACCCGTGCCCACGACACTGCCACGCGGCTAACGGCGCTCCGGCCCCCGCACCAAGCAGGCGCACCCGTGCCCACTACGCATCCGGCCCCCCATGGGCCTTGGCTACCACGGCCGACTAGCCCGGTGCCCGGGGTACCCACTCAGCGATACTCACCGTTCGCAGCCACGCTCCCAGCCCGTCAACAGGGCTCCTGCACCCCTCCAAATAGGTTTCGAGCCTACACTCCACCACACAACAAAACGACCTCCATTTTTCAATTTAACTAACCACTAACTCACTTTACACCGACCCCGCGGTCCTTGGGCGGGAGTCGCTCCTCCCCCCAATCACTCATCGCACCATGCATTCCACATTCGCTCCACTCACACAGACCCGCTGGCCTCACTCACTCATCATGTACTCACTCACAACTTTCCACTCTTCAACACACACCGCTGAATCCTACCATCCTTCTAACTACCTCCCCTAACTAACTCGTGCTCCCACGTCGTCCCTTAAGCTACAGCACGTTCCATTTAACACTACGTAGCTAAACTACGTCCCCTCTACACACTCAAAGTCTGTCACTGTCTTCTAAATCAAAATATCATTTCCCCTCCTAAATCTCATCTAAATCCCTCTAACTAATCCATTCACGGGCCCCATGAGGGCTTACCCTGCCCATTGAGCCGGTCTAGCCTAAGCTAACCCTCCCCTAAGCTAGTTCCATCCTGTGCCCTGGCCAAGGGGCTTCACCCTTGCCCAGGGATCCTGTTCACCCGAAAGCGAGGCCTGCTTTCGTAAATTTCGTATTGCCAAATACGCGCAGCACCAGCGCGGCAACTCACAGCTCGCGCACTTTGCACCTTGCCCGTGACGTCATGCAGCTGCACGCGTTACCTCGTCCCTCTTGGACGGTACCATCCGGCAGGGATTCACTCTCCTGCGGATTCCAACCCCACGTGCAGCCATGACGTCACCCTGCGCACCCCCAAAAGCAAACCTCGCACTCCGAGGGGCTCCCCACGCGAACACATGTGCTCTGCCCGTTGAGCTTAACACAAGCTCGCGTGGAGAACCCGTCCGGTCCAAATCCGTTTACCTGCCTAGACTTTGTCCGTCCGCGGGATCGGCAAATCCACCGCTGGCGTTTCCGGACCGGGCTTCACTCCGCAAAGCGAGCACGTGGGGGTCTCGTGCGCTGCACAGCACGGGACCGCGCGCTCGCTGCTGGTGAACCCGGCACGGTCCCACAACAGCTACAGCCGCTACCCGCTTTTGTCCCTCGTCGCCGCGTCTCCGTTCCACCCACGCACACCTGCGTGTTACGACGCACATACTCCATTCAACACACTCACATTCACACCGGGAGACGCGGCTGCATGCTCACGCATGCCGACCGACATCTCCCTCACATACAGAGACCTTACGCACACGGTCTCCCTCACACGGACCCTCTCCACTCACACCAACCTTCCACTTGCACAGGGGGTCTCACTCACACCATGCGTGCTGGAAAGCACGCATCTCCGCACACTCGCAAACACACACCCTGCACAACCACACTGGGGATTCGTGTCCCACAAGGGTCCGGGCCTCTATACCCCAAGCTACACGTGCACCTATCCACAGCACTCGTCCCTCAACTCCGCTTGGCACGACCGAACCACCTGTCGTGATTCGCCTCAAGGGGGCATACTCCCTCCCCTCGTTCCTGGAGGCGGCATCCAGCTGCTCACACCGGGTCTCTACCAGTCCGCGAGCTCACCCCATTATCCTCCACTACCTCTGTGTGTGTGTGTTCTGTTCTTTAACCCCGCATTATCATGCAGTCTCCTCTATTTTCTCTATCTCCCTGGTCTCTATACATTTGTTAGTTTCTGTTTCTTTCTGGAGTTTTTCCATCTCTCTGGACTTCAATTTCATTCTTCCTTCAGTTCATTAATTTCAAACTCGTATAGTTTTTGTTTCTCTCCCACTCTTCCTCATGCTCCTCATTTCCAATCTCATCGTTCTTTCAATTGGCCCATTTCCTTTCTGTGCTTCATTCGCTGTTTTCTCATTACACCTTCCTTGTTTCTCTCCTGTCCTTCCTTCTCCAGTTTCATGGTTTGCTTCATTTGGTTAATCTCCTTCTTGTGTTTCAGTTGCTGCGTCTCATACTCTTCCTTGTTTCTCTCCTGTCTTTCCTTCTGCAGTTTCATGGTTTTCTTCATGTGGTTAATTTCCTTTTTGTGTTTCATTCGCTGTTCTTTGTCTACCTCTTCGCACTCCAGCCTTGCTTTTCTTTCAATTGGTCAACCTCGCTTCATTGTTCCTTTGTTTTCTATCCCATTGTTCCTCTCGTCTCCCTCTCCAATCTCGTTGTTGTCCTTCAATCTCCTGATTTCTCCTTCCTGCTTCTTCAACTTCTCCTCGTATTCCAGCCTATTTTTTTCCTTTTGTCGTTCAGTTTCAAATTCATACTCTTTCAGTTTTTTATTCCACTGTCTTTCTTGTTCCTCGTTCTGCAATCTCGTTATTTCTTTCAACTGACAGATTTCTTTCTCCTGTCTCATTCCTTGTTCTTGTATTTCCTTCCACTGTCTTTCTTGTTCCTCATTCTGTAATCTCGTTATTTCTTTCAACTGACTGACTTCGTTCTCCTGTCGTAATCCTTGTTCTTTCAGGACTCTTTCTTGTTCCTCATTCTGCAATCTCGTGGTTTCCTTCCATTGATCGATTTCCTTCTTCTGTCTCATTCGTTCTTCCATCATTACTCTTTCTTGCATCTCATTCTTTAATCTGGCCTTCGCTTCCAGCTGTTGGATCTGCACAGCGTGGTTCCTTAACGTTTCATTCTCCGTTCTCGTTCTTTCCTCTCTCACCATCCTCAACTCGTTTTGTAATCCGTCTCTTCGTTCTGGTGTTTCTGTAACTCAGTTTTCTTCTCTAATTCTTTTCTCATCTCCGCACACTCCGACCTTGCTTTGGCTTCTAACTGTTCTTCCATCTTGCCCTTGTGTTTGTCTATCAGTCTTCCCAGTTCCTCTGTCTCCGTTTTTACCTCCCGTCCCAGCTTATCAACTCTCTTCGTCATGTTTGCAGTCTTTTTCACACTCCACTATTTTATTTTCCTTCGTGCACGTCTCCGTCACCCAATTAATTTTTCCCTCTCGGTTACCGTCACTTTTTCCGTCACCTCCACACTTCTCGCCAACACGTCTCCCGGATTATTTTTTCTCACCCGCCTTCACCGCGGGCCTGACAACCGTTGCACCCTCTCCCAGCTCGTTCGCTCCCACACGCTGGCGTCGCCATTACGCACTTTGCTGTTGTGGCCTTCATGCCCGCCTGCAGGCTCGGCCATTTGCTGCGTTTCACCCCGCATTTCTTTTATTTCTTCCTTCATTTCGTTTGTGTTTGTTTCCATTCTGAGTGCGTTTCCATCCATTTTTTCGTTCATTCCATCCATTTTGCCGTTCATTTCGTTATTCATTCCTTCCATTTTTGTTTGTGTTTGTTTCCATCTGCTTGTTCACTCCTTTTATTTCGTTTTTCATTTCGTTTTTCATTTGTTCCAGCATGGCGAATAGCCGGGCCATGTCGGGTGCACTCAGCTGAGCGATGCGGCCAGGATCGGGGGGTTTTGGTGGAGAGGGGGAGGGGAGGTGTTATACACCGCGGCCTCTGCCGCCGCCGCACCCATTTCGGCCCTGGATTCGTTTGGGGGGGAAACTGTTCCTGCACACCAATGTCCTGCATGGGGTCTACATCCTGGACCATGGATTCTACATCACTACACATATACATTTCTATTACCCCGGCTCCCGCTCGCCTTGAGACGCCATCTTATTCCACGTAAGGGGTTAATTTTAATCGCTCGTAATTTAGAGGGAATCGGGGGACGCTCCTCTCACCCCTGGACCGATTCCTATGAATTTATCTGGAGCCAGGAGAGTTTAGAATCCCACTCCTGACACCAGTGTTGCGAATTCGCGCCCGTCGGCGTGCGATCGGCCACGCGACTCGAACCGCGACCGCCTCGCCACCGGACGGACAATTCAGTCGTGACCCTCCCGGCTAACGCCGGGATCCAGTCACGGGTGGGCTTTCGACCTCACCACAATCGTGCCAATCGGCCACCCGCGTAGGATAGGGTTGTTCGCCAAACTCGACCTACCTAAGTACCCACGCGGATGGTAAACCGGGCGATCGTACCTCGCCGCAGGTCGACTCCGGACACGAGCCGCTTGGGCGGGCCGTTCCGTACTATCGGGATAACGCAGCGGTGTTATCGTCGACCTCGACGGTTCAGATTATTTACCGGGCGTTTTGCACCCCACTACGAACCCTTTACGTGAAGCAGGATGGAGGTTCAATTAAAGAAAAGACGAAGCGAAACGGGAAAACAGTTCACACAATGCACATTTATTCCGTGCACACGGAGCACACCTATAGCACGTATTTACAGCCACAATTAGCGAATGCACATATACACATAGAAAAAAGAAATGCACATATAAAAGAAGGAGTTAAAACCGACTACACGACACACGGACCACTTATACAGTTACTACCTTACAAGACACGCGCCACACAACACGCATTCAACCGAAGCAAAGAAAAGACCCCCTCACAGGCAAGGGAGTCAGACTGGGCCCGTGGCCTAATGCGCGTGGAACCTGGATGAGCGGCCAGGTCCACGAGACCGAGGGGTCCTACCCGCGCCCTCGTGGCGAGCCGCGGAATGTCGCTGCACGGCGGTTCCGTGGGCACCTGCTGGTGTAAGTGGAACCGGGGCCCCTTGTCGCACTCTCTCAGCGCGGGGAAAGGGGAATTGTTGATGCTCTGGGGAGGGAGTATGGCTGGCTTGCTCGAGTCCCGCGACGCGCGACTCAACGCGACCTCGTCGTCCCGGACCCGAGCCTCCAGGTCCTCCTCAGCCGATCGCCCTCCGCAGCCGTTCGCCTCCGCAGCCGTCTGCCCCACCTCTGCTTCGAGCTCCGTCTCCCGACTCCGCCCACCGACACTGCTCGAGCTCCGTCTCCCGAATCTGCCCCACCGATCTGCCCGAGCTCCGTCTCCCGAATCTGCCCCACGATCTGCCCCACCTCTGCTTCGCCGATCTGCTTCTCGACTCACTGCGCTCGCCTTTTTATCGGCTTCAGGAAACCACCATATGCAAATTCTCGGATCCAAACGACCTCAGGGGCGGAGCCACGCTCGCCGATTGACGGAGAAAAAGGGGGCGTGTATCATTCCTGATCCTCAAATTTGCATATGCCGATTTTCGTCAGGCGCGTCTGGAGGCGGGCCAAGCCGCCCCGCGCTTCCTGATTGGGTGGATCAGATGTGGGCGTGTAGCATTCCTGATCCGAATTCTCCTCAGAAAACCCGCCATCTGCACTCGCGTCTCGCGTGTATCGCTAAGAAGCCGACGTCCACAGGTGTGCGGGAATGGCCGTAGGAGAAGGTGGTGGAGGGTTTTCGGCGGTGTCCGATGGCCATGGAGCTGCTTGGAATGGCGGTGATGTGAGGTTTGCGGTAGCGAGTGGTGAAGGGTTGGTTGTTGCTGCTGGCGTTGTTGTTTGTTGTTGTATCAAAACAAAGGTAGAACAGAAAAACGCCTAACTCAAAGGATCGCAGCCGAATGAATCACATTAATTCCCTCTATACAACGGGTTTGGGCTAACTACACATGTACTTAAGAAATATATCTCACCTACGGGACCTTTATGGTTGTAATGCGAATTTCCACAGCCGTAACAATATATATTATATATATATATATATATATATATATATATATATATATATATATATACACATACACACACGTTGAGTCGCAGTTTTGGAGATGGAGGCTTTATCACCAGCGAGCGCAGCATCATTCGGCATCTTCTTCACCCTGACCCTATCATATGCCATGCCCTCTCATGCTATATATCGATTATATATCGCATGGTTCTTGGAAATATTATGAAGGTGATTTGTGTTCTGCCGTGTTTAAGGATATAATTCAATTTCAATAAAGGTTTAAAGAGGAACCCAAATGCTCAGACCACCTCAGCGCTAATATATCCCTTGATACCCCTACAAAACATATATGACTGTCTTTTTCCGATTTATAAAGTAGGTAAATGTGCAACTTAAGGTCAAAATCATCGTCCTCAGTTTAGCCATGACGTCACCTGGAAGTAGACCATCAGATTCGTACTGTGTACGGGTTACATCTCTGTACGATTTAACTCAAGCAGCGAATAATTTTTCATTTTCCACAAATATGCCGAGTCGATGCATCCTTGGTGCTTGTATAGTAATACAAACCAAGATGGTTTCGTGCTGCAGCAACAGCCAAAACACCCAAAAGAAGTTTGCCAGAAATTGGATGAGGTTTGTCTGAAATACCCGCACCTGGATCGGGCCTACAAAATGTTCACTTTTGTGCTTGGAACATTTTACAGAGAACTGTTGCGAAACAACAGAGATGGCTAGATATTGTGGTCATCTGCCACGATTGAGAGAGTGTGCCATCCCCACGATTAAGGAGAAACAGCCATCACTTGAAACTGTAACACTATCACTACCCAGATACCAGTGCATGTACACGGATGATTTGAGCAGTGAATCAAACACCTGTTGCCATTTCCCGACAGTTTCCGCAAGAGCACCTGAAAATAATTATCTATTATTATCAATCCAGATTTCTCCAAATAAAATGAACCACCAACTATTTATAGTGGAGAGAAGACTGTATCCTCCGAGAGGATTTGATCT
>CM068958.1:16941361-16956625 GCA_035128595.1 Eptatretus atami | reverse complement strand
TATAGGCTGGCAGGAGCAGCTTAATATGCAAATTTCGGATCCGGATGACCTCGGGCGGAGCCACGCTCTGCCCATGAGTCGGAGGAAAGGGGCGTGAATCTCCCCTGATCCTAGAATTTGCAATATATCGATTTCACACACACGCGCCTGAGGCGGGCCAAGCCGCCCCGCGCTCGCTAATTGGAATGAAGGGAAGTGGGCGTGAAGCGTTTTGATCAGAGTTTTTCCCCTCGCGAAAAGGCCGCATTTGCGCTCGCGTGCTCGGTGCGTTCGGCACAATCCGCTGAACGGGCCCGAGACAGCCCGACGTTCAGTGTTCACAGGTGGTGCCGGGAATGGCCGATAGAAGGAGAGAGGTGAAAGGTGATGGAGTGGTCTTTCGGTGGTGAGGGTTGATGGGTATGGTGCCGTTTGGGAGTGCGTGATGCGATGATGTGGGAGCGTAGATTGGTGGCGGGTTGGCGTGGTTGTTCAAAATAAAAGATAGAACAGGAAAAAATGGCCTACTCAAAGCGTCGCGCCCGTATGAATCAAATAAATTCCCTCTATACAAACGGGTTTGGGCTAACTACACATTGCACCTATCAAAGATATCTTACCTACGGGACCTTTATGGTGTAATGCGAATTTCCACAGCCGTAACACTATATTAACTGACCTTCTAGTGAAAAAATGACCCATTTTTAAAAAAAAATAATAAAAAATGGATAACTTAGAGCCGAATATTCGATCCACATTTCTGGTGTCTTTCACACATTGCTATGCCCCGCCCTAAAAAAAGTTGACTTCAGCGGATCGCAGCGTTGACGTCACATAACAGAAACTCGCACAGAGGTGAATTGAGTCGGAGATCTCTAATCTAGCCAGCGTTTCTCAACCTTTTTACCCTTGTGGAACCCTTGAAATAGTGTTCATGTTCTAGGGGAACCCGCATAAAAATTTCTTATATACCATTATTAATATGTAGCTCTTTTTATTTTATACGTATTTCACGTTGGTAAATATAAAATTTTTTTTCGGATACCTAGGTTAAGGAAAAATGGACCCCTTTTCTGTCAAATTTATTGGCAATGAAAAAAATAACATACTGCTCGTTATATGAGACCTCACACGAGGTTTTAATTCACAAATTTTTTTTTGTTGTTTGTTTGAAAACGTCATTTTTTGAA
The DNA here is from genome assembly GCA_035128595.1 of Eptatretus atami. Classification (NCBI taxonomy): domain Eukaryota; kingdom Metazoa; phylum Chordata; class Myxini; order Myxiniformes; family Myxinidae; genus Eptatretus; species Eptatretus atami. The sequence goes on along the minus strand of CM068958.1, from coordinate 16,955,456 downwards.
AAGTGATTTGTCCAACCCCGAGTCTGTATTGACAATTAAAAAAACACACCTCATGTAACCTTAATCAACAAAACTAAACAATACAGCTGAAGCAAATAAAGGTAAACAGAAGAACTAACCTTGAGATTGAGAGACTTTCGCGCTCTAGGGAAAGCACAGAGAAGATAGATGGACACCGGTGCATGCGTCACGCGTACTTGAGTCAGTCACTCAATGATACACGATCCGCCGCGTGCAGGACGTCCACTAACATTGAGGGCGGTTTCACTACTGGCGCCATATAAGAAATCGTTAAATACATTCCCTCATGGTTATAATTGTAAATAATATTGAGGTTGAAGCTTCTATTATAATAACCACGGAGTTTCAACAGATATTGCCGTACGTGTATAGTAAAATTACGAATATTAAATTCAAACAAAAACTACTCAAAAAAACATTAGCTATTTTATTACTGTGTTCTCGCGAACCTAGCGACCTCTTGCGGGAACCCTAGGGTTCTCGGGAACCCCGTGTTGAGAAACACTGCTCTCGACTACGTCCGACAAATCCGTCGTCTGTCCGGACCTAGGCCGATAAATACCGTCGTCCCTTGTCCGACTGCCGAATAAATCTGACTGCTGTAGCTTTCTATTATCTCTTTTCTCATTGTTTCTACTGGCGCTTACATGACGGGACTAGAGAACTAGAGTGGGGAGCCACTCGTAGAGTGCAAAACCTCCGCCGCCAATACAGCTGGCGTCACTCAAGTACCTTATATCTTATTCATTAAATAGTACGTCAACAGTGCTGACAGTCAAGTTCTTTTCTCCAACATTTTTTTCTTGGGGGGGGGGGGAGGGGGGGGTTGGAAATCAACTTAAAACATGTAGAAATGCAAAAAAAAAGAAATCGAAATTTTGTTGAAAAAAAAAGTTGCAAAAAATTTTTTTCTCAACAATTTTTTTTGGGGGGGGGGGTTGAAATCACTTAAAACATGTAGAAATTGCAAAAAAAAAAAAATTTTTTTTCTCTAAATTTTTTTGGGGAGGGGGGTTGGAAATCACATTAAAACATGGTAGAAATGCCCCCAAAAAAAATTTTCTCTATTTTTTTTTGGGGGGTAACAATTAAAAAATTTTTTTTTGGGGGGGGGGGGTTGAAATCACTTTAAACTGTAAGAAAGCCAAAAAAAAAAATTCTCTATTTTTTTTTGGGGGGGGGAGTAAAATTTTTTTTTTTGGGGGGGGGTTGGAAATCACTTAAAACATGTAGAAATGCAAAAAAAAAAAAAAACATTTCTCTAACAATTTTTTTTTTTGGGGGGGGGACCAAGTCCAAAAATTAATGGCATGATCCTGGACCATACCTAACCCCCCCACAAGTTTCGTCGGAAATCCGTGCAAGAGTTTTTCCGTTATACTTGTTCACAAACAAACAAACAAACAAACCAAACAACAGAATAGGGTTGAAAACAGTAACTCCGATCTTCGATGGGGAGGTTAAATAAAATAAATAAAAAATGCAAACCAGAGCGTCAATGATGTATCGGTCTACTCTTAGACAATTTGTCGCAAAGGTGTGTTCGCACACAAGTTTTCATCGTAATCGGACAGGCGAGATTGCTTCGTTTATGCGCGGAGAGATACGCGCGATGACATGCGCTGCCTTGCTTTTGATTAATTTTGCCCGACAGCCGTAAGCTCGTGTCACGCCATAAAAAAATATCACGATGCAGCGTTAATTGAAACGAGATTAGTCCATGTGTGATTTCTACTCCCGATCTCGACCGGATTACCAGGTTTTTTTTTTTTTTTTTTTTTTTTTTTTTTTTTTTTTTTTTTTTTTTTTTTTTTTTGTTTTTTTTTTTTTTTTTTTTTTTTTTTTTTTTTTTTTTTTTTTTTTTTTTCTTTTTTTTTTTTTTTTTTTTTTTTTTTTTTTTTTTTTTTTCTTTATTTTTTTTTTTTTTTTTTTTTTTTTTTTTTTTTTTTTTTTTTTTTTTTTTTTTTTTTTTTTTTTTTTTTTTTTTTCTTTTTTTTTTTTTTTTTTTTTTTTTTTTTTTTTTTTTTTGTTTTTTTTTTTTTTTTTTTTTTTTTTTTTTTTTTTTTTTTTTTTTTTTTTTTTTTTTTTTTTTTTTTTTTTTTTTTTTTTTTTTTTTTTTTTTTTTTTTGTTTTATTTTCTATTTTTTTTTTTTTTTTTTTCACATATGTTTCTTGTTTATTTGATTTTACGTTGGTTTTTTTTTTTTTTATTTAGTTCTCGTTTTGCATCTTCTCTTCGTTGTTCTCCCTGTCTATGATTTTTTTTTTTACTTGGTTTTAGTTTTTTTTTTTTTCTTTTCCTGCTTCCTGTGGCTCCGAAACTGGCTAAGGCCGTACTTCATTTTCCAGCGGCCTGAACTTCACTTCCCGCGACTACGTTAGTCGACAATTCTCCATGTGATTCAGACCAAAATCCTTCATTTCTCTCACACTCACCGTCGTTACCAGACAAATGAAAGTCCATGTCATTCCATTTATTCAAAACCAAATGCTTCAATTTTTTAAGCAGATGAACGAAGCGGATTGAGATCGACCAATCGAGTTGAAACACACAGGAAGCCAATAGAATCACGTAGACCACCAACCCGGAGTAATTAACGTGCTAGCTTTTGTTTCCTGTAAGTTTGACTCATGTGGGTACAGGAGGAATTTTAGGGGCGTCCCGAAGAGGTTTGTTTTTTAATTTTGCATTTACAAGAATGAGTATGTCGTGAAAAAACATGTCAGATCTGAAATCACGATGGAAAACTCCTATAGGACATATATATATATATATATGAAATTTCAGTACTTCGTGTCATATGACCTTTAGGCAATTTGGATTGCAAAGCTCTCACCCGAACGCGCTTGCACCCAAAACGAGGGTCGACAAACAAAAACATCGCGTTTTTTTAATTAAGTTTATGTGGCATAATTTAATATCCTCCAGGATTTCATCAAATGTATACTGAAAAAGGTCTGTACGGGAAAAAATGCAAAAACTGACTTTGACACGCAGGCCAGAGGAAAGTAAATAAAACGATTTAGCATAATAAGGACACAAACCACAAAACAGGAATCCCGGACAGACCATGAATAGATCATCACGACGTAGCCAGTGTTACCACCCTACGACGCTTGTTGTACGATCCTTCAGGCGATCTTGTTCCAAGCATGCAACACGTCTATCCAAACCATACCTTTATTTGGGCGGTGTGTAGGCAAAAGCAATTTTACCCCTCTTTGTTCACCCGTTAACACTATGAGCGATTGCTAAAAAAAAAAAAAGAAATCAAATAAAGAATATAGAATTCATTAATTAGCTCCTCTTGTTCGCCACCTATGCTCCCCGGAACTTCGACGCAAGCAGCCAGACTGGAGCGGACCTGCAAACAACAAAATCAAAACACATCTGTTGCATACAGTAATGATTGTCGCTTGTAAACGGTAATGGTTTAATCACAGCTTTGTATTCGCAATCATCACGGCAACGGCCTTTTTACCTCAAAATGCCATATCTCTTTAAGCTCTCCACGTGGACAAAACCAACCCGTCACTTCTGTTTCTGATGACGTCACTGCCATTTTCCAAAATGTGTAAAATTCTAAGACGTAACATCCCGCCATGTAAACCTCACGGTGGAATGCAAAAACATCCCCTGCTGTTAATCAAAATTGTAATTCAAAAAACACCTCATGCACTGGTAAAAACGTGGGGACGAGAACGCTGCTACTGTAAATTGTTCGAAACTTGTATAACCCTCTCCCACCTGGAGGTGGCGCTACATGATTACACATTACATGTAGAATTTGCTTCCCCTCATTTCCCTCACCCCTCCCCCCCCCCCCCCCGAAGACCACGGCCAAAGATTTTTTTAAAAGCACCCCTATAGCAATAATTGGCTCATGCTGATCCATGTAACAAGTCTGGATGTAATTGGCCCAGAACTTGTAGGAGTAGTTAGCATGACAAAACACACCAAAAAACCACAAAAACCTGGTCCATGAATTGTTGTAAGATACTTAACAGAGGAAGGAACTAAAACCCCCTGAGGACCCGACACACAACAACCATCCACACAAAATAATCAGCGATTATGAAGGATGTGCAGGCAGGCAGGAAAGTTGCCTACTTCAATGGGAAGCATGTCCTAGCCTGCTGTGAAGGCAGGCCGTTGTAAACGCCAGCGCCTCATCCAGCAGTCAGGACTCCAGTAGATTGACTCTCCTTCATGACAGAGAGCCTCCCTCTTGTTCACTCCCCTCACCCCTTGAGCCATCACGTCGCGTCGCCTCTACACCAACCATGGAGTCGCCAAGCGCCTAGTGACAGCGTCGTGGCCCAAACAATACCAATCACTGTGCCCGTGAGCAGCAAGATCCAATAGCGCATGCCAGATCACATAGGCCGTGTTTGAGAGCCAGAGCCTCTTCCTCTTCCCCAGAGCATGAGGTGAGGGTTGGATAGGCCTGCTGTAGCGGGGATGATTAGACGCCCAAAGTGTTTTCTCTCTCATCTGGTTTGGTACAAAAGACCAGTGATGGGATGTTCTTACCTTCTCAGGCACTAAAAGTTACCATTACCGTCTCCCAGTGGTACACAAAGAGTGCGTTGACTTACCCCTATCCCAAACCCAATACAAGGTTCAAGAAGTCCTATACCTTCTAGTGAACACCAAACTGGATCTTGCATTAAATTCTAAAAACGCACTCCCCCGCCACCCCAAAACCACCCCTCCCACCACCACCCTCCCTTCAAATGTAACACGAGTATGATTAAACCGACGGGCTTTTACAGTGCATTTATTTCATAACAGCACGGCACTGATCGACCTTTGCTAAACGATTAATAGCAATTTAACATTAAACATGATATTTGAATTAAAATTGCACTTAGCCTACTGTTGAACCCAATTTCAGTTTTTGATTTCCATAGTTGAAAAGTTTCCAGATTCTCTATGTCAACACTTTTGTAAATGCAAACTATTAAAAGATGAATAAACGGATTCTCTCTGCGTTGAACAATAAAGATGAATAATGGATGGAATCAACAGGATGTTGATGAGCGGTACGTGAACGACTGTGGGGAAAGATGCGAGAACCTGACGTTTCACGTGTAAACCCTTCGCAGGGCAGAAGAGAAAAGTCCAATAAACTAGCTACTATTCTATCCATCGTTCCACCCTTTCCGCCAATGCAGTTCGACACGTTCTTCACGAGTAAGATTAGTTCTTTATTCCTCTTACCAATACAGCATTTTCCTCTTGATATGCCTAACGTTGTGAAATAAACGCTACACTCCATTATTTTTGGCCATTACAGTACGACCTCATAAGTGTCTTTTGGCATAATTCTGATGACCGGTTTTATTTGAAACATCCTTTGCCGTTCCAATATTGAATGTCTTTGGTTCTACATGTAAACCAATTTAAACATTAGTTGGGTTACTTACTCATCGTCATCGCTACCATAGGTTCAAGTTAGCGTACTCTAGATATAGAAGTAAATTTAACATCAATTTTATTTTGTTTTGAGAACAAAAAAAAAAACACAAACGTCCACGTATGAAGTTGATAAATATAACCTTGAGTTAAAGAGCTTTTCAGAACATACATTGCAATAAATGAAGCCCTGTGCTCTTAATTCCTTGATAAGCTTGTTCTTCTAAGGTTTACAAGTAAATGTGAACTTCACGCAAAGTTGAAGTATACTACAGTGACTTGAGACTTGATGTGGAGATTTGCTCAGGTACTTGTGACATTCTGTCCCCTCCTAAAACCAGCTTGTTCCCATACCTGGTTGCTGTCGGAAGTGATTTCCATTTGCTGGTGAAGACTCTCAGAGTGTGTAGGTATCTGAGTAGGTTGTCAGGTCCTGGTGCCCTACAAGTCCTCTGTTCATGTTTTTTCAATGCTCCTTTCTCTTCCCAACTTGTATCTTCTTGGAAGTGGCATAATGGTGAGAGTGTCCGCTCTGAATCTGTGAGGTTGGCGGTTGAATCCCGGCTGAGTCGTACGAAAGACTAAAAAATGATACGTGGTGCTTCTTCCACTTGACTCTCAGAATTTTAAAGGATAGAGCAAGAAGAAAACAAAATAATCTGCCATCCATGGGAAGGAGGAAACTTTCTTGATTTTCTGCCGAGTACAGAGAGAAAAGCGATGTCATAAAGATGTATCGCTGGTACCCAGAGTGCTCTGGGAAATGCATCGTCACTTCCCCAATCTCAGCATTATGTTGTTTCGTGTATTTGTCGGCATTTGTGTGTGATTGTGTCGCAGCTCCTCCACAAGCCTGAAGACCTGCTAAAAATATATAATGAAATAGCTTCAAGTTGTTTGCGGTCGCACTTCTCTAATTTTCTAACAGCAGTAAAGTCATTCATAGAATTTTTCATTCATCGCAAGTTATTTGGCCTTGATTTCTCATTCCTGATAGTTTAATTATTTTGAAATTGTGTATCATACTTGGCTGCAAATCACCTTTTTGCAGAGACGAGCAAGATTATTCATCTTCATTGCCATCTGTTGTGCTGTCCTTCAGGCCGATCAAGTCCACATCTTCGCGTCATGGAGGAAGAGTGTCAGAAACATTCGGGCACCGGTGATATCGGGCGGTTCCATGCAGGAGCTTAGTCCAGGAAGGAGACAGCTGTTGTTTCGCCACTGCTGGTGAACGATCGTTACGGATTCCTCTACTGCTACGTACCCAAAGTGGCTTGCTCAACTGGAAGCGTGTTATAAAAGGTGTGTTTGAATTTACAGGAAAATCTTGCTTCATGTTGTTACTTTCCTTAACTTTCAAAATGCAAAAGCCTTTTATTCTGAAATATTATCAAAAGCATTTTCAAATCCTGCACTTGAGCAGTGCATAATATTTGTCACATTCAAAATGAATTCACTTTTTGTACAGATATGAGCCTCATGAAAGACCAGAACGACGTGGGGGAAACGGATCAAAAGACAAATTGGGGCAAGGAGAAACACTGTGACGACTACACACGGATGCACCACATCACAAGACGGGGTTTATAGAAGGGTGAGAACGGGTCTCAGAGGGTGTTAATAGCTTGGTAGTGGAAATGGGAGACACCTTGAGGTGCCAGTGGATAACGGTGTGGAATCGTAGATTTGTGAGCTCGAGACAAAACAGACAGGAAGACGGAAACAGAGGCGAGAACGGAGGAGTATGGAAGCATGCTGGTGAGCGTTGAGTTTAGACTTGAAGACCTACACTTGGGGAAGATAATGAGGTAAAGGTTCTTGTAAAAAAAAAAAAACTGTTACCTGGACGTGCAGAGGCTGGGTGAGAGGTTAGTGGGCCGCAAGAGCAATTCGAGGCTAGAGCTGGTAAATAAATATACACAAACTACCAGGCATTTTGTATTCATTCAAAGGATCTGAAGTTAATTTTCATCTGTTTTAATTAAAACCTCTTGGAGAACTTCTTGTAATTTTATTATGATTATATATATATATATATATATATAATATATATATATATATATATATATATATATATATTGTTGTAGATTTCGCTCGTCCGGCGTGCGGACCACCGGCCTTTAGCCCAATTGCGGGCCGCTGCGCGCCCACCGAACGTGGCAATGTAGTCGCAGCATCCGGATCAACGCCCAAAACCCAGCTACGGGTGTTTTTAACACACCATAAACCAGCCAACTCTTCTGTCCATGCGCTACAGGGTCGATCGCCGAATTGTCGATGTACCTAATTATTCCGCGGACAGAAACTGCCGGGAGTTTATACCTCGACGGGACCTGCACGAAAACGAGCCCGCAACAGGCCGTTCCGTATGCGATTGCGAGCGTTTTATATCGCCAAGCTCCATCGGACCAGATTACGTTTTATCGGCTTATAATCAGCCAGCTAATATTCCGAACGCATCATGGCAGAAAAGTGACACAACGAGCAGGTTAACATTCAAAAATGGGGACATTTATTTTTAAATCCACATATGCATGAATGGGGGAATGGGACAGGACACGAGCAAAAACCTACAGCCGATGTCTATTGTCATGTACACAATCATGCACTTAATCAGATCTACCTTAGGTAGACAAGGTGCCCAGACTTCATCCCAAAACCCCAGAAAGAAAAGACGGGCTCGTGAGCCTTTATAATTGCTCGGAGCCGGGATGACCGAAGACGGCTCCGAGAGACCGAGCGGGCTACCTGGCCACCCTCGTGGTGACTCGCTGGATCCTTGTTCGGCGACCCTCGGTTGCTGTGCCCGGACCCCCGAGCTCCGACTGGCTCCCTTGGTCGTCCGGCCTCCACTGCGGCCTGGTCTAGCCGCCGACGCGCTGGAGGAGTGAATGGTCTCGACTCAGGCCTCCTGGTTGCGCCGGCGAACCCCAGCGAACCAACTGCCCGAACTCCGAACTCTCCAGCTCTCAATGGGGCGTCTCTCCACTCCCACCGCCAACCGCAAGCCACGAATCCAGCGACTAACTCAAGCGCTCTCTCCAAGCGCTCTCCCCAACTCTCCGGACCAACACTCGACTCCAGACTCTCTCCAACGGCCCAGCCCAAGTCCAACTCGCTTCTCGGTGTTCCAGCATGGCTCTTTATCGGGTCCGGGGTGCTCGCTCTTTTACTTCGACCCTTCACCCCCGGCTGGCTCCGCCCCTCTCACTTTCGATTGTGCCAGCTCTTTCAGAGGGTAACGCCCGTTTGATCCGATCTTGCCGTCAAACGCGGCCGTGTTAGAGATCACCGTCAAAACGCGGCCGTGTTAGAGATCACCGTCAAAACGCGGCCGTGTTAGAGATCACCGTCAAACCGGCCGTGTTAGAGAATCACCGGCAAACACGGCCGTGTTGGAGATCACCGGCAAACGCGGCCTGGGTTGTCGTTGTGTGGTTGTTGTTATTGTTTAAAATAAAGCTAGAAAAGAATAACACTACCTCAAAGATGCACAGCCAGGCACAACGAACAATGCCCGTTATACATCGTGGTGGAAAATCTAACCTGGAACAACACACACTTACCGAAATAACTGACCTTCGGGGACCTGAATGTGTTCTGTGAATTTCCACAACCGTAACACTATATATATATATATATATATATATATATATATATATATATATAATATATATATATATATATATATACATATATATATATATATATAACATACAGTGACGAGGTGTAAGTCGTCACCATCGGGGACCGAGGAAAAAAGTGACGGACTTAACGTGTGATGACTTACACGTATGCGAACATTCATGATGACTGTGGTGTGAAGGATGAAGTCGCGCGTTGCCTGGACACGTACGTTGAGAGGGCGCGCAACCAATCTCTAAGCCGGCTATTGTTTCCAAAAGGGAAAACACAATCCTTGGGGCACAGGTGGGGTTCATTGGTGAGTTGGAAAGTGATCAAGCAAAGATGGAATTCATGAATCACTTTATCAAAAGTAAAGATAATGAACAACTGTAAGACAACTCGTATACCATCGGTGATGGTATATGACCATCGACAAATGTGGAATGAATGGCTGTTAGAATTCATTCATTGGAATGAATGTGGAATGAGTTTCATATGAAATGAAAACTCATATACCATCGACAAATTACATGACACAGTCATCGTGTGACTACCACTCAATACCTATGTGAAAGTGAGTGTGGTGATGTACAAAACAAGCCATATAAAACCATGATCGGACTTCAACACTAAGCTCGATCGATCCTTTACTCCTTCGGCCAGAGACTGCATTGCGCAGCCTGTCTACCTCTTCAGATGCATGTGGGACGGCACGCTGACTGAGCTGAACGCAGCGCAGTTATAAATACCTATCACTGGGGTGTACACCAATGAGCGCGCATTCACGATTCCATGAAATCGGGCTTCTCACGAGGTAGAAGTTCCGTCTGACGAGTTAGGCGTGGTAATTTACTTGAGTTTCCATTACGCGCGGAACGGACAACATCTGACGACTTAGACGAAGTGACGACTTTAGAGATGACAACTTACAGACTTATTTCAAAGGGATTTAACATGAGATAAATTCGGGACTTTTGACGCTGCCGACTTAGCGCAAGTGACGATTTACACGCTGCCGACTTACGCTAGTCTACTGTATATATATATATATATATATATATATATATATATATATATATATATATATATACAGTATATGTATGTATATTATATACACATATATATATATATATATTGTTGCGAATTCGTGCCGCCGGCTGGCAAACGGCCACGTAACTCGAACCGCGGCACGTCGCCCACCGGACGGACAATTCTGTCGTGACCCTCTCGGACCAACGCCGGGAGCTAGTCACGGATGGGGGTTTAACCTCACCACGATCGTGCCAATTGCCCACCCGCGAGGATAGGGTTGCTCGCCAAATTCGATCTACCTAAGTACCTGCGCGATGGTCGACCGGGGCGATCGTACCACGCCACAGGCCGACTTCGGATACGAACCGCTTAAGCGGCCGTTCCGTGCTACAGTGATAACCGAGCGGTGTTAATGTCGGCCTCGACGGTTCCGATTAATTACCGGGCGTATTAAGCCCACTACGAACCCCTTACGTGAACAGGATGGAGATTCAATGAAAGAAAAGACGAAGCGAAAGGGAAAACAGTTCCACAATGCACATTTATTACGCGACACACGGAAAGCACGTATATACAGCCATACAGTCAAATGCACATAAAGCAACCACAACAATAAAAGCAACAACGACGCAGAGTTAATACCGACTACGCGCACACACGGCAACACTTATACAGTTCTACTTTACAGACGGCGCCAACACACATTTACACAAAAGCAAAGGAAAGAAGCCACCCTCATAGACAAGGAGGCAGACAGGCCTGTAGGCCAAATGTGCGCGGACCTAGAGGAGCGGCCAGGTTCGCGAGACGGGGGGTCCTACCCGCGTCCTCGTGACCGTTGGCGGGCTAGCCGCAAATGTGCCGTGGCAGCGGTGCCCCGACTCCGTGCTCCTTGGCGGGTTTCGTTAGCACCACGTGTGGGGTGGGTGGGAACGGGCCCCCTTTTGCACTATCTCAGCGCGGGGGAAAGGGAGATTGTTGATGCCCTGGGGAGGGGAGTAGCTGGCTGGCTTGGGTCCCGCGACAAGCGATCCACACCGTGACCTCGTCGCCGACCGCCGTCCTTCCTGCCTCGGACCCGAGCTCCCTTGCCCGCAGTTCACCGCTCTCCCTCGCCCGACTCTCCGATGACACTCTCTCGGCGACTCCAGAACCCAACTGGATGACACTCTCCTCAGCCGACTGCAGAACCCAACTCCTCAGCAAACAACTGGTTCATTCGCCTTGCGCTCGCCTTTTTATAGGCTGGCAGGAGCAGCTAATATGCAATATTCGGATCAGGATGACCTCGGGGCGGAGCCACGCTTGCCCATTGGTCGGAGGAAAGGGGGCGTGAATCTCCCTTGATCCTAGAATTCGCATATATCGATTTCACACACACGCGCCTGGAGGCGGGGCCAAGCCGCCCCGCGCTCGCTAATTGGACGAGGGAAGTGGGCGTGAAGCGTTCTTGATCTGAGTTTTCCCTCGGAAAGGCGCCATTTGCGCTCGCGGCTCGGTTGCGTTCGGCACCAAACGTCGAACCGGCCCGAGACAGCCCGACGTTCAGTATTCACAGGTGGTGCGGGAATGGCCGTAGAAGGAGAGAGAGGTGTGAAGTGATGGAGGTTTCGGTAGGTGAGGTTGATTGGTATGGTGCCGTTTAGGAGTGCGGTGTGATGCGATGATGGGTTATATTCGGTGGCCGTGGTTGTTTCAAAATAAAGATAGAACAGAAAAAAATGGCTAGCTCAAAGCGTCGCAGCCCGGATGAATCACATAAATTCCCTCTATACAACGGGTTTGGGCTAACTACACATGTACTTAGAGATATCTCACCTACGGGCCCTTTATGGTGTAATGCGAATTTCCACAGCCGTAACAATATATACAATATAATTAAATATATATATATATTATTTATAATATTATATAATATATATATATATATATATATGGCTCTTTCTCACCACTGACTCACTGACTGATATTAATGATCGGTACCTTCCGGGTGATGTACAAAGCTGAAATTTTGCGTGCCGATGAACATCGAAGCCGGTACACTGGGAAAAAAAATCACAATCGGGAGAAACATCCATAAATGAACAAGCTCAAATGAGCTAAGATCCTCGTCCTCTTAATGATGACGTCATAAAAACGAATATGACGTCATTGTGATGTATCAGGTTTGCGATAAATTAGCTGTGCTAATGCCCGGCTTGATTCCCTGCAAGCAAAATTCAACAGCTTGCCTAGTTTCGGAGATAATGGTATAGGCAGCGATTTCCATTAGCGGCGATATTATGACGTCAACTTTTTTTCTCGGAAGAATTTCCAAAATTGGAGATGTATACTGCCTGTGCGTGGGCTTTCTGCATATACATGGCAAGTTTCATGAAGATCCGATGAAAACTCTGGGTTGTGAAACAAAAAATGTCAAAAAATAGGAATGACGTCAGAAAAATTGATATGACGTCATAGTGATATATCATATGTGCGGTAATTTATCTCTGCTATGTATGCACATCTATGTATGCTTGAAACCACATTCATACACACACAAAGTCCTGTTCTCTCCAAGCAAAAATAATTTGTACAAATGCTTCACTTGTTTTGAGACAACTGCAGCCCTGTAGCAAGTGTGGGCTTATCCAGCTCATTCAGTGCCTCGTGCTCGTGACATGCATCGAAGGCAATCGTCGTTGGCCACTTGAACCAATTACTTGGAGGTAGCTCAGGCTTCTGAAGCACATGCCTCTTTGTTCGTATGCAGCACCGTTGGCTGAGGGCGTGGCTGTGCCGCTGATGCAGTGCCCTCTGCTGGTTGGGGCAGGAATTTGTAATTTGTCCATTTTAACGGGACGCCCAGTTTAACGTCCATCTGAGGGACGGCACATACATTGATGAATCACCCTGCCTGTGAAACTGGGTTGTTTTTAGTTTTTATAGTTTTTAGCTGGGTTGAGATTCAAACCCAGGCTAAACAGCTGAGAGGCGAACATGCGTACCTTTAGGCGATCCTGTTAGCCCAAGCACATTGTACAAATGTACTATATTTGCTGTGGTTAAAACAAATTGATGCTGGAGGAGGGAAATACTGCCTTCCAGGATTATTTTCATGGAAAATGACCGACCGGACTATTCGAATGGTTAGCCTATTTTGAATTCCTATCTGAGCACGTGTTATATGGTTCTGGGATCACAAGTTCGAATGTCGTAAACTATGATGACTTGTCAGTCGTCCACGAATGTCTTTGTCCTTCATGATTTTGTATCTGCAAGCTCATTCCTCCAAACGCTGTGGAAAATAAATTGTCTTTTTCTTTCGCAATTCCCTTTTTGAACGATAAATATATGAGAAATTGGTGGTGATGATAAAAATAAAATATTCCCAACTTTTCGAGAGCCCCTCGTATCTACAAGAGGGGAAGACGAGTGTCAGGAATAGTCCCAGGTTGGTCTCATCACACCGACACCCCACTTTGTTAAGATTGACTCCATCACATTGCAGTCAACGAACTGGTAACAAATCGGGCTAGGATATAATCCAGTTAGTCAATAATAATGGTTGAATTTTTGTTTGATTTTTAAACTTTTGATGTGCTTTCTTCCCTTTTAAAAGGACGTTTGCTTTGTGTTGTGTTTCCTGTATTATTGTGTTGTGTTGCAGTCCTGAGTGGCTCGCTGCCCAATGTCGATGTAAATGTGAAAATGGACCACAAGAAGGACTTGGTGTTTCTCTCGAGCTTTTCTCCCACAGAAAGAGAGTACAGGCTTCAGGTAAGAGTGTTTACTCTGATATTCTGATGAAATTTGAGGGAGAGTCAAAACTCCTCACCCCCTTTCCTCCCACTCCCAAAAACCTGATTATTTCAATACCAATGGCTCCAGGACTCACCATTGGGGAAATGTTTGACATTGACTGGAAACTACATAAAAATGACTACTCGCTGTGTCAAATTTGATTGGTGGAGGAGCATTTCTTCATAGACTCTTCGAGGAAAAATGGGGGGG
>CM068958.1:16894598-16920130 GCA_035128595.1 Eptatretus atami | reverse complement strand
TTATTTTATATTTATTATTATTGTTTACCTGGTTTAGGAGATCGAGCCTCGAGATTACACACGTCACTCAAGAGGGCTCGAAAACAAGATTTTGTCCAAACGAGTTGGGAGGAGGAGGTAGAAGAAGAAGAGGGTAATGAGAGAAGAGAGAGAGAGAGAGAGAGAGAAGAGAGAGAGAGAGAGAGAGAGAGAGAGAGAGAGAGAGAGAGAGAGAGAGAGAGAGAGAGAGATAGATAGATATGCGAGAGAGAAGAACGAATGTGTTCTCCAAGATAACAGTGGAGGGTGGAGAACTCTTTGAGAAAGTCGTGTTTGTAAGGTTGTGTTGTCATGAACATTCACCATTCAATGTCTACGACCACTAGGGTACCATTATTACCATTTACCACAACTTGGTAATTAATATATGGGCAGGCAGGACACCGAGGGGCGCACGCACACTCTCCTCTCTCTCTCTCTCTCTCTCTCTCATCACGCACTCTCTCTCTCGCACTCTCTCTCACGTTCTCTCTCTCTCGCACTCTCTCTCTCTCACGCACTCTCTCGAACATTCTCTCTCACGCACACTCTCTCTCACGCATTCTCTCTCACGCATTTCTCTTCACGCACTCTCTCTCACGCATTCTCTCTCATGCACTCTCTCTCTCTTACGCACTCTCTCTCACTCACTCTCTCTCGCACTCTCTCTCACGCACTCTCTCTCACGCACTCTCTCTCACGCACTCTCTCTCACGCACTCTCTCTCACGCACTCTGTCTCACGCACTCTGTCTCACGCACTCTGTCTCACGCACTCTGTCTCACGCACTCTGTCTCACGCACTCTGTCTCACGCACTCTGTCTCACGCACTCTGTCTCACGCACTCTCTCTCACGCACTCCCTCTCACGCACTCCCTCTCACGCACTCCCTCTCACGCACTCCCTCTCACGCACTCCCTCTCACGCACTCCCTCTCACGCACTCCCTCTCACGCACTCCCTCTCACGCACTCTCTCTCACGCACTCTCTCTCTCACGCACTCTCTCTCTCTCACGCACTCTCTCTCACGCACACTCTCTCACGCACTCTCTCTCACGTATTCCTCTCACGCAGTCTCTCTCACGCACACTCTCTCTCTCGCATTCTCTCTCACGCACTCTCGCTCTCACTCTCACGCACTCTCTCTACGCATCTCTCTCTCTTACGCACTCTTCTCTCTCTCACACCTGGGTTTGAATCCTGACCAGCTATAAACTGTCATCCTGGTTTTTTCAGGCAGGGTGATTCATCAATGTGTGTGCCGTCAACAGGATGGACGTTGATCCGGATATCCGATCTGCTAGCATTAGTTGCTGGTCGTTTAAGACCCCACAGTGTCTTTCGTGAAGAGTAGGTGAGCTACGTTTGGCACGAAGGACAAATTACAAATTTCTGCTTTAACCTATGGGGTACTGCATCAGTGGTACAATCACACTTACTGCAATGATGGAAGGTCATTGCACACCGTGCCATACCTACCACCAGTCACAGGCTGCATACAAAACTAGAAAGAGCAATCAGAGATTGCAGACCCTCACCAGGACTTCTTTTGTGTGGCTTTAGTGTACTGGTGTGTTATATAATTAATGAGACATAAGTTGAACTGCCACTTTATAACTGCTGGCAGTGATGACGGGGTACGGGTACCAAGACGTCCTGATTTGATTGGACACCTGACCCTGACCCTTGAGTCATGACGTTTTTTTTATATTATTCAATTTAATTCAGAATGGGATTAAATAAATTCAATTCAAATCAAATGGAAGACCAAGTAGGTACAAGTCCTGCATTGCAGTCATCAGAAGGAACTTGAACAATCAAAAAGCAAAGATGAAGTCGTCAGGAGGAACCTGGATAGGATTCCCATTTCAGCTGCTACTCCTCTACCCTCAAACCCATCCAAGCACAGCCAAGTGACCCTTAAAAAAAAAACTAAGCAAATAAATAAATAAAATCAAAGAAAAAAATATAATAATCAAAAACAACCACTACGAAAAAATTAAATAACTCTGGCTGCCAGACTATGGTCTGATAAAGTTGAAATTTAAAACACGTATTCCCCATCACTACTAGATCATAATTGTGAAGTTTCACGTCAATTGATTAAGCGGTTCCAGAGAAAACATTATAAAAATTTCTTCAATCCAATATGGCTGTCAAACCATGTAACCGATCAATTATTTCTTCACAAACTTGTTCACACAAGGCTTGGGGAACATTTGTGTGAAGTTTACCCTCGATCCGTTCAGCCGTTCTGGAGAAGAAGATTTATAAGTTTTAGGGTAAATCCAATATGGCTGCCAAACCATGTGACCAATGATATCAGATGTGTGACATTATGTTCCTCATGGATAGGCAGTCGTACATGTAAAGTTTTGCCTCAATCTGTTCAGCCGCTTCAGAGAAGATTTATTTATTTTTTAAACAATAAGGCTGCCAAATCACGTGACCGATGACGTCATCAATTTCTTTTCTGTGGACCATTTTATCCCAAGATGACCCTCAAAAATTGTCTTACTGATCACATGTAGCGTTCTACATGTGCAATTATGACGTCATAATGAAGGCACCTATGATGTCATAAAAATGATATTCCCCATGAGGAGTACTTGCTATGTACTAAGTTTCAATTTTTCCTTGTGCAGTTTCAGAGATAAGGTCCAAAGTTTTTCCATTTTGACTCTGCCATGGGGTTGACTCTGCCTGTCATCCTTCCAGGTCGGCAAAATGAGTGCCAGCATGCTGGTATACTGTGTTGGAGTGGTGACTCATCCAGGATTTTGCCCAATAGCCAAGGAGATTGTTCGGCAGCACCGACGCTCTGCACAGAGTATGGTCCCAGTGGATGGCTGGAGAAGTAGGATCTGAATCCGGACCTTAACCAAATCGAATCGGCTTATTCTTGTCACCCAACCAGCTTATCCACCGAGTTTTGTCATAACTTGCCCACAATTTAATAAATATCATGCTATACATAGTTTTGGTAAAGAATCACTTAAAAAAATTCTCGAATTTCATCCGAATCCATCCACAACTGTTCGAGATATCATGCTATATATCATTTTTAGCCCCATCTCTTAATGGTGAAGATCAGTTTATAATCAAATAATTCTCGTATCCAGATCTGGATTCGGATCTCACCAAAATTGAATCAATTCTTCCGAGTGGCACTCCCAACCTGTCCACCAAGTTTCGTTTGAATCCATCCATAACCTTTTGATATATCGTGAAATTTATAGTTTCTCTCAATGGTGAATAATCACTTTTAAAAAATTCTCAGATCCGGATCCGGATACGGATCTTTACCAAAATTTGGCGTTGCTGTCCTTGGCCGGTCAACTTCACACACAAAAACATTCAGAACAATTGCTTGAAAACTGTGGCTAAAAATCGTGTGACAAATAAACAGACAAATTAAAAATCACTCATCGTGCCAACTTGCAAAACAGCACAAAGTAGAATGGCACTCGTGGAGCATATACCTCTGCCAGGTGGAACAGTTCACGTTTTGTATCCCACTGATGGATGGATCCGAACCAAAATCCAATCCGCTTGTTCTTGTCACCTATTTAACTCTTCCACCTTGTTTTGTCACAACTCGTCCACAACTTTTTGAGATATAGTGATATATTTAGTTTTGGGCCAATCTATCAATTTTAGAAGTTAGGCCTGTGTTGACCTTTTGACCTTAAGATTAATTGGTGGTTGAATTCAGCGACCTGACATGAAAATGCTACTCAAATTTCAAGTCAATCGGATGAAAATTAAGGATTTTAGAAAATTTGACCCAAATTTGCCTTTTGGCTCATTTTGACTTTAGGCCTATGCTTACCTAAAATTAATAGGTGGTTGAATTCGGTGACGTGATTTGCAAATAGTCTTCAAATTTCAAGTCAATCAAATTAAATTGAGGATTTTAGAAATTCGGCCTATGTTGACCTCAAACTTAATAGGTGGTTGAATTCAGTGACCTGATTTGCAAATAGTCTTCAAATTTCAAGTCAATCGGATGAAAATTGAGAATTTTAGAAACAATTAAAAAATTCAGCCTATTTTGAGTTGACCTTATGGCCTATGTTTGTTTTCCTTTTGACCTCGGATAACCTCAGAAGTAATAGGTGGTTGGCTTCAATGACCTGATATGCAAGTCCTGTTCAAATTTCAACTCGATCGGATGTAATTTGAGGATTTTAGAAAATTTGGCTCAAATTGGCCTATTAGCCTATGTAGACGTTTTCGGTCGAACAAATTTACGAAACTTCAATGCCTGACTGTCGCGGGTCGGTGACATTAATCTCTGAAAATTTCATAACGATCGGTCAAGTGGTTTGGGCTGGAGGCGAGCGGACAGACAAACAAACAAACACACAAACAAACGGAGGCGATCAACATACTTGTCAAAAAGTTATTATTTTTTGGCAAATAACAGACAAACGCAACAGACCAACATATGAGTACTTGGCGAAAAAATTTTTTCGCCAAGTAACAAACGGATCTGAACACAATACCCTCTCCTTCAGCGAGGGTAATGAGTGACCACTCCTTACCACTCCCTTTTTAATGGCCCCAATTATTTTGGGTCAGAGAACGTTTTGGTTATATGTCGTTCACGAACCAGCTGGTCAGGCCTGACGTTCGACCGAAGGTGAATTTGGCGGAAATTTCTAATTTATTCTGGGTACCAGCAATAACTCGCCTACTCTCCGCAGAGACCGTGGGATCTTTAACGTCCACCAACTAATCCCGGCAGATGGAATGTCTGGCTTAACGTCCATCCGAGGGACGGCACCCACATTGATGAATCATCCTGCTTGCGAAAACCACCCTGCTATAAACTTGGCAGTTTATAGCTTGGTCGGGATTCAAACCCAGGCGAGTGTGCGTACACCTAGGGCCGAAGTCATCCTGCAACACAACGATAAATGATCTAAAAGACACGTAAATATTCATATTATGGAGAGATTCAATTGTAATTCCGTGACGATTTGAACAGAAGTTATGTTCGCCGGTCGGAATATTTTAATAACCTAAATATACAAATTAATGTTTTATCGCGATGTTTACAGACTCCTCATCTGATGATCCATTCCAAATCACCATCAAAGCAAGAGCATCCCGAATCTAGGAATCGCGCATCCCGTCTATCGGAAGACGTTCCGATCCTTGAAACACTGACGTCACAAACAATGGTGCAGTCACCAACAATGCGTCGCACTTGTTGAGTGTATTTATTCGACAAATCACCCAGAATTTGTTCGTGCATAGACAGTCCGTGCAATTGCAACCACCGATCATGACCGCAGACTATAAACGATCCAGGATGGAGTCCATATTATACATCAAGAGACAATCCGCGTGAACGCTGTGAAATCAGACAGGTTACCAATACGTATTTACATCATCTTTACTGTTAAAATCTACGAACGAATGGACGAAACGAAGGGTCATTCGTTAAACCTGCTGTATACGTCAGTATGTGCGCTGTGCATGCAAGCACATGCTGTACGTGTACGGGGTATGGAGAATGTAATCCCGAGGGATGAGTGGTGAGGAGGTTTCCTGGACGACAGTGTCGGAAGCAGAACAAGCTTGCTCGAGTTCCGGACGAATCGGAGGGAAACGATAAACAAAGTGTAAGATCGCTGATTGGTTTCTCAAACCGATAGAGAGGAAATGAATAGTGTTAACAGATCCAGATGGAGGTTTCATCGACACGGATGAAGCATATGGGGCCTTATAGAATGGCCTTGAGGAGGTGGCGTGTTATAAAGATGAAGCCGATGGAAGTTTCATCTGGAGACGGGTTTTCGTCCAGCTGAATCGATGTGATGGAAGCTTCAGGGGAGTCATGGCAATACCTTGGAGGTGATGGAAGTCTCAAAAACCGAGCTAGGGCAAACCGATAGAGATCTCATCAGAGCTAGATGGAGGTGAGTAGGTTTCCATCGAGTCAGATGAAGGTCTCGTAAAGCTGATGGAGGTGATGGAAGTTAATTGAGTAAACAGTGTGAAGTAACACGAAGGCCGACGTCACATACTCAACTAGCTCCAACCCCCTCCCCAGAAAAGCCATTCACTGCCAACGGCAGCTCCTCCGAGGACTCCACCGCCCCTGACACAAGGAGCTCCGGCAAACAGTCCTCCACGGCGGGAGAGCCCAGCGTCGATGATGATGGGAGGCATGAGGTGGTGGTGAAATGCCGAGAAAGGGCTGGGTTATCGCTCTCTAGAGAGATAGATATGCGAGAGAGAAGAACGAATGTGTTCTCCAGATAACAGTGGAGGGTGGAGAACTCTTTGAGAAAGTCGTGTTTGTAAGGTTGTGTTGTCATGAACATTCACCATTCAATGTCTACGACCACTAGGGTACCATTATTACCATTTACCACAACTTGGTAATTAATATATGGGCAGGCAGGACACCGAGGGGCGCACGCACACTCTCTCTCTCTCTCTCTCTCTCTCTCTCATCACGCACTCTCTCTCTCGCACTCTCTCTCACGTTCTCTCTCTCTCGCACTCTCTCTCTCTCACGCACTCTCTCGAACATTCTCTCTCACGCACACTCTCTCTCAGCATCTCTCTCACGCATTCTCTCTCACGCATTCTCTCTCACGCACACTCTCTCTCAGCATTCTCTCTCATGCACCCTCTCTCTCTTACGCACTCTCTCTCACTCACTCTCTCTCGCACTCTCTCTCACGCACTCTCTCTCACGCACTCTCTCTCACGCACTCTCTCTCACGCACTCTCTCTCACGCACTCTCTCTCACGCACTCTGTCTCACGCACTCTGTCTCACGCACTCTGTCTCACGCACTCTGTCTCACGCACTCTGTCTCACGCACTCTGTCTCACGCACTCTGTCTCACGCACTCTGTCCTCACGCATCTCTCTCACGCACTCCCTCTCACGCACTCCCTCTCACGCACTCCCTCTCACGCACTCCTTCACGCACTCCCTCTCACGCACTCCCTCTCACGCACTCCCTCTCACGCACTCCCTCTCACGCACTCCCTCTCACGCACTCTCTCTCTCCACGCACTCTCTCTCTCACGCACTCTCTCTCTCACGCACTCTCTCTCTCTCACGCACTCATCTCTCACGCACTCTCTCTCACGCACACTCTCTCACGCACTCTCTCTCTCTCAGATTCCCGTTTTCTATCTCACGCAGTCTCTCTCACGCACACTCTCTCTCTCGCATTCTCTCTCACGCACTCTCGCTCTCACTCTCACGCACTCTCTCTTACGCACTCTCTCTCTCTCACACCTGGGTTTGAATCCTGACCCAGCTATAAACTGTCATCCTGGTGTTTTTCAGGCAGGGTGATTCATCAATGTGTGTGCCGTCAACAGGATGGACGTTGATCCGGATATCCGATCTGCTAGCATTAGTTGCTGGTCGTTTAAGACCCCACAGTGTCTTTCGTGAAGAGTAGGTGAGCTACGTTTGGCACGAAGGACAAATTACAAATTTCTGCTTTAACCTATGGGGTACTGCATCAGTGGTACAATCACACTTACTGCAATGATGGAAGGTCATTGCACACCGTGCCATACCTACCACCAGTCACAGGCTGCATACAAAACTAGAAAGAGCAATCAGAGATTGCAGACCCTCACCAGGACTTCTTTTGTGTGGCTTTAGTGTACTGGTGTGTTATATAATTAATGAGACATAAGTTGAACTGCCACTTTATAACTGCTGGCAGTGATGACGGGGTACGGGTACCAAGACGTCCTGATTTGATTGGACACCTGACCCTGACCCTTGAGTCATGACGTTTTTTTTATTATTATTCAATTTAATTCAGAATGGGATTAAAATAAATTCAATTCAAATCAAATGGAAGACCAAGTAGGTACAAGTCCTGCATTGCAGTCATCAGAAGGAACTTGAACAATCAAAAAGCAAAGATGAAGTCGTCAGGAGGAACCTGGATAGGATTCCCATTTCAGCTGCTACTCCTCTACCCTCAAACCCATCCAAGCACAGCCAAGTGACCCTTAAAAAAAAAAACTAAGCAAATAAATAAATAAAATCAAAGAAAAAAATAATAATAATCAAAAACAACCACTACGAAAAAATTAAATAACTCTGGCTGCCAGACTATGGGTCTGATAAAGTTGAAATTTAAAACACGTATTCCCCATCACTACTAGATCATAATTGTGAAGTTTCACGTCAATTGATTAAGCGGTTCCAGAGAAAACATTATTTAAAAATTTCTTCAATCCAATATGGCTGTCAAACCATGTAACCGATCAATTATTCCTTCACAAACTTGTTCACACAAGGCTTGGGGAACATTTGTGTGAAGTTTACCCTCGATCCGTTCAGCCGTTCTGGAGAAGAAGATTTATAAGTTTTAGGGTAAATCCAATATGGCTGCCAAACCATGTGACCAATGATATCAGATGTGTGAACATTATGTTCCTCATGGATAGGCAGTCGTACATGTAAAGTTTTGCCTCAATCTGTTCAGCCGCTTCAGAGAAGAAGATTTATTTATTTTTTAAACAATAAGGCTGCCAAATCACGTGACCGATGACGTCATCAATTTCTTTTCTGTGGACCATTTTATCCCAAGATGACCCTCAAAAATTTTCTTACTGATCACATGTAGCGTTCTACATGTGCAATTATGACGTCATAATGAAGGCACCTATGATGTCATAAAAATGATATTCCCCATGAGGAGTACTTGCTATGTACTAAGTTTCAATTTTTTCCTTGGTGCAGTTTCAGAGATAAGGTCCAAAGTTTTTCCATTTTGACTCTGCCATGGGGTTGACTCTGCCTGTCATCCTTCCAAGGTCGGCAAAATGAGTGCCAGCATGCTGGTATACTGTGTTGGAGTGGTGACTCGTCCAGGATTTTGCCCAATAGCCAAGGAGATTGCTTCGGCAGCACCGACGCTCTGCACAGAGTATGGTCCCAGTGGATGGCTGGAGAAGTAGGATCTGAATCCGGACCTTAACCAAAATCGAATCGGCTTATTCTTGTCACCCAACCAGCTTATCCACCGAGTTTTGTCATAACTTGCCCACAATTTTAATAAATATCATGCTATACATAGTTTTGGTAAAGAATCACTTAAAAAAATTCTCGAATTTCATCCGAATCCATCCACAACTGTTCGAGATATCGTGCTATATATCATTTTTAGCCCCATCTCTTAATGGTGAAGAATCAGTTTATAATCAAATAATTCTCGTATCCAGATCTGGATTCGGATCTTCACCAAAATTGAATCAATTCTTCCGAGTGGCACTCCCAACCTGTCCACCAAGTTTCGTTTGAATCCATCCATAACCTTTTGATATATCGTGAAATTTATAGTTTCTCTCAATGGTGAATAATCACTTTTAAAAAATTCTCAGATCCGGATCCGGATACGGATCTTTACCAAAATTTGGCGTTGCTGTCCTTGGCCGGTCAACTTCACACACAAAAACATTCAGAACAATTGCTTGAAAACTGTGGCTAAAAATCGTGTGACAAATAAACAGACAAATTAAAAATCACTCATCGTGCCAACTTGCAAAACAGCACAAAGTAGAATGGCACTCGGTGGAGCATATACCTCTGCCAGGTGGAACAGTTCACGTTTTGTATCCCACTGATGGGATGGATCCGAACCAAAATCCAATCCGCTTGTTCTTGTCACCTATTTAACTCTTCCACCTTGTTTTGTCACAACTCGTCCACAACTTTTTGAGATATAGTGATATATTTAGTTTTGGGCCAATCTATCAATTTTAGAAGTTAGGCCTGTGTTGACCTTTTGACCTTAAGATTAATTGGTGGTTGAATTCAGCGACCTGACATGAAAATGCTACTCAAATTTCAAGTCAATCGGATGAAAATTAAGGATTTTAGAAAATTTGACCCAAATTTGCCTTTTGGCTCATTTTGACCTTTAGGCCTATGCTTACCTCAAAATTAATAGGTGGTTGAATTCGGTGACGTGATTTGCAAATAGTCTTCAAATTTCAAGTCAATCAAATTAAAATTGAGGATTTTAGAAATTCGGCCTATGTTGACCTCAAACTTAATAGGTGGTTGAATTCAGTGACCTGATTTGCAAATAGTCTTCAAATTTCAAGTCAATCGGATGAAAATTGAGAATTTTAGAAACAATTAAAAAATTCAGCCTATTTTGAGTTGACCTTATGGCCTATGTTTGTTTTCCTTTTGACCTCGGATAACCTCAGAAGTAATAGGTGGTTGGCTTCAATGACCTGATATGCAAGTCCTGTTCAAATTTCAACTCGATCGGATGTAATTTGAGGATTTTAGAAAATTTGGCTCAAATTGGCCTATTAGCCTATGTAGACGTTTTCGGTCGAACAAATTTTACGAAACTTCAATGCCTGACTGTCGCAGGGTCGGTGACATTAATCTCTGAAAATTTCATAACGATCGGTCAAGTGGTTTGGGCTGGAGGCGAGCGGACAGACAAACAAACAAACACACAAACAAACGGAGGCGATCAACATACTTGTCAAAAAGTTATTATTTTTTGGCAAATAACAGACAAACGCAACAGACCAACATATGAGTACTTGGCGAAAAAATTTTTTTCGCCAAGTAACAAACGGATCTGAACACAATACCCTCTCCTTCAGCGAGGGTAATGAGTGACCACTCCTTACCACTCCCTTTTTAATGGCCCCAATTATTTTGGGTCAGAGAACGTTTTTGGTATATGTCGTTCACGAACCAGCTGGTCAGGCCTGACGTTCGACCGAAGGTGAATTTGGCGGAAATTTCTAATTTATTCTGGGTACCAGCAATAACTCGCCTACTCTCCGCAGAGACCGTGGGATCTTTAACGTCCACCAACTAATCCCGGCAGATGGAATGTCTGGCTTAACGTCCATCCGAGGGACGGCACCCACATTGATGAATCATCCTGCTTGCGAAAACCACCCTGCTATAAACTTGGCAGTTTATAGCTTGGTCGGGATTCAAACCCAGGCGAGTGTGCGTACACCTAGGGCCGAAGTCATCCTGCAACACAACGATAAATGATCTAAAAGACACGTAAATATTCATATTATGGAGAGATTCAATTGTAATTCCGTGACGATTTGAACAGAAGTTATGTTCGCCGGTCGGAATATTTTAATAACCTAAATATACAAATTAATGTTTTATCGCGATGTTTACAGACTCCTCATCTGATGATCCATTCCAAATCACCATCAAAGCAAGAGCATCCCGAATCTAGGAATCGCGCATCCCGTCTATCGGAAGACGTTCCGATCCTTGAAACACTGACGTCACAAACAATGGTGCAGTCACCAACAATGCGTCGCACTTGTTGAGTGTATTTATTCGACAAATCACCCAGAATTTGTTTCGTGCATAGACAGTCCGTGCAAGTTGCAACCACCGATCATGACCGCAGACTATAAACGATCCAGGATGGAGTCCATATTATACATCAAGAGACAATCCGCGTGAACGCTGTGAAATCAGACAGGTTACCAATACGTATTTACATCATCTTTACTGTTAAAATCTACGAACGAATTGGACGAAACGAAGGGTCATTCGTTAAACCTGCTGTATACGTCAGTATGTGCGCTGTGCATGCAAGCACATGCTGTACGTGTACGGGGTATGGAGAATGTAATCCCGAGGGATGAGTGGTGAGGAGGTTTCCTGGACGACAGTGTCGGAAGCAGAACAAGCTTGCTCGAGTTCCGGACGAATCGGAGGGAAACGATAAACAAAGTGTAAGATCGCTGATTGGTTTCTCAAACCGATAGAGAGGAAATGAATAGTGTTAACAGATCCAGATGGAGGTTTCATCGACACGGATGAAGCATATGGGGGCCTTATAGAATGGCCTTGAGGAGGTGGCGTGTTATAAAGATGAAGCCGATGGAAGTTTCATCTGGAAGACGGGTGTTTCGTCCAGCTGAATCGATGTGATGGAAGCTTCAGGGGAGTCATGGCAATACCTTGGAGGTGATGGAAGTCTCAAAAACCGAGCTAGGGCAAACCGATAGAGATCTCATCAGAGCTAGATGGAGGTGAGTAGGTTTCCATCGAGTCAGATGAAGGTCTCGTAAAGCTGATGGAGGTGATGGAAGTTTAATTGAGTAAACAGTGTGAAGTAACACGAAGGCCGACGTCACATACTCAACTAGCTCCAACCCCCTCCCCAGAAAAGCCATTCACTGCCAACGGCAGCTCCTCCGAGGACTCCACCGCCCCTGACACAAGGAGCTCCGGCAAACAGTCCTCCACGGCCGGGAGAGCCCAGCGTCGATGATGATGGGGAGGCATGAGGTGGTGGTGAAATGCCGAGAAAGGGCTGGGGTGGAAGGTAGGCCGGGCTGCAAGCCTGTGGAGAAAAGAAAACAACCGTTCCGATGACACACGACAGTCACCTGCCACACGTGGCTTTGTTATTTTTCAAGGTTTCAATCATTTCTTTCCAGCTGTAGTGTCATGCTATAGAACTATAAAAATGTTGTTTCGAACAACATTGGCGGTGACCGACAGTTTGATACGATGTGTGGAGGCCATTGTGATATCTCCCCAAATGACATTTATATTTAGATTAAATAGTTGTCCGTTGTAGGTGAGATGG
Source organism: Eptatretus atami (assembly GCA_035128595.1). Lineage (NCBI taxonomy): Eukaryota > Metazoa > Chordata > Myxini > Myxiniformes > Myxinidae > Eptatretus > Eptatretus atami. The sequence continues at coordinate 16,907,500 of CM068958.1, read as the reverse complement.
TGGCCGTTCACAGGTGACAAGCGGACACCTGGTTGTGTCATTTTTTTATCGTGTATCGGAGCTGTTTTTAGCAAAGCAACTACACTCTGAGATAGCAATTGTGGTGCATAAGTGCATACCACTTGCTGTCCACACCGTCAAAACCAATTACACCTAAAAGTGATTCGTCAATCGACTATCAACCGGGTATTTACCACCAGGTAAACGGAGGCAATTTGCAGTGAGCAAGCTACCTTAAGGTTTCTTCCCACTGGGGAATCAAACCCAGGCCCTCTTCCACACGAGGTGAACTTGCAAGGCACGGCACCACGTGACTCCAATAAATACAGTGAGATACACGTGTTCTGCTCGACGTCGAATGGTTCGTTGAACAAGACATTGGAGTACAGACAAAAATAGTCGTTCTGAAGGACTACTGATACAAGAGGAACAAGGAACCACCATAATCCCTTTTGGTGGACACCGTGAGATTGCTTGAGACCTCTTCAATCTCATGCGTCCTTAGCACGACCAGTGGATGGCACAAGGTGCATGCATGATGGAGTCCCACAACACACTGAGGTTGAACACCACATAACGGTGTGGTTTAGTTTTGGAGAAACATGGACGAATGAATAACCACAAGCCTCTTATTCAAGCTTAGATCTGTGCTTTCGAGGCCAGGTCATGGTGGGGTTTGTGTCCAATTAGTGCTCACCTGGGGAAGGCTCTCCGGAGGTGCAGAGGTAGAGAGGCTGTGTGCGGCGGTCAGTGCAAACCGCTCCCTCTTGCGCCACTTGGCACGGCGGTTCTGAAACCACACCTGTTGGACAGAAGGTATATGATGTAGGGGCCATTTTGTCGGGAAATGGCAAACTGAATTCATTTGCTGTGAATAATAATTAAAATAATAATTCACCAAGTCAGAAGTACAACCTCCTCATACACCTAATCAACATGTCGGTGTAATGAACGCAGTCATGAGTGTTTGTGTCACATGACTTCATCATTAGATTATTCCCATCAAACCTTAGAAGTGCTTAATTAACGTCAAATGTGTCCTTTCCTCGACTCCATATTAATATATATTTCCGATATTTAAATCCCCCACTCTCATTGCAAACCCAATTGTGACATCACAGAGCGTAACAAATTGCCTCCTTTACTTCCCAGCCCCGTTTTCATGTCCCGAATATGACAGAAGTGTGTAGACAATAAAATAATGTCCTGAGTGCATTTGTAGCTTGTATTTATGGTTTTATAGGACACCTGTATTAACCACCTTCACCCTTGAGAAGCGTACGATCTCTTCCCTCTCATTTATACAGTTAATGCTTTCATATTGTTCATACTTAATTTGTGAAGGACAAATCTGATAAAACTAGAAGGGCACTCGGTCGAACGCATCATCTTGTCTCGCACACTCAATTTGAACAAAAATACCATCGTTAATTGAACATGCTACCATTGTGACCCACCACTATTATTACCCATATACCTGTATTATCCATGCTCCCTATTATGTCACATGTACATTGCCATTATCCGTAGTTTATTGATTATTAGGATATTTCATGGCCACTTTTGTGCACATTAAGGCTAAATTGCGTTAATGAAGGTGGATATGAAAATAAAAAATTCAAACTATATTCGCTGTGGCTAGTTGATCATATGTACGAAGTTTCGCATCGATCTGTCGAGCGGTTCTGGAGAAGATTTGTTTTTTACATTTTTATTTTTAATCCAATATGGCCACCAGACCGCGCGTGTCCGATAACGTCGTAAATTTAATTCTTCACTCACATCGGGTCGTAGATCAGACGTATGAAGTTTCAGATTTTTCGGATGAGGATTTTGATTCAACCGATTACGGATAGAATACCATTTCACCGATGACATCATCCTTATCGCCACATGTACCCCATAGGGAGTTGATGACATACGCCAAGTTTCAATTTTGCATCCTTTCAATCATCTCTCCTTTGTTATGAATGTGTGATGTTTTAAAAGTTAAAACAATGCTCGTTTGTGAAGTGGGACGATCGGGCATCAATTGGGATTATTGATGCGCGGAGATTAAGTTATTGAATACTATACGGGGGGCAGATGGGCACTGGAATGTATTATATATGCACTGTGGCACACTGTACTCTTTGTATAGGCACTGTATATATTGTATCCCCTTTGTGACGCAGTGCACAGGATCTGGGACGCATTGTGTCGGCCCTGTGATGCACTGTGCACATTGTAAAAGCTCTGTGGCATGCTGTATGCATGTGTGTAGGCTCTCTGGCACACTATATGCATTGTGTAGTTTATATGATGCACTGTACATATTGTATACCCTCTGTGACACAGTGAAGAGGATTTGAGGCATGCTGGGACGCATTGTATAGGCCCTGTAATGCACTGTACACACTATAAAGGCTCTGTGGCACACTGTAAACATTGTGTAGATTCTGTGACCTGCAGTGACAGATTGTATCAATCTGCTTTGTGATGCACTGTAGACATTATACAGGTTCTGTGATGTACTGTACACGAAGTAAAGGCTCTGTGGAAAACTGTATGTATTGTGTAGGTTCTGTGAGACTGTGATCCACAGTGACACATTGTATAGATAGGCTCTGTGGTGCGATGTACGTATTGCATAGGTTCTGTGACTAACTGTAATGTCTGGTGTTGGCTTAATGGTTAGGGCGGTGGGCATGGGATCCTAGGGTCCTGAGTTCTAATCCTGTTTTTGCTGTTGAATTAATACTGGGTGGGGTTGACTCAGCCTGTCATCCTTCTGAGGTCGGCAAAATGAGTACCAACTTGCTGAGATGATTGAGCCACTCGAGTATCCTGTGTCGGAGTGACGACCCATCCAGGATTGTGCCCAATGGATGGATGGATGGATTGACTGTACACATTGTAATGCTCTGTGATGCACTGTACACCTTGTGTAGGTTCTGTGGTGCACTGTGCACAATGCAAAGGATCTGTGGTGCACTGAACACATTCTGAAGATTGTGTGGCCCAATGTATAGACTATGTGACACACTCTACACATTGTGCATATAGGATCTGTGATGCACTATACACATTGTCAAGGCTCTGGAGCACACTGTACTACTGTGTAGGCTGTGTTACACAATGATGAAAATGAAGTTGCACAATGAAGAAAAATTGCACAACGATGCACCTGCACCCTCCATTAAATGCTTACACGCACACACTGGGACGCACCTGCACACGGGCTTCACTGAGCCCGGTCCTCGAGGCGAGCAGTTCTCGCGCCGCAACATCAGGGTAGTGCGCTCTAGCAAAGCCGCGCTCCAGCTCGCGTAGCTGTGCTGCACTGAACGTGGCTCTCTGGCGGCGCCTCTTTCCACGTTGGGCAATGCCTGGACCAGGACATGGCGACTCAGGGGAACTCCTGGTGGGTCTGCGGAAGGTCTCCTTGGGATAGGTACCAGCTAGCAGTGTCGTTCCATCTTGGTGCGCACTGCCTGTAGACCCCGTAACTGCCTCTCCTTTAGCCATTCCGATGGGTCCATGCTCAGGGAAGCAGTGCTGGGAATATCCTCCCCGAAGCCCTGCTCCGGTGTGTACGGCATAGCCCCAAAGCGAATGGTCGTCCCTCTCCCGGCCACCCTCTCTCCTCGCCGCTCCTGGGAATGCTCCCTGCCCGGCTTCACTCGAGCAAAACCCACCTTCAGGAATCAATGGGAATTTGGTGGGAATGCTCTCGCTTTTGCTTTCTTTGAGGTCCGCGTTGCTTGGTGCTTTGACCGTAGGATCTGCAAACGCGGCCATCATGGTCTCACGAACTTGAGTCAGAAGAACATGACATGGAGTGTATTAGTGTATAATTACTCAGAGCAATTAGTCCATTATTATTCTTACAACATCACAAACATAGGATCATATATAAAAGATCGTTGGTGAATATAAATACATTTATCGAACTTGCTAGTCAGGGATACAGTACCAGGTTTGTGGAATGGACTGGACATAGTATTACTCCATGTAAATCTCTGTATATAATATATTTAGACAAATGGATGACCAAATGAAAGCTAAACATCCACTGCATCTGTTGACATGTGGTTTGTCATTAGATCTTGAGTACTTGTGAAACAAGAACTCCATAACGACAATGACCCTATTGTTATACCGAGACTCCAAAATGAGTCATACAAATAATCACATAATTTTATATAAGCTGCTGAAAAATATTTTAGTGGCAGTATTATAAGTATTACCTATTTTGATGTGAAACAGATGTTTATGAGCGACAGTTATTTATGTCCATATATTATATATATATGTAATTATAGTATTGGCAACATGACAACCCAAAACAGCCGAATAAGTGCGGTTGGTCATTTGCATGATTAAACAGACACGCATACTTATTGACGCAAGACATTTCAGCTTTTCATTTTTAATTAATTTATAAAAAATTCTAAAAACATGTTTTCACTTTGTCATTATGGGGTATTTTGTGTCGATGGGTGCCAATTTTTTTTTTAATTTAATCCATTTTAAATTCAGGCTGTAACACAACAAAATTTGAAAAGGTCAAGGGGTGTGAATACTTTCTGAATGTATGTATGTATGTATGCATTATCATCTACTCCTCTAAGAATATTTAACTGAGGAAGCTGAAAGTTTCAGGGATTAATGAGGGAGGGCACCCTGAAGTTGTGTGCAAGTTTTGTTTGATTCCATCAAGTTTTGAAAAAAGAAATTTTTTCGCCCATCTTGCCATTTTTGGGGGGTGGGTGAGGGCAATTGGAATTACTCGAACTATATAAATAACCACAATCTATTATATGTGCAAATAAGCAGTATGCATGTTTTTGTTTCATTACATAACCCGGGTTTATTTAATTTTAGGAGCGATTGAGGCAGCGGTTTGTTGCCTCGACAGTACACCGTCCAAAAAAAGAGGGATGTGTCAGAATAACACGTTGCAGACTTGAAATAAGATCGCCCATTGGGTGGGTACTCTGCCATGGTATTAATAATCATAAAGATAATAACATGACCACTCTGGTGGCTCCTGTAGGGAGTGCATGCTCCTTGTGATAATGATAATAATAATAATAACTACAACTGACACTTATAACAGCTGGCAGTGATGACTGGATACCAAGATGTTCCGCTTTGATACAACCCCGGGGAGAGTTCTTAGGGTCGGGGGGAGGGGGATAGCTATACCCCCCCCCCCCCCCCCCCCCCACTTTAATACAACCTCACTTTGATCAGATACGTGACCCATGACGTCTTCTTCACAAAACTGAATCTAGAAGGGGATTAAAATAAATTCAATTCAAATCAAATGGAAGACAAAATACTGCATTGGAGTCATCAGAAGGAACCCAAATCAGTAAAAAGCAAAGATGGAGTCATCGGGAGGAACCTGGATAGGACTTGGGCCCAGTTGCATTAGATTCCCTCATCCTTAAGGAAAGATTCCCCTTGACATACACTGTGATTCCTTCGAGAAGGATTTCCTTGAGGGCTGTTGCACAAACAACCCTGAGCAAATCCTCAAGTAAGGATTTCCTTAAGGGTGAGGAAATCCTTCGGAGCCGTTACTATGCAACCAATCAGATTAGAGGAAAGAAGAGGCATCCGAAAGCAGGATGGTGGTGAAGCGATCTACAAACTGGCTTCTGGAAGAGACAGAAGCACCAGTGGAGGCTTTTCTTAAGCACAAGAGAGACAATACATTGTATATTGTATGATGTGTGTTGTTCAAATACTTTTATGTATATTTACAACACTATAAATAGTGTATAATTATTTGGAATCCCTCGATTTGGGTAAGACCTGTGTCCAGAGGGTAAGCTGGGACTTCCCCAAGTTGAACGAGGCCCCACACGTCTCTCTACGATACGGAATTGATGAGTTATGGACTGAGTAACACGCCGTGTTCAATTTATTTATTATTTACGCAGTTGACACTTTTTCCTGGGGACATTCTTGGTATCGATTGAATTGGTATCTAAAGAACCTGAACACAAAGTAATAAATGTTTGCGCCATAGGTCCACAGGGTAAACCAGTACTCCCACAAGTCGAACGAGGGCCCACATTTCTCTCTATGACACGGGATTGATGAGTTAGAGACCGAGTCACACGCCATGTTCAATCTATTTATTATGTGTGCAGTTGACCCTTTTTCCTGGGGTCATCGTCGGAATCCATTGAATTGATTCCGACGAGTGAGGAGAGGGGGTGGCTGAACACGAAGTAATCAGGAGGGGAAGGGGGGGGGGAGGGGTGCTCGCTTGAATTTAAGGAAGGTATTAAGGAAAAACTTCAGAAATATTCGAATGTGAAACGATCCTCAAATTATGAATGTCCTTCACGGGAAACTTGAGAAAATATTGAAGTAAATCCTCAAATATTTCCTTAAGAATACTTTATGCAACCAGGCCTCAGGTTTCAGCTGCTGCTCCTCTGCCATCAAACTCGTCCAGGTGCAGCCAAGTGAGCCTTATTCAAAAAATAAAATAAATAAACAGATTCAAAAAAATAAATAATTATGACTGCCAGACCATGCATCCAATCAGGTTGAAATTTAAAACATTTATTCCCAATGACTACTATATCATAATTGTGAAGTTTCACATCAATTGATGAGGCAGTTCAACAAAAAGAATGTTTTAAAGATTTTTGTTCAATACAATATGGCTACTAGACCATGTGACCGATAAATCATTTGTGAACATCCTGGTATCCCCAAGGCTTGGGGAATATGTGTGTGAAGTTTCCCTTCGATCTGTCAAGCCATTCTGGAGAAGATGTTGAAAGGTTTATGCTTCAAAAAATCATAGCTGCCAGACCATATGACCTATGACATTAAAATTTACACCCAATATTCCCCAAGGCTCGTAGATTATGTGCATGAAGTTTCGGATAGATCTGCTAAGCCGTTCTGGAGTAGATTTTTAAAGCTTTTTATGTTCAATCCAATATGGCTGCCAATCCACAAGACCAATTCTATCAATTTTTTCTCTCGAACATTTTGTTGCTAGACAACACTAAAAAATTTCTAAGTGATCAGATAAAGTGTTTGACTTGACGAATTATGACGTCATAATGAAGGCCAACCAATAAAATCATCCGATACAAAGCTTGTTCCCCATGGTGAGTACTTGACATGTGTGAAGTTTCAATTTTTTTCTATGGAGCGGATTTGGAAATACAGAGATCCAAAGTTTTTCCTTTATTCCAACATGGCTGCCACATCACATGACCTATGACATCATTATAATGAATAAAAAAAAACTCCACATGATTAGTCGCTCCTCAGGTGAAAATTTTGTGTCAATCCGACAAGCGGTTGCAGAGAAAATGAATTTAAAAAGGAATAAACCCCAAAATTACCAGCAGCATAATAATAATAATGTACAAGGAGAATAAACGGAAGAAAAATAAGTAGAGGTACATTCAAAGTACACCGCCCACATGCCAAATAAATAAATAACAAATCCTCCAGCTCGCGACATTGCTGGGACGCCTTCGGCTGCCCGGCGATGCCACTGTGCAGCACATGGAGATGGAATTGGGAGGGAGCAGTGCACTTCTGAGGTGAATGTGTACAATTGTTACTCAGTTTATGTGTACAAATGTACTTTTGAGGTGAATGTGTACAAATGATACTTACTTGTTGTGCGGTACATGGAGACGGAATTAGGAGGGAGCGGTGTACAATAATTGATTGATTAATTGATTTATTGCACAATTAAAATAAATAAATAATAATCGTAAAATAATTCATTTCTTAATCAATTGGCTAACAGCATACCAAAACCACCACCATTTCATCTGGATCTGTAACTTTTTGAAAATTAGATAATTGAAAAATGAATAATTAATCGATTAATTACTAAATCAAAAATACCCTTTATAGCTAAATCATATGTTCACTGTTGTGTCCAAATAACAGCTTCCTTGCTCAAAAGGTGCCTGAGATATTACCCAGATGAAAAAATAAATAAATAATAAATCAACAATAATTAAGTAATTAAATAATTAATTGATTAATCAAAAATAATGCTTTTGCCAAAGCACATCTTCACTTTTGTCCCCAAATGTCAGCTTCCTAGCTCAAAGAATACTCGAGATATCGCCCGAACAAACAAGAAAGAAAATAATGAATTGATACCCTTTATAGCTCTCTATTAAAAAAAGCCTTTATAGCCGAATGTAGGTATAAAAAAATACCCTTTAAAGCCAAATCACTTGGTCACCATCATGTCCAAATGTCAGCTTCCTAGCTCAAAAGGTGCCTGAGATATTGCCCAGATGAGAAAGAAATAAATAAGGAAGTAATAAATCAATAATAATTAAGTAATAAATCAATTAATTGATTAATAAAAAAAAAACGTTTTTTCCAAAGTACAACTTAACTTTTGTCCCCAAATTTCAGTTTCCTAGCTAAAAAGGATCGCCAAGATATCACCTGGACAAAAAAGAAAGCAAGAAAACAAACAAACAGAGTAAAAACTGAGTACTCCCTTCCTTTGGCGCCTGGCGATGACGTCATGCATTGCCTGGATATGAAATTTGGAAGGAGTGTTGTACTACAATGGGTTACCCAACCTGAAAGGCTTGATACTCTAATAATAATAATGATAGTGTTATAATTTTAAATGATAATTTTGTACAACCAGGAGAGATCCATTCACTTACCCACAATGCATGTCGTTGTTCTCATTTCGAACCATCAGATGTTTGTTCATTGTTTACTTTCACTCTTTAGAATTTTAGATCATCCATCTCCATTCATGTGCTTGGGCATTACATATCTACATATACATCTATACAACGTTTTATGTACGCTTGTTACCCTGCACGCATGAAGCGCAAAGTGGGGTTAAGCAATTGGTTCACTTTGTCTGTCTGTCTGTCTACAGACATCAGTCTATGATCGAGGAACTACTTGATTTCAATGGAATGATATTTTGAACACTGTATAACATGATTCAGAACACAAACCTACAGTTTAGCAGTACTTTGTCTCTGAATTTGACAAATTGTGAGAATCTTATCCCAATTGCACATGCACAGAGTCAAGATAAAAAATTTTTTAATCTGTCTGCTTGTCTGGCAGTCAAACAAAATTGAAAATCATTCTCAAGAGGAAACTTACTGTTTTTAGGGACTTAATAAAGGACACAAACACCAGGCACGAAGAGCTACTGTAACATATTAAATAAGGTGGTGTAAAAGACGGTGCATTTACTGTGATAAATTTCTCAATTTTTTTTCTATAACCTTTAAAATATTTATTTTATTTCTATTGAATTACTGTATATACTTGAACACTGTAGAACACAACCCACTTAGAGGCACTTTCAAAAACCTGCTCAGCAGTACTTGGAATTTTTTTTATTCATGCCGTCTCATGCCCTGAGGGCAGAGTAACTGTGAGATTGAGCATTCAGAAAACTATGGTGGCTTCCAGCACTGTTTGTTGAGTGCAGAATGTAAAGAAAGAGTTGAAAAGACCCCTCTCATGTCCTTTTTTTATGAAAACTGCATGGAGTAAGGTGTTCCATGAACTCTCTAGTTTGTAAATTTACAAAGTGAGGAAAATATTTACGAACAAGTGCTGAAGTAAATGCTCGTTTGTGTGTATATTTGTTTATATATTTGTCGGTATGTTAATCTACTTTGACGTGTACGTTTCTGTGTTTGTAAGTGAAGTGATGCTTACACGTTTGTTCGTAATCTGTGTTTTATTAAATAATATTTACGGAGGGGGAGGGGGTAAGTGTGGGGGGGGGGGGGGGGGGACATGAACCCCCTAATCTTATAAGAGCTTGTGAACACTCCATAAATGTCCTAAATGGAGGTCGATGAGTAAATCCATGACTTGTGTTTATGCAGTTAAAATATGGTTAAAAACACAAAACTGAAAGGGAGGAAACTTAACATTCATGAGGCATTATGTGCTTGTCGGACTTAAGCTGAGATCTGCTGTAATCTATATACCCCGGAGAGGATAATAACATGACCCTTCCTGGTGCTCATTCAGGGAGTGGGTGGCCTCGTAAATGTAAATTTGGTGATAAATTCTGCTAAATGTATTGTAAATCGAGTAAATACAGGGTGGCCGAAAAGTCGTGCCCCATAGAGATTTATATAAACTTGCACCCTAGGATCCTGAATGATTCAATGTGAAGCTTATTATGTGTGTGAATGAACTAGCCAACAATGCGAACATTTATTGTGATTTTTCCTTGTATTATTAAAATTCCCACGTCCTTAAACATTTATTATGATTTTTCCTTGTATTAATTAAAATCATTTTGCATTTAAACATTTATTATGATTTTTCCTTGTATTAATTAAAATCATGATGTATTTAAACATTTATTATGATTTTTCCTTATAATTATTAATTAAAATCCCTGTGTATTTAACCATTTATTATGATTCTTCCTTCTATTAGTTAAAATACGCATGTGTTTAAACATTATGATTTTTCCTTGTAGTAATTAAAGTACGCATGTATTTAAACATTTGTTATGATTTTTCCTTGCATTAATTAAAATCACTATGTCTTGAAATATCTATTATGATTTTTCTGGTATTAATTAAAATGATGATGTATTTCAACCTTTATTATGATTTTCCTTGTATTAATTAAAACTATGATGTATTGAAACATTTATTATGATTTTTCCTTGTATTAATTGAAATAATTATGTATTTAAACATTTATTATTATTTTTTCCTTGCATTAGTTAAAATATGCAGGTATTTAAACATTATGATTCTCCCTTATAGTAATTAAAGTATGCATGTATTTAAACATGTATTATGATTTTTCCTTGCATTAATTAAAATCACTGTATTGAAACATTTATTATGACTTTTTCCTTGTATTAATTGAAATCATTATGTGTTTAAACATTTATTATGATTTTCCCTTGTATTAATTAAAATCCCAATTTACTGTATTTAAACATTTATTATGATTTTCCTTGTATTAATTAAAATCACGATGTATTGAAACATTTATTATGATTTTTCCTTCTATTAATTCAAATCATGATGTATTTAAACATTTATTATGATTTTTTCTTGTATTAATTAAAATCACAATGTATTTAAACATTTATTATGATTTTTCCTTGTATTTATGAAAATCGCTGTCTTTAAATAGTTATGATTTTTCCTTGTATTAATTAAAATACCAATGTATTTAAACATTTATTATGATTTTGTCCTTGTATTAATTAATATCCCGATGGGGAGTGACTTTTGGGCGACCCTGTATATAAAGAGCACCGCCTCGTGCTTGTTGAGTCATTTACGAGGGATACACAAACCATTGACTCGTAAAGGAAACCTTTCATGGTTCACAAATCGTTAAACAATATGTGGTAACGATTCACCTTGCATGATGAGATGTCATATATCTGTAACCGTTTAAACACCTGTGTTTGATATGTTACTACATGTTAACTCATGAAGTGATGCGATTCCAATTCTAAGTGAACAACTACTATGCTCAGGAGTTAACTTGTCAAATGAATAAAAACTCAAATCCACAAACTGGACGTGAAACAACATCGTTATACAAAATTATTCATTATCATGATAGTGATGAGGGAACGGTAGTGATGACGGAACTGTAGTGAGGAGGGAACTGTAGTGATGAGGGAATGGTAGCAATGAGGGAACGGATGGTAGTGATGATGGGCTTGGTGATGAAGGAATGGTAGCAATGAGGGAATGGGAACAATGAGGGGTTTGAATAATGTGGGCATGGTAGTGATGAGGGAATGGTAGGCTTTTCATGCATCTAGACACTCCATCATAATAAACAATCAGAATGAATGGAGAACATCACGATCTTTTACACAAAGAGGTTTATTGTATATCCACGGCTTCAACACTGAGCCCCATTCCCAACTGATCCCCTACTTTCGTCATGCCACTGCCTCTCATTCCCCACTGCCCCCCATTCCACACTGCCCACTACCCTCCCACTGCACCCACTCCCCACAGCCCTCATTCCCATGGCCATCCACTCCCCACTGCCCCCCCCCCCATTTCTCATGCCTACTCCACACTTCCCCTACTCCCCACTACCATCCCTACAACTCACTGTCCCTCCCAACCTTCATCCCACTCTGCCTCCCCTCCTCAGCTTTCCCTTTTTCTCCACCTTAAGATATCATGGCCATCACTGTGTCTGATGGCAAAATGCCCCAGCCACTATGGGGGAACGAATATGATTTGGATAAAACATTGCACAGTACGTATTCTGATGAACGTCCTGGATTGTTTCACTGATTTACGCATTTTCACAATAGTTTACATATTTATACTTACACATGTATTTATATAAGCAGGACTTTACACATTTATAATTTCATTGTTTTACACATTTACATGTTTATTTATTTACACAAACATTGTTTTACACATTTATTTATTTGCACAATCATTGTTTTACACATTTATTTATTTACACAATTGTTTTACAAATGAACATCTTTATTTAGAGAATCATTGTTTTAGCATTTACATGTTTATTTATTTTCACAATCATTGTTTTATGCATTTACATGTTAATTTATTTACACAATAATTGTTTTATGCATTTACACATTAATTTATTTACACAATAATTGTTTTATACATTTACACATTAATTTATTTACACAATCATTGTTTTAGCATTTACACGTTTATTATTTTCGCAAATCATTGTTTTATGCATTTACATGTTAATTTATTTACACAATAATTGTTTTATGCATTTACACATTAATTTATTTACACAATCATTGTTTTATGCATTTACACAATTTATTTACACAATAATTGTTTTATGCATTTACACATTAATTTATTTACACAATAATTGTTTTATACATTTACACATTAATTTATTTACAC
>CM068958.1:16866828-16883108 GCA_035128595.1 Eptatretus atami | reverse complement strand
ACTTGGCATATATATGTAAAAATACCCTGCGCAGACAGTAACCATCTCCGATTTTGAAATTCCTCCTAGAAAAAAAAGTTATGACGTCAAAATATCTCCGCTAATGGAAATCGCCTAAAAAATTATCTCCGAAACTAGGCAAGCTTTTTGAATTCTGTTTGCGGGAATCGAGCAGGGCGTTAGCAGAGATGAATTACCGCACATATGATACATAACTATGACATCATATCAATTTTTATGACGTCATTCCTATTTTTTGTTTCACAACCAGAGTTTTCATCGATCTTCGTGAAACTTGCCATGTATATGCAGAAAGCCCACGTGCAGGCAGTAACCATCTCCGATTTTGGAAATTCTTCCTAGAAAAAAAGTTGACGTCATAATATCGCCGCTAATGGAAATCGCCTATCACTTATCTCCGAAACTTGGCAAGCTGTTTGAATTTTGTTTGCGGGAATCAAGCCGGCATTAGCCCAGATAATTTATCGCAAACCTGATACATCACGAGGCGAGGATCTTAGCTCATTTGAGCTTGTTTGTATACATTGTCGAGGCTCGTATGAGAGCGAACACACAACGCACAGAAAGGGGGGGGGGGGTATGAGACAAGAGGGGCAAAAGAGGGAAGGACAAAACAGTGGGAACAGATATGAGATCTGTGAAGGGAGAGGCATTGGGCGGGGAACATGGGGTATACAAGATGGACATTACAGGACTTTCAGGAAGGAAAGCAGGAAATTTGAAGGAGTGGGTTTGGGGTGGATTAACGGGGGGTAGAAAAGATAGAGGTTTGGATGGGGAAGAAAAGAGTGGTGGTGAACAGCTGTTTTTGAAGGTCTGGAGGGAAGAATGGGATTGAAGAGAGTGTAGGAGTTTATTCCAAAGGTGGGGGAAAAAGAGGAATTAAAGAGGGGAAAAATGAGGAATACACTTATCTCATCCAAATTCCATTTGAATGTCCTTGGAGAACCGTTTTACTAGTTTTAGTTGATGTAATTTAGTCAGTTTATTCTTCACAATCGGTAAAGGCAGAGCATAACTGATGTGGATGGGTTGGTGTGAGCAAGCATTGAACAAAACAAGCACAGCATATGATCATGGCACAATGTGTTAGTGACAAATAGTAATTAATTAATCAATATTAAATATTTATATTTATGCAATGTGTTGTTTCTACAGCTTAAAAAAGTATTCCTCACTTCAGTTATGATAAACTTTTGGAAGCTCAATGGTCAATGTGAAGGAAAAGTGGAATGTTCTGCTGCAAACAGGAAGTACAAATCACTTAAACTTATATTTTGTTGCAAAAAAAAAATTTTGAAATAAAAACTGTTTTATCAGCAGTGAAGATGACAACTTAACTTTTTCAGAAGAAACATCAATTGAAATGTGCAGATAGGCAAAGTGTTGGAGCTTAGACCTCATTTAGAGGAGTCGACTCGAGCAAAACCTGAGCTTTGAAAATAAATGGGAATGTAGGACAGCAGCATCTGAGAAGATAGATGGAAATTTTGAAAGATGCAGACGGTATTGAACTTCAGTTATATCCGAAGCCCATTGTTATGGTCGCACATCTTCGAAGACCATCGCGCCCCTGGTGGGTAAGGGTCGAAAAAGATCCGCTTCCACCAGTTACTTTTGGCGTGAATCGGCATTTAAAAACACACGACTGCAATGAATTGCCTGACAGAATTGGATGAGCGAGACATCCGGCTATTTGACTTTTAGAGCTTTAGCGTGAACCCTAAACTGCCCGTCTACTGGGTTCTTTATTTGCGACTTTGCCATGTGCTATGGAGCCTGCGGCTGTTCTGATTTGCAATAAAGGTTTAAAAGAAAATAAATAATTTATTAAACCTAGTCGAGGCTTGTGGAAGAGCAAGTACACTGAACGGATCAGGACACAACAGGCAAAATGAACAGCAGAGAGAGGGGGGCGGGGGGGGCACCAACAGCAAGGCCGAAGGCCAAGACAGAGGGAGGTGGACAAACATGGTTGTGGGAGGAATGGGGGGGGGGGCAGGAGAGAATGCACGGGGTGGACAAGATGGATATAGAAGGAAACTAGAAGGGCACTCAGTAGAATGCATATCTCCGCCACGTAATGCTTGATCCACGAGACCATATTGGGCCCAATACATTTTTGAAATATCATGCTATATATCGTTTTGGTCTATTTCTCAATGGTGAAGAATCACTTTAAAAATTAAATAATTGTCGTTTCCATATCCGGATTCAGATGTTCACGAAAATCTAATCAATTTGTCATGGTTACATTCCCAACCTGTCACCAAGTTTCATCCAAATCCGTCCACAATTTTTTGAAATATTGTGCTATATTTTAGTTTTGCCCTGTCTCTCAATGGTGAAGAATACTTTAAAAATTCTCGGATCTGGATCGGATCTTCACCAAAATTGAAACAATTCTTCCTTGTCACACACCTAACATGTCCACCAAGTTTCGCCTAAATCCGTCCACAACTTTTTAGATCACGTGCTATATATCATTTTTGGCCCGATCTCTCAATGTTGAAGAATCACTTTAAAAATTCTTCTCGTCGGATCCAGATCCAGATCTTCAGACTAAAATCCAGACTAAAATCTAATCAGTTTGGCCTTGTCAGACACCCAACCTGCCCACCAAATTTCATCCGGATCCATCCACAACTTTTTGAGATATCCTGCACACAGACAGACAAACAAACAGACAGACATAGAGGGGTGAAAATATAACCTCCTTCATCTTTGGTGGTGGAGGTAACTATTAGGAGGGAAAACAGGAAATTTGGGAGTTGGGATTGGGGTGGGTGAGGTGGAGGGTTAACGAGGGTAGAAAAGATCATGGTTTTGGATCGAGGACGATTTGAGATGGTGGTGAACAGCTGTCTTGAAGACCTGGAAGAAAGAATGAGATTGAAGAGAATGTGGAAGTTTCACAGGTGGGGAAAAAAGAGGAACAAATGAGTGGAGGTGAGCAGTGATCCTTTGTTTATGTAGTTTCACCAGAAGGAGGTTGACGGTGAAACCTAGAGGGGACAAAGCATGGAAAGAGCAAAGGGTGCAAGACCAGAAAGGAGGCGGTAGTAGACAGAGACCACTGAACTGTCTGAAATGGTGTTGTGATAAGCCCATAGACTCAGCTTCATCACAGGATATTCAAATAATCTTGAAGGCTTTGGTTTCCAAGGTGTCAAACTGAGCAAGATGTGAGGCAGGGGAGCCCGGCCAGAGGGGAGAGCAGTACTCCATCAAGCTGCGGATGAAGGCCTTGTATGTGGACAGGAGTTCAGTGTGTGCCAGAAAGGACTTCGTAAGACAGAGATGTCAGTCAGCATCTGGCTTTGGAGGCCAACTTTTAAATGTGGTTTGCCCAAGAAATATCATAGCTGATATGGAGACCCAGAGTTTGAATGGGTAACTTTATCAGAGGATTGTTAAAAAAAGTAAATTAGGGGAAGGGAGGGGGAAGGGAGGGAGGGTTGTCATGCGGTCTTTTCAGTGAGAGTGTGAGATTTGTCGGGATTGTGTTGACCATCGTGTGATTTTGTGTTGGGTTATCACTTTAAAAATATCACATAGACGAGGCTCGTGGAAGAGCAAGTACACTGAACGGATCAGGACACAACAGGACAAAATGAACAGCAGAGAGAGGGGGGCACTAACAGCAAGGCCGAAGGGGTCGGCCGGGGAAGTTTGGCTCGAATCTTCATGAACCGGCTGGCCAGGCTTGCCATTCAACTGGTTAGGGCAGGAATTTGGACTTTCACCATGGTGCTGGCGATAGCTCGCCTACTCTTCGCAAAAGACACCATGGGGTCTTTAATGTCCACCAACTAATGCTATCAAATGGGACTCCCAGTTTAACGTCCATCCGAGGACGGCACACACATTGATGAATCACCTGCCTGTGAAACACCGAATTGACAGTTTATAACTGGGTTGAGATTCGATTGGAACCCAGGCTCGATAGCTTAGAGCAAGTGTGCATACCGCTTGGCCATCCTACCGTGGTGTGGGGATTCATTGATTTGTAGCCACTGAAAGCATTTTGCAATTCTCTCTTGATTCGTTTTACTCATTCTAATCCTCTAATTTATTTTGCCTTCCTAACTTTGGGGATGTTCCCACAGAGAAAAGAGCTGCAGAAGCTTGGAGAGATTGTAGCTTGTACACACATGCCAAGTGGCTTAAACACTCAAGCAAGCACTCCAACAAAACGGTTGAACAATACTCTGTTTACTTTATCACCTTGTCTTGAATGTCATGGAATTTTATTTTAAAAAACGATGACCGTTGTGATAATAAACGTCAATTATACCACTGTTGACTATCGCCATGTTTTACAAACATTGGTTGATATGGAAGGGCTGGCTTGGCAAGTAATTACCGTATTTCCCGTGTATAAATCGCGGCCGTGTATTAACTGCACACCTGTTTTTCACCCTCAAAAAAAAAAAAAAAACTTTTCTGGTTGATTAACCGCACCCCTGTTTTTCACGCACAAAGGAATTAAATTGTTACAGTTGTGGGAGAAGATAGAAGGATTAAAAGGGAATTTAGCATTGTGGAGAGTTGCTTGGTCCGTGGACAAGTAGAAATAAAAGCATCTCGATGGAACTAAGTTAGGGAATCTGTGAGCTTAAGTGGTTACGTGTCACCACACAAGGGGTGGTGCGGTGTTAATTAGCTTAGGGAGTAAGAAAATTCCCAGGACGTGATTGTCCTCTGATTTTCCCTATATTTTTATATTTCAAGATCGACAATAAAGCTGGGAAACGTGTCCTGAAACCACAACACACAGGAGAAGTCCCACCTTCCCGGGTTAGGGGGCGAGCAGGCCCAACCCGGAGGCGGATATAGGGGCAAAGGAGATAGAGCACACACAAGAGACTGGCGCATTGTATGTGTGGATTGTGGAAGCTTCCGCCTGGATAGGACGGGAGTTCGGTAGAGCGCACACACGAGGTCAGTGTGAGGAACGCACAAGGCAGGTGGCACGAAGGGAAAGAGGAAGGCTGACATTTTGAGCCTTCGTGTGAAAGCTGCTCGGGGATTGCCTGGCGTACGTCTGCCCTGCTACGAGTGTAGCGCCATTTGCCTGCGTGTCCACGTGCTAGTGGAGCGCCTCCATTCTGGGTTTGATGGGGTCAGCTCTGGCCCAAGCTGAGTACCAGTATATTTAAAAGGGGGGGTTCTTTTCATTTTGTGTCCCCTTTGTCTGTATTTGCATCTGTCTGCGAGGCCTCGACTGTAGGATTATTTATTTATTATTACTATTATACCTTTTGAGTTATCGACTTGTAAATATTTGTGTATCTTCATGAAAGTTGTTAATTTTGAAGAAACTGTATTCATGTAAGTGTAGTGAGGTTCGGGATAAACCCTTGTGCCATCCTGGTGCAGTGCTCCTGTGCCGTACTCATCCGCCATTGCCCTCCAGCACGTGTTAAAATTCCGTCGATCAACGTGTCTGCCTCCTCTAAATAAAAACCACTCGGCCTTCCTGGGGGTTGGCGCTATTAACAGCCGTCGCCACAATTTGGTCAGGGGTTAACTTGGGATTCCACCCCCACGACAATATATGATCATTTAATTTTCTGATTTAGATCTAAATACGTTTGTACATTAACTTTGTACGGAACAAAGTGATGGAGGTATCAACATACTTACTCCCATGTCCGCTTAATTTCGTCTAACAGTCTTATTCTCATTTTCAAGAAGTTGAAGAAAGAGAAGATACCAATAAGTTTTTACTTTCTTTTCTTATTTTTAATCTTATAAAGATGATCTTTTTGTTACTGGAAAAAGGAAGGAAGGGATTCATACCGGTATCAAAACTATTTCTTGTGCATTTGTGGCCCTGAAAAGGGACGTTTGGGTTTTATGAAACTTTTCAGCTAAACCGGAGGAAATCCTTGTCAATGCTTTCCTCATCGAAGATGGCATGTAACTCCTAGTCCGAATCAGGGTAGAGCAAGTCCCCGTCGCTTTCCATGTCGCCGTCACTGTCATTTGCAGCCTCTTCCTCCCAAATGATGTCATCCTCTGTGCCGTCCATGTTATTGGAGATGCAGCATTTCAGAAATGCTCACTTGATGAAGTTCCGACGCTTTCTCCTCCCACACCTTGACGATCCATCTGCAGATCATCGGAAGGTCGACCTTTCTCATCCTCCCGCTCTGGTGTAGGTCTTCTCCCACTCATTATACAGTTCGACCAGCAGCGACGTTAGCCCATCCTTGAACGGCTTCTTGATGGACACATTGAGGGGCTGTCGGACAATGTCATCCCACCTGGATGATGACGAGGTCGGTGTTGGTCCGACGGAGCAGCGCTTTGGTGTCGTTGGTCTTGTGACAACTGAATGAATTCAGGACTAGCATGCGTAGTCTCTCGTTGGGAAGACCACCTCTGGCCAACTACTCCAGATCGTGCGCACCAGTTCTGGACAGTCCCTCGTCTATCCACCCCTTCTGCTGCACACAAACAATGACACCAGCTGGAAACTTGTCTTTGGGCATTGTCTTCCTCTTCAACATGACATACACAGGAAGCTTGCCACCGTCTGCGGTACAGGTGAGCATGACGGTGAATCGGTCCTTCTCGTGACCAGTCGTGTGATCGTCACATTGCACGCAAGCTATTTGAGGTGGTGTTCCGTTATTAGACTCTAGCTATTGTGAATAATTATTCTTTTGATGTGAGACCAGGTGTTGTTCTTCTTTTGTGTTTAATGGCATTTTCAGAGCCGTAAGGCTCTATATACGCTACGCACCTAAACTCTGGGTGTCCGGACATTTCCGAGCGTGGCTTTATTTAATTTCTGCACACGTTAATAAAACGCTGTACAAACTCTTACTGAAGCGATTTTCAAACTTAAAATGGCGGAATTGAGCTTATCAGCAGTTCCAACTGCCAAAAAAAAAAAGTGTTGATTTGGAATATAACTGAAATTCAGCATTGATCGTTTTTAAGACTGATTTTTTTTCTATACCCTTATATTAACCGCATCCCCAACTTTTACCTTTTTTGCCGACAAAAAAGTGCAGTTATTATACCGGAAAATATGGTGGCGATGTGTACAGCAATTTGTAGGCATGAAGCTCAATTGTACAGAAACCCTTACGACCTGCTCAAAGGCAAGCATTTTTTATTAGTTATATTAGTTTTTTTAAATTAGTTTTTATGTGTTTAAAAAAACCGATTCGAGTTGTATGTATTTCTACGTTTAAAATTTAACTTGTTTGCTATAATTTGAATGGTGAGCTTTGTCTGCATGTGGAGCTTTTCAAACACAGTGCGGGAAGTAGCCATCGGAAACGGAAAATAGACAGACTCATGGACAAACACCTCGGTTGACATTATATAATAGATCTCTGCAGCACTAGATTTGTTTTGCAAACTGATCATGTCATTGGTGTATGTGGATAAGGAAAAGTTTCTCAATGATAAGATGATGAGTTGAAGGAGAATGTTGGAGTTTACCTGAGCATGGTTGTTTTACTTGCACCTGGTGATATTGTTGATTGAATTGCTGATGATTGTTTATGTTTTGGTTAAGAATGCGTAGGTTGAAAAAAATGTAAGACTTTCTTGAAGTGGGGAGTTATGTCAGAAATTATTTACTCGTGTATGGTACAGTGCGGTTAACTCTTGTATGCCTACCATTTGATACAAAACAAATGGTTTGTTCGGTATGACTGTAATGTTGAGGTGAGATGTTTATGCTAAAAGTAGATTTAAGTAAAAAAGGGACAAGGTATAATGCTGTGGTTAGACTTCAACCTGTAAAGTTGCCAGGGTTCAAGAGAATTCCAGTGACTTTCGCAAACAGAATTGTCTGGGAAGTGTGAGCGGTTGTTGAGGAAGGGATTTTCATGAATGTTTTCTCTCTGAGGAATATTTGTGTGTAAATGGGAAGGAAAGTTGAAGGAGAGAAAGATTAGAACAGCAAGTGAAGAGGTGCTTTGTTACATTCCGTGCGACGCATACATACCGTATGACAGATACATACCGTACGACAGATACATTCCGTACGATAGAGACAGATACATACCGTGCGATGGATACCGCTTTGGCTTGCAATAAACTCGAGTTTAGAGTACACCCACTGTCGTGGAGTGGATCGTTCGAGTAAAGAAAGAACCTTTGGGTTTTTGATAGCCAGCATGAACACACACAGCACAGCGCACTCTACTGGTTAAAAGTCTCATCAGGCCAGACAGGCTCCACCAGGCACTGAGATTGATGTCAAGTCTCGTACAAACCCGTATGCAAGCGACCAAACTGTTTGTCCTTTATCTTTATTTAGCCTTTCTTCCCTCACATTGTTCCCTGTGAAGAGCCAAGGCAAAGGTGTATGCTCGGTTATAATTTATGGTTATTCACATCACAGCATGAAAAGTTATCCTTTGGTTGCAATGACAATACCTACCTGTATTGGAAATGAAAGATAGGTTACCCACCATTGCATTCCTAAACTAAACAACATTCATTAGAGTGCATACCTCGACCAGGCTGACCAGTTTACATTTTGTATCCACTGATTGGCTGGATCTGGATCCAGACCTGAACCAAATCGAATCGGCTTGTTTTTGTGACCTACCCAACTCATCCACAACTTTTGAAATATCATGCAATTTGTAGTTTTTGGCCCATCTCTCAATGGTGAAGAATCATGAAACAAATGAAAAAAAAATCATGCATCTGATCTGGATCTTCACCAAAATCGAATCAATTCGTCATTGTCTCAACATAACCTCTCCACTAAATTTCGTCGAATCTGTCCACATGTTTTGAGATATCCTTCTCTCAGACAAACAAGGAGACAGACAGGGATCAAAACAATCTCCATCCACCTTCGGTGGTGAGTAACAAGGTGAAATATTCATCAATGGTCGATTTGAAAATTAAACAAAGAACTGCAACAACGACATGAGATGTAATAAAAATGACAAAATAGTTTTACATCACAATGTTAATGCTCGAAAACAAGTACGCTCACCAACGTTGGGATGAAAGACCTCTATTGGGATGAAACTTGAACCATTTTGTCTTCAATCGTCTTTCAACTTGGTGTCATTTCACAAATTACTTCTATGCTGAGTGGATTCAAATGACAATTGTAACAATAGAACAATGTTTTAGTTCACCTCTGGGGTCTGGCGGAGGGTTGATTATTTTCTTACATTTGACATTTGTATATTGGAAACCCTGGCTTCCTTCATTGTAACACTGAACCTGTGGACAGATAGTGACACGAGTACTCATCCTGCTGGTGTAGGCAGGGTACTTAGGAGACTATGACATCACCGTCCATGACTTGAACACGCTGTTCGAATCTGGGATCCAGAGTCGACATTATGAGCTGTTGTGCCAATAACCCAAGTGTTGTTAAAGATTCTCTCTTAATCGCCTAAAAAATTATCTCCGAAACTAGGCAAGCTTTTTGAATTCTGTTTGCGGGAATCGAGCAGGGCGTTAGCAGAGATGAATTACCCGCACATATGATACATAACTATGACATCATATCAATTTTTATGACGTCATTCCTATTTTTTGATTTTCACAACCAGAGTTTTCATCGATCTTCGTGAAACTTGCCATGTATATGCAGAAAGCCCACGTGCAGGCAGTAACCATCTCCGATTTTGGAAATTCTTCCTAGAAAAAAAGTTGACGTCATAATATCGCCGCTAATGGAAATCGCCTATACCATTATCTCCGAAACTTGGCAAGCTGTTTGAATTTTGTTTGCGGGAATCAAGCCGGGCATTAGCACAGATAATTATCGCAAACCTGATACATCACGAGGACGAGGATCTTAGTCATTTGAGCTTGTTTGTATACATTGTCGAGGCTCGTATGAGAGCGAACACACAACGCACAGAAAGGGGGGGGGGGTATTAGACAAGAGGGGCAAAAGAGGGAAGGACAAAACAGTGGGGAACAGATATGAGATCTGTGGAAGGGAGAGGCATTGGCGGGAACATGGGGTATACAAGATGGACATTGTACAGCGGACTTGTCAGGAAGGAAAGCAGGAAATTTGAAGGAGGTGGGTTTGGGGTGGATTAACGGGGGGTAGAAAAGATAGAGGTTTTGGATGGGGGAAGAAAAGAGGTGGTGGTGAACAGCTGTTTTTGAAGGTCTGGAGGGAAGAATGGGATTGAAGAGAGTGTAGGAGTTTATTCCAAAGGTGGGGGAAAAAGAGGAATTAAAGAGGGGAAAAATGAGGAATACACTTATCTCATCCAAATTCCATTTGAATGTCCTTGGAGAACCGTTTTACTAGTTTTAGTTGATGTAATTTAGTCAGTTTATTCTTCACAATCGGTAAAGGCAGAGCATAACTGATGTGGATGTGGGTTGGTGAGCAAGCATTGAACAAAACAAGCACAGCATATGATCATGGCACAATGTGTTAGTGACAAATAGTAATTAATTAATCAATATTAAATATTTATTTATTTATGCAATGTGTTGTTTCTACAGCTTAAAAAAGTATTCCTCACTTCAGTTATGATAAACTTTTGGAAAGCTCAATGGTCAATGTGAAGGAAAAGGTGGAATGTTCTGCTGCAAACAGGAAGTACAAATCACTTAAACTTATATTTTGTTGCAAAAAAAAAATTTTGAAATAAAAACTGTTTTATCAGCAGTGAAGATGACAACTTAACTTTTTCAGAAGAAACATCAATTGAAATGTGCAGATAGGCAAAGTGTTGGAGCTTAGACCTCATTTAGAGGAGTCGACTCGAGCAAAACCTGAGCTTGGAAAATAAATGGGAATGTAGGACAGCAGCATCTGAGAAGATAGATGGAAATTTTGAAAGATGCAGACGGTATTGAACTTCAGTTATATCCGAAGCCCATTGTTATGGTCGCACATCTTCGAAGACCATCGCGCCCCTGGTGGGTAAGGGTCGAAAAAGATCCGCTTCCACCAGTTACTTTTGGCGTGAATCGGCATTTAAAAACACACGACTGCAATGAATTTGCCTGACAGAATTGGATGAGCGAGACATCCGGCTATTTGACTTTCAAGAGCTTTAGCGTGAACCCTAAACTGCCCGTCTACTGGGTTCTTTATTTGCGACTTTGCCATGTGCTATGGAGCCTGCGGCTGTTCTGATTTGCAATAAAGGTTTAAAAGAAAATAAATAATTTATTAAACCTAGTCGAGGCTTGTGGAAGAGCAAGTACACTGAACGGATCAGGACACAACAGGCAAAATGAACAGCAGAGAGAGCCAACAGCAAGGCGAAGCCAAGACAGAGGGAGGTGGACAAACAATGTTGTGGCGAGGAATGGGGGGGCAGAAATGCACGGGGTGGACAAGATGGATATAGAAGGAAACTAGAAGGGCACTCAGTAGAATGCATATCTCCGCCACGTAATGCTTGATCCACGAGACCATATTGGGCCCAATACATTTTTGAAATATCATGCTATATATCGTTTTGGTCCTATTTCTCAATGGTGAAGAATCACTTTAAAAATTAAATAATTGTCGTTTCCATATCCGGATTCAGATGTTCACGAAAATCTAATCAATTTGTCATGGTTACATGCCCAACCTGTCCACCAAGTTTCATCCAAATCCGTCCACAATTTTTTGAAATATTGTGCTATATTTTAGTTTTGCCCTGTCTCTCAATGGTGAAGAATCACTTTAAAAATTCTCGGATCTGGATTCGGATCTTCACCAAAATTGAAACAATTCTTCCTTGTCACACACCTAACATGTCCACCAAGTTTCGCCTAAATCCGTCCACAACTTTTTAGATCACGTGCTATATATCATTTTTGGCCCGATCTCTCAATGTTGAAGAATCACTTTAAAAATTCTTCTCGTCGGATCCAGATCCAGATCTTCAGACTAAAATCCAGACTAAAATCTAATCAGTTTGGCCTTGTCAGACACCCAACCTGCCCACCAAATTTCATCCGGATCCATCCACAACTTTTTGAGATATCCTGCACACAGACAGACAAACAAACAGACAGACATAGAGGGGTGAAAATATAACCTCCTTCATCTTTGGTGGTGGAGGTAACTATTAGGAGGGAAAACAGGAAATTTGGGAGTTGGGATTGGGGTGGGTGAGGTGGAGGGTTAACGAGGGTAGAAAAGATCATGGTTTTGGATCGAGGACGATTTGAGATGGTGGTGAACAGCTGTCTTGAAGACCTGGAAGAAAGAATGAGATTGAAGAGAATGTGGAAGTTTCACAGGTGGGGAAAAAAGAGGAACAAATGAGTGGAGGTGAGCAGTGATCCTTTGTTTATGTAGTTTCACCAGAAGGAGGTTGACGGTGAAACCTAGAGGGGACAAAGCATGGAAAGAGCAAAGGGTGCAAGACCAGAAAGGAGGCGGTAGTAGACAGAGACCACTGAACTGTCTGAAATGGTGTTGTGATAAGCCCATAGACTCAGCTTCATCACAGGATATTCAAATAATCTTGAAGGCTTTGGTTTCCAAGGTGTCAAACTGAGCAAGATGTGAGGCAGGGGAGCCCGGCCAGAGGGGAGAGCAGTACTCCATCAAGCTGCGGATGAAGGCCTTGTATGTGGACAGGAGTTCAGGTGTGCCAAGGAAGGACTTCGTAAGACAGAGGATGTCCAGTCAGCATCTGGCTTTGGAGGCCAACTTTGAAATGTGGTTTGCCCAAGAAATATCATAGCTGATAGTGAGACCCAGGAGTTTGAATGGGTAACTTTATCAGAGGATTGTTAAAAAAAGTAAATTAGGGGAAGGGAGGGGGAAGGGAGGGAGGGTTGTCATGCGGTCTTTTCAGTGAGAGTGTGAGATTTGTCGGGATTGTGTTTGACCATCGTGTGATTTTGTTTGAGATGAGATTGTGGTTATCACTTTAAAAATATCACATAGACGAGGCTCGTGGAAGAGCAAGTACACTGAACGGATCAGGACACAACAGGACAAAATGAACAGCAGAGAGAGGGGGGCACTAACAGCAAGGCCGAAGGGGGTCGGCCGGGGGAAGTTTGGCTCGAATCTTCATGAACCGGCTGGCCAGGCTTGCCATTCAACTGGTTAGGGCAGGAATTTGGACTTTCACCATGGTGCTGGCGATAGCTCGCCTACTCTTCGCAAAAGACACCATGGGGTCTTTAATGTCCACCAACTAATGCTATCAAATGGGACTCCCAGTTTAACGTCCATCCGAGGGACGGCACACACATTGATGAATCACCCTGCCTGTGAAACACCGAATTGACAGTTTATAACTGGGTTGAGATTCGATTGGAACCCAGGCTCGATAGCTTAGAGCAAGTGTGCATACCGCTTGGCCATCCTACCGTGGTGTGGGGATTCATTGATTTGTAGCCACTGAAAGCATTTTGCAATTCTCTCTTGAATTCGTTTTACTCATTCTAATCCTCTAATTTATTTTGCCTTCCTAACTTTGGGGATGTTCCCACAGAGAAAAGAGCTGCAGAAGCTTGGAGAGATTGTAGCTTGTACAGCACATGCCAAGTGGCTTAAACACTCAAGCAAGCACTCCAACAAAACGGTTGAACAATACTCTGTTTACTTTATCACCTTGTCTTGAATGTCAATTTGGAATTTTATTTTAAAAAACGATGACCGTTGTGATAATAAACGTCAATTATACCACTGTTGACTATCGCCATGTTTTACAAACATTGGTTGATATGGAAGGGCTGGCTTGGCAAGTAATTACCGTATTTTCCGGTGTATAAATCGCGGCCGTGTATTAACTGCACACCTGTTTTTCACCCTCAAAAAAAAAAAAAAAAACTTTTCTGGTGTATTAACCGCACCCCTGTTTTTCACGCTCAAAAGGAATTAAATTGTTACAGTTGTGGGAGAAGATAGAAGGATTTAAAAGGGAATTTAGCATTGTGGAGAGTTGCTTGGTCCGTGGACAAGTAGAAATAAAAGCATCTCGATGGAACTAAGTTAGGGAATCTGTGAGCTTAAGTGGTTACGTGTCACCACACAAGGGGTGGTGCGGTGTTAATTAGCTTAGGGAGTAAGAATAAATTCCCCAGGACGTGATTGTCCTCTGATTTTCCCTATATTTTTATATTTCAAGATCGACAATAAAGCTGGGAAACGTGTCCCTGAAACCACAACAACCAGGAGAAGTCCCACCTTCCCGGGTTAGGGGGCGAGCAGGCCCCAACCCGGAGGCGGAGGATATAGGGGCAAAGGAGATAGAGCACACACAAGAGACTGGCGCATTGTATGTGTGGATTGTGGAAGGCTTCCGCCTGGATAGGACGGGAGTTCGGTAGAGCGCACACACGAGGTCAGTGTGAGGAACGCACAAGGCAGGTGGCACCGAAGGGAAAGAGGAAGGCTGACATTTTGAGCCTTCGTGTGGAAAGCTGCTCGGGGATTGCCTGGCGTACGTCTGCCCTGCTACGAGTGTAGCGCCATTTTGCCTGCGTGTCCACGTGCTAGTGGAGGCGCCTCCATTCTGGGTTTGATGGGGGTCAGCTCTGGCCCAAGCTGAGTACCAGTATATTTAAAAGGGGGGGGTTCTTTTCATTTTGTGTCACCCCTTTGTCTGTATTTGCATCTGTCTGCGAGGCCTCGACTGTAGGATTTATTTATTTATTATTACTATTATTACCTTTTGAGTTATCGACTTGTAAATATTTGTGTATCTTCATGAAATGTGTTAATTTTGAAGAAACTGTATTCATGTAAGTGTAGTGAGGTTCGTGGATAAACCCCCTTGTGCCATCCTGGTGCAGTGCTCCTGTGCCGTACTCATCCGCCATTGCCCTCCGAGCACGTGTTAAAATCTCCGTCGATCAACGTGTCTGCCTCCTCTAAATAAAGAACCACTCGGCCTTCCTGGGGGGTTGGCGCTATTAACAGCCGTCGCCACAATTTGGGTCAGGGGGTTAACTTGGGATTCCACCCCCACGACAATATATTGATCATTTAATTTTCTGATTTAGATCTAAATACGTTTGTACATTAACTTTGTACGGAACAAAGTGATGGAGGTATCAACATACTTACTCCCATGTCCGCTTAATTTCGTCTAACAGTCTTATTCTCATTTTCAAGAAGTTGAAGAAAGAGAAGATACCAATAAGTTTTTACTTTTCTTTCTTATTTTTTAATCTTATAAAGATGATCTTTTTGTTACTGGAAAAAGGAAGGGAAGGGATTCATACCGGTATCAAACATATTTCTTGTGCATTTGTGGCCCTGAAAAGGGACGTTTGGGTTTTATGAAACTTTTCAGCTAAACCGGAGGAAATCCTTGTCAATGCTTTCCTCATCGAAGATGGCATGTAACTCCTAGTCCGAATCAGGGTAGAGCAAGTCCCCGTCGCTTTCCATGTCGCCGTCACTGTCATTTGCAGCCTCTTCCTCCCAAATGATGTCATCCTC
Source organism: Eptatretus atami (assembly GCA_035128595.1). Classification (NCBI taxonomy): domain Eukaryota; kingdom Metazoa; phylum Chordata; class Myxini; order Myxiniformes; family Myxinidae; genus Eptatretus; species Eptatretus atami. The sequence continues at coordinate 16,867,705 of CM068958.1, read as the reverse complement.
TGTGCCGTCCATGTTATTGGAGATGCAGCATTTCAGAAATGCTCACTTGATGATGTCCGACGCTTTCTCCTCCCACACCTTGACGATCCATCTGCAGATCATCGGAAGGTCGACCTTTCTCATCCTCCCGCTCTTGGTGTAGGTCTTCTCCCCACTCATTATACAGTTCGACCAGCAGCGACGTTAGCCCATCCTTGAACGGCTTCTTGATGGACACATTGAGGGGCTGTCGGAGCAATGTCATCCCACCTGGGATGATGACGAGGTCGGTGTTGGTCCGACGGAGCAGCGCTTTGGTGTCGTTGGTCTTGTGACAACTGAATGAATTCAGGACTAGCATGCGGTAGTCTCTCGTTGGGAGAGACCACCTTCTGGCCAACTACTCCAGATCGTGCGCACCCAGTTCTGGACCAGTCCCTCGTCTATCCACCCCTTCTGCTGCACACAAACAATGACACCAGCTGGAAACTTGTCTTTGGGCATTGTCTTCCTCTTCAACATGACATACACAGGAAGCTTGCCACCGTCTGCGGTACAGGTGAGCATGACGGTGAATCGGTCCTTCTCGTGACCAGTCGTGTTGATCGTCACATTGCACGCAAGCTTATTTGAGGTGGGTGTTCCGTTATTAGACTCTAGCTATTGTGAATAATTATTCTTTTGATGTGAGACCAGGTGTTGTTCTTCTTTTGTGTTTAATGGCATTTTCAGAGCCGTAAGGCTCTATATACGCTACGCACCTAAACTCTGGGTGTGTCCGGACATTTCCGAGCGTGGCTTTATTTAATTTCTGCACACGTTTAATAAAACGCTGTACAAACTCTTAACCTGAAGCGATTTTCAAACTTAAAATGGCGGAATTGAGCTTATCAGCAGT
>CM068958.1:16844938-16855438 GCA_035128595.1 Eptatretus atami | reverse complement strand
AGAGAGAGATGGGAAGTGTGAGCTGGTTGTTGAGGAAGGGATTTTCATGAATGTTTTCTCTCTGAGGATATATTTGTGTGTAAATGGAAGGAAAGTTGAAGGAAGAGAAGATTGAGAACAGCAAGTGAAGAGGTGCTTTGTTACATTCGGTGCGACGCATACATACCGTATGACAGATACATACCGTACGACAGATACATTCCGTACGATAGAGACAGATACATACCGTGCGATGGATACCGCTTTGGCTTGCAATAAACTTCGAGTTTAGAGTACAACCCACTCTGTCGTGGAGTGGATCGTTCGAGTAAAGAAAGAACCTTTGGGTTTTGTGATAGCCAGCATGAACACAACACAGACAGCGCACTCTACTGGTTAAAAGTCTCATCAGGCCAGACAGGCTCCACCAGCACTGAGATTGATGTCAAGTCTCGTACAACCCGTATGCAAGGCGACCAAACTGTTTGTCCTTTATCTTTATTTAGCTTTTCTTCCCTCACCATTGTTCCCTGTGAAGAGCCAAGGCAAAGGTGTATGCTGTGGCGGTTATAATTTAATGGTTATTCACATACACAGCAATGAAAAAGTTAATCCTTTGGTTGCAATGACAGATACTACCTGTATTGGAAATGAAGATAGGTTACCCACCATTGCATTCCCTAAACTAGAACAACATTCATTAGAGTGCATACTCGACCAGGCTGACCAGTTTACATTTTGTATCCCACTGATTGGCTGGATCTGGATCCAGACCTGAACCAAAATCGAATCGGCTTGTTTTTGTGACTACCCAACTCACCCACAACTTTTTGAAATATCATGCAATTTGTAGTTTTTGGCCCACTCTCAATTGGTGAAGAAATCATGAAACAAATGAAAAAAAAATCATCATGCATCTGATCTGGATCTTCACCAAAATCGAATCAATTCGTCATTGTCTCAAACATAACACTCTCCACTAATATTTCGTTCGAATCTGTCCACAATGTTTTGAGATATCCTTCTCTCAGACAAACAAGGAGACAGACAGGGATCAAAACAATCTCCATCCACTTCGTGGTGGAGGTAACAAGGTGAAAATATTCATCAATTGGTCGATTTGAAAATTAAACAAAGAACTGCAACAGACATGAGATGTAATAAAATGGCACAACATAGTTTTAACATCACAATGTTAATGCTCGATAAACAAGTACGGCCACCAAACGTTGGGATGAAAGACCTCTATTGGGATGAAACCTTGAACCATTTTTGTCTTCAATCGTCTTTCAACTTGGTGTCATTTCACAAATTAACTTCTATGGCTGATTGTGGATTCAAATGACAATTGTAACAATAGAACAATGTTTTAGTTCACCTCTGGGGTCTGGCGGAGGGTTGATATTTTTCTAACATTTGACATTTGTATATTGGAAACCCTGGCTTCCTTCATTGTAACACTGAACCTGTGGACAGGAATAGTGACACGAGTACTCATCCTGCTGGTGTAGGCAGGGTACTTAGAGAGCTATGACATCACCGTCATGACTTGAACACGCTGTTCGAATCTGAGGATCCAGAGTCGACATTATGAGCTGTTGTGCCAATAACCCAAGTGTTGTTAAAGGTATAGCGCAGAATCAAATCCTCCTTAAGGTCGATCTGTGGGGTAGTGGGGTAAACACTCTTTTCATTAGTACATACGCTAGTCCTTATATCTTGCAGCATCGATTCAATAGAGTACATAAGCTAGGTCTTATATCTTTATGGAGAATCATTTATTTCAGGCTTCTGCCATCTCTACTAGAAAATGATGATATTTACCTGAATACCTGAAATGAAAATACCTGAAAAATACCTGAAATGTATTCTTTAAGTTCCTCTTTGCTGCAAACTATTCTTTAAACCAGAACCAGCTCTGTGAAACATAAAATTCTTCCAACAAACCAACTCCCATTCATTAAAGAAACACATATGATTGGAACTCTTTTTAGGGGAACTTGTTTATAGTTGCTCTTTTCTGAGCTGTGTGTATGGTCCTTTACATGACATCACACTTCCAACAGTAATCGTTAAGAATTCTGAGTATTTATAAGTGAAGTTCCTTGTGTAAAAAATAAAGAAATAAAAAACACATCAAATTCATGATGGGGTGAGATGAAGCTTTGGTATACAGCTAACCAGAATAGTAACCGTGCAACGCGGTAAATTAAATGTGAAGTTTACAATTTCTGGAAGGATGTGTCACAGGTTACGGGAAGCATGGCGAACAGAATGTGGATTAATAAGAGTGACTTCAGTTTTCTTTACAGGCCTTCCCGCAATGCAGCCATGGAGGAGAACCACGAACCCCCGACCTTCCAACCCTGTCCTGCCTGACCCTTGGTAATTGGTTCCACGTTGGAGGGGGTGCCAGGGGAGCAAGCCTGAGGGGCAAATCTCACTTTAGATAGGCCACCATTGGCATAAACTGGATAGCATCGTGCCACTGGACTCCAGTCTGTATCGAGCTGTCTGTCCATTTGTTTTTTTATTTTTAAAGTTCTCCTGTCTGAATTGGCACTCTGATACAATAATGACTGGCAAATGAATGTGGCATGTGACATCCTTTATTTCTTCTTTCAATTTTTTTTCTTTACTTGTTTTTCTCTCATTTGTTGTTTCTTACCTTTTCTCCTATCCATCATCTCTGACTTCCCTTTGCTCACATAGCAAAAGCATTTCAAAATGTTCAACAGTTAGAGGCATGCTGTCTCCTCGACTAGGAGGTTCTCCTGGGTTTAATTAATTACTTGGACTTGCTAAATGAAGAATGAAATTTCTGTCCACAATGGTTTCTGTGTCCGTTGTACATGTTGATGGTACTGGTATTGCGTGTATAAGACTAATCTCAGTCTTAGAAATAAGCAATGAGTTTAAAGAATTTCCAGGTCTTATAACAGGCCACTTTGTGTCCATTGTGATTTTTTAATGGCCACTTTAAAATCCTGGCCCAATTAATATGGCTTGCAATGGTGTTTGGTCGGAAGTTTATGGAGCCTAAGTTTAATCAAAAGTAAACAAACATCAATTAGATTCATCCTGTAGTGTGTATGAAGATGAGGGGGGGGGGGGGGGGGGGGGGGGGGGGGGGGGGGGGGGGGGGGGACAAAATGACGGCTACTTCACTTTCCTTCCTTCCTTCCATGTAAATGCTGCTTCATCACGATGAAGATTACGCACTTCGATAACCCTCATGCGATTACCCTCATGCCAACGGTTGCCTGTTCTTGTAACTTTCATCTCATAATTGTCGTCTTTAAGGAACAAACTAAGATGTGTGTACATCACAGTCTGTAAAAATAAGAGAACACTGGTTTGCAAAGTTTTTGTTAAGTCTGGAAAGAAGGTCCATTTTCATGTGTTTATTGTCAAAAAATTAACTAAAAGAAAATATTCCATTCCTCTTGAACAATGGTTACTTTACATTAGGCAACAACAGCTGACAGGACTCCAGCAGACACAAGGGATACCTGTGCATTTGAATTTGGCACCTTTCTTTGCAAATTTGTTCTGCACATGTTCAATGTGATTGGATTAGAACACGAGCAGGAATAAGTTAACATTAGAGTCTTTATATTCATTGATAATTTTAGTGACGGGTTTATATTTGATCAGTTTCACAACATTTATCCAAAAGAACTCCGATTTAAAAACAGAAAACAAACTTACACTTCAGGCTTTTTTAGAGTTACAAATCGATATCATTAATAACTAGATACATCACAAAGCGATAGCTAAGGGGAACCCTCCACTGGCACCTGCAATTTAATGATGGCGGCCGTATTTCTTTCGACCACCCATATGACCTTGACCTTCAACATTTAGGAATAGAATGTAAAGTAATAAAATGTGTCACCATCTACAGTATCCATAAAACTCAACATCATGAAAATCAGAGGAAAATTAATTCAAGTTATGATGAAAAGGTATGTTGTTAATTCGGTCACAATTCAAAAAAGTAGGTCAAGGACACAATCAAATATCATATGCACAGGATCATTGCAGGTACACCATTATGATGCAAGAACATCTTGGAAGGGCCAAGCGGTCTTTTAAGATTCCACAATAGCAAAATTGAAACGATGACAAAAAAAAAACTTTTTTTTTCAGACGCCATTTGATTTTGACCTTTAACCGCGGTGGGGTGTGATGTAAATTAAGTGTAAATACGACTTGCTCAATGCTATCGAGAGAGGGCAATTTTGTTCCAATCAGCCAAACCTCAGACGAGTTATGGTGAAAATGTTAAAATGTCTACAATTAGGTCTGACCTTAAGATTAAGTCAAGGTCAAATAATTATAACAAACCACGCACTTTCTATTCACATACTTTGAATGCAAAATTTCATTCTGAAAATCCCAACTGGCTCCGAGAATACAGCTCACGTAATTGGCAGAAATAAACAGGAAGAACCAACCCCCCTGTCACCCTAAATGGTGGTTTAGGACTTCCTCGGGGTCTAAGAAGTTACATTAAAAATTGGGGGCACTAATTATTTTTACTCCTCTGTGCGCATACACAATCAGAAAGAGATTCCAATGCAATTTGCAATTCAGAGCCAAAGTCCTGCTAAAACTGCAGGTTGTGTTCTGATTCATGTTCTATTCATGTTCAAAATATAAAATTTAACTAAAAGTAAGTAGTTCCTCGATTATAGACCAATGTCTGTAATAGACACACAGACAGACAAAGTGAACTAAGTAATTTGCTTAACCCCACTTTTCTCTTGCATGCGTGGGATAAAATAATAATTTTACACCAAATTGTTTGATAGCTTAAACGAGTATTTTCCATTCAACATTGTAAGAATGCCCTGGAATAGAAATATTTTCATTGAAGGAATCTTCAATAATATGGTGCAAGGGAAACAAGTAAAAAAAGACATCAAATGTCATAGCCCCATTGTTTTAGTAATTTTGTTGTACAAAAATATGGGCTAGCCCTTTAACTCTGTACAACTAAAATGGTCGCCAGTTTAACAGTCAGCTATCTTTGATCAGATCGCAAAATAAAGTGAGGTGCACGTATATGCCACCATGTACTGTGTTTGTGCTAAGTTTGAACAAAAGTGGACCATGCATGTCTGAGAAATGGTTGGGGACACATTTAAGTACAAAATGGCTGTCGGTTGGCTATTTGGATCTGATCTCAAAAAAAATGACCTGCATAACGTAAGCAATCATTCATTCTCTGTGTGCCAAGTTTGAACAAGATCGGTAATGCATGTCCGAGAAGTGGTTGAGGATGTGTTCGAACCCGGGTTTTTTTAGCCCCCGTGGACTTAGTCTGAAATTATGGATTTGGTCTCGATTTTGGTATCCATGCGTGTGTGGGTGCGTGTATGTGGGCGTCCGCAACCATATCTCGACATTTGTGGACCAATTTTATTCAATACTTCGTACAAAAGACACACATAGCACATAATTTTTTTTCGACATCAGATCCAATAAGGCTGACTGGTGGCCATTAGTTGTAAAAAAACAAAAAAATACCTTGTGTCTCCGGACGCGTCTGGGCGGCGTTTGTCTCGGACGACTTTGCTCCGGATGCGCCGGCAGGTTTCATCTCCAGGCTGTGCTTATAGTATGACCAGTAGAAAATGGATTTCAAACATTATTTTGTTACCATCTCACAGAATAATTTGATGAAACAGTATGAATTTTAATGAACACTCGCACCGCAGTCTGTCTTCCCTTCCTCTTACCTCACACTGTCTTTCCTTTCCCCACCCCTCCTCGCTCCCCACCCTCTCCTCGCTCCTTTCCCCACCACCTCTCCCACTCTCTCTCCCCCACCCCTCTTCCCCCCGCTTTTTTCTCCCTCCCCCTTTCGTATCCTTGTCAGCAAAGCGACAAGTGGTATTTGCTCGGAAATTAATAACTAGCTATACATTTAAACCAAAACACCATGCAACTTATGAATTGAATTAAAACATCTCATTAGACGTCTACCAAAAGCCACATAACCTATCAATAGATTAATACAATTAGTTATACATTATTAACACACCACAAAACTGATGAATAGATTAAATAACTAGTCAGACGTTTACTAACAATGTACACAACTTTCAATTGATTAAAACAACTAGTAGACGATTACTAACAATGTACGCACTTATCAATCGATTAAAACACTAGTTTATGTTTACTAACAACCAAACAACTTATCCACAGATTAAAAACTCGTCAGAATGTTTACACAAACAAAGTAACACAACTTATCAATAGAGTGAAACAGCAAGTTATACGTTTACAAACACACCACACACAACCTACAGTGCTTTCAGAAAGTATTCACACCCCTCGACTTTTGTCACATTCCGTTGCCATTACAGCTGAATTTTAAATTGATTAAATTTAATTTTTTTGTCACCGATCGACACAAAATACTCATACTGACAAAGTGAAAACATGTTTTTAGAATTTTTTTTACAAATTAATTAAGAATGAAAAGATGAAATATCTTGTATCAATAAGTTTCAACCCATTTGCTGTGACATTCCAAATTGAGCTCAGGTGCCCCAATTTTCCTTTGATCATCTTTGAGATGTCTCGACAACTTGAATGGAGTCCACTGTGGCCAATTCAATTGATTGGACATGATTTAGAAAGAAACACCTTTTTTACATGAGGTCCCACAGTTGACAGTGCATGTCAGAGCAAGAAACTCTTAACATGAAGACCAAGGAAATATCCATAGAAATCTGAGATAGAATTGTGAGGAGACATAGATCTGGGGAAGAGTCCAAAACAATTTCTTCGAGTGTTTGGAAGTTCCTTAGAGCACAGTGAGCTCCATTATAAGGAAATGGAAAGAAATATGGAATGACCCAGACTCTTCCTCAAGCTGCCTGTCCGACTAAACTGAGCTACTGGGCAAAAATGATCTTGATCAGGGAGGTAACCAAGAACCAAAACACCACTCTCACTGAACTACAGTTCCTTGGCTGAGATGGGAGAACCTGCTGTTAGGACAACAGTCTCTGCAGCACTTCACAAATCTAGGCTTTATGGGATAGTGGCCAGACGGAAGCCAATCCTGAGAAAAAGACACATGACAGCATGCCTGGAGTTTGCAAAAAGTCATGAGAAAACACTCTGAGAGCATGAGGTTAAAAGATTCTGTGGTCTGATGAGACAAAAATTCAAACTCTTTGGCCTGAATGCAAAGCGTTGCATCTGGCGGAAACTAAGCACAGCTCATCACCCATCTAACACCATCCTACCGTGAAGCATGGTGATGGTAGCATCACGCTATGGGGATCTTTTTCAGCAGCAGGGACTGGGAGACTTGGGAGATAGAGGGAACAATGAATGGAGACAAATTCAGGGAATCCTTGAGGAGAATATGCTTCAGAGTCCAAAAGACCTTAGATGCGCATAAAAGATTTAAGTTCCAACAGGACAATGACCCCAAGCATATAGCCAAAGCAACACTGGAAGGGCTTCAGAACAAGAAGTGATAGTCCTTGAGTGCCCAGCTAAAGCCCAGAATTGAATCCCATTGAGAATTGTAGAACGACTTGAAGATTGTTCACTGATGCTCCCCATCCAACTTGACAAAGGCTTGAGAAATCTGTGAGGAAGAATGGGAGAAAATCCCCAAATCCAGATGTGTAAAGCTGTACAGATATACCCAAGAAAGCTCGAAGAAATAATCGCTGCCAAAGGCGCTTCTATAAAGTAATGTCTCGGGGGCTGAATACTTATGTAAATTAGATATTTCTGCATTTCAATTTTGATTGATTTGTAAAAAATTGAAAAAACATGTTTTCACTTTGTCATTATGGGATATTTTGTGTAGATCAGTTACATTTTTTTTGTGTGTGTAGATGTAAAAAATTTAATCCATTTTAAATTCAGGCTCCAACACAACAAAATGTAAAAAAAAAGTCGAGGGATGTGAATACCTTCTGAAGGCACAGTATATATATACATATACATATATTATATAAATATCACATATATATATATATATATATATATATATACATACACATAATATATATATACAACACATACATATATAAATATAGATATACATATATACATATATACATATATATATGAATATATATACATATATACATATATACTATATATATATATATATATATATATGATATATATATATATAACAGTCATGCGCACTTAACGACGGGGTTACGTTCTGAGAACGCGTCGTTAAGCGACGTCGTCGTTGTGCGAACCTTTTCGGTTTTTTTTGTTTTTTTTGGTTCTCGTTTTCGAACATCCGTTTTCGAAACATCGTACTTGCCCAAACCTAGACACCTAGGCTATATGGTGTAGCCTATTGCTCCTCGGATACAAACCTGTACAGCATGTTACTGTACTGAATACTGTTGGCAATTGTAATAACACATCCAAGAGAGACGGAAGACACGTTAGTTTTACCTTTGTGCAGTTCATGGTGGCCATCGGTGTTGTTAGCAGCAGCTTACAATCTCCTCTCTCGCATCGATTAGAGAAAGGTGAATAAATAGCGTTTGGATTTTATAAATACGTAATCATTGCATCGATGTTATAATTTACAAACGAAGAACGAGGCACCTGTCAATTGTGATATATTTTTTCGGAACAGTGCGATTGTTTTTAACACAAAAAGCTTCACTAAAAACAAATTTGTGTTTTAATTTCGACTGTAAAACAACGATTTATTCGCGGAATTCTTCAATTCAAAGGTAATTTACTTGCTCGAAGGTAAACGTGCAAACATTGGTTCAGTTTGAAAGCCGATTTCCTTGAATCTCCCGATTTAGCACGACCCTGCTTTTTCGCGATGAACATTTGATGGACCTCAACGATCGCATTGTAACAGGGCCAACTGTCGTTGTTTATTATCATTATGAAGTATTATGTACTGTACATGTAACATAATTGTATGTGCTATTTTTATACGACTGGCAGCGCTATGTCGGCTACATCACTCGGCGATAGAATTTTTCAGCCACATATTTCTTTTCATTTTTTTTTTTTTTTTTCAGAGCTGGCAGATTCTGTCGTATATGCGATCCGTCATTGCCCGGAACGTCGTTAAGCGGCGGCATGACTGTTATACATATAATGTATATATATACATATACATATACATATATATACCCATATATACACATAATATACACATGTACATGTAATAATTTATATGTATATATATTAATATACATATATCATACATAGCATATGTATAATGTATACATATGTATAATGTATACATATATATAATATATATATATATATATAATATTATATATTATAATATAAATAATATTTATAATATATTATAATGTTACTACTAATATAAATACATATTCTATACATATACATATATATATATATACATATATACACACACACACACAACACACACACACACAACACACAACACACACATATATCATTATATATATATACACACACATATATATGTAACATATAATATATCTATATACACATACATATGTATATATATATAGATATACATACATATATACCGCGCGTAGTGGCGTGCGCCTGTAATCCGGCTACTCGGAGGCTTGGGTTGGAGGATCGCTTGAGGACGGGAGCTCTGCGCTGGGCTGCGCTATGAGAGGGTGCCAGGGCAGCCTGGAATCATGGCGAAACCCAATCCTTATTCCTGTGTCGTAAGAGGCGACCAGGGTTGGCGTCAGGAAAGGGCATCCGGCAATAAAACCTATGCCAAATAGTATGCGGATCATATCGCATGATCCGCTGTGGCGACCCCTAAGGGAGCAGCCGAAAGAAGAAGAAGCAGAAGAAGATATATATGCATATATATACATGTATATATATACATATATACAGATATATATAACATACAAGCCGGTAGGCGGACATGGTAGTCGACTACCAATAGAACCTGACACGATGGGCCCGTTCGATGGGGAATGACCTGAGGATCAAGCACAAGAAAATTCATGATTCTACTTCAAGGGTTAATGCTGCAGATTTTTTTTCGTTAAAATACCACCAACATTTAGAGGTTTTTCGGCCGTTGCTAGGCAACGGAGGGGTCCATAGCAACGGTTCTTTCTCCACATAACTAGGACATACCATGAACCTACCATACCATTTTCATGTATACTGACTCATAGTCTCTGAGATTATAAGAAACTTCGTATTTTTAATTGTTTTCGACCAGGGTTTCATTCAAAGTCTTCTTCTCGCGACAGTTTTCATAGGATTCGGGCAGGAAATTTTTTGACAATATGGCTGAATGCACTGCCCACAGTCGCTCGGGCCCGATTTTTGATTTTCGAAAAAATAATTTTTTTATGATTTTTCAAAAATTTCAAAGTCCCGTTGCTCGGCAAAGGTGGTGTCCATAGCAACGGTTCTCATTTGCACACAACTAGGTCATGGTTTCACAACCTACCAACCAAGTTTCATCGAAATCGCCATTGTATTAACTGAAATCGCCATTTTAAATACTGATAA
>CM068958.1:16819330-16829386 GCA_035128595.1 Eptatretus atami | reverse complement strand
CAGAGGAGGAACTAAGAATAAGACATGAGCAAACTGAAGAGGCAATCGGACGTCACGTAACGGCACGTGATGAAATATCGGAAGTTATTGGTTTTTTTTGTTTTTTTTAAAACGCTGCCAATACGCCATTATACGATAGCTGTAAATTAGAAACACGTTCTGTGGTCATCCGGAAGACGTCAATCAAATACGTCTACATACGTCAATATGCGTTGGAGGTACGTTACACAAAGGTTCAAATGCACGTTTATCTTCATATGGTTAGAAATAAATTTTGGGTACGCTAAGCATTACCTCGACGTGTTTCGACTTATGAGTAACTTACAAGGAACTTGTGTTGACGTGTGTCAACGATTGCATATCATGCCTCGATGTGTGTCAACGATCGCGTAACGTGCCTACAACACGTTACTCATAGGTTATAAATAAGTTTCGGGTACCCGCTAATCATTACCTCGACGTGTTTCGACTTATGAGTAACTTACAAGTAACGTGTGTCGACATGTGTCAACGATCGCATAACGTGCCTACAACTTATGGCCAGCGTAGCGGAACGTGTGAGTCATACGCCGGCATACGTCGTAAAATTTCAAGCATGCTAAAATTTGAGGACAACCGCAAAGTACAACGATGAAAGCCAGCGTACTACGACGTATGGCAGTGTTTTTCAGCGTGCTCTTAACGTATTCGACATGTGCCAGCGTTTTAGACAAATTTTTCACAAGTCGGCATACGCTGGCTAAATCGTCAAGGTGTGACAGCGCCTTAAGGCCTACGCAATTCAACCGTAATCTGGGAGTGGGATTCTTTTCTGCTGTTCTTGTCAAGCAGCATCAGCAAAAAACAATGAAACAAAACAGTCCCGAAGGCCACAAAAACAGTTGAGTTCAATGTTTTTGATGACAATGATAACAAACCAACAATCCTGTGATAAAAATCACAGAAAAGCTGTTTAGTTCGACATGATAAAGTCCATGATAAATGTGGCAGTGATTCTCATTGGCCAAGTTCTGTTTATTTTGGGGAACGGGCACAGCACTCTGCCTTTTATAATGATAATCTCCCTGACTTCAAGTTAGAGTCGAGCATTAACCAATTGAAGTCAGTCTATCAGCCAACTCGAAGCAACTCAATCCAGCATACAGTGGCTGAAGATGTCAATGCATCAAGTTGGCTTTCTTGCTCCCATTCTATAAACACTGGTTTGGATACATCATCACAAGGACATTAGAAGACAACGGTGTACTTCGCACAACAATTACAAGGCCATGAGTAGGCAATGGAAAGAATTGAAATATTTACCCCAGAATCATGTTGTAATGTATGTTTGAAGTGCCTGCAATTCAGAAGCAACTGCAGTGTTGTTGATGGTGGTGGTGGTGGTTGTCCCAAAGGAATGACACAAAAATAATAAACGGACATCCGGTAATCCGGATGGCCTAACGCTGGAGTGCTGCTTATGTTACATGGTGTCAGAAGTGATCTGCAAATAACTCCGTACATCCTTGCCATCCGAAGCTGGTATCTGAAATACATAAACGATGGCATCCGTCTACTTTGAACATCCCACGATTGGCTGGGATTCGGCTTTGTTATATCAGGAATTTGTTCAATTTCAAAACCATGTTGGATTTGTTTTTAACGGTCCGTTGGTTGATCTGCCTGACAAACGGAAGGCAGGCTGGCTTTGAAAATGGTTCGGAGAACAAGGACAAGAGATATACAAGAGTTTTGAGTGGACTGAAGGTGAGAAGGATGACCCTAACAAAAGTTTGGACAAATTTGAATTGTATATTCGTCCCTGAAAAAAGAAGAGCATCGCGAGGCATCGGCTGTTCAAGAGGAAACAAAGTTCTGAGGTATCGTTCGACGACTTTGTTAAGGACTTGAGTCTCATTCTCTTGGAATGCCAGTATGCGCAATACGAAGATGTGCTCATGGATGCTATCATCCAAGGTGTGTATGAGAAGATCCAGGAACACCTGCTAGACAGAGGTGAGGAACTTACGCTGACCAAAGCTCTTCAAGTGGGTCAGCAGTATGAACTTTCAAGGACTCAGATTTGCATTGTCCATGATGACACAAATGTAGCTGCTGGACACTACAAACAAGCGAGGCCAAAACCATAATCTAACCCAGCACCAGAACCGCCATCACGCAGGAGACCAACCCCGAATAAACCCCAGCTTAAGGACAGTTTCCACCACTGTGGTAAGAATCCTGACCATGCATGGAATCATGGTGAATGTCCAGCAATTTGACCCACCTGCTCTTACTGCAAGAAACCAAACCATTGGCTTGCAGCTTGCCATCGACGTGCTATCATACATTCGGATGAAATTCACTTGGATGGTGCTTGTGCTAATATAACCGAGTATATGGATGAAACTAATGGGAAAATTGTGTGCATCAGTGCACTGCAGATAATAGCTGCATCACCTGGTGATAAATGGAGGCAGTCTCTCTTGGTATCAGGAAGTCAAGTGACTTTCAGAATTAATACTGGAGCTTGCAGCAACACAATAACACTATCTGATTATCAACATCTCACGAACACTGGTGAACTCCGTCAATCAGCCAAGGTATTGTGTACCTCCTCTCATCACAGGATAAAACGCGTCACAGCCGTGGATCTTCATATTCAGTACCATGGCGAGACAGTCACCACAACGTTTGAAGTGAATGCTCTCCCACAGGAAAACATAATATCTAGAGATACAGCTGACATTCTGGATCTGATCATCAGGCTCGATTCGGTTGGAACTGAAGTGGATACCTGTGACATTCTCACTGAGCTGAAGGAATATCCAGATATAATGCGAACTACTGGAACCCTGCCAGGCATGTATACAATGAAATTGCAATCTGTTGCGGAGGGAGTAGTACATGCTTCTCAGCAACAACCTGCTTCCCTCTTGCCACATATTAAAACCCGACTGGGAGAGATGGAATCCGATGAATACATTGCCAAAGTTAACGAACCAACTGAATGGGTCAGCTTAGTGGTGGCATCTCTTAGACATAACAAACTGATAATCTGTCTTGATCCGTTCGATCTGAATGAGGTCATCAAGAGGGAGCACCACCCCTTGCGCACTGTTGAGGAAGTCGTTGCAAGTATACCTAATGCCAAGGTGTTCTCAGTGCTTGACGCGAAGTCAGGGTTCTTACAAATCAAACTGGATGAGGAATCATCCTATCTGACGTGTTTCAATACACTGTTCGGTAGATATAGGTGGCTTCGTCTTCCGTTTGGATGGAAATGTGCACCTAAATTATTCAGAGGATTATGGACCAGATGATTGAAGGTGTAGGTAGAGCATTCACGATCATGGATGACATTCTTGTAGCTGGTCCAGAAGTGGAGCTGCATGATCGAATCCTGAAACAAGTCATCGAGAGAGACCAACAAACTACAATCTTAAGTTGAATCTGCAGAAGTGTAAAATCCACCAGTCACGGGTATCGTACGTTGGACATATGCTTTCTGCTGATGGATTATCTCCTGATTCGGCCAAAGTGTAAGCAGTTCACAGGATGCAGACTCTGACCGATAAGGAAGCTGTGAGATATTTCGTCGGATTTATCATGTATCTGTCAAAATTCATCCCTTTGTTGTGTGATGAGTTCGCTCCACTCCGACTGTTGCTGAAATCGGATACTGAATGCCAATGGCAACTGACTCAAGCCAGAGCATTTGAGCGACTGAAGAACTTTGCTGTCATCTAGCTGTTCTTGCATACTTCGATGTTAACAAACCAGTCGAGATTCACTGTGATGCTCGCTGAGGTGGACTTGGTACAGTTGTCATCCAAGACAACCGACCCATTGCACACAGCTCCAGGGCTCTCATGGAGACGGAGACACGGTATGCACAAATGCAGAAGGAGATGCTGTCCATAGTCCATGCGTGCAAGAAGTTTCACTTATAGCTTTGGGAGAAGAGTCACCGTCTACAATGACCACCAAGAATCCACTGCTGTCCACACCGATGAGACTGCATAGCATACTACTGCGACTGCAATGGCATGATTTCAACATTCAGTACAAAAGAGGGGAGGATATGCAGCTTCCAGACATCCTTTCTTGAGCCTACCTGCCAGATATTCATTCAGAACTGGACAACTTTGAGCAGATTTCATTTCAGTGTTGGATTTTCTGTCTGTCTCTGACGAGAGGTATGCTGATCTTCAAAAAACTACTCAGTTACAGTCCCTGATTCTTGATGGGTAGCCAGATGCCAGGCAAGGTGCATCACTCGGTCTTCGACCATACTGGGATTCCCGGAGTGAACTTTTGGTTACAGATGGCATCCTATACAAAGGCATGCGAATTGTCTTACCACTCACTCCGAGACCC
This sequence comes from Eptatretus atami, assembly GCA_035128595.1. Lineage (NCBI taxonomy): Eukaryota > Metazoa > Chordata > Myxini > Myxiniformes > Myxinidae > Eptatretus > Eptatretus atami. The sequence continues at coordinate 16,825,027 of CM068958.1, read as the reverse complement.
CGCATGCTGAGCCTGATTCACGAATGGCATCTTGGAATAGTCAAGTGTAAGCAACGAGCTAGGGAGGTTCGATACTGGCCCTCCATGAATGCGGACATAGAGCAAATTGTTCAGAACTGCTCCAGTGTGCAGACTATCAAAATCGCCTGCCTGCTGAGCCTCTGAAACCAACTCCTACACACCAAATTTACCTTTGAGTGAAATTGGGACAGACCTGTTCTAGTCTGATGCTTAGACATACCTGATAATGGTTGACTATTATTCCAGATTCATTGAGGTGGATGAAGTGAAGGATTTACGCTGCAGTACAACTCTTGAGCAACTGAAAGCACAGTTCAGTCGACATGATTTACCAGAGACTCTACGGAGTGATAATGGGACTACATACAACTCACAATTTGTGAGAAAATTCTGCAAAGATTACGGAATCATCCTTAGAACGTCTAGTCCCAGATATCCATGTTCAAATGGAGAAGTTGCGAGGACTGTACAAACTGTAAAACGACTGGCAAAAAATCTACAGACAAGCACATGGTGTTGCTCGATTATCACACAACGCCATTGGAAGGCATTAACCTATCACTGGCTCAATTACTGATGGGAAGACGTCCGAGGAATACCCTTCCCATTACCCACGGTGTTCTGGTGCTTTTGGCTTGCAACCGTGATGCCGCGAAAAGATACTTCGACTTGGAAAAAGCAAAGCAGAAGTTCTACCATGATTGTCACTCACTCAAAGATCTTCCACCATTACATCTGAATGATGAAGTTAGAATGGAGCCTCCTGTATGTTCCAAATGGTGGATACCAGCTGTGATTGTGAAGGAGCACTCTGAGCCAGGTTCGTACGTTGTTCAGTCCCAACAAAAGGGTGACACGTATCGCCGTAACCGTTGACATTTACGTAAGAGCACCAGTGTAGCCAATGAGGGTGATACCCTCGATCGGTCTTTCGTTGATACTGATAACGCTACCAATGAGGTCAGTAATGGCTCAAGCCATTTGTCAGACTTGAAGCCTCCAACTTGTGACACTGCACCTTCTGTAGATCTGGGTGAGCCAGGCAGAGCAATCACCCCACCAGTGTCTACAGCTCGCTCACTTACCCCTTGCATAACTCAGACTCAAAGTGGTCATATCAGTCGTCGACCAGACAGACTCGACTTGTGATGAATTGTAAATATTTGCTTGTACCGAGTTGGATTTGATTTGTTGCAATGTAATGTGGATTTAAGAGTTGAATCTGTTGTTTTGTTTTAGACTGAGTTGGACTTTGCAAGCGATCAATGCTTCCATTTTGTTTATGATCCATGCTTCTATTTCTCTTACTGTATTGGTTTGCATTCCATACTATTTGTTCGTGTAACAATAACTTAATCACTGCTCTTTTCCATCTTGGAGGGGAAGATGTAATGCATGTTTGAAGTGCCTGCAATTCAGAAGCAACTACAGTGTTGTTGTTAGTTGTTGTTGGTGGTTGTCCCAAGGGACTGACACAAAAATAAAAAATGGATTTCCGGTGATCCAGATGGCCTGATGCTGGAGTCCTGCTTATGTTACATACGTGATAAGATCTCTGGTGGGAACCACAAACAGAACAATCCAACTTGCCTTCAGTAAAGTTATAGAAGTTCAATACAATACTTTTAGACGTGATAGAGATCAAACATCTCGGATTTTTCGATAACAAAACGATCCTTTTGTTGATCGTCCATTACACATGAGGAGTTCCATTGTACACCACAATTTTGCACTATGCAGGTCTTAGCATTGGCAGACGTTGGTCGTACCGTGGGTTGTAGTCACCCATGAAGTTTCCTTGAGGGATTTGATGTGCGTGCACCCAAGCACATGTCAGGGAACGCCGGTGATCATGTAGTAGTTTGGGTGGCTCACCCAGCACATCACATGGCTCTTGTTCACCTGTAAGCAGGAAGCGGTTCCAATACGGTGTTACCATGCAGCCACCAACAGGTACAATGCAATGATGGAGATAGGTTTCCAGAGATCAATACCTTGGTTTACTACTGAAAAGATCAGTGTGTATCAGTCATGCAAGTTTGTAAAATGTTACAACAATCATCATCATGTAGCATGCCGTATGCAGAGCGTCAGTGCTACTGAAGCAGTTAATAGGCTACAATCCTGGTCGGGTCACCACTCAGACTTTCGAAGTCAGGGCATGAATATGGAACTTGTTGAGGGTGCCGCCGATAGCTTGCCTCCTCTTTGCAAAGGACACCGTTGAATCTTCAATGTCCCCAACTAATGCTGGCAGACAGAACGCCCAGTTTAACTTCCATCCTAGGTACGGCACACACATTGATGAATCACCTTGCCTGTGAAACACCGGGATGACAGTTTATAGCTAGGTCGGGATTCGTACCCAGGCTCGACAACTTGGAAGCGATTGCGCGTATCTCAATCCCATCCTATCAGCCCTATGACAACAATCATTCAACACAAACATACGTACTAGCACACAATAGCCTGGGCCTACTCCTTTCTGCAGCATCTGTGAGATCTTTTATATTATATGGACATTGAACCACTGTACATCACATGGGATTCAAAGCACAAATGATTCTGCAGCAGAAGGTAGAGAATAGGGTTTTTCGAAGACATTGAGATGTGGGAAAAGAAAGCCCTAAAAGCGGAAGAAAAAAAAATTATTTGATACGTTTTGTTACTAATTATACGTACTCGCATAGTAAAAAATAAACATCTTTAGCATGTCTTAGATTATTGTGAGAATCTTCTTCGTATAACCTTTTGAAAGCCTCTCGGACAACCCTTTATCATGAACTTACATATCCTATTAATCTCCAGGCCGGGAATGTGGCCAAGGTACCGGCACACAATGGTCGACTCTTTTATATAGTTGTGGGATATTTAAAGTCCACAATCCAACGTAGCCAGCTTTACATCCCCAATCCAAAGGATGCAGCGCATCTAACCAGAACTTCACCAGGATGGCAGTTTCAGTTAAACTAGACTCTAATCTCTGAGCAGACAACCCAGAAACGACCATGTAACAAGCTTCCCTTTCCTATCAAGGCTTACTCAACATTCGTAAATCAAACCCTCAATGGTTTTAGAATTCATGTACTTGGATAATGCACAAATCTCTTCAGACCACAACATGCTTGTTGTACATGCCATCGAGCATGCGTGCATTGCCTCATATTTCTCTTTGTCTACAGGAATGATATTGTTACGGCTGTGGAAATTCGCAACCACCATTCAGGTCCCGTAGGTGAGATATCTTTTAATTACATGTATTTTCCTCTTTTAACACTCTCAGTTCGTTTGTAGTTCTGTCTCTTTGTTTTGGTGCTTCTGTAACTCAGTTTTCTTCTCTAATTCTTTTCTCATCCTCGTACCTCCGACCTTGCTTTGGCTTCTAACTGTTCTTCCGGCTTGCCCTTGTGTTTGTCTATCCGTCTTCCCAGTTCCTCTGTCTCCGTTTACCTCCGTCCAGCTTATCAACTCTCTTCGTCATGTCTTGAAGTCCTTTCTCACACTCCACTATTTTATTTCCTTCGTGCATGTCTCCGTCACCCCAATAATTTTTCCCTCTCGGTCACCGTCACTTTTTCCGTCACCTCCACGCTTCTCGCCCAATACGTCTCCCGAATTATTTTCTCCTCACCCGCCTTCACCGCGGGCCTGACAACCGTTGCACCCCTCCCAGCTCGTTCGCTCCCACACGTGGCGTCGCCATTACGCACTTCGCTGTTGTTGCCTTCATGCCGCCTGCAGGCTTCGGCCCATTTGCTGCGTCTCACCCCGCATTTCTTCCATTTTGTTTGTGTTTGTATCCATCTTTTCGTTCATGCCTTTTATATTCGCATTCATTTGTTGCGCATTTGTTCCATATTCGTTTTCATTTCGTTTGTGTTTGTTTTCCATGTTCGCTTTCATTTCGTTTGTGTTTGTTTCCATGTTCGCTTTCATTTCGTCCTTCCATTGTTGCGTATTCGCATTCATCTTTGCCAGCATGGCGAATATCTGGGCCATGTCGGTGCACTCGGCCGAGCCGATTCGGCCAGGATCGGGGGGTTTTGGTGGAGAGGGGGAGGGAGGTGTTATACACCGCGCCGCCGCCGCACCCATTTCGGGCCCTGGGTTCATTGGGGGGAAACTGTTCCTGCACACCAATGTCCTGCTCGGGGTCTACATCCTGGGCCATGGATTCTAAAAATTCTTCATCCATTTCTATTACCCCCGGCTCCCGTTCGCCTTGAGACGCCATCTTATTCCACGTAACGGGTTAATTTAACTCGCTCGTAATTTAGAGAGAATCGGGGGTCGCTTCTCTCACCCCTGGACCGATTCCCGTGAATTTAGCTGGAGACAGGAGGTTTGTTTTTCCCGCTCTCTGACACCATGTGTGCGAATTCGCGCCCGCCGGCGTGCGAATGGCCACTGACTCGAATCGCGACCGCCTCGCCCACCGACGGACAATTCAGTCGTGACCCTCTCGGACTAACGCCGGGAGCCAGTCACGGGTGGGGGTTAACTCACCACAACCCAGTCCGCATTCTACCCGTGCGAGTAGGGTGAATCGCCAAAGTCGATATACCTAAGTACTCGCACGGGTAACCTACGAGGGGTTGTACCACGCCACATGTCGACTTCGGACACGAACCGCTTAAGCGGCTCGTTCCGTGCTACAGGATAACCGAGCGGAGTTTATCGTCGACCTTGACGGTTCCAATTAATTATCGGGCGTCCCGCGCCCACTCAAACCTTTACGTGAAGCAAGATGGAGACCCAACAGAGAAAGGACGCAGCGAAAGGGAAACAATTCAACAAGCAAGCATTTTATTTACACAGACAGGCACAAAGCACACATATAGTCACACAGCAAGAATGCACATATAGCAAATAAAAGATAGGCAACGACGATGCAGCTCTACAACCGACTAACGCGAACACTCGGCAACACTATATACAGTTTTACTTCTCCGGACACGGCGCCACACACACACGTTCACACAGAGGCCAAAAGAAAATGGAAGTCGCGACTTCCCTGGTCGTGTCGAGTCCTGGCGACCGTAACTCCTCTCAGCTCCACTCGACCCGTGGTGGAGAAAGACCCGGCGAGATCCTCTGCAGCTCCACACGACGCGAGATCCTCTGCTCTTTCTGCACACACGTCGACCTCCGTCTTCACTCGACGAGCGCCACTTTCTGCGCCACTTCTTGTCCGTCCTTCTATCGCGGGCGCGAGATCTTTTTCCTCTCAGTCGCCTTTACCGTCCCTTTAATCGCGGGGGCCCGCCCTCCACTCCGCCCCCGTTTCGGCTCCACCCCTCCTTCCAGAACATGCTGGAACTTCCAGAAGGGGCGTGGTCCTCCGTCCGATCGCTGACGCTCGCACCGCCGTGGATTCTTCTTCTTCCCTCGCAGGGTGTATTCCACCGCGACGGCGCCATTCGTTCGGGGCAGAGGGGGGAACGGGGGCCGCCTGCTTTCCCTCGAAGGCCAGGCCTCTGGCAACGTGTGCCGAGTCAGAACGCGGTGGTTGTTGTAGTGGTGGCGTGGTTGGCGTTGTTGTAGTGGTGCGTGGTTGCGTTGTTGTAGTGGTTGGTTCGAAAATAACGAAAGAACAGAGAAAAACGCCTAACTCAAAGGATCGCAGCCCGAATGAATCACATTAATTCCCTCTAAACAACGGGTTTGGGCTAAACT
>CM068958.1:16766661-16785128 GCA_035128595.1 Eptatretus atami | reverse complement strand
CAAGCTTTGCCCGCAATTCGGTATCAAGAGCGTCGGTGATTCCTGCAACGTCCGCTCTCCGAGAGGGTCAGAGGTCAGGGCGGAGGTCAGGATCTCGTCTCACCAGCCCTATAAAAGGCCGCGCAGACGCCAGTTCAAGCAGTCTGGAGGGGGTCTGGAGGAAGTTCGGTCTGAGTCGGTGGAGAGTGCTCTCTCTTCAGAGAGTCTGAAGAAGCCAAGGAGCTGTGTGGAGGTCTGGGCTCGTGTCGGAGTCTGGAGCTTGGAGCTTGCAGTCCGTGGAGAGTCCGGCGTCGCGAAGGAGACGCGAGTTGGAGGCGCAGCTTGCCTGCTGTGTCGCGCAACCGCGCTTCGTGTGGAGAGAGCCGGAGAGAGCTCGCCTGCCACGCGGAAGGCCCGAGTTCATACCGCGGCTACGCTAGCTGCCGTGGGGACGGGACGTCGCGGACTCGCCCCATCAAAGGCACCACGAGGGTGCAGGTAACCTGCAACGGTTCTCGTGGGGCCCTTTCGGTCACCAAAGCCCCACGTTATAAAGGCCCACGGGGGCCAGTCTGACTCCCTTGCTCTGTGAGGGGGTCTTTTCCTTGTTCTTTGAATGAATGTTGTGCGCGCCGAGTCCCGTAAGTAAAACCGTATAAGTGACTGTACATTAATTGCTTATAGACGGGTCGTAGCACCTTTTGCTTTGCCTTTGTTCTGTATACGTGCATGTTTAGTGTTTTGCATTCCTGACTGCAGTATGTGCTTGTATAATAAATGTATCCGTGTATAATAAATGTGCTTGTTAAATTACCCCGTTCGTCGTGTCATTTTCCCCCAGTGAAGTGCCAATTGTTTTTCTGAAATACTAGTTGGTTTTTGGAAATACCGATAACACTGGTCTGCGTCATTTCAGAGGTCTAAGGTTTTCTCAACGGTTCGTGTATGCTTTTTTGCATGCTGAATTAGAAATGTATCTCATTTCGCTCAATCAGGTCAAGTTTTCTCAATTTTTAGGAAAAAAAAATAATACAATTTTTGTTTCTTTAATTAGCATTTTTTTATTTCCAAAAAATCAGACTTACATTGACAGAAAATGTTACAAACTATATCATAAAAATGAGCACAAGTACCGTTAATGTGAAATCTCAACATTAAAAAAGGACTAAGGAAACAGTGACTGCTGGAGCGGACTAAGTTGTGTTGCCAGAAACACACGATTTATCTATATTTTTCTGAATTGAAATGAAAGTAATTGAGAAGGCATTTCTCCACATTAAGTGTACTTGTGTTCCATTATATGTATAGTTTTGTACTTTCTTGTCAATGTAATCTGATTTTAAATTTAAAAAATGCTAATTAAAAAAACAAAAATTTGGATTATTTTTTCCTTAAATTGAGATAGCATAAAAAACTTGGACCTGGTGATGAGGAAATTAGATACATTTCTGAATTCAGCATGCAAAGCAATATAAGAACCGTGAGAAACACCTAGAACCCTCGTCGAAAAAAAATATTTTCAAATGCAGCCAGCTGTATAGAATCAGGTCGGCGGGCTGGCGATAATACCCCGCTCGGTTATCCCAGAACGTGAACGAACCGCTTCAGCGGTTCGTGTCCAAACAGGCCTTCGCCGAGGTACGGTCCCTCGGAGGTTACCCGCGCGAATAGCTTAAGGTATATCGTATATTCGGCGATGAACCTGTCGCGCACGGGTTGGAATACGGACTGTGGCCGTGTGTGCGTTGATAAGGGCACACCGTGATGGTTCTCGGCGTTGTTCGGGAATCACGAACTGAATTGTTCGTTTCCGGTGGTGGCGAGACAGGCCGCATTGGCCTAAAGCGGCTGTTCGCCACGCTGGGCGGCACAAATTGTAACAATAGTATATTATATATATTATTATCAGTATATATATATATATATAGTATATATTATTTATATATACTTATATATATATACTATATATATATATATATAATAGTATATATTTATTGATAATTAGTAACTTGATGCAATGCTGTGTTTTGTGGTTTTGATGACGGATGAACAGGGAAGGTATTGAGATGGTGACTCTGCCCCGAGAGGTACGCATAACCAATGGGCCTCGGGAGGCCCTCCTGGTCCCCTTCCACCCCGTAGTTATAGACCCCATTAAGTCACAGTGCACTGTGTACTGTGGTATGTATGTTAAGTATGCAAAAGGTCAAACCCAGGTCAAGTCTTGATCTCAGGGTATGTTCTAGATCTTGTCGAAAGTTATGACGATGCCTCATGTTATTTTACAAACACAACAAGAACACCTCAATGAAGAAAAATCGTAACATTTTGAACATAAAATGGACACTGACAACAGCTTAGAACTGAATGATGGCTCGGTTTAGAGTGCACACCTCCGCCCATCGCTGAACAGTTTATGTTTTTGTATCTCCACCGATAGGTCGGATCTGAATCCAGACCACAAAATCTAATCGGCTTGTTCTTCGTCACCTCCCCAACTTCGTCCACCAAGTTTGTCAGAACTCGTCCCAGCGTTTTGAAAATTATGGTTCTCCAAATGTTTTGGCCCAATCACTCAATGCGTTGACAGAATCACCTTAAAATCCGTGTATCCGGATTTTTCCGGCATCCTCATCAAAATCATATCATTTCGTTCCTTGTCACACGCCTAAACCTGTCCAAGTTATCGTCCAAATCCGTCCATAAACATGTGAGATATCCTGTTCGCTGTCTCCGCGTACTCGCGCCTTCGTTCTGCAATCTCCCGCCAGCCCATTCACGCTAGGCGCGGTGGCCCCTAACCTCCAATTACTCGCCTCGTAACGCCCTCTACCTATTATCTCTTGACAGTCGCGCGATCGCACCTCTCACACTCTCGTAGATAGCGAACGCCTCTTACAACTGCGTCGCGCCTCACCACAGAAGGACCAAGGGGTTGAAAACTACCTCTGTCCACTTTCTGTCGATGGAGGTAAAACAGCGAGAGCCACAAATTTTATTTGTAAGACCATCATTTGTCATAGACATTCCCAGGTGCAGGCAGTTTTCTCCACAGGACACCACTTAGTGTATCACGTTGACATCGGTCTTTCTGAGATTTGTTTTTGGCTGAAAACTCGTCAATGATTTTGTGAGAGTGGAGTCCTCTAAGTAGTTCATCTCAATGCTTATTTGAAAGACTGTAAGTCGATTCTCTATTCTCATTCCGGTTCCTGACCTCAATCCATGATTATTATGTTTTAGTTTTGATGGACGCTCGACCCTCAACACCACAATTCTTTACATCTTCAACAGATATATTTCCGAAGAGCTATTTCAATGTGAGGGAAATGTTTTGGGGTGAGGGTGTGTGTCTGGAGGAATTGGTGAAACCTGGATAAATTCACGTGGGAGAAATTAGGAGAAAAAGACATGAAATGTCCTTATTCTTCAATCGCTCATTTCTCATCCATCATCAGTATATATTTCGTCTTTTCCTCCATTCTTCCATTCCTTCCATTTTCTCTCTTCCATATCTTCTCCATTTTAGCATCATCATCATCATCTCTTTTCAATTCTTTTTAGTCTCCATTCTTTCTCCATTACCACCCATCCAATATGCTCATTTAAATCTCTAATCTTTTCTATCTCTTCAAATATGTGTCGTCCAATTACATCGCACATCTTTTCATTCACATATATTTACCACATTTCTTACCATTCCCCATCTTAACCCATCCATTCACAAATTAATTATTATCATTCATCATTTCATCTTAATCCTCTTCCCCAATTTATTATCATTGCCCCATCATTTCATCCATTTCTCCCATATACCCCAATATCATATAATTATCCACCCATCTCATTCCATAGTTATATTCGGTCCTTCCCATCTCCACCCACCATTACCTCATCTCTCTTTCGATCCGTATTTTCTTTTTCTAATTTCTCCCAACATTTCCCCCAATTCCATATTCTTCCTCATTCATTTCTTTCTCCATTTTCTTTTCTCATTCAATCTTCTTTATTTATTTCTCCCATCAATTCCCCACCACATTCCCATCATCCCATTGTTCTTTTACCATCATTATTCATGTTCGTATTTTTCATCTTCCACAAATTCATCTCTTCAATCATTTCCCCCTTCCCCACCATTCCATCTTTTCAATTTTCTCCATCAATTCCCATCTCAATACCCATTATCATCATCCTTTCTCCTCATCTTTTCCCCCCATTCTCATCTATGTCATTACATAATAATTCATATCCCCAATTTCATGATTTCCCCCCATCATCGTCATGTACGCCCCTGTAGTTTCATTTTCACTGTCTGGAGCTAAAGACTAAGCCGATATTGATAAAAATTATATGTTTGCGCAACTGACTTGAGTGATCATCTGTGACGTGGAAGATTGTGTGTGATTGGGTTATTTGTTCCTGTGAATATAATCGATGCTGGTTTGGTTTGTGAAGTGTATGAATATTGTGATGGCATGTTGGTCACGTGATAGTGTATGATGTTTTGGATTGGAAATGCCAAATTTCGACAGAAAGGGATTTAGTATTCATATTGTTGGGGAAGAGTACTGAATTACACAAAACAGTACAACATTTCGCAATATCCAGTAAATGGCATGTCCAAGAAATGGTTGAGGATGTGTTGATATCGGGGAGTGGGGGTTACACCAAAAAATGGCTGACAGTCCTAACTGGCCGGCCATATTTATGAGTCAGATCCCAATAGAGGTGACATGTATGCCTTCATGATGGGTGCTTTAGCCAAGTTTGAACAAAATCAGACCTTGCACTGTCGGAGAAATGGCTTGGGAGAACGTCTTAAGCTAACCGAAATTGGCCTCAATTTGGCCATCTTGCGATCTGATCTCGAAAAAAAAATGACATGCTTATGCAAGCCATCGTTCATTAGCTGTGTGCTAGTTTGAACCAGATCCGGTAATGGTCTGTCCAACGAAATGGTGAGGACGTGTTCAACATCGCGGTGTAGAAACGAAAAATGGCCACCAGTCGGTCCATCTTTGAACAAATCGCAAAACAACAATGATGTGTATATGTACACCATCATCCGTGTTTCTTTGTGCCCAAGTCTTTGAAAAGATTGGTCTAAACACCGGCAGAGATATGGCTGGCAGATGGACGGACCCACGGGCAGACGAGACCCAATCCATTAAGCCCCCGTCTCAGCACGAAGTCCAATGGGGCTAAATAACTAGAACGCACTGTCGCTAGTGAGCGCACTACCCTCGAAATGCTTTCAGTTTACGTTTAGCGAACTGTTTTACCACTCAACAGTTAATTCCCGTACACTAAAATACCCGAGAATAATTTCCATTTATTCGCCAAAGTAATTCCCACTTCCCTACATTATTCCCCTTACACTGAAAAGCTATCTTCAGATTCGGAGCCAATTATTTTGTGCATGTCGCCGAATGTACAGCAAGATCTGTCATGATCCTCGAGAGTTATGAGGTACTTCATGTATTTATCATCGTGACCCCGCAGTGACGCTCCAATGGTTTTTCATCGCGTCACGCCATGGGGAACTCACTGTGGAGGAACGCGGCTTTCTCCTCGAACATCACATGAAGAATGCATCTTTAGACATATCAAATTGCATTTAAAAGTTAGCTTTGTTTGCACACGAAACCTTCAAAATCAGTGTTATGGAAACTGATGAAGCATTCAGAGAACAGGCTGTGTGAAAGTTTAAAGCACATGTGCTACCAAGTGCTTGTCACACCAGAGAAAGTGGGATGAAGTGTGGGAAAGAATGGAAAACGATCCTGAAGAAATGTTGGAGTTTAGCCCAACCAAGGTCAGTGGACATATTCTAGTGCAAGGAAGGTGGTAAGACACTCAGAAACTTTATCCCTAAAATATTTATGCAGTGCATCAGTTAACTGGAAGCCAGATAAAGAGAAGCGCATGTTTTTCGCCCACTGGCAGTGTCTCAGAAGCATGCGTAGAGAACAAGCACCATTTTTGAGAGTTGTGTTTTTACAGATGAAGCACAGTTTCAATGAATACTGTTTCATCTTCCTGGCCATTTAAATTCACAAAACACTCCGTTTCATGGTCAGGTGAACCAACACCTATGCTACACCCATGAAAGTCCATTCCATTCACACTAAAATTGGGTGCTTGCGTGTTCTGTAAGTCGGCAGAGAATATATTGGCTCAATTTTCTTCTCAGAAAACAGTAAACTCAGAACGTTACATCAACCTAATCCATGAATTTCTTGGCGACACCTCACAGAAGACAAAAATCAAACCAAGGATGGTTTCAGAAAGATGTGCCACGAGTCACAACTCGATTCAACATCGAACGAATATCGCTACTCTTTGGATGACCGTTGTAGTGTCCAAGTCATTCATGGCCACCTCGAGCCCAGATCTTCCGTCACCAAATTGTTTTTTTGTGTGGATATTTGAAGGACGTCGTGTTTGCTACACAATCCACGCACTCTTGGTGGAATTAAAGTAATAATCAGTGACACCAAATCAGAATATTCCCCATGAAATGCTTCGCTCGTGTCATTGAGCATGCTGCGAAGAATCACTTTTGTGCCTGCCAAACATGGTGGTGGAACACGTCGAAGGCACTTCATTTAAGGTAATCAATTGGTGTGGATCATGTCACGGTCTTTCCATGACAATGAGCTACATTTACCCAAATATTAGAGATCGTAACTGAAGGAATACTTTTAGTGTATGAATTATTAGGGTTCTTGAATTTAACAGGACAAATTGTGTCCTAAGAGCCGTGTCCTAAAGGCAATAACAACAACAAACTTCCGATATTTTCGTCACGTGCCTTGATGGAGCAATAGCGAGACCTGTCCTGAGGCTCCTGTTCATGACCGAGAAAACGTGTATTTACGAAATCTACAACACATTAGAATGGATTATCATCTTTAAATAGTAACGTGAACGGTTTCGAAACTTTAAAGCAAATGTCCGGATATATGTAAAGTTGATGATAGAGCTTCTTCAAAAGGGCACCCTCAATGCTGAGGATGTGTACAGGTGTTTAGTATGTTAAGGAGATCCGGATCCTATAATAAAAGAGCCAGTCCTAAAGATTTTGTCTTCACAAGAAGAACAACGCGGACAGTCCTTAGAGCACGCGCGCTACGCGAGACGCGGCTAAAAAAAATATTACCCTGGAAGTTTGAGTCTGGATAAATGTTCATTATAGTGGAGTTTGGTCGATAAGAAAATGACTGGAGGTTTCCATCAACAGGTTGCAGAGGAGGAGAGTTTGCATACGCACACTGTTGGCCATGCTTATGCAGTAATAATTGGAGTAGTAGGCAAGCTATCACCGAATCCCGGAACAATTTCAAATTCCTGCCATACCCCAGGGAAACCGCATCAGCAGCACAAGCCGCACTCTCACGAGCTAATTGATGCTACCCCAGCAGCCTTATGCTGCTATTGAAAAGAAGAAGGATGCGAGCAATCCAGAAATGAAACTGCAATCGATGATTAGAATTATAAACCCCCATTTGTGAACAAACCAGTTCAAACCTATCTTTCTGATATTTTTTTTCTCTCCAGGTTTGCATAAAGTGATGCATTCATCCCCGACACAACTTCGCCTTCAGAAGAACTGGTTTGTGAACAAAATATATTTTTTCACTATCTGCCACCAAGATACAAGAAACAGCTTTGTTGAAACTTCATTGTCTGATTTGATTCTGTGTGAATACAGATGTACACGTAATTGATTAAGATAAAACATTTTGATCAGATCAAGGACGTAAAGTACAACTCATAATAATATGGACCATGTTGTTTTGTAGTTTTGTAGCTTCAGAAAGAATATACGTTGATGAAGGGCCTTCAAGCATCCAAAAACATCCGTAAGTTTACATATTATCTTGACCAATGCAAGGCCAATAATAATTTATATAAGATGATCCCATTCTGTTACCATTCACATCGTTATCCATTGTTAGGATGTGATGTTTATTTTTCATCTTATTTACAGATGAATGCATTGGATGACACGAAACTAATGTTGTGCTTGTTGATTAGGATTGCGATAAACTAATTGCTTTCATCCTTCAACATCTGTGTTGTTGAATTTTTATTGTTTGTTTGTTGTTTTCATACTGATTTGGAACCCCATACTCTGCTTCTGTTGTACGGTGCCAGTGAAAGAAAGTTGCACCTTAAAAAGCTACCTGGGACCTTTGAAAATAATTGCTTATTGTTTTAGATTCTTGTTGGAGAACTCGAAAAAACCTTTGTAAATTTTTTTTTTTTTTCTTTACTTGTGTGTGCGACAATGCTGTGGTGTAGTATCATTGGCTGAGGGCACTGTTGTGCTGCTAAGCAATGCCTCTGTGGGATCGAGAAGCAATTTTCTGGAATTTGTTCATGGTGCCGGCGAAACTCGCCTACACTTCACGAAGTGATCTTCAAGTCCACCAAACCATTGCTTGCAGATGGGACGCCTAGTTTAAGCCCATCCGAGGGAGGGCACACACATTGATGAGATCACCCTGGCCTGTGAGACTTGGTGATGACAGTTTATTAGCGGATGGGTGGACTCGAACCCCAGAGCTAGACAGGCTATTTCTTCTTGTTGCAGTCTCTCTAACTGTATTCACAAACTTTTTCTTTTCCATTCAGTTCAAGGTCTTTGCACGTTACTCGGTGGTGTCACAAGTTTATTTTACTTGTCCATGGAGCTTGCAACGATGGGTGAGTGTTTAATTTATTTTCTGATGATTCAACATGGGAAAGAGGTTTTTGTATATTGATTGTGTATTATGTTCGTTGAGGTGAGATGTTTTTGACTTGGCAGAGCGCGAGTCACCACTGTTGAAATGCACCGACCTGTGCCCACACTGCTTCCGTGACTCAGACAGTAACTGAACTTCGTTAACAAACACACAATGCCTTATTTGTTAATAAAACAACCCCAACCATGTTTTATTGTATAAACACACATTGTTTATTTGTTAATAACACACACAATGTTTATTGTTAATAAAGAGACAATGTTATTCGTGAATAAAACACAATGTTATGTTAATAAAACACCATAATGCGTTGATTGTTTAATTAAACACATAAGCTTATTGTTAATAACACACAATGTTTATTGTGGAATAAACACACAATGTTTATTGTTAATAAACACACAGTGTTTATGTTTATCAACACACGTGTTTATGTTTATTCAACACACAGTGTTATTGTAATAAACCACAATGTTATCTGTTATAAACACAGCCAATGTTTATTGTTTATAACACACAGTGGTTTCTTGTTAATAAATCACACATGTTATTGTATTAAACACACAATGTTCTATGTTAATAACACACAATGGTTTATTCTAAATGTTTGATAGGGTCAAAACGCTACAAGTCGTAAGATGATGGAAATAATCTTGAGAGATTTTGGGAATTTTGGTTCTTCGGGATATTCAAACCTTATTGGTTCACGAAAAAAATATTTTTCAACGAAAAAAATAAGTGACCACATATTCGTTATTGTTCGTCTGTCTGTCTGTCGTGTCTGTCGTCGTGTCCGCGAGCATAGCTCCGTGGGTTTTTGATCCGATCCTGATAGAATATTTGGTGGGAGGTTTGATATTCATGATCGAGTTGTGTTTGTCTGATGGGCGTGGTGCGTCCATTATGGCGGAGCCACGCCCAAAAAACGTGTTTTTAGGGGGTAGCCGATTTCAATTCTATTTCTCCTAGGGGGTTGGTCGAATCTGAAGGGGTTTCGGTAATTTGGTTTAGCCCAATGCAGCTTGCATAGCCCCACAGAAGCTCGATTTTTTGATTTTCGTCACAAGGTCAGGTCACAAGGTCACGAACTTAGAAATTGCGGAATTTTGACATTAAAATTTTTTATTCTCCGAGGGGGTTTTGTCGAATCTGGCAGGGTTTCGGTATTTGGTTAGCCCCAATGGCACCTGCATAGGCCCCACGGAGGCTCGATTTTCATTTTCGTCCCAAGGTCACGCCACATGGTCACAAACTTAGGAAATGCGAATTCTCGTTTTAGGGGGTAGCCGATTTCAATTCTGCCTTCTCCTGGGCTTGATCGAATCTGACAGGGAGGTTTCGGCTATTTTGGTAGCAATTGGCAGCTGCATAGGCCTCTACGGAGCTCGATCTTTTCATTTCGTCCCCAAGGTCAAGGTCACAAGGTCACGAACCTTAGAACAATTGCGATTTTGACATTAAAAATCCATCTTCTCCGAGGGTTCTCGTCGAATCTGGCGGGGGTTTCGGTCTATTTCGGTTTAGTCCAATGGCAGCTGCATGGTAGCCTCACGGAGCTGCGATTTTTTCATTTTCGTCCAAGGTCAAGCCACATGGTCACAAACTATAGAAAATTGCGACATTGTGTTTTTGGGCATGGTAGCCGATTTCAATTGGCCATCTTCTCCTTGGGCTTGTCGAATCATGGCAGGGGTTTCGGTAATTGTTAGCCCAATGGCAGCTGCAAGGTCTCACGGAGCTCGATTTTTCAGATTTTTTCCCAACGGTCAAGGTCGAAGTTCACAAAGGTCACAAACTTAGAAAAATTTTCCGAATTGTGACATAAAAATCATTACGACCGCCCAAACTTTGAGAGCTAGGGAACTCTTTTTAGTGTCATAATCTTGACGGTCATTCCCCACCTAAAGTCTTGAGCCAATTTTTGCTCATATCTCGGAACACGAATTGCCTGTGGCGCCCTCCCTTCACGTTTGTTTACGCTGATTTCATCAAAGTATGGATAATCAGAGGACGTGCGAAATGCAATACCTATATAGTTATATTTGTTCCTGGAATGTTCCAGCGAGAAAGTTTTGCACAAATGTCACTAATCCTTGACCTTTGACCTTTAAGTCACAAAGGGTTCAAATTTTCAAAGTTGTGGAATCGAACCGGCCGTTTTCAACCTTCTTCGACGAACTAACTCCAATAATCTATAGCGAGTATCCTGTTTCCTTCATTATCTTGCCAAAACGAAGGTTTTTGCAAGATTTGTAGTCAGCTTCTATGTTTTTTTGTTTTTGTTTTTTAAATTTTTTAAATTTTTTTTTTTTTTTGTTCTGTTGTTAATCACGTATAAAAAATTTGCCAGAGCACAGTTGATTCATTGGAAATTTTTGTTACCGCAGTATCAGAGGCTATTAGAGTCCCTTTCAGGGCGCGCAAAAAATTTTGAAGGTCAGGTCCAAAGGTCAAGGTCACTTTGTCGCAAATTCAGGGGAAGTCGACGAAAACCCTTTATTTTTGAGTTAATTTGATCGGATCGTCACTCTTATCATCTAAATTAACATGGAACTAGACCTAGCTTCATGGTCTGTGCGTCCAGTCCTGGATCTTTTCTGGGTGCGATTGGGCCTTGACCTTCATATGTTTTTTCTTTTTGTTTGTTTGTTTTTATATTGTCCTGTAATCACGGCATACAATCACTTGCAGAGCACGTTATCATTTGGAAATTTTTGTAACTTCGCATATCAGAGGCCTATAGAGCGTCCCTTTCAGCGCATAAAATTTTGAAGGTTCAAGGTCAAGGCGTCACTTTGTCGCCAAATCAGGGGAGTCGACGAAACCCTTATTTTTTGAGTATTTTAATCGGAATCGTCTCCAAACTTTATGGAATGTAGTTCTATGGTCTGGCGGCCCAGTGAATTAGTTTTGGTGGCGGATTGGGCCTTGGACCTTCATGGTTAGTGGCCTGAGCGTCAAACATATTTTGACCCCAAGGTCACATTTTCAAGTTTAGGAAACCCATATCGTTTAGTACCTCAATTTTAACCCTCTGATGAGTGCTTTCTAGATATTGTTCAAGCTTGAGACATTTATGACGTCATTTGGTTGACCGTTACGATGGCAAACGCATATTTTTTCATGGTTACGCTCTGGTTAGAGTACGATCTACTTGCCATCGGAACTCACGTCTCGTAGGGCCAGACTCATCTATCCTCTAACTGGAGGCTACCTCAGGTGATATGCAGCTTCTGTTCACCTCAGTGTGACCGTAAAGAAGTCACATGTTGGTCACCTTGTTTGGCAAGATACGCGGTCACCTGCGGGTGAACATGGTTGTATTTATTAATGTCCACAACATTTTTTTGTGACTTTAGGTTATGCAAAGGTCAATTTTTTAAGTTGGTTGAACGAAACCGGGTTTCCGGACATTTTATGCATAGCTAATACCTGTCACTCGTACCACGATCATGTTGATCGTTTTTATAACTTGGTCAAACATTATCACATGTTCTCATCCCTGAGACTTCTGAAACAATCTACATCGTGAAATACGCTCGTGAATACCATCGGTCGTCTTCAGACTGTTTACAATTACAAGCAGTTTGTAAAAGGAGGGTTTTCATAAATTATCTTTTTCTGGGGCGATATATAGATGGCAAAGTAGAACGAATGAAAGGGGTGGGTGGGGGCGGGGAGAGAAACAAACGTTGCTCGTGCATTTTACAGGCACTTGTATGTTACAAGTCTCACCTTTGTCCTCAGTCATAGCATGTTGCTAATACACCCTGGTAACAGTTGGACACTGCAATCGGATTTCAAGAAACTTTTGTGTTTGTGACAACTTATCCGTTAACACATTCTCTCTTTATTACAGCCAATTAAGTACTATGGATTCTATGATTGCACGTCAAGCAATCTCAGTTCCTGGTGAAAATCTGTCATTAAACTGAAAAAGCTGTTTTTAGCAACCCAGGTGGGAATAACGAGTGAAACATGTTTCGAGCTGGCGCCAACAATACTTGGCCTTTAATAAAACATCGGTGTTCGGCATTCATGCCACTGAGTGTGCCCCGGATGTTTTATTCCAGCCCCCTTCCCCCAATTACGCAGGGTTCCACATTTTGTAGAAGCATTGATTGATACTTTTTATCAGGTGGTTTTGCACGAACAAAACCCCACGAAACGTTGGCCTCTCCCCGGCCTGCCTTAATCACGTCTGACGTCACTTCGTATTATATAACTTCTCATTATTTAATTCTTCTTTCTTGTTAAGATATTGATGTCTCTCCCTCCTTATTCTGTGGTTCTGTGTTTTCGATCTGAGATTGTTAATGTAAAAGCAATTCCCATTCAAGTTTTTATTTGCTTGCATGCATGGTTTTTGACAAAGAAATCTTGATGTACCAGTCGAAAGCAGCGTGTGAGAAGGAAATCGCACATGATGACTGACTCAACTACTCATCACTCACTCACTCACGTCCGGGACACTGCCTCAGATTGCATCAGCTCACCTGACGAAAAGTCCCAGAGGAGCTAAACTTAGTATAAGCCACAAAACACAATGATTACCTTTTTAGCAGTCGCTGCCTGCTGTTAAACCACTAAACTTGAAGAGAAATCCTGGATGAATCCTAGACATCCTTGAGGCATTCTCTGACTTCTCGCATCCACCAAGTACGAACAGACCTGAGCCTCGATTCTACTGAATCTAGATTACCTCCAAGAGGATGAAAGAACATGACCCTGCTCACTTGCACAGGGAGTGGATGTTTTCGTCTTCACAGATTAAAAGGCATGATTGAATAATCTTTCGTTTGACGCAAATCTCCTCCATGAAGCCTCAAGGTTTGTGTCGAAAAAAAAATCCTTCTTTGACTCTAAATACAATAAAAGGGCATTGTATACCATGGACTCATCTATATACTCAAAAAAGCATAGAATATGTTTGTATCTTCTGGTGTTTGTTTGTTCGTCTTGTATAGCGGCCCGAACCGTTGGTGGAATGAAGAATGAAATGCATGAGATGATCCTTGGGACATGAAGAAACGACATGGGGGGGGGGGGGGATGTCAAGTTCAAGGTCAAGGTCACGGGTAACTCTCAATTTCTCAATTTCATCCGATCCGAGCGGGACAACGCATGCGGACAGATAATCAAAATTAAATGACACTGTTGATTGCGCACATTCACTTGCCGACGCTTCCGGGTTTTTCGAGTCTATGACTCATTAAATTTGCACTAAAACTGTCAATTTTTCATATGTTTGTTTTGTCCTTTAGGACGGCCAAACCGTTGGATAGAAGGTAGATTGAAACTTGGCATATGTGATCCTTAGGGAACGCGACATAAGGATCAAGCGTTCAAGTCAGGTCATAACGGTCACGGGGGTCAAAGGTCACGCGATACCGTCAATTTATCAATTTCATCCGATCGAGACGGGACCAACGCCATTCAACAGATAATGTACCCGTCCCCATATGGGCGGGTACTTTGCTTAGTAGATTGACTACAGCATTGGCTCTCAATGGCCCAGGGGAAAAAAATTTACATAATTTTTATTTTTTTTTCTCTGTCACCACCCTCATCAGTTCACAGTGAGAGGGTGCTCAACACATTTTGGAACACTGACAATGATTAAGAGCCCATAAACATCAATTCCATCCGCCCCATTCAAGCCTTATAACACCTTCCTTCATTTTCCTCCCCACGCCAAATCTGCAACACCCCTCACTCCCACAGAAAGTTGCCCCCCCCCCACCGCCCCTCAATCGCCATGTGTTCCTCACCTCTCCCCATTACTCACACCATAAGGTGTAAATCCCCTCGCCATTTCAATGCTTTCAAATCCATTCTGCCCACACCAACACCACTCACACATCCTCAACCCACCCCCCACCGCAATGAAAAATCCTCAATCAACCTCCCCCTTTCTCCAACTTCTGTCCATCTTTGCTCCACCCTCCCCCCCACTCCCACCTCCACCCCAACCTCTTCGCTGTGCTCCCCTCCTCACCCTCCCCCTGGCTCATAAAGCAGAACAAGCGTTCCCAGCATCAAACAGTGGACGTTTTTCCTTCTCGATACCATGTTTTTCATGATACTCACAGAAGTCACAATTTCAAAGCAGCTTCTTCATGCCGACGGCCAGCACATCGCCTGTTAATTGTCACAATCAACGAGAATTGTAACCCCCTGGTAATTGCAACTGTTCAGACTGTGACCATGAATCAAAAACCAATTCTCTTTTTCCCTCATGCATCATGTGGGAACACATTGGTAAAAGTACATAATTCGACATTGTTTTCTTTCAAATGTTTTGACAGATCCCAGAAGATTTTCAACAAATACCTTTGATGAGACCTGGGGTTTTGGAGTCTTTTTATGGCTCCTGTTTTTGAGTCGTTTAAGAACGTCAAAATTGTGTAGAACTACTAAGGAAAGCACCTGTGGAGACCGCAGTGACCCAAAAGCTCTGTCCCCGTTGAGAAAACGTCAGCACATAGTTGTTGCAGTTGTAATACAAGCAATCATCACTCACCTGCTCGATTGCTGGGTTATCTTAACACAAGGCAAAGTGTACACCTATCGGCTCAAATCCTGTCTTACAGTCGCTTTGGTCAGTTTCTACTGAAGGGGAAAACAATATATATAGGAGGGCATCGGCTCATTTTGCCAAATCGTGACAGCTCCGAATGATATTTTCACTTCAACATCGTAGTAAGAATACCATGGACAGACGTCATGATTTTCAGGTTGAAACAGTGTGTAAGATTCCTGGGGGTGCTCAGACTGTTCACCCGTACAACTGAGATGTATTGGATGGATACCACACGCACAGTGTCTTTTGTGAGTACCGCTCGGACCTCCGCATTCACCGATTCACGTTTCGCTGGTGATAAAATTGTGACCTGCTTCTACCATATCAAACCCTGTCGCTTCATGTATTCGCTGTTTTTGCAGGCACAAAACTCTGTCATCTTCCACGAGTCTGCAATATACACAGTGTCACAAGCATATCTTCCACCGCCCTTCGTGGAGCGCTGTACGTACACAAAAAAAAATATTTCATGAGCCGCAGCGTCATGACCTGGCTTCTGCGAGTGCGGCCCTGTGCTCTCGCATTTTCAACCGGTTCTTTTTCACAGGCGCATACCGAATTCTATTAGTCGGCGCGCTATTAGCGTAGCCGATATACGTGGATGTCCCCATTACACAAAAAATCCGAGGTGCGCAGCATCGCCCCGTCATTTGTGCAAAAAAAGATGCTCCACTCGTACTTCCAGCTGCTGCCGTACGATGTCACTCCCCCCGAGTCGCACAATTTAAAAACACTTTCACTGGCTATCTTATTACCATTTTACCAACTGCTGATAACATCAGTCAACCACGAGCACGATGCATTAAAATGCTTCACGCACAGTCCATTACCAAGCTGCTGAAGAGATGTCATTCATCCACTAAGTTGTACAATATAAAAACGCTTCACCTTCATTCTCCCACCTGCTGAGGGAAGACGTTATTACACCTCACATTCCGCCGACAAAATGGCACAGGGACTACTCACCCCTCCCGCAGCTACCCACAGATTTCCCGCATGACTACTTATGTGCAGTGTGTTCCTGAGTCTCCTCATTACTTCTCGTTCCTGCTGCCTGACCAGTTTTGCCTCTCGCTTCTGCTTCATTGATCGAATATGGCTCCCGAAGTGCACAGCGATCAGGCCAGAGATGCAACAGTTCCAAGAGCAGTAAGAAAGTGATGAGCCTGTGAGCGACAAAAGTGGAGCTGCTTGACTGGCTTTCGAGAGACAGGGGGTGCGGCCTCTGTGGCAGGCTATACGTCGAGTAAACAATCCGACCATTTGCTACATACATTAAAGAATGAGCAAGGTCTATTCTTGGCGGCTTGGGGAATCCCGTAGGCTCGCTGAGTTCAAGCCTTCGTTTCCGCCTGAATTAACTTACAGGGGGTCCGTGACTCAGCCATACGCCGCTGCCATCCTTCCCGAAAGTCGGCAAAAGCCAGTACCGTGCTTGTGCTGGGATGACTGAGTCATTGCGAGTATGACCCTGCATCCGGAGTGATCCCGTCCAGCCGATTGTACCCAATAGCCAACTAGACCTGCTTCAGAACCGGCCCATAGCCCAACGCTCATGTACAGAGGATATGGTCCAATGGGGAGAAGGCTCTTTATCTAGAAATTTGTTAGGGCAAGCACCTGCACCAAACACCAAAATGTTAGGACCGGTCCGGGATGTCCACATGGAAAAGGATGAAGAAGGCGAGTGTGGAAGGAGTTTCAACCCTACCCCCACTGCATCTCAGTGCCGATCGGCTGCCTCAGCCACAATGTCTACTGGCAAACCTGTCACACAAGCAGGAAGAACTTTACAGGCTTTCCTTACAACATGGAGGAGAGGTATTACATCTGCCAGCGGTCTTTATGGCACCACAGAGTGGTAGGGGATGCTTTTGATGACATGGAGCCTGAAGGAGTTGGATGATCTTATCGCCAATTGCATGCCAAGGAGCTCACCCAGGAAGCGAGATGTGGAGATTGCCACATTACAAAGTTCTGAGGAGAGGAGGTGGACACGTGATGAGAAGGAAGACTTGTGTCAAGGTCCCATCACTCTCAATTTCAGGTTCTGCGGGTTTGAGGTGCTGGCGGGACCTACGGGCAAGTTAGCCGGGGCAGGCTGCAGATACCGATGCAGTCATGAAGCATTACCTCAAGTTTACAAGACGGGGATTGGTGACATGATGCGGTCGCGAAAGAAGGAGGCTACATTGAAACCTGCAGCAAATACTACCAAGGCAGGCTTCTCAATACACATTTTTTTGTCACCCTGGTCCTCCACCCTTCGGAAGATCAGCACACTCTCCTGCCTTGCTCCTTCCTCCACTCGAGTGCAAAGACTCATCAGCACCCTCACCTTGCGTCGTCTCAGAGTTCATCGGTTCACTAGGATTGTTTAATTTGAATCATCACGATAATCATTTGAAAAAGTTGCTGTGTGTTTGTGAAATATAAAGTTCATCCTGTGCTGGTAGTTATTTTTTTACCTTTCTTAGGGTAAGGTTGGGTAAAGTACTGTCTTTCTAAATAAAGCTTAATGCACATTCCTTCAGATAAATAATTAAGTGAACGTTCCCTGGCGTGACCGTTTTTTAATTATTATTTGTAGTAAGCGATTTATATGGAAACTGCAATGCATATGGCACTTCCAGTGAAAAATATATTTTTCAACTTTAAAGCATTTCCATCCTCGTGAGATTTGTAGAACCTATCCCCCCTTTTTCCCCATTGAAACCATGCTGCGTTCATCTGGTATTTGTCCAGGAATGTATCCGCGCTCGAATGTTGGGTGTCGGCAGGACATGCTATCTTGATTAAGTGTGAGCAATAATTATAACGCCATTGATCCCCAGAACTGAGCCTTAGCATAAACTTCTGTGATGATCACAACAAAATATTTGACTGGTTTACCCGCATATCTTTTACTGGTTAGCAGATCATGTTTCAGTTTCCCCATTTTTCATCACTTGTCACCCTTTTGGTTTGCCATTTAAGAGTTTCTGTCAGTAGCACGCCGCGCAGAGCGCCAGTTCAACTGGTCTGGAGGGGGTCTGGAGGAAGTCGGTCTGAGTCGGTGGAGAGTATCTGTCGGGGTTCAGAGAGTCTGAAGAAGCCAAGGAGCTGTGTGGAGGTCTGGGCTCATGTCGGAGTCGGGAGCTTGGAGCTTGCAG
>CM068958.1:16746409-16765889 GCA_035128595.1 Eptatretus atami | reverse complement strand
TGTCGCCGCGGGTAGAGTGTTGACTAGCTAGGCCATGGTGTGCGTTTGGAGCACACCCGTGACTGTTCTCGGCGTTGTTCCGGGAAGTCACGACGAATTGTTTCGTCCGGTGGGCGTACGGCTGCGATTCGGTTAAAAGCGGTCGTTCGCACGCCGGCGGCGTAGATTCGTACAATAGTATTGTAGTACTTGCTTGTCTTCAAACAGTTTTTGTAGAATATTGTATGATTCTACAACTGCCCATTTCACGGGATATTTAAGTTTCGTCCTTTGTTGCTCTCTCGTGACAACTATGCTCGCATATGATAGTAATTCTTGTTATTACATTATCTTACATTTAAGCACAGTGTTCATATATGATATATGTAGTACTTTGCTTGCGTTTAAACAACTGTTTAGAATATTGTATGATTCTAAACTGCGGATTTCTCGGTATATTAAATAATGATGGTAACTCCTGCAATTTTGAGTATGTTTCATATTGGAAGTGACATTCATGAACGTTTTGAATAAATTGTGTCATTTATAAACATTCTTAATGTTTTTCTCAATGTATAATACAGAACAAGCTGTTGCATATATGCCTACAATCAGATCAGAGCTAAACCAGTCATTGTAATTTATTGAAGAGATGAATATCGTCAACAGATTAATCCACCAACATTGAGGGGGTAATTTAGCGTGTTTAAATCTTACTACTCATACGAAACTAACAGTTATAGATGAATTCCTCATGTTTTGTATTCCTAAATTCCTTTAGAAAGTGATTGCAAAAACCTTGCAAGGTGTTAAATATTTATTGGTGGCATTTGAAGCGATATCTGGTAATAGTACCCCGATATAATATTCCGGTTGAAACCGGAAGTGATGTCATAAACAATTATCTAAAATATGCAATTCTGGATATTTGTGCATTAGTGTAACAAATCGCAATAGAAATTAGTTAAATGCACTCCAAAAATCAAACAGAGCAAAATAAACCATTTCCGTGTACGGGTTATGAATTTTCCCAGGAACTCCAATATCGTCAATTGGATAACTAACGGGCGAAACCGTAATGTTCGGCGGGGCTGTAGAGAAAACGTACTTCGTCTGGAAGTGTTACCGAACTTTTCTTGAGGTCTTAGTATATAGAACAAAGAAAATCCAAGGAAACGCCGTAGGAAGAGTGCATGGACACGAACTCCCCCCCAGCGCCAGGAACTATTGATTCTACTTGACATATCTTTATTTATAGATCGGTATTTTGAAAATCATCTGCAGGCTTAGACCAGGGTCTCCAAGAGCATAGCTAAAGCTGAGACTGGGGAAATGCTTTCGTGCTACAGGGACAGGTCAATTCTTTGGCCACACTTGTGTCAAGAGATGGTATCGAGACTGACCCAGGGAAAATTGAAGTTTTACAATCATGGCCAGTTACAAAGAATCAACAGAGGTGAGACAGGTATTGGGTTTATGGGCTACTACCGTAGATTTGTACCACAGTTTGCCCAAATAGCTGCCCCGCTGTTCAAATTGTGGGGAAAGGGAAGAAAGGTAAAACCCCTCTTGCTTTTGCATGGACCAAAGAATGTCAAGATTCATTTGATGCATTACGTGCCGGCTGGGTAATCCACAGTATTGGCATATCCTGAACTTTACAAAGCTTTCATTGTCACAACTGATGCCAGTTAAAGAGTTGGGTGGCAGTGCTGTCACAGTACAAGGATGGTAAAGAACAGCCAGTGGCATATGCTGCATCCGACAGAGTGCAACGATGGGTTTTAACAGTGCATTCAACGTTGGAACACCTTTCGCTTAAATATTGCCTGGTGTTGGCTTAGCGGTTCGGTGCCCTGTCAGCTACTGATTACACCAGGTAGGGTTGACTCAGCCTGTCATCCTTCTGAGGTCGGCGAAATGAAGCACCGGTGTATGGTAATGGTGGCACTGCATCACGGTAAGCCACGCGCTAATCAATGAAGCAACCAGCAGCCTCAAGGCTGCACACGAGAGTGTGCGTGTTGTGTGTGTGTGTTTAAATGGTTGTTGATGAGAAATTCAGGGGAGTACTTGCTGCATTCAAGTTGTGGTTTATAGAGATTCGCACCTTTTGAAGTATTTCAGTGCAGACAAACTAGGGGCTACCAAACAGCAGGTGTGTGGCACAGTTGGCAGATTTCGACTTTGAAGTGGTATACAACACAGGAAGAGCCAATACCAATGCAGATGCATTGTCCCGACTACCCATTCTGACAATGAGACAAGTGGAATCGATTGTGACTGCACTTGAAGTCAAGGCAGCGCTCTGGCCTTATACTCAAGGAAATATGAACATCAGATTGGGTAAAGTGGTCCATTGAGAAACTCCCCGTTTCAAGGCAGCAGATGTGCAGAGAGGTCCAAGTTAGCTCAAGAACTGCCATGCGGTGCTTCATCAACTGGGCTACGATGGAGAGCAGCGAGGAGAAAACCTCTTCTTAGATCAGCCACATTCAAAGGAGAAAGAAGTGGGCTGACGAGATGGCCAACAGACCTTGGAGTTTTGGCAAACTGAATTTTTTCATATGAGTCCCAATTTACTCAATTTCCTGACAGTGGACGCATCTGCTCTGGAGACTTCCCAATCAAGATTCTCTTTGAACCAATTGCAGCCAACTGTCAAACACGGTGGTTTTCAGTGATGTGTGGGTAGCAATCTGGAGTGCTGGTCCGTCAGAGCTTGTGGAGTGTGTTTAACATCAACTCTACAATATTACATTTCTATCCTTGAGGATGACTCTCCCTGTCTTCTCCACTGGTCAGATGGCAAAAACAACACTCTGTCATGGAAGATGGAGTTCCATGCCACACTCTGAAAAAGGCCAAAGAATGGCAGGACAGAAATAGAATCAGTCTCCTGACATGAATCCCATTGAACACCTCTGCCATATTGATCGAGCTGTGCGGAAAAAGTCCAGGAAACCAACATCATGGGCAGAAATTCCTCAATTTTTTTGCGTCAAGCCTGGGCAAAATCCCACAAAGGAAATTTCGGAACTCATTAGTTCTTTGAAAGAGTAAAGCGTTGAATCTGCAAATGGCAAGTCACCAAATACTAGTGTGTGTATTACAATGGATCAAATGTACTTAAATATTCAATAAATAAATTTTTTAAAAAACATGGTGTCTATTTACTTCTGCCATGTCTCTGGTACACTTCGGAGGAGACACTCATTGTGTGTGGCCTGGTTGAACCTCAGGTTACACCCAGGTACACATTGCCAAGTCGCAGCGTGCAGATGAAATGATTGTAACGTTCGTGCATGATGTAAAAAGTCATCAGAGCCAAAGTGGAGGCGAAAGGCAGCATCAGTCCAGAGAGGTACAAAAAATGATGACAATGGGATAGGTTGAAGTTAATGGGATACTGTACAGAATCATCCAGGATCAAAATATGGCTCTGAGCACAACAGTTGGTACTACTGGGGTTTGCTCGCGAAATATCCGAGAAAACCAACGACCATGCGAGGCATTTTGGAGATCGTAGGACAATGGAATCCATGAATGATGTTATCATTGCAGCAATGACCTGATATTCAACAATGGGTCAAGTTGCTTAAAAACGTGCGTTAGCGAGGAAACCTTGCTGCCGTATCACACACTCGTGGTTGCATTGAAATGCACCCCACTTGAAGCTGTGGTGATGGACTTTACTTATCTAGAACATTCATCAGATGGATATAAAAATGTGCTGGTGCTGACGGACATGTTTACAAGTTTCTGCATGGTCATCTTGACCCATGATCAGACAGCATGAACCATAGCTACAGCCTTGGTGAAGAATTGGTTTTCTTACTTTGGTTGTCAGACCAGGGTAAAACTTGAGGCTTCTATAATAGCAAGCCTATGTGAGATATACGGCATGATAAGAGTCACACCGCACACAACCCTACCACCAGAAGGCAATTGGTGGTGGTGAACGCTGGAACTGAACAATGCACCAGGATGCTTAAAACGGTCCGGCGGATTTGAAACCAATGATTGAGGAATACCTAACTGAGTTAACTCTCGCCTACAAAAGCCATGTACATTCATCCAATGGTTTTCACCATTTTAATTTGATGATGGGCAGGGATGCCTGGCTGCTGATGGACATCATCCTGAAGTCGAGTCTGGACAACCATCAGGCGGAAAGTATGGATCAGTGCATTATAGATCATCATGACTGTTAAAGAAGGCATGTGTTTTAGCCAAGGAGATGCTCACACGAGGCTGGGCTAGCCAAAAAGGATTCATGACCAGTAGCACCAGGTGCACTGATTAATAAGGGGACGAGTTCTACTGAGGAATCACAAACTCGGGCGTGCAATAAGATGCAGGATAATGGGAACCTAAACTGTACTTGGTAATTGACCACCGCAAATCCTGAGATTCCTGTATCTGGAGAATGTCGTGAGAGGGTATCGGCAAGTCAAGGTTGTCCACAGAAATCAGTTAAAGCTGTATGTTTCTTATGAATGTCCCAAAAGGAGTACAAACTAGGAAGAGTGACAACACAGAGACATGCTTTTTCAGCAGAAGACACTGTTTCGGGTTTATGTATGTTCTATTCCTGCACATGAGGATAAAAGCCTTCCTCACATTGACTTAACCGTGAGTGACGATGAAAGCCGATCCTCCTGGAACCTAACCATTAGTGACAATTATCGACAATGTAGGATCATGTCATGGAATAAGGAAGACAGTCCAGAGCAGCCTGCTGCACTACCAGTTGACAAACAAACGAGTACCTGAAATGTTGTTATCTCGCTCGACGAGAGAATCCCACCACAGAGGTTACTTTGTGTGGTGTTCTCCATTGTGGTTTTTCAGGAGGTAGGAGGAAGTTCTCCAGAACTCAAAAATCTCCACCTCTTTTTTTGTAAAGGAACATGATTTGTAAACCAAACAGTGAATTTCGTTCTCAGCCTCGTTCCAAGGCTCTTTTCAAAATCTTCACTGAACTTCTGACAGCCTCCACTTGTAACTCATTTGTATAGTGATATCCTGGGAATTATTTTTAAGTATTACAAGGAAATCAGACACAGGTGGAGGCCATTCAGCCCATCATGCCTGCACGACATAAACACCACACTCATTTATCAACACAAAATCCAAAGAAGAAAATGCAAGTTTATTTTATTTTATAATAATGTTTTTGTGGTTTTTTATTTAGCTATTTATTAAGTTTTTGTAGTTTTGTATTTTGTGTTTTTTTGTAATATTGTTTTTCTTCTCCTCAGGAGAAGAGGCATGGGCTAGGTTAAAAGCACACATCAACCACACAACACCCCTTGATGAGACCCCCACCAACAGCACTCCTTACACATGCACACAATCACCATCAATGCTCAGTCCTAAAAGTTCCTGTCACATTCCCATACCCCTCCATCTCCATAACTCCAGGTACCTATCTAATTCCAATTTAACTTATCCACTGTTTCTGGCTGCCACTACCTTCAGGTAGGCCATTCCAATACATTAACTACTCTTTGAGTAAAAGTCCCCTGCCTTACTACCATCTTAACTCTCCTCTTCTTTACTTCAGGCGAAGGCCCCTGGCCGATACTGCTACTCTGTTGAATTAATTCATCTACCACTTATTTTAATCGCACCCTTTATTATCGAAATTTCATCATACCTCCTCGTAACTGCCTCCTTTCTAGTGAATAAAGCCCCGTCTCCTTCAGCCGCTCCTCAAAGCTAAGTCGAGCAAGACCCGAGAATCAATCGAGTAGCCCTGCGCTGAACCCTCTCCTCTGGCATCTATGTCTTCTGGAATTGTGGTGATCAGAACTGCACACAATATTCTCGATGGGCCCTCACTGAATTCCTGTACAATGTTAACACCACCTTTTGATTTATAATGATCGCCCTCCAAAATACAACCTAAAACCCTATTTGCTTTACCTATAGCTGCCTGGCACTGTGCTGCCTGCTTACCTCCTGTATCTATTACCATCCCCAGATCCTCTCCTGTGTAAACACTCCAAAATTACCCCTTGCATGCTGTAATCTCTATTTTTATTGTTCTTCCAATCCCCAAACCATTACACTTGCTCAGGTTAAATTAATCTGCCATCTTTTGACCAATCTATGCAAGTATCAATACTTTCCTGAATCTCATCACCACCCCTCTGCTATCCACCTTACGCAAGCTTTGTGTCTATGTGCAAATTTGGAAAGCTACACTTCACCCATTATCGAAATCATTGATGTAAATAATGAAAAAAATGGTCCGAAGTACTGATCCCTGAGTACCCCGCTACTTACATCCTCCAGCAAGACACCCTCCCACTCACAGCCACTCTTTGCTTCCTATCACTAAGCCAGTTTGCAACCAATTAGCTGCCTGCTCAGAAACTCCAGAAGCCCTCACCATTGGCGAACAACCTCCATGTGATACCTTATCAAATGCCTTCTTAAAGTCTAGACTCTAGATATACTATGTCACTGCTTTCCTCATCACCCAATCAGACACTGCTTCATAGAACTCTAAAAGATTGTTAACAGGAACTACCTTTGGTAAACCAATCCTGCATACCTTTAATTAGTGTGTATGTTTAAATGGTTCCTCATCTTGTCCTTTATTAATGTCTCCAACACCTTCCCACAACATGAAGTCAACTAACAGGTCTTTAGTTTCCCAATTCTTCCTTTGGATCCTTTCTAAATAATGGTGTTACCATTTGCTACTCTCCAATCTCTGGTACCTGTCCTGACTCCAGTGAGCAATTGAAAATATCCGTTAATATCTCGCTTACCTGCTCCGCCACTTCCCTCATATTCCCGGGTGCATATTTATCCTGGCCCTGGAACCAGATCTTACTCTAGATTTCCCAGCTGTTTCCATTACTTCCTCCACTTCAACCTGGATCTTCTGTGAAAGCCCTTCCTCACTCTTGATAATACTCTCAGCTATTGGCAATTCTTCTGACTGTTCTTGTGTAAAATGTAAAACAAAAAATACTGTTTAAGAAGCCTGCATCCTCACTTTCATCACTAACCACTCTCCGCGTGCTATTCCTCATGGGCCACACTCGTCCTAACCTTTTCTTTCCCCCTGATATACGTTAAAGAAAGCCTTGCTATTATTTTTTTTTTTGGTCTTTATTTATATCTATATTTTTTTTTTTTTATTAATATTCTTAGCATGTCCTTCTCATACTCTCTTTGGCTTGCCGAGTTAATTTTCTGAACTTGCCTCGTTTACTCCAATAGTGATATAAATCTAACTCCAGTTCTGATATTTTAAACCAAATAAATGCCTTCTGCTTCTCCTTAATGGCACGCCTTATCTCCACTGCTCAACCACCTGGCCTCCTTCGCTTCATAGTTTTAACCTCATTGGAAGTACTTATTCTGCATCACAACATTTTCTCCTTGAAAGGTTCCCCTTTTCTGATAATGATTGTCTTTGTTAGAGTCTCCCATCTAATCACCCATTCTCTCCTCGTACCCTCAAAGTTTGCCTTCCTGAAATTAATGCCTTACCCACTATCCTAACTCAACCTGAACAGAATCTTTGCACACACAATGTATCGGTCACTAGCTCGGAATGCTTCCCAACCTCCACCTCCTCACTATATTGGGATCGTTACTTTTAAAAAAGGTAGACCGGGAGCCCGCGGGGCATTAGCTCAAACCGAGAGGGAACAATTGCCGTCCTCATGGTAAGATGCCAGATGATATCTCACTCTCAGACTCTGCGTTGCCGGGACACTGCTGCTGGTTGACATTCTGTGGTAATATCCGTTATCGCATAATCGCGCTAGCTCAACTGGCAGCGAACGGCCCCAGAGTTAGCTTTCTGATATTATTTGTATAGACTTGTAAACAAGTATAAACAATGACAGAACGATTTCGCCGCTGCAATACCGGTGGCAGACGCTAATTAAGATGCGCAAAAATCACGCTAGTCAACCGAACGCGAACGGCTAAAAACCAATGCAGAATGCAGTAAGGGTCCCCTGAAGTACAAAAGCATATCAGACAACTTTGTCTCGCTGGGCCCCCAGGACAGACGCTCCCTATTCGGGACCCTTTGGTTGCGCTAGTCAACCGAACAGCGGACGGCTAAAACCAACAGCAAATGGCAGTACCAGGTCACCTGAGTTCAAAAGGAGCACTGACAGCAACTTTGTCGCTGGGCCCCCCAGGACAGACACTCCCGAGTTCGGGTTCCCTTGGTTGCGCTAGCTCAA
Source organism: Eptatretus atami (assembly GCA_035128595.1). NCBI lineage: Eukaryota > Metazoa > Chordata > Myxini > Myxiniformes > Myxinidae > Eptatretus > Eptatretus atami. The sequence continues at coordinate 16,757,685 of CM068958.1, read as the reverse complement.
CCGAACAGCGGAACGGGCTAAAACCAACTCAGAATGGTTAGTAACCATGGTCCCCTCATTAGGTCGCCCGCAGGCAACCTGAATACTCGGTTGAATCGGTTCATACGACGAGGTTTTCTACGTCTGTTTTTAGACTACTGTGTTGCGATTGGTCAGTCGAAGTGATGTCATGGAATCACCACGAGAGCGACCAATAGGCTCCAGGTGTAGTCGGAACCGAAACGATTTACGAGTCAGACCGGGAAACCGGAACGTGGAAAAACGAAATTGAAAAAACGAGTGAAAAAAATTGTTTTCAGCTAAATTTTCTCTCTTCTTCCCGCAGGGAGAGTCTACTGTGTGTGGCAAAAACATGTTTGGAGTGATTGTAAAACTATAAATCAGCGAAAATCGCGCCAAAAGCAACACGAATGATCTGGCACCCGACTCGTCGTGGAGTCGGGTACCAAGATCAGCATCAAATACTTACATGTCTGGTTTTCGTTTTCCACTTCGTTTCCGGTTCTGACTCGTAAATCGCTCAATTCGCCGTTAGCATTCGCCGCTATATATAGTAGGGCCTAGGCATACATCATGTAGTTTCTGCCGAGCATAGTGCTAATCTAACATGCAATCGCGAACCAAAAGTAACCCCTCTTCGCCTGTTGCATGAAGTATGGATATATTCTCTTGCCGCGATTCGCAAGGACACAGAACGGAGTCATCATGCGGAATTGACCAGGTTTATTCGGCTTCTCCCACAAGATTGGCGATCGGACTAACAACTGTAACTGCATGGACAGTCAGGATCAATCGACTGCGGAGAGTCGGTGGTGAGTACCGGTTACCATTTAATTTTGCATTTTATTCTATCATCCAGTGACTGTTGGGACCTACGATCATCCATGTCATTCAGCGTCGTGGGTGTGAGCATTTGAGCCATAGGTGTCGAAAACGGGCGCGATGGCGCTTACGCGCGGAATGAGACGTCCTTTTGTTGCCTCTCTTGTGCCTGCACAGATTGCATTATAGATTTTACAATCACTCAAATATGTTTTACAAACACAGTAGACTGCTCCCTGGTGGGGAGAAAGAGAAAATTTAGCTGAAAACAATTTTTTCATCGTTTATTTCAATTTCGTTTTCCACTTCCGGTTTCAGGTCTGACTCGTAATGCTTCGGTTCCACTACATCCCTGGATGACTATTGGTCACTCGTGGTAATTCCATGGAATACTCGACATAATTTCCATGTAAAACATTTTTGGAGGTGATTGTTAAACTACTAAATGCAATCTGTGCAGGCACAAAGAGAGCAAATAAAGACGATCTCATTCGCGCGGTAAGCGACCCATCGCGCCCGGTTTTCGACACTCTGGCTTCAATGCTCACACCCACGGACCCTCGAATACATGGATGTCGGTAGGTCAACATCACTGGATGGATAGAATTAAAATTCAAAATGTAATGGTTAACCGGTCTCACCACCGACATCATCCAGTTCGATCTGATTCCCTGACTGTCCATGTCAGTTACAGTGTTAGTCGATCGGCCATCTGTGGGAAGCACGAATAAAACCTGGGTCCAATTCCGCATTGATGACTCCGTTCTGTGTCTGCGAATCGTCGGCAAGAAGTATCGCATTACTTATGCAACAGGCTTACTTTTCGGTTCGCGAGTTGTCATAGTAGATTAGCACTATGCTTCGGCAACTAACATGATGGTTATGCCTAGGCCCTACTATATACGCGGGCGAATAGCTACGGGAATGACGACTTTACGAGTAGACCGGAAACCGGAAGTAGAAAACGAACCGACATGTCCAAGTATTTGTTCTGATCTGGTACCCGACTCCACGAGCGAAGTCGGCGTGCCAGATCATTCGTGTCTTTGGACGCGATTTTCGCTGATTTATAGTTTTAACAATCACTCCAACATGTTTTGGCACACCAGTAGAAACTCTCCTGGCGGAAGAAGAGAAATTTTACTGAAACAAATTTTTTCATCGTTTATTTCAATTCGTTTTCCACTTCCGGTTTTCCGGTCTACTTCGTAAATCGTCTTCGGTTCGACTACAATCCCTTGGATGACCTATTGGTCGCCTCGTGGTGATTTCCCATGACATACTTCGACTGACAATCGCAGACACAGTAGTCTAAAAACAGACGTAGAAAACTCGTCGTATGACCGAATTCAAACGAGTACTTCAGTGTCGCCTGCGGCGACTAATGAGCGGGACCTTACTACCATTCTGAGGTTGGTTTAGCCGTTTCGCTGTTTGGTTTGGCTAGCGCAAACCAAAGGGTCCCGAATTAGGGAAGCGTTCTGTGCCTGGTAGGGGCCCAGCGACAAAGTAGTCTGACAGTGCTCCTTTTGTACTCAGGGGACCCCTTACTGGCATCTCGCGTTAGTTTTAGAGCCGTTCCGCTGTTCGGTTGAGCTAGCGTGATTTTCGGGCATTCTTAATTAGCGTCTGTCACCGGTATTCCAGCGGCGACATCGTCTGTCTTGTTATACCGTGTTACAAGCTAATATGAATAATATATCAGAAACCTTACTTCGGGGCCGTTCCGCTGCCAGGGTTGAGTTAGCGCGATAAGTGCGTACGGATATTGACCAAGAATGTCAACCAGCACAGTGTCCCGGCAGACGCAGAGCTTCTGAGGTGAGATATCATCTTGGCATTCTTCCATGAGGACAGCAATTGTTCCCCTCATTCGGTTGAGCTAAGCTCTGCGGGCTCCCTGGTCTAGTAGGTCTAACACCTGCACTCCCCTCATGGGTTTATCTACATAACTGGGTTAAAAAGCAATCCTGGACTCAAACTAGGAAATCCTCATCTGCTCTGCCCTTTCCTGTTCCTGATCCAATCTATCCCTGGCATTAACAAACCCCCATAATCAAACTCTCCCTTACTACATGCCCTTTTTGAATTCTTCATGTACTCTTCCCTTCCTCTGCTTCCTTCACATCGGGCCCTAATAAAGCCACATACCAGTATTTACTCGTTTTTACAATCTCGAATCTCTTACCCATACAGAATCCTTAACATTAATGTCCTTCCTTAATGTCACCCCTTTCCTTGAGCAATGCTGTCCTTTAAATCCAGTATTGCTATCCTCCTCCTATTCTCGCCCTTCCTTTCACACCGATACACCTTGAAGCTTCTAATCCTGTTCATCCAGTTACTCTCCTCCTAAAACCATGGCTCACTTAATGCAACTATATGTACTTCCCGCTTTTCTACTTTGCTTCAAGCTCTTCCATCTTAGTTATTAAAACTCTGCAATTGGTAAAGAATAGTTTAACTTTTCCCTTCCTGAAATTCAATTTCCTGCTTGGCCTTACTCAATCATAATTACCATCATCAGTTTCCTTCCTTAATACCTTCTCCACCTCCGCTTGACTAAAAAAGCCTGAATTCCCTTCCTCAATTCCCACTGCAAACCTTGCTGCCCCTTTCTATTGAAACATACGGCCGCATTCTGGAAACATTCCCGTTTGTCTCTGAAATGTTCCCATGCTTTCTTTAAATGTAAAATCTTCCTCCCTCCACCATTTCTCCAGCCACTTGGTTGACGTCTATTGCTCTGCTCCATAAATCTATATTGTTTCTTCATCTGGGGACTCCCAGAAAACATGACCTTCACAACCCCTTTGCTTTCAGCTGCTTACCCAATTATCCTTGTATCTGATTTTTTAAAAACCCCTGGTAAACTTTCCCTCCATCGATTCGCACCAAGGTGTACCACAACCAACTTCTTTCCTGCCATGATCCGATACAATATCGTTTACCCTTTCTTCAATGTCACCAACTCCTGCTCCTTCAAAACTGCAACAGAATTCTTGTCTATTGATCCTTCGCTGCAGATTGAAGGAATCCACATATTTTAATTGTTCTCATCAACCACAAAACTCTCTCCCACACCTCATTTCCTGATGAATTATATTTCTGGCACATTAACCACTGCTGCCCCAGTGCAACGGCCCACCACTTGCCTGCACATCTGCACCTCCACCACTGCCTGCACCCGCTGCACATCCACCCACTGCCTGCACCAACGCTGCACACCACCACTGTCTGCACTCGCTGCACTACCACCACTGCTGCACATCCAGCCACTTCCTGCACCCGCTGCACATCCACCACTGCCTTGCAACATTCCTGCATCACCACGCACTGCCTGCACCTGCTGCATTCCACCACTGCCTGCACCCGCTAAGCACTCCACCACTGCCTGCACATCCCACCACTTCTGCACCCGCTGCACATCCACCACTCCTGCCACCCACTGGCACATCCACCACTGCCTTGCACCCACTGACCTCCACCACTGCCTTGCAACCGATGCACAGTCCACCACTGCCTGCACCCACTGCACACATCCACCACTGCCTGCACCCGCTCACCTCCACACTCCTGCAACCCGCTGCACCTCCACCATGCCTGCACCCGCTGCACACCCCACCACTGTCTGCACCATGCTGCACATCCACCACTGCCTGCCACACTGCACCCCACCACTGCCTGCAACGCTGCACCTCCACCACTGCCCTGCACCCGCTGCACTTCCACCACTGCCTGCACCCGCTGCACACAACCACTGTCTGCAACCCGCTGCAACTACGCACACTACTGCACATTCTGCACCTCCACCACTGGCCTGCAGCCCGCTGCAATCACACCTGCCTGCAGCCCCGCTGCACCACCACCACTGGCTGCACGTGCGGACGAGTCGTCGGACCAGCTGCGGCTGCACACACTGCACCTCCACCACTGCCTCGACCGCTGCACTCCACCACTGCACTTTCCACCACTGCCTTGCACCTCGCTGCACCTCCACCCACTGCCTGCACCCGCTTGCACTTCCCACTCACTGCCTGCACGCCGCTTGCACACCAACCACTGTGCTGCCACGCCCTGCACGATCAACCACTGCCTGCACAGGCTGCATTCCCGCACCACGTGACTGCAGCATTCTGCACCTCCACCCACAGCCTCACAAGACGCTACATTCAACCATCTCGCTGCACCACTTGCATCCCCACCGATGCTCTGCATGCTCGCAACCTCCAGCCACTCCTTGCCCACCACTGGGCACCTCACCACTGCCTGCACGCACTGCACATGCCACAACGCATGCACCCGTGCTGCACGTCCACCACTGCCGGCCGACGCAGTGCACACCCCGCACTGCGGCTCGACAACCAAGGCACGCTCCACCGCGCTGCACAGCCCAGCGCGAGCTACCTTGGACCGCGGTTGCCACCTCCACCACTGCCTACACACGTCTGCACTCCACCACCAACCTGCACAAGCTTGCACATCCACCACTGCACCTCCGCCATTGCCTGTCCGCGTTGGACGGCAATCGCATCCATGCATGCACCAGCTGCCACCCACATTGCCTGCCCACGCTGCACAGGTAGCACGTCATCGCGTGCGCGGCCACTGCACCTCCACCACTGCAACCCACCACCAACTGGCCTGCCCCGCTGCTGCACATCCACCACTGCCTGCCCCACTGCACCTCACCACTGCCTGCACCCGTGCACCTTTCCACCACTGCCGTGCACATCCACCACTTCCTGCACCGCGCTGCACATCCACCACGCCTGCACCACACGCACCTCCACCCTGCCGCACGCCGATGCACAGTCCACACTGCCTGCACCCACTGCAGCATCCACCACGTGCCTGCACCCCGCTGCCACTCCAACCACTGCCTCACCCGCGTGCACGACCCAGCCACTGCTGCACAGTTCTGCACATCGACCCACTGCCTGCACACACTGCACCTCCACCACTGCCTGACCCGTCACACAAACCGACTGTCTGCACGTCCGCTGCACTTACGCGACGCACGACTGCACAATTCTGCACCTCCACCACTGCCTGCACCCGTGCGAACCTGTACCGGACGGCCGCGACCCGCTCACACCCACCACTGTTCGCGACTCGGGCCACATCCACCACTTGCCTGCACAACCACTGCACCTCCACACTGCCTGCAACCCGGTAGCACAGCCACCACTGCACTTCCACCACTGCCTGCCACCCGCTGCAGCCTTCCCCACTGCTGCACGCCGCTGCACTCCACAACTGCCGTGCACGCCGCTTGCCCTCCACCACTGCCTGCACCCGCTGCACATCACCACTGCCTGCACACGCGGGCATCCCGTACCGACTGACTGCACATTCTGACATCGGCGACCACAGCCTGCAAACAATGCACGATCAAACCACGCGTGACACACTGCATCCCCACCAATTGCCTGACATGCCGCACCTCCACCACTGCCTGCAACCCGACTGCACCCTCCACCACTGCCTGCACGCACTGCACCATCCGGACAAGCTGCATGCCACCCCTGACACATCCACCACTGCCTTGTGCAGCTCCGAGTGCACACCCTCCACGCCTGCACAAACCAGACTGCCTGCACCCGCTCTGCACACCACCACTACCTTTCACCTGCTGCACCCCACCACTGCCTACACACTCTGGCCACGCTCCACCACCACCTGCCACAAGCTGCACATCCACCACTGCACGCTCCGCCATTGTTACCTGTCCCTTACTGCATCGTCACCATTGCATGCACCCAGCTGCACACCCACCATTCCTGCCCACGCTGCACATACACCATTGCCTGCCCCCACTGCAACCCACCAGCTGCCTGCCCCTCTGGCACATCCACACTGCCTGCCCCTTACTGCACCTCCACCACTGCTGCTCCTGCTGCACCTCCACCACTGCCACCTCCACAACTGCCTGCACACACTTGCACCATCACCACTGCCTGCACCCACATTGCACCGTCACCACTGCATGCAACCCACTGCACCTCCACCATTCCTGCCCCCGCTGCACATTCACCATTGCACCTCCACCATGGCTGCCCCCGCTGCACATTCACCATTGCACCTCCACCACTGCTTGCCCGCCCGCTGCACCTCATCACTGCCTTGCCTCCGTGCACATCCATCCCACTGCCTGCCCCTTGCTGCACCTCCACCACTGCTGCCACCACTGCACCGTCCACCACTTTCTTTAGCAAGTTTTCTTTATCATTGGTGCCTGGTGTGGGCTTAATGGCTAGGTTGGGTTAGGCTTGAGATTTGGGGTCAGGAGTTCAAATCCCGCTCACTGTTTGAATTAGATACACCAGGTGGGGGGTTAACTGACCTGTCATCCTTCCGAGGTCGACAAAATGGTGCCAGCATTGCTGTATACTGTTCGAGTGACGACCCACCAGGAATTGTGCCAATACCCCAGGAGACTGCTTCTGGCAGCACCACATTCTGTACTGAGTATGGTCCCGATGGATGGATGATTGTACCGTACAAGCCAGACTTGTAAGTGCTTGGGATATTTGTGACCAGTCTTTGCCAGTAAAAGGCATGTCCGCTCTCTTCAAAGTTGCCATTGCCTCTTGTTGGCCTCTTGATCAATCTCTTTCCTTTGCGTTGCTCATCCAGTTTACTTCTTAGATTACTTGATGTAGAGGCTTGAAAGCGATGCTTCATTTGCCGCCTCATTACTACACTAGGATAAATGTATTCCTGCTGGTAGGGTTGGGTACTTCAATTCATGATTGCCCAGTGTACTTCCAGTGCTGACTTGAAAACTGGTGACTTTTTTTGCATGACTGCTCTTTAAGTAGTGAGTTCCAGTTGTTGATTTGCTTCTGACTGAGAATGTTATTCTCCTTAGTCTGGTCCTGCGCAGTTGGATTTCCTAATTTTCAGTCTGATGCCCTCTTGTTCTTGACCCTCAAACACTCAAAGAATTCATTCCACCTCCAGTCATCAAACTTCTTGACATTTTAAAGACCGGATGAGTTCTGCCCTTGTCTTCTATTGGCCATTGTGATCATTTCAGGGCTATCAGTCTGTCTGGGTATTCTAGATGTCATACAATCAGGGGATTCTTCTATCTTAGTAGCTCTTTGTTGTACATTCTCCATCAGGTCCTCGTCCTTCTTTATGTAGGGTACCATACAAAGTTGCAGTATTCAGTGTCGCCTAACAATGATATTGTGGAGTTGAAGAAATTCCTTTCTGTTTGAAGAGTGAGAAGGATCATTTAAATATTCCCAGTTCACATAGCTCTCTTGAGTAGCATCAGTAGCATGAAGTACTGAAGGTAGACTTTTTTGGCGATGCATGTCGAGGCTCGTATGAGAGCTAACACCACAACGCAACAGCGAGGGGGATGAGACAAAGGGGTGGGGAGAGGAAGGACAAAACAGGAATGGACAGAAGAAAATGGAGATCGTGGAAGGGAGAGGAGGGCGGAACACGGGTATACAAGATAGACGCTCAGGACTTTCAGGAAGGAAAGCAAGGAGATATTGAAGGAGTGGTTGTTTTTCAGGGTGGATTGAACGGGGGAGAAAGATGGGAGTTTTATGCGGTGAAGCATAAGAGGTGATGGTTGAAACAGCTGTTTTTGAAGGCCTGGAGGAAGAATGGATTGAAGAAGTGTGGCGAGTTTATCCAAAGTGGGAAAAAAGAGGAATGAAGAGTGAAAGGTAGCAGTGTTCCTTCGATTTTGGTAGTTTTACCAGAATGGGGTGCTGTCCAAGGTTCTTTCCTCTTCCCCTCCATGACTCCTCTGCCCGAATCATCTGACATAGAGTAGTGCGTCTCTTGATTTTTCTCCCATAATGGACTATGTTACATTTCTCTTCATTGATTGTAATTGCCACTTTCCTGGACTATGTCAGTGACAGCTTCCAAGCTTCTTTTAAAGGGGCTTCCGCCATCATCTTGACAGTCAGCAAACTCTGCATAACTTAGGTTCATCAGCAAGAGCTTCAGATTGATTTAAAGATCCTCTGGGAGATAGTGGGATGAGAGGATGAACAATACTGGCCAGTGCACTTGCCTTGTGGAATGCTACTCACAACATCCACCCTGTGCAAGAACTTTTCCTCTCACTGAACTTTTTGTGATCATCAGTCAAGGTCTTCCTCTATCCAATTAGTAGAGTCCTTCATTCCATACGATTCAAGCTTGCGAGAAGCGCGGTGTGGCACACTGCAAAGGCCTTTCAATAATCTAAGTACATGCAGTCAATTATCATGTCCCCCAATCAGATCTCTGTCCAATGCTCAGGAACATCCGTAACTGGGTTGCACTAGATCTTTCCACTGTGGAAATCCCATGGCTGCGCCTTACTTAGTAAATCGTTTTCGCTCATGTGTTTTATCAGGGCTTTCTAACGTTCTTCTCCATTAACTTACACACCACAGAGGTCAAACTTACTGCGTCTGTAGTTAGCCTGAATGAGCTTCTTTTCCCTTCTGAAAATTGGCACTACAGTAGGCATGTTTTCATGACTTTAGTACCAATTCCCTTCCTCAGCGTTTGCGTTGGAAGATCATCTGAAAGGTTCCACAGATTTCTTCATGGTTTCTCGTTAAAACACGCGAGGTGTATCCGATCTAGTCTGGAACTTGTTTGATATCCATGTGTTCAAGAGGCGTCTATGCTTGTGAAAGTCAATCGTACATCAGATATGGTGGCCTCTGAGCTCAAGTCCTGACTGGGCATTACTACACATCCTTTTGTGAATAAACACTCCCAAAGTATGCATTGAGCATCTGCCTTTCTCTGTGTCAGTCCTTGGCCCAGTCTCCATTCAGATGTTTGGCAAGTCAGTACTACTGTCTTAGCATTGGGATTGGCTTCTTCAGTATTCCAAAAGCTCTATCGTTGATCATGATCTCCTCTGCTAACTTATTCTCAATTATGCTTTAGTCTGTCTAATTGCTGAGTTGCTATGTTGGTCTAGCTTTCGTTGTTAGTCTTCCATCCATCTTTGCCTTTCTGTTTCTACGAATAATATCTGGCCCAGCACTTCGTTTTCTCCATTCACTGACTCAAGACTGGCTGTTGTCATCCATGTGGGCTGTTTCCTATTCAATTTCCTTTCTCAAGGGTGCAGTACCTCCATACATTTCTGATTAGTACTTTCAAAATATACCCCAGGCCTTCTATTCCTGTGGCATCTAGTAGTCTTGCCTCCAGTCAACCTCTAAATTCGCTCTCATCTTGTTCCGTATCTTTCTTGGTAGTAGTTCCTCGTTAGTACCTTCCTCTTAGTTTGAGGATGGCCTGTTCTAGGCAGGATATTGGTGTACCATACGCGCTTCCACTTCTTTAATGATTGTCTTTGACTGTGCCACCAAAGCATCGTCAAGTGCTTTGAAAATATTTTTGCACTCATCCCCCGATCTCTACTTTTCTACAACTTTATCCAGAGGTCTTGTTGGAAAAGCTCCTTGGTCTCATGGTTAGTCTTGCTGTGTAAAAGCACACCCAGCATAGGAAAACCTACAGGGACAGCTGATTTTTATTCTGAATAACAGATCACCGCAATTTAACAGAGGTGAAGGCCAATTAACTTGCGTGTAGTATTTTGAAGTGATTGCGTTACCCTGAGCTAATTTACAATGTGATTATAAGATTAATCTCTCTCGGGCGTACGGCTGCGATTCGGTTAAAAGCGGTCGTTCGCACGCCGGGCGGGCGTAGATTCGTAACAATATGTATATGTAGTACTTTGCTTGTCTTCAACAGTTTTTGTAGAATATTGTATGATTCTACAACTGCCCATTTCACGGGATATTTAAGTTTCGTCCTTTGTTGCTCTCTCGTGACAACTATGCTCGCATATGAATGGTAATTCTTGTTATTACATTATCTACATTTAAGCACAGTGTTACATATGTATATGTAGTACTTTCTTGCTTGTTTAAACAACTGTTTAGAATATTGTATGATTCTACAACTGCGGATTTCTCGGTAATATTTAAATAATGATGGTAACTCCTGCAATTTGAGTATGTTTCATATTGGAAGTGACATTCATGAACGTTTTGAATAAATTGTGTCATTTATAAACATCTTAATGTTTTTCTCAATGTATAATACCAGCAAGCTGTTGCATATATGCCTACAATCAGATCAGAGCTAAACCAGTCATGGTAATTATTGAAGAGATGAATATCGTCAACACAGATAATCACAACAATGAGGGGGATAGATGTCAGGTGTTTGAAAGCTCACTACTACTCATACGAAACTAACAGTTATAGATGAATTCCTCATGTTTTGTATTCCTAAATTCCTTTAGAAAGTGATTGCAAACAACCTTGCAAGGTTGTTATAATATTTATTGGTGGCATTTGAAGCGATATCTGGTAATAGTACCCCGATATAATATTCCGGTTGAAACCGGAAGTGATGTCATAAACAATTATCTAAAATATGGCAATTTCTGGATA
>CM068958.1:16711454-16723072 GCA_035128595.1 Eptatretus atami | reverse complement strand
TATCCAAGGCCATCTCCACTCATGGCTTGCAAAATTCCTCTCCTGTCGCAGCCAACGTGTGGCCCTAAATCAGGGGTTCCCAACCTTTTTTTTTACTGGGGTACCATTTCACATGTTCGTGGTCCCACCGAGTACCACTAAAGAGAGAATCACTGCCTGCACCGCTGCACACAGCCACCACTGTCTGCACTGCTGAATCGTACCACTGGCCTGCACACCTGCACCTCCCACCACTGCCTGCACACCGCTGCACACCAACCATGTCTGCACGCCTGCACTACCAACCTGACTGCAACATTCTGCACCTCCACACTGCCTGCACCCGCTGCACATCCACGACATGCCTGCACCGCTGCAGCACACCACCACTGTCTGCACGGTGCTGCACATCCACACACTTGCTGCACACTACTGCAGCCTCCACCACTGCCTGCACCGCGAATGCACATCACCACATGCACTTCCACATGCCTGCACCCGCTGGCACCTCCACACTGCTGCACTCTTACTGCACTTCCACAACTGCCTGCCACCGCTGCACCTCTCCACTGCCTGCACCCGCTGCACTCAACCACTGCCTGCAAGCTGCATACCCACCACTGACTGCCATTCTGGCACATACCACTACAGCCTGCAGCAACTGCACATAACCACTGACCTGCACAGCCTGCATCCCCAGCACACTGACTGCACATGCCGCCCTCCCACCACTGCCTGCAACCCACTGCACCTCCACCACTGCCTGCACGCACTGCACATCCATCAACTGCATGCACCCGCTGCACATCCACGCACTGCCTGCAGCCCACTGCACACCCTCCACTGCTGCACAACCAGCACTGCTGCACCCGCTGCACACCCACCACTACCTTCACCTGCTGGCACCCCCACCACTGCTACACACTCTGCACCTCGCCCACCACCTGCACAAGCTGCACATCCACACACTGCACCTCCGCCATTGCCTGTCCCTATGCATCGTCACATTGCATGCACCACTGCACACCACCATTGCCTGCCCACGCTGCACATACACCATTGCCTGCCCCCACTGCAACCCCACCACTGCCTGCCCCTGCTGCACATCCACCACTGCTGCCCTACTGCACTCCAACCACTGCCTGCTCCTGCTGCACCTCACCACTGCACCTCACAACTGCCTGCACACACTGCACATCACCACTGCCTGCACACATTGCAGCACGTCACCACTGCATGCACCCACTGCACCTCACCATTGCCTGCCCCCGCTGCACATTCACCATTGCACCTCCACCATTGCTGCCCCCGCTGCACATTCACCATTGCACCTCCACCACTGCTTGCCCCCGCTGCAGCCTCCATCACTGCCTGCCTCCGCTGCACATCCATCACTGCCTGCCCCTGCTGCACCTCCACCACTGCCTGCACCCACTGCATCCTCCACCACTTTCTTAGCAAGGGTTTTCTTTATCATTGGATGCCTGGTGTTGGCTTAATGGCTAGGGTGGTAGGCTTGAGATTCTGGGGTCAGGAGTTCAAATCCCGCTCAGCTGTTGAATTAATACCAGGTGGGGTTAACTCGACCTGTCATCCTTCCGAGGTCGACAAAATGAGTGCCAGCATGCTGTATACTGTGTTCGGAGTGACGACCCATCCAGGATTGTGCCCGAATACCCCGCAGGAGACTGCTTCGGCAGCACCAACATTCTGTACTGAGTATGGTCCGATGGATGGATGGATGTACCGTACAAGCCAGACTTGTAGAGTGCTTGGGATATTGTGACCAGTCTTTGCCATAAAGGCATGTCGCTCTCTCAAAGTTGCATTGGCCTCTTGTTGGCCTCTCTGATCAATCTCTTCCTTGCTTGCTCATCAGTTTACTTACTTAGATTTACCTTGGATGTAGAGGCTGAAAGCGATGCTCATTTGCCCCTCATTACTAACACTGATAAATGTATTCCTCTGGTAGGGTTGGTACTTCAAATTGATGATTTTGCCCAGTGTACTTCCAGTGCTGACTTGAACTGGTTGACTGTTTTTTGCATTGACTGCTCTTAAGGTAGTGAGTTCCAGTTGTTTGATGCTTCTGACTGAGAATGTATTCTTCCTTAGTCTGGTCCTGCAGTTGTAATTTCCTAAATTTTCAGTCTGTGCCCTCTTGTTCTTGACCCCTCAAACATCTCAAAGAATTTCATCACCTCCAGGTCATCAAACTTCTTGAAAATTTTAAGACCTGGATGAGTTCTGCCCTTTGTCTTCTATTGGCCATTGTTGATCATTTCAGGGCTATCAGTCTGTCTGGGTATTCTAGATGTCATACATCAGGCATTCGTCTAGTAGCTCTTTGTTGTACAATTCTCCATCAGGTCCTCGTCCTTCTTGTATGTAGGGTACCATACAAAGTTGGCAGTATTCTATGTGTCGGCCTAACAATGATATTGTGGAGTGAAGAATTCCTTTCTGTTTGAAGAGCTGAGAAAGGATCATTTAAATATTCCCAGCTTCACATGAGCTCTCTGAGAGCATCAGTAGCATGAGTACTGAAGGTTAGACTTTTTTTTGCATGCATTGTCGAGGCTCGTATGAGAGCTAACACACAACGCACAGCAAGGGGGCATGAGACAAGAGGGGTGGGAGAGGGAAGGACAAAAGAATGGGGAACAGAGAAATGAGATCTGTGGAAGGGAGAGGGATGGGGCGGGAACACGGGGTATACAAGATAAGACGCCTACAGGGACTTTCAGGAAGGAAAGCAAGGAATATGAAGGAGGTGGGTTTGGGGTGGATTAACGGGGGAGAAAAGGATTGAGGTTTTATGGGTGAAGATAGAGGTGATGGTGAACAGCTGTTTTGAAAGTGCCTGGAGGGAAGAATGGGATTGAAGAGAGTGTGGCAGTTTATTCCAAAGGTGGGGAAAAAAGAGGAATGAAAGAGTGAAGGTGAGCAGTGATTCCTGATTTTTGGTAGTTTTACCAGAAGGGGGGTTGCTGGCCAAGGTTCTTTCCTCTTTCCCTCCTTGACTTCCTTCTGCCCTGAATCATCTGACATAGAGTAAGTGCGTCTCTGATTTTTCCTCCCATAATGGACTATGTTACATTTCTCTTCATTGAATGGTAATTGCACTTTCTGGACTATTCAGTGACAGCTTCCAAGCTTCTTTTAAAGGGCTTCCGCATCAATCCTGACAGTCAGCAACTCTGCATAAACTTAGTGTCATCAGCAAAGAGCTTCAGATTTGATTTACATCCTCTGGGAGATAGTTGATGAAGAGGATGAACAATACTGTCCCAGTGCACTTCCTTGTGGAAATGCTACTCACAACATCCACCCTGTGCAAGAAACTTTCCTCTCACTTGAACTTTTTGTGATCATCCAGTCAAGTCTCCTCTACCAATTTAGTAGAGTCCTCAATTCATACGATTCAAGCTTGCGAAGAAGGCGCTGGTGTGGCACACTGCAAAGGCCTTTCAATAATCTAAGTACATGCAGTCAATATCATGTCCCCCATAAGATCTCTTGTCCATTGCTCAAGAACATCCAGTAACTGGGTTGCACTAGATCTTCCACTGTGAAAATCCAATGCTGCTCCCTTACTTAGTAAATCGTTTTCGTTCATGTGTTTTATCAGGGCTTTTCTAATGTTCTTCTCCATTAACTTACACACACACAGAGGTCAAACTTACTGGTCTGTAGTTAGCTGAATGAGACTTTCTTTCCCTTCTTGAAAATTGGCACTACAGTAGCATGTTTTCATGACTTTAGTAAATTCCCTTCCTCAAGCGTTTGGTGAAGATCATCTGAAAAGGTTCACAGATTTCTTCATGGGTTTCTCGTAAAACACGCGAGTGTATCCGATCTGGTCCTGGAGACTTGTTGATATGCCATGTTGTGGCAAGAAGGCAGTCTATGTCTTGTGAAGTCAATGCTACATCAGATATGTGCCTCTGAGCTAATTCCTGACGGGCATTACTGCACATCCTTTGTGAATAAACACTCCCAAAGTATGCATTGAGCATCTGCCTTCTCTGTGTCAGTCCTTGCCCAGTCTCCATCAGATGTTTGCAAAAGTCAGGGACTACTGTCTTAGCATTGGATTGGCCTTCAGGTATTTCAAAAGCTCTTATCGTTGATCATGATCTCCTCTGCTAACTTATTCTCAAATTATGCTTTAGTCTGTCTAATTGCTGAGGTTGCTATGTTTCTAGCTTTCGTGTAGTCTTCCATCCATCTTTGCCTTTCTTGTTTTCTACGATATAGATATCTGGCCCAGCACCTTCGTTTCTCCATCACTGACTCAAGAGCTGCTTTGTTCATCCACTGTGGCTGTTTCCTATTCAATTTCCTTCTCAGGGGATGCAGTCCTCCATACATTTCTGATTAGTACTTTTCAAATATACCCATGCCTCTATTCCAGTGGCATCTATAGTTTTTGCTCCAGTCAACCACTCTCAACTTTCGTCTCATCTTGTCGTAATCTTCTTGGTAGTAGTTCCTGGTTAGTACCTCCTTAGTTTGGAGGGATGGCCTGTTCTAGGCAGGATATTGGTGTACCATAACGCCTTCCACTTCTTAATGATTGTCTGACTGTGCACCAAAAGCATCGTCAAGGCCTTTGAAATATTTTTCTACTCATCCCCCGATCTGTACTTTTCTACAACTTATCCCAGAGGTCTTTTGAAAGCTCCTTTGGGTTCATGGTTGAGTCTTTGCTGTGAAAAGCACCACCCAGCAGAGGAAACCTACAGGGACAGCTGATTTTATTCTGAATAATCCGAATCACCGCAATTTAAACAGAGGTGAAGGCCAATTAACTTGGTGTGTGATTTTGAAAGGTGATTGGTTACACCTGAGCTAATTTACAATGTGATTATAAGATATTCTAGTTTTTGTATTTTTAATTATTTTCTGAAATTTGAAGAATTTGTTTTTCACTTGGACGTTGTGGGTTACGATGTGTAAATAACGTTGGAAAAAGTCTGATTTAATGAAATTTAATTCAGCTACAAGGCAACAAAAGGTGATAAATTTTAAAGGGGGTGTCGACTTTCTCTCGGCACTGTATATTGAATTGTCATTTTGTGATTTATAGTGATTTGTGCCAATGAGTTTTGATAAAAATGTATCATAAAATTTTAATTTATTAGCCGCCGGGAATGGAAGATGCGCACTTCGCCCTGACTACCCGTCGAGACAGGTGGTGGCATGGACACGTTGGAGTGGTAAATAAATTTCCTTTCTATTGATTGATTCAAAGTTATTAAATCATCTAAGGAGATCTGTGGTACCAATCTATACGTAATCCTGTATTACTGTGTTACTGTATTAAATTAGCAGTATGGTTGATGTTTATTGCTAAAAAGCAGAACATGTAACCATTAATGTTGGTGCACAATGTTAGTATAATAAAAATGTATTGCCTGCCAGAGGTTTATCATCCTCAATAAGGGTGATAATACTTACCTGATTATTGTTTTCTATTGTATTTACAGCATGTTCCATCCATCATCCATCATTGGGACCATACTCTGTGCAGAGCATTGGTGCTACCCAAGCAGTCTCCTTGGCTATTGGGCACATTCTGGACGGGTCGCACAACTCGACACAGGACATCATCAAGTTGGCACTCATTTTGCACCTCAGAAGGATGACAGGCAAAGTCAACCCCACCAGTATTAATTCAACAGGCAAGGGGGATTTGAACTCAGGATCCGAGGATCCCAAGCCCACCACCCACCCTCACCATTAAGCCACACCAGGCATTACAGCATGTTGCTGGCCCATTTCTTAAGTTGTGTCTCAATGAAATCAGAACATTCATTGAAGAAGTAAAGATATACATTATGTTGGTGTGCAACTTTTAATGGCTTACAATTGTGTAGCTAATTAAGTAGCATTTATAACCAAATTCAAAACAGACAACAACGTTTTGAAGCAGTTAATGCATTACGGACACAAAAGATGGCAGAATTTTGACAAACCCAGCTCCACCTCACACACCTCATCAGTCATCATCCATCCCTACCCCCCCCACTCCTCTCAAGGCCTACCCAATCCCCACATTCAATTTGGGTTGTGTGCCTGTATTAAACAACCTTTAAAATCAGCATTCACAAGTTCAACACACATTTTATGAGTGTGACAAACACTTTGCTGTGGAAGAACCTTAATGTCTTTTGACAGGGTCTAAAGTTCAAGAAGGTCCAGGAAGAGAGCCAGAGGTATGCACTCAAATCTGAGTTGTTTTAACCTGGTTTGAATCCTGAACCAAGCTGTTCTCTGGTGTTTCTCTGGTGTTTCAACATGCAGGCCAAGGCATCAATGTGTGCACCATTTATCAGAAGTAAGTTTAAAGCCAGAGGACCCCTCTGCCGACACCAACAGTTGGTGGAGTTAAAGATTCCATGCTATATTTTTGTGAAGAGCAGGTGAGTTAATCTCTGGCACGCTGAACAAATTACAAATTCCTGTCCATTAGATGACCAAAATGCCCAGCATAATCAAACAACCCGGGATAACCAAACCGCACAGATTAGAACAAACCAATCAGCATAAACCAAAGCACCTAAAATAACAAACACCAGGATAACCAAATCACCAAGATAACGAAATCACCAGCATAACCAAACCACCCAACATATCCAAACCCCGGAATAACAACCATCCAACATATCCAAATCACCTGCATAACCAACTACCCAGTATAACGAAACCATCAACATAATAAACCACCCGACTTTCCAAATGAAGCAACATATCCAAATCACCCACATAACCAAACCAAGAGCATAAGAAACAACCCGTATAACCAGACGCACTCGTACCAAAACCACTTATTAAAAAAATAAGAAGAAGAATAAATAAATAAAAATTCACTTTTAACGATACACCTCCCGTAACCACGTGTTTCTGCTGGAAGTGTTTCCACCCTCTGCGTTTACCGATCCAAATTCTCCATTCACCTCACGATTTTTCTTCAACCTTCCTTACCTAATCTTTATGCAATCTTTATCAAAAAAAAAATAAAAATAATAATAATAATAATAAAAACGCCTTACAATGCTTCATCTTCTCTCTTCAACGTGTGGTTCTCTTAACTGCATCAATACTTCACAACTCTTCTACTATTTAAACAGACTGCTCTCATTCGACCTTTCCTTCATACCTTGTCTAATAAGTCCAACTGTTACAAACGTTTCTTCTCTCCATTCTTTAATTCACCTCAATTGCATCCCTCAATAAATGTCTTTAGTCGGTTTCTCTGACCGAAACATTTAAAAACCCCCAGTTTGCTTTGCATGTTCGCTTTCCATCATTCATCCATTTTTCCAACTTCAGTGCCAATTCACCCCTCTCACCCTCCCTCTCAAAGCAACCATCACATTCTTCCCCTCCAAGCTTCCTCTCACCTTTCTCCCTCAACTCTCCCCACTCACCCTTCTCCCTCCATTCACCCCTCACCCACCTTCTCAAAAGTTGCCCCCCCTCACATCCATAGGGCTGCCTCCTTCCCCTGCCTCTCTCCTCCATCCATCACTCCACCTCCTCAACTGCCTTCTACCCCCTCTTATTACTCCCCATTTTACCTCAACTCCAGCACCACAGAGCCTTTTCTCCTCTCATCCACCCTCTCCCCTAGCTCTTCTGCAATCCCCCACACTCTTCAACAACTCTCCTTACCTCCCCTCCTCCTCTCCACTCCCCTCCCTGCACCCACAGCCTCCTCCTCTCCCTCTTCCTTAACAGCGTGGTCCTCAAAACATCCAGGGCCTTCGCTCAAACCTGACAGATGCTTTCCATACAGGCTGCCACTGACAATCCAACTAATCTGCCTAACAAACTTTCCTCCTGCAAGACGTCTCTGACCTCTCACCTAGTTACTCCTCCTCCAGTACGACAGGCCTGAGCCTCGTCCTGGTGGAGGAGTTGCTCTCTTCATCAAAGACCCTCTTCCTCAATCTCCATGGCACTGCCCTCACTCCCCACACACCCCAGGAATAACTCTGGCTATGGTTTCCCTCCACTCCCACCTCATGCTTATATGTGTTGTACCGTCCACCAAACAGTGATGACTCCATTTACACCTCACTATCCAAAAACATGGACCAACTTCTATCCTTTCATCCAAATCTCTCTTGCTAATATGTGGTAACTTCAATTGTCATCAATGCCAGTTGGCTAGGGTACCTCTCTTACCGGCCATGGCACTTCAGCAAAAGACCTTTCGACTCATTGGGACTGACTCATCGGTCAACTTCCCGACCCGGATCTCAACCATGGTACTCTCTCTCTTCTGGATCTGATTTTGACAAATTTCCCTGAAAATATCTGCTGTTCTTCTTCCGTTCCAATCGGTTCATCTGAACTACATGCTTGTCACAGTAAACATCTCTCTGGCTGTTATTATAAGAGAACGAGCTCAGCACCGTCGAGTCTGGAATTTAACTCAGGTTGACTGGCAGGGTCTTCAGCAGAATGAAACTTCATTCTAGTCTCTCTCGATCTCTCTCTCTCCTCTCCTCTCCCTGCTCTCGCTCTCTCTCTCTCTCTCTCTCTCTCTCTCTCTCTCTCTCTCTCTCTCTCTCATCATCTTCGGTTGTCCACCCTTCCTCCCCCATGGTTCACTGAAGCTTGTGGTGAGGCAGTTGTCCTGAAACAACTTGCCTTTGCCTCTTGGAAAGCAAATCAACTGAGAGTGATCTCAAGTTCCTTCATAAAGCTGCGAAACAAGTGTGTGTCTACCCTCAGGAGAGCAGAAAACAACATCTTTCTAATCTCAAGTCTGAACTCTCAAACCTCTTTCCCACCTCACAAATCCTGGTGGCGTCTCATCAAATCTGTTTCTGGTGTATGTTCCCCCTCAATCCCCTCCCTCACCTCAAATGGCCACAACTGCTGACACCGCATGTGAAAAGGCTGAATGCCTAAACTCCGTGTTTGCATCAAAAATCTTGTGTCCGAAACCCAATGCTTTCTATACCCACTTACCAGTCGCACCCAACTTGTCCCTGGCTCTGTGTCCTTTTCTTCTGAAAAGTGGAGAGCTTGCTGTCAAACCTCGACCTCAGATTTGCAACCGGTCCAGACGGCATTAGCCCACGTGTCCTAAAAACCTGCTCCGATGCTCTTGTTCACCCTCACTCTGTCTATTTACCCTCTCATCTGCTCAAGGTCATCTGCCATCTGCTTGGAAATCAGCAAACATAACTGCTCTGCATAAAAAGGTGCAAAACAGATCCCTGCAATGACAGACAAATCAGCCTCCTCCCAAATGATCAGCAAGGTTATGGAATCCATAATTCGCTTCAGACATTAAATCCTTCCTCTTTCTCAATGGCTTGAATTCTGATCATCAATTTGGTTTCAGACCAGGGTCACTCTACACTGGATATGCTGCTTCTGCTCTCCCAACAACGGATGGAGGTCTCAATACCAGACATGAACTGAGAGCCATATCGCCGTGCTTTCAACACTGTCTGGCACCTGCCTTGCTCACCAAACCTCTTCCTATGGTATCCAAGGCACATCTCCACTCATGGCTTGCAAAATTCCTCTCCTGTCGCAGCCAACGTGGCCCTAAATCAGGGGTTCCCAACCTTTTTTTTTATGGGTACCATTTCACATGTTCGTGGTCCCACCGAGTACCACTGTACCAAATTCACCTAAAATAGTGTTTATTTGCGATACAGATACGACAATGGGGAGTTAAACAAAACTAACAATTCACAACTATGACATTGAGCAATCTGATCCGAACAAAAAGAATGATATAGTAAGTACCTATTTGATTGTGTAAAAATGTCCAGTCAATGGGATGGTTGAGCTGCTTCTTGCTCAACAAGCAGGTCGATGTCAGGCTTTGTTTTGGATAAAGCGCACGAACATCATGTTCAACATCCAGTAGGGATCTTTGTTTTTGTTTTAGAATAACAACTGACGAGAAACCCAGCTTCACACAGCCATGTAGATGGGAATACTATGAGCGAATGAAAGCCAGGGCAGCCTACTTAGGGTAAGACCCCAACATTTCCACACCAGAAGTCCGCAAGATTCATCTCGTCAAACTGATCTCGGGCTGTGGAGTCGTTCTGGAGATCAATCAAGCTTCCCTGCAGTCCTGTTCCAGGTGGCAAATCCAATGCATTCATGCGAAATGGGTTGCGAATCATTTTCAGATCCAGTTCCTTGAGATCCGGAAAATAGGATTTAATTCCTCATCCAAATAAGCGAGTGATCTTTTACCAGTTGTATGACTCCCTTGGGGGATCTTTTCACGCTTCTGAAGAATATCGGCCGTGCAAGAAAACATGACCACCACTCCGCTTCGACATTCGTCTTCCACAGACGGAGTTTTTCCTGAAATCCCTTGACCTTGTCGATGAAGTCAATGATAGTCGTGACAGTCCCCTGAAGAGACTTGTTCAGGGCGTTTAACTGAGAGAAAATGTCGACCAAATAAGCCAGGTGCAATGCCAGTCGGGGTTGTTCAAGCAGCGACGAAATTGACAGTCTTTGGTTTTCCATCGTTTTCGAAGAATTCACAAAGCTCAGCTCGCAGTTCAAACACCGCGCTCCGCATATTTCCACGGGATAGCCATCTCACCTCAGTGTGGAATAAGAGAACTTTATGGTCGGAGTCGAAATCCTCGCAAAGTTTCTTGAAAAGTCGTGAATTGAGAGCCTGGGATTTCACATGGTTCACAATTTTGATCATGGTTGAGAGAACGTCAGTCAATGGCTTGGGAGCGCCTTGGCTGCGAGTGCTTGGCGGTGGATCATACAGTGTAGGCCGCGCACTTCAGGAGCAACTGCCTTCACAAGCGTTTGGAAACCTGATCTGCACCCCAACATAGCTGGAGCACCATCTGTAGTACAGCCTTTCAGATCAACCCATGACAGCCCAACTTGATCAAAGCGGAAGACACCTCTTCGAAAATGTCCTTTGCTTCGTTGTGGTTTTAAGCGGGCAGCAAAATAGTATTTCATCCTTGAACTTGGCTTTATGCACGTACCGAACGAACGCTAACAGTTGGGCACAATTTGCCACGTCAGTTGACTCATCCAATTGCATAGAAAATCCGCATGGAGATGCTTGATTTCTGCCACCCACCTGGTCACGAATATTGGTTGACATTTCTTCAATGCACCTCTGAACTGTGTTGTTTGACAACGAAAGAGAATTGAGCTTCTTGGCGCTTTGTTCTCCAGCATGAGACGTACGATATCCTTTGTGGTGGGAGGATGAGGCTTTCACTGATGGTGTGAGGTTTTTTCTGTTCTGCAATTCGCAGTGCAACTAAGTAGATGCCTTTACGGCTGCCGTGGACTGCTGTTGAAAACTGCCGCTGCCGTCGAAGCGTGTTCTTTTCATGGCATTTTCCTTCCGACGAAAAAAAATCATGGTCCTTGTCGCTGTGTTCAGGATGAACAGAATCAAAATGGCGCTTCAATAGACTTGGCTTCATAGATTGATTGCCGAGAACTTTTCCACAAATCACACACTGTGGAGCTTCTATATTCACCTTTTGGGATGGAAGTGAAGCTAACTTGAGATAACTCTCTGAATATTTTCGCATTTACATGATGCTGGTGAACGATAACGGTAACAATAAGCCGGGCAATAAGCAATTGATGAACCA
>CM068958.1:16688383-16700764 GCA_035128595.1 Eptatretus atami | reverse complement strand
TCTCTTAGGGATAGGACATTCCAGGCACCCACCCAAAGTGACTGCCTCAGGTTAATCCAAGGAGACCACCGTCTGGTGGACGACACCTCAGCACCACTCCACCACACACCACTGCAATCTGACCCAGGAAGTTTGCCCTGTGGTTTTCCTACTATCATCAAGGAATGGAGGTCCCGAAGGCTTTGCCCTAATTCCGTCATCCGGTGAGCTGCACTTCGAAGGGGAGCAGCACAGGAGGTACTCCCATGGAGTGGATTTTCAATTTTCTTCGCATTTGTGGGTTTTGCGGAATGAAGTGTTTTACAGTGGCCGGAGTGCAAATCCTGTCACCAACCTCCTAAAAAACAAACAGTCACCCAACTGTAGGAGGATGTCCGCAAACACAATTGGGCACTAGATATGGATGGCCGTTCTCTCAAAAGGAGCTCCTCCGCCCTTTGACAGCACCAGTTTAACAAACACTAATGTGAGAAACATCTTACGTGTAGTAACAAAGAATTTACACTCATTAGACTGGCTAACATGTTGCTGGGAAGAATACGCTTTTGTAATAAATAAACAATTTGGGTGTGACAAGCCCTCAAGTCAAGAAATCCATTTGTGTTTCTATACTTAAGAGGCCATTAGGGACACAAGGAATGTATCAAGCACTTGAGTTTCACAAACACCTTTGTTCAAACACCTTTAAGTTTAACAAACACTAATGTGAGAAACATGTTACATGGAATAAACACTTTGATGAAACACGTTTGAGTGGAACACTGATGTAAGTCACATTAAATAATGTTTAGGAAACTCATGTGAGAAGCATTTTAAGTGAAACACTTTGATGTACTGTAACACTTGAGAGTGGAAAGTTTGGCCGTTTAATAAACACTCTTAACAAACACTCAAGTAGTAAACATGTCCTTGCTAACCGGCAGTAGTTTTTGTGGGACACACACACCGGCAGTAGTTTTTGTGGGACACACACACACAAGGCCTTCTTTCTTGGGCTGGAATCATACAGAGCACTCACCATTTGAAAGTGGTGCACGGTATGCGGGGTGTACAGTGTTGGCAGCACCAGCACCGTACAAACCCTTTAAAAATGGTGCACGGTATGTGGTGTGTACGGTATTGGCAGCACATTCACCGCACATATACTGTGAAATTGCTGGGAGCAGAATCGAAAAGCTCTCATCCACATGAAGCTGTACATTTACTCCACGAGCTGGAGGATAGATGAGACTGCCACTCCCTTAACAACGAACACCACCATCGCAAAAATTAACAAGTATTATGTATACACAACTTTATTGGGAATGAGGGTAAGAAACTTAAAAGTCTGATTCCACAGCTCTGGATAGTGCACATCAAATCAGTTGTTAAATGCCATTTGTGCATTAGGACCGTATAAATGGACACTAGGACCGATTTAAAGAGTAGATATCGTGCTCTTTATTCACAGTGTTCTGACAGGATGGATCTGACAGCCTTTGAGCTGTCTAGTCTGGGTTCAATTACTGACCCGATTACAAACTGAAATTTTGGTGTTTTACAGGGAAGGCATTGCATCACAAAGTGCGCTACCCCTCGGATGGATGTTAAGCCAGGTGTCTTGTCTTCTGGCATTCGCTGATAGACGTTGAAGATCCAAGGGTGTCTTTCATGAAGAATAAGTGAATCATTATATAGACTATAGAGGAATCTTAATGTCTAGAAAGTTAGTTAC
This sequence comes from Eptatretus atami, assembly GCA_035128595.1. Lineage (NCBI taxonomy): Eukaryota > Metazoa > Chordata > Myxini > Myxiniformes > Myxinidae > Eptatretus > Eptatretus atami. The sequence goes on along the minus strand of CM068958.1, from coordinate 16,699,050 downwards.
ATACATTTGCATTAAACTGTGTAACCACAATATGACTCAAAACCGTGCGCAATCGATATTTAAACATCAATGACTGGACGGACATGTCAGACTTACCTCCTGCCGCACAAACTCCTCCACATCCACTGGTTCCAACTCTTCCGAGTCGCTGTCGGACAGTCGAACAGACTCTATGATTTGCCTGAACACGGCCCGGAGTCGGAACCCACGCCAGGATGCCTGTAAAAGTGGAGTTCAGACATAGCGTGGATGAGGTGGATCTATACTACAGTTTGTACAAAGCAAAGTAAAAACCATTGGGAAACACCTCATCCCATTACATAGTCATTCATTGGCTCATGGTAAACAGTTGAACAAAATACTCCATCTCGGATCCAATGTGTGTGTGTGTGTGTGTGTGTGCGTGTGCGTGTGCGTGTGCGTGTGCGTGTGCGTGTGCGTGTTTTTACATCCCCATCCTCAAATTCTTGGGAAACTTGGTCTTCCTTTCCACATAAGAATCAATCTTCACACCCTCATGGCAACACATTCTTTGGTCCTTTTGATAAGCCATATATCCCTCTGGTTGTTGGGCCTTATGGTAAATATAACTGTTATATGAGGTTTATATAATGGTCTAATCCTCCACCGTGCTCTTCTGTGAAATACCCATTGTGTGATCTCTCTGAAGCGTCAATCATAGTGTAGTCACCACTTAAAAGAGCCTTTGCAGGCCCACAATTGTACACGACACCATAAGGGACGGTGTGGCCCAGTGTGGCATGCCACTCACACCACACGTTATGAAAACCCGGCAGTTGCAGCACCTCGGCTAGGTTTCTGCTCAACCTCAGCGCACCCTGGTGTCCCAAACGTGTGGCGAGAGTGAGCGAGGGCGGGCAGGCCAGCCCACTTGGGAGTGGCACGCAGAGTACAACGTACACTGCTCGCTGTTAACGGTGGGAAGGGGTCGGAGGGTCAATCAGGTTGCTGTTTTAGGCCGAGCAGAGGCACCATGAAAGCCATGTTTAGACTGCTCACAGCGCTCCATTCGCACTCACGACTCACAGGGAGCCTTTTTAACGGCTTCTTCTCCCAGGACAATGCTCTCTCGCCTCGGCATAAACCAGAATTCCAACCTCGGGACTATGCAATCCCCAAACCGGCCGGGTATTCAATGCGGACTCTTGTGGAGAACGAAAGAGTGCAATTTTTGACACCACAATGTAACGCAGGCATAATCTTACGTGGCCCCGGTTTGCCAGTTTATTACACACGTTATTAACCCCGCAGAAAATGGGGTTCAAAAGATAAACCGCACATCTTAAAATCAAAGGGTCCCCAGGGGCACACACTTGTGCGTGCAAACAATACCGCACACTGATGTGAATGCAGTCACGGCGAGCAGCGCCTGTACCGTGAGTATGTATGGGTATGACCCCTCTCCAACAAAACAACTGCAAGTGTTTACAAACTAAACATACCTGGATTATGGTGGCTGCATCATGGTGTCTACTTCTGTCAAAGCCCAACAACCTCTTCACTCCCTCACACTCTTGACTGCGTTGTTCTTCGTTTTGTTCCGCCTGTGTTGTTTTGTACACCTGTTCACCACCACTCACACTGATGTCATTTTTTATACTCTTTCTTTCTTCCAATGTCCATTGTTCATTTTGTTTGGTGTTTTCTTCTTCCTTTCTCCTCTGCAATGGCCTAACTGTCTGCGATTTCAACAATTCCATGCTAATTGGCTTTTCTACAATCTTCTGGCTTTTCATATTTGGGTGGTTTAACTGAATCTTCCTTACTTCAACTTCATTATTCTCGTTTACTGATTCTTCAGGAGCAGCCAAGTCCCCATTGCCCATTCTGTCCTCACTTTTCTTTGTCACCTCATCGATCCTCTTCAGCCGAGTTGGATACTCTTCTTTTGTCGTTTTTTTGCAAGCTTCTATATTATTTACTTTTGGCAGTTCTTTCACATCTATTTCTTCATCATCTCTCTCCTCTTTCTGACGTTCTTCCATGTCGTCCTGTTTCTCCCTTTGCTTTCGGTCTTGAAGACGTTCCTCTTCAAACTTCATTTGCTCTTCTTCTATTCTCCTCAGGCTCTCAAGAAACCTTAAGTTCTCTTCCTCAATTCTCTTTTTCTCTTCTTCCAAACTCCTTTTCCACTCCAAAAAGGTTCTTTCCTTTTCCTCGTTCACCTCTTTTTCCACTATCCTTTGCTCATCAAATGACTTGAACTCTTCTTTCTTCGTGTTGTTTTCTCTGTCCTTCACAAATTGTCCTTTTGCGATATTTGTTGTTTCAACCTCGTTCTTTTGTTCATTTATCTTTCCATGAGGCTTATTCTTTTTTTCTTCAAACACCCGTTTATCTTCATCAACCAGTGATATATTTTCTTCGGTTTCGTTTCCCGTTTTCTCAATCTTGTTTTCTTTGGGAAAACATTCATCGTTCACCTTTTCTTGTTCCTCTTCCACCTTTGCTTTCCTCCTTTCATGATTTTTCATTCTTTTTCCATTCCCTGTTTTTCTCTGCTCTTGCTGTAATAACTCTTTGGTTTTTTTTGGTTCTGTGTGATTTTTCAAAACTTTCATCCCACCTTGCTCATTGTTCGCTTCCCCTCGATCCATCAACTTGCCATCTTCAATGTTGCTCTTCATTTCAGCAATTCTTCTATGCTCTCCATTCTCTGGAGCCTCTTTATTAATACTTCGCAATTTCTTTAAGTTGTCTTCCTTTGTTTGCATTCCATCCAAAATGTTTGTTTCTTCATTTGTAGGTTCTTCATGAATCCTATTACTGTGTATAGCTTTCCCTTCTGCACTTTCATCTTTAACAAAGTTGTCCTGTTCTTGTTTTCCTGAATGTACCACAAGTTCTTTGTATTCATTCTTCATTATCAAATTCCCCATGTGAAAGGCCAAAGATGAACTTTCCTTTTGTTCCTTTTCAAAGTCAGAATCCTCTTTCAGGTTCTGACCTTTAAAATTATTATCTACTTCAGTGCTTTCAGTTTCTCGACTATTTCTTTCTTCGTTCAATTGCTCTCCGCACTCTTTTTGAACCTTCATTGAAGTCTGCTCACATCCTTCTCGTTCTATCCTTGCAAAATGTTCCATCTGTAATGCTGTTCCTTCATTTATAGATAAACTTTCCCCTTCTGTGTGCCACTGTGAAGAACTGTCATTTCTACATTGCTGAACCCAATGTAACTCAACATTTATCCCACAACATTCTCCAAACTCAGCTTGTGTTTCTATTTCCTCTTTCTCAGTTGCATCTTGCAATTGTTCTATTGAAGCCCTGATAGTTTTATTTTCTCCATCTTCAGCTATATTTTTCTGCTCGACAAGTCTTGCCTCTTTCCAATAACCGCTATGCTTTTCTGTCTTATTCTCGAATTCTATGCCTTCACTTACATTTGGGCCAAAATCCCCTCTGTTAATTTGTGATTCACATCTCTTTGTTGCCAGCTGTTCCTCCATTTGCGTGATAGCCGTCCATTCTTCCTGCTCCATCCTGCACTGTTGCCAGTTTCGCCACACGGACTGAATGCAAAGTGCAGCAAGTTGCTGCCTGGCTGTTGCACTATTCTCCACCTTGTTCCACTCTTCCTGCTGTCTCCTCTGCTCTTCCTTCATCCCTTCACAAATGGCATCAAGCTCGACCTGCATGAAGAGCATGATCTACTGTTAGATGAACCACAGGAGCACATCCTCTATTTCAATATGCACCATAAAGGTAACTGTGGGTTCACAATTAGGATTCATTTAAACAAAATGGTGTATTATCAGCGAGGTAGGTGTAAGTCAGGAAATGAGAGGAGGCTCCAATGTGATATACCTGACGCTCCTTCATCTGGACCCGCAAAGCCTCCACGTATGACTTCAAGTGCATTTCCATCTCTGCCTGTTGACAGTGCTGCGTGAGAGTAACAAGGGTTAGTGACAATCTAAACGAAGACCGCAAGAGGGCGTTCTTGACAACAAAGGCATCAATCATGCAGGTGTGCTTTTCGCGGGAGATTATTGGCTCTGTACAAACTGGATTCACAAATTTTCATGGAATGTCAGCATGCCATATATTTAGAAAAAAATCCTCAAGAGACATTGATCACATTTCTATCAGATCTCCTTATCCACCATTGGAAAATTATTTAAGGGTTACTATCATCCATAGGTGTTGCATCATAAAGTAGGGCTTTCAATGTCATTAAATAGGAGAGGTCAAGCTATTAAGCCATCTGTTCTTTTTGAAGCACAAATTTGTGGGTGTTGAAAAAAGATCCCACAGTGTATTTCAAACAAGAGTAAGCCCTTGTGTGCCAGCATCGAGGCCAAATTCCGAACCTTTGCCTCCTGGCAGGCAGCATGGTCTGTCACGGTCTTTCTCTTCTATCAGGATATGCTGAGTGATGCCGAGAGAGTGGTTCAGTTTTGCAGGCTTAAACAAATCCTAATCCGTCAAGACTGATCCCTCTTCCTGGTGAGGTGGTCACTCATTCTTGTGTCGAATAACATATATATGGATTAATTAAATAAGACGTCATTGGGTAACAGAAAAACGTCTCTTACAAAAACAAATCAAGCATTGGGGCCATCTATCTATTATGTATGCAACTGGGGGCAATAGGGAGGGGCTGTAATGAGAAAATTAAAATTGAGAGAAAGAAGAAAATCAAGAATGATAGGAGATAGAAAGGAGGGAAGTGTTGGAGGAGAGGGGAGAGGAGGAAAATAATTTTATTTTTTGTATACATGATTGAGGCTCATGGAAGAGCAAGAGCAGAATGGAAGGATACAAAAATGGAAAGGGGGAACACTAACAGTAGAGTCGTAGTGAGAGTGAGATTAAGGGTGTGGAGGACCCAAGGTGGTAAACAAGCTGCACACAGGCTGAATGAAACATAACAAGAAGAGGATGTGGAATGTGGGGATGACAAAAAAGGAACAAATCAAACAAAAACTAACAAACAAAAATAGCTGAGGGGAAAGAGGGGAAATCACAATAGAATGTGGAAAAAGGGAGTGCTTGGGAATGGGATCATTTTGTGGTAGAGGAGATCGGCCACGAGTATGGATGCGGGATGAACAGCTGTCTTGAAGCCCTGGAGGGAAGAATGGGACTAAACAGACTGGGGAAGGTGGTTCCACAAGTGAGAGGAAAGAGGAACAAATGAGTGGAGGTGAGCAGTGAGCCTGGGTTTTGGGAGTTTAACAAGAAGAGGGTTACTGGAGGGTTGATGGACCAAGTGTTTAGGTGAGAGACAGGTTTGAAAAATAATCCTTGTGAGGAAGAAGAACACATGGAATGCTCATGATGGAGAAGTAAGGAAAGCGAAGCATTTTAATATGAACTGAAAAGCTTTTGAAGTTTGGGAGTGGACAGCAGTAAGGGGAAAAGAGCTGCATATATCGAGTGTCTAGAGTGTGAGGCAAAGGGTGGGGGCACTGGGGATCAAAAATTCCAGCATTTCAAAGTATACAATAAGTAGACGTGTTTTAATTACCGTATGCAATTGTTTTTTTTGCATGTACGATTCATCGGTGAATGTTATATGCTTCAAGAACAGGTGTTCAGTTGTAATAATGGGAAAATTGTTGGTAAAACATTGTAATTTCAGAACCATCTGAGCATAAGATTACTGACAAATCACTCAACAATTCTCTCTCTGCAAAGCTTTCTGCATATAGTCACTACATTAAAACCTTCTTAGAGCCTCGACCTTGGTGGACCCTCCATTGTGTTTGTAAAAGTGGTCCTTAATCTCAAGTTGTGTGGAAAGTGAAAGTGGCACTGAATGAATATGTCCGGGTATCCTGACAGAGCTACTTGCCTGGTGAGCTTGTCTGAAGCAAAGCTGTTCATTTATGAAAATGGGTAAATGCGCCAACGTCTCACTTCCATCATCCTTTTTATCTTCCATCACCTTCATCTCCTGCTCCACTTCCTCTTTTACTCCTTCTTCATCTTCATTAATTATTTTTGCCAAGTAAGTGCAATGACCAACAGGCTTCTCAGTGACATGGATTTCAGGAGTTGGTGGTGATTGTGAGTAGGATTCGAGGGTTAACATGTCTGGCAAAGGGTTTGTCAGGACAGGGAAATGGAATGGAAATGAATATGGCCTCAATTGTAGTGGGTTGTTCAAATTGGATATGTGGTAGTTGTAAGATGAGCAATAACGTGGGTGGGCTGTGACAGAAGTAGACGAAGGTTGGAAGCAGGAAGAACAGGTGGATGGAAAGCCATGACTGAGTATATCAGAAACGTGCAAAGTGGGACAAGAACAGATCATGAGTCTTCTCCCAAGCCAGGATGAGGGATAAGCAGATGCTGAGGAACAATGGTCCAAGGAGGCTGGGGCTGAATGAGGCCGCATCAAAAGGGAACAGGAATGCAGCGGCAAAATCTTGAATTGAGGAGGGAGGAAATGGGATGGAAGATGAGGTGACGGGACCTGCTGGCACACTGGCAAAGATGGAGGCAGTGGTGAGGTCAGATTGACGAAACTGTGGTGAATTATAGAGGTCTGAGTCCAGATGAAGGACAAATTACTGTCACTTTGAGAATTAATGTCTCCACCAGCCTTTCTTGTGAGAAAAAGACAGTAAAACACAACATTAAATGTGGTAACAGCCTTTAGATTTTTCACTTAGAGACCATCTCTTTACTATGTAAGCAAATTTTGGAGACATTTTCACCTGCCCTCTCCTTCCGTATGTACCAGGCATATGCATCATGTATGCATCAGTGCAAATCATGCATACACAATAAATGGATGACCGACAGAAATATAGTAAAAACCACACTAGAAATGTACATTTACTTGGTGGAATTGTACAATTACTTGGTGGAATTGTACATTTACTTGGTGGAATTGTACATTTACTTGGTGGAACTGTACATTTACTTGGTGGAATCGTACATTTACTTGGTGGAAATGTCCATTTACTTGGTGGAAATGTCCATTTACTTGGTGGAATTGTCCATTAATTGGTGGAAATGTACATTTACTTGGTGGAATTGTATATTTACTTGGTGGAATTGTCCATTTACTTGGTGGAATTGTCCATTTACTTGGTGGAATTGTACATTTACTTGGTGGAATTGTACATTTACTTGGTGGAAATTTGTACATTTAACTTGGTGAATTGTACATTTACTTGGGATGTGAATTTGTACATTTACTTGGTGGAAATGTCCATTTACTTGGTGGAAGTGTCCATTTACTTGGTGGAAGTGTCCATTTACTTGGTGGAAGTGTCCATTTACTTGGTGGAAGTGTCCATTTACTTGGTGGAAGTGTCCATTTACTTGGTGGAAGTGTCCATTTACTTGGTGGAAGTGTCCATTTACTTGTGGAAGTGTCCATTTACTTGGTGGAAGTGTCCATTTACTTGGTGGAAGTGTCCATTACTTGGTGGAAGTGTCCATTTACTTGGTGGAATTGTCCATTTACTTTTTGGTGGAATTGTCCATTTACTTGGTGGAATCATTTACTTGGTGGAATTGTCCATTTACTTGGTGAATTGTCCATTTACTTGGTGGAATTGCCATTTACTTTGGAATTGTCCATTAACTGGTGGAATTGTCCATTAACTTGGTGGAATTGTCCATTAACTTGGTGGAATTGTCCATTTACTTGGTGGAATTGTCCATTTACTTGGTGGAATTGTCCATTTACTTGGTGAAATGTACATTTACTTGGTGGAATTGTACATTTACTTGGTGGAAATGTACATTTACTTGGTGGAAAATGTACATTTACTTGGTGAAAATGTGCAATGTTGTCCATCGCTCTGCTCCTCCACATTGATTTCCACAAAAGCCTGAAACAGAAAATAAGTGAGTAAATAATTTCCCCATGATGCACAAAAACACTAAATAATACATCTTGTTAGGTTTATTTTAAAAACATTATATCCTTCAGATAAGTGGGGCAAGGTGGCTCTGGCAAGGTGAGCCAGGGTGCTGACCCACCTGCCCCCTTATAACTTCTTCGATTCTCGTTATATATTCAGAATCCAGAATGTGTGTACCAGAGTCCTCTGATTGATGGTGTGTTTAAAGGGATATTAAATGAAGATGGTTTAGGGTACTGAACAAAAGGCCTGAGAATAATGTATTGTTACAAAAACTTACTTAAGGGCTAATGAAGGGATATTATTAGCCTGTCCCCCACGCAGCGGGAGACAGGGTTTTGTATCACTTCTGCATATGTCTGTCTGTCTGTCTGCATGTGAGTCTGTCCGGGCCACAACTTTTGTCGTTAGAGTTTTCTTCAAATTTTCAACAAAGCTTTAGTTTGAGAATATGTCGAAGATAAATTAATAATTTGGTCAAAAGGTCAAAAATTATCCGATTGACCTGAACTTTTAAGAATTTGCATACTGGGTCACTAAACTGGTTCACCAATCAAAGGCTAGAAGCTGATTGTTTTTGTTTTTTTAAAATCAAAAGATCATAGTTGAGGTTGCAGAAAATCATCAATTTCCATCTGATATACTTGAAATTTGAGCAGGGTTTGCATAATGGGTGACTGGATCCTATTGCTTTTGTGGTCAAAAGGTCAAGGTCACCAAAAAATCTTTTTTTTTGTCATGTTCAGCATATGAAGAAGAAGAAGTCCATAATACAAAGTAGATGGGCTTTGCATTCTCAGATGCTTTCTGGTGTTTTCCTTTTGTTCGGCCAAGACCAAACAAAGCGAGGTCAAGGCCTTTATTCCTGAAACGTGAAACACCATGCAACCCATGCCTACAGAAAGCAGACTTTTTGGAACGGCGACCACATTTTCCATCCAATCATCATATAACTTTGTTTAAAACATTCTCCACAAGTAGGCGCTCCTATGTTGAAAGTTTTGTGTCAATTGCTCAAGAGGTTGTGGAAAAAATTAATGTAAAAGTGAATAAAATAAAAAAGTGAGGGCCTTTGCCGAGGTTCCACAAAATGGTCAAGGATGGTTTGGATGCATATTACAAGTATACAAGGTCGAGGCTCATGGAAGAGCTCGTACACTGAACAGAGCAGGACAACAGAATAAAGCAACAATGGAGAAGGGGAAACACCAACAGCAGGGTTGAAGAACAAAATAAAGGGAGACTTGGACAGATTTGGGATGTGGGGAGGAATGAGGGATAAGGAAGGATGCATGGGGTGGACAAGATGGACACAGAAGGAAAAACTAGAAATTTGGAAGGAGGTGGGGCTGGGGCTGGGGTGAGAGTGGTAGGGGAGGGGGTTGATGGGGTTAAAAAGGATAGAGCACCGACAAACAGCCATAAGTCAGGAATAATAGCACAGACTTTGATGGGCCTTATGGCCTCCTCCTGCATCAAAGTTCCTTGGAGGGAAACTCATGTTATTATTTAATATAATTTGAACCTCTGATGCCCAGATCATGAACTCATTGCTCTCGTCTAAAGGGAATGCCAAACAGGCCATATTTTAACAACTCATAATAGAACAACTTTGAAGTACACATTACGTCATCAGTGAATAAAATGGAGATTTTGTGGATAAAACTAAATTGGTGATGTAAATAACCTGTTACCAGGCTGGCAGGTTAGCCGAGAACTACACACACTCCCCTCTAAGCTGTCTAGTCTGGGTTTGAACGCCGACTCAGCTATAAACTGTCATTCTGGTGTTTCACAGGCAGGGTGATCCATCAATGTGTGTGCCATCCCTCAGATGGACGTTAAATGGGAGTTCTGTCTGCCAGCATTAGATTGTGGACGTTAAAGATCCCACGGTGTCAGTAGATGAGAAATGTTGCTTCTGGGACGCCCATCCAAATGAATGGGGAAAAGGGAAAAACTATTTGACCCAAGCACCAAAAGTTCAAAATGGGAGACACACTTCCTCCCCACCTATCCCCTTCCCTTCCATACAAGCAAATGAAAAATTGAGACCGACTGATTAAAGCACTTCTTCCCCCCAACATAATCACAGTCCTTTCATATTTTCATTATACTCAAAGAGCGAACCAATAAATATTTGTCCATGTTCTACTTTAGGGAATAACTTAATTTTCTTATAACATTCATTTCCATCGAGTATATTCACAAAGAATAACTTGGAACTTGATTCTTGGTTTAAGTATCTTTGTTCAGCAGAGATTAAATGATAAACTTCTCTTAATGCTCTTGTTTGACCACCTCCTGAGCCACACATCATTTTTCATAAACCACGCCCACTTTTCATAAGTCACACAAACTTCTCCACAAGCCACACCCATTTTCCCCAAGCCCCGCCCACTTTTACTAAGCCACCCCCATTTTCCACAAGCCATGCCCACTTTTTATAAGCCCCGCCCACCTTTGTAAGGACCACCTACTCTTCCATCATTTCCAGTTAAGCTCTGACTCACAAGGCTTGCCCAGGGAATTTCCAAAGGAAACCACACCCAGTCATTGTTATATAAAAGCTTGAAACCCAGACTGAATTTAAACATATTTTTACTTTTACTGAGAATGGACTGCTGTGCTGAGCTTGAGTGGGATGACTTTGGAGTTCCTTGGAGTTCTACTACTTGTATGGAACTAAACCTTCAAGTTGATAAACTGGATTCAAACCTCTTATCTATTTCGGTAAGATTTTCTTTGAATATTTACAGATTAATTTATACATATAATAATCTTACATTAAATTAATACATTGTTATTTTCTCT
>CM068958.1:16656903-16669398 GCA_035128595.1 Eptatretus atami | reverse complement strand
TTTTTGATGTAATTTTGAAACAGTTATGTTCTTTATGATATTTTTTATTTTCATTAATTAGAAGATAATCACAGAATATACATTATTTATGGGCTTCTGACTGTCTTTAATCCCACTCTATCAGATGCAGGACAATTCTCAAATTTGTCATATGGAGAATCAGGGAATTCAAGAGGTTCAAGATCTCGTATACTATTCATATTTATAAAGTAAAAATTTACTTCAAACAAAATTCATCTTCGGTACTTTCATTGGTGCTTTCACAATCATCTATAAAACTATTTCATAACTATCGTTTGAACAAAAACTCTCGGTATCATAACTGTCTTCTGTTCCATCAGGATACTATCATCACTCTCAAAAATAATCTTCAAAATCTTCAGTTGATAATGACTCATATTTAATTGGTAAAAAAAAACATTACCATCATATTATATACTTTTTTTCATTAACAGATTCAACTACTACATTTTTATATTCAAGGTAATTTTAAAATGGTCCTCAACTACGACTGAACGAAATGTCATTTCACCTGATATATTAACATCCTTTATTTAATCAACATTTACATTTTTAGGGTTGTTGAAAAAATTACAAATTTCCCCTTGCATATTGCAGATGGTCTTATCTTTTCTTTCTGAAGCTTCATCCATAAGGTTTTTCTTTTTTGATATTTCTTGTTCATTGCTTTTTCTAGTTTTGAGATATATTTGGGCCAGAAGGGAGGGTAGAAATTTGTTGGAGCTACTTTAATGTGTTCTTCGATATACTAAAGCCCTTCCAACTGAAGGAATTGAAGAACTCATTTTTCACCATAATTTTTTTATCGGCAATAGTTGTTCATATTTATCTTTATTCAATTTTTAATCTCGACATATTTCTCAGTATCTTTTTACAAATGGAGAGATTGATTGAAACTTGTCTTTTGTGTCTTGATACATTATATTTATTAAGTAAAAAAGTTGGTGAATAAAATGGTGTTAAGCACAGATTCAACTATAAATTAAATGGAATTTTCATCAAGAAAATTATATTTTAAGCAAAGTTTTGCTGTTTAAATATGATGAATAAAACGTACTGCGAAGTTTGTAATCATGAATATAAATGTTATAAAAAAACACCTTCAAACCAACAAACACACTTCAATCTTTTCAGGCAAATATCACCATTTGAAAGAAACAAAACATTGTGATAGATGTAATATTGATATTCTAAAAAAAATTTTTTATAGTGGAAGGAGCTACTAAATTCTCTATTGAAAACACTGATGGGGCATTTAAAGGACATATAAAAATAAGATTGTTTCGCTTTGAAGACCGTGGACCATCTTCAATCATTGAAGCTGTTGATATGGTTAAACAAAGTATTGAAACTGAAATTAAAAACACATTAAGTGAAATGAAAACTTTTAAGTTTTATATCGGAGTAAAATTGAATATGGTAAGAGAAGGTGATGAAACTATTCCCTATATGAGGACAACCCCTCACTTTATCACATCATTTCAAGATTTTGTAAGATGGGATGTTTTCAATGAACTCCAGAGACAAGAACAAGATGTTGATAACACTGTAGTAGGTAGGGGATTTGCTATTACAAAAATAATCTTTTTAGATATACACATCTTAAAATCAGATCCTCTTCAAAGCTTCTTCTTATATTGATTTACAAAAAAGAGATAAAACTAAAGAAAGCGGTTGTTAATATTCAAAACAAAGATAATAAATGTTTTCTATGGTCTGCTCTTGCTTACTTACATCCTCCACAATGGAAACCTGAAAGGGTTGAACATTATAAGAAATACGAGAATATGCTAAATGTTAAAGATTTAAAGTTTCCAATGTCATTGAGAGATATTCCTGATTTTGAGAAAATGAATAATCTATCTGTTAATGTATAGTCTGTCCAGAGTACTCATTAACGGATACAAACAAAGTTCAAATATTAAAAATTTCAAATAACTATAAAAATTATGAAACACACATCATGACCTTCTATGTTATAGTTTGGGGAAAAATTCACATTATGCTTCTATCAAAAATTTATCAAGACCAATCACCTCACAATTATTCAATGGAACAAATAAAACATATCCCTGTAAAAGATGTCTCAACTTCTTTCATACAAAAGAACGATTAAATCAACATTCAAAATGCTGTCGTAATCACAAATCAACTGTAATTAATATACCAAAAGTGGGAAAGAAGATATCATTCAAAGATTACAACAAATCTAACAAACATCCATTTGGGATATATAGGGTGTCCATAAAGTCTCTTTACAATTTAAAAAATTTATTACAAAAGAAAATTAATAGATAAACCTGTGGAAATTATTACAAAATGAGGAGTAGATATTGAAGTTTTTTTTGCCTCATTTAATACACTTCTATATGGGCACCATTAGTTGCACGAAGCACATCAAGACGGTAATTGATTTCCTGCCATGTTCGCTGCAGCATAGCCTCATCAATGGTGGCAATGGCGTCAGTGATCCTTTGCTTCAGGTCGTTGATGTCCCGTATCTTTGTTCGATACACGATGTCTTTAACATAACCCCATAGAAAGAGAACTTTGATAATCACTGAGTACGTTGAACAAATCTGATAAAAACATCCCATCAATTGCCTTTGTAATAAAAATTTTTAATTGTATGCTGATTTTTTTTTAATTAAATTTTTTTTCATTTTTTAAAATTTTAACACCCTGTATACTGATTTTGAAAGTGTCGTTGAAAAGATAGATACTGTTTCTCCAAATCCAAATAAATCATACACAAATAAATATCAAAAATATACTCCTTGTGGTTTTTGTTATTATATCAAATCATCTGTTGGTGATAAATACAACAAGTTCGAACTTTATAGAGGAGAAGATACCTCAGAGGAGTTTGTAAGATGATTAGAAAAAGACTGCATAAGACTAAGAGAAATAATGGTTAAAACCTAAAAACCAATGTCATTAACAAAGGGAGAGAAAAAGGAATTTAGGAAGAACAGTATCTGCCATATTTGTGAGGAGTAAATTGACGGAGAGGTCAAGGTTAGGGATCATTGTCATCTTACTGGTAAATATAGAGGTCCAGCTCATTCCCGTTGTACCGATAGCACGGAAGGGCCGCCCAAGCGGCTCGTGTTGCGGATCAGTCGAACTGCGGCGAGGTGCGATCGCCCGGTTTACCATTCTGCGTGGGGTACTTAGTAGGTCGATTTCAGAAACAACCTATCCTACGCGCAGGTGGCCGATTGGCACGATTTCGGTGAGTCGAAAGGCCCCCACCCGTGACTGGCTCCGGGCGATAGTTCCCGGAGGGTCGGACGAGCTGAATTGTCCGTCGGTGGGCGACATGCCGCGATTCGGAGTTACGTGGCTGTTCGCACGCCGGCTGGGCGCGAATTCGCAACAATAATTAACAAACAATGTTATGTTCGGTCAAAGCCAAGATTAATCTGTGACTTCTACAGACCAGTACCCCTGTACTAACCGGTTCATGGATCGGGTTGTAGCGACTAAACCTCCCCCCCACCAGTTTCCTGGTGCAGGGTAGGGTGTTTGGATAATGGACACCCAGCAGGAATTAAAAACAAACCTGTCCAAAGGGCGGAGGAGCTCCTTGTGAAGAACGCCCATCCATATCTAGTGCCCAAACTGTGTTGCGACTCCTCCTGACAGTTGGGGTACTGTTTGTTTTTTAGGGGAGGTTGGTGGACAGGATTAATGCACTCCGGCCACCGTAAAACCATTCATTCCAAAACCCACAAATGTGAAGAAAAATCTAAAGAACCACTCAAGTGGGAGTACCTCCTGTGCGGTGCCCCTTCGCAAGTGCAGCTCACCGATGACGGGAATTGGGGCAAAGCCTTCGGGACCTCCATTCCTGATGACTGTGGAAAAACCACGGTAAACTCCATGTCAGATTGGTGTGTGTGTCGGAGTGGGTGCTGAAGGTGTTCGTCACAGCGGCTGTCTCCTTGGTTAACCTGAGGAGTCCCTTTAGGTGGTGTCCTGGAATGGCCATCTCTAGAGAGGATGATCACCTTGTCTCTGTTATCATCTGAGCGCAAGGGTGTTGAGATAGTTTTGCAGCACTCTCTGAGGTTCGAAGAGATGGCGAGATCATGGTGAGTGGTTACACCTATTTAGTCTGGTAGCTCTGGTAGTTACCATGCTGAAGGAGTTGCGAGCTGTATCCAATAAGCTGACTCCAATGATAATTGAGGTAACACCGGTCAACGAGCGTATTATGAGCCAAAGGATTCGTCACTCCTTGGTGGTCATTTCCTCTGTCTCTGTATATGCTCCGACTGAGGCGAGTTGATCTCACCGTGAAAGGACACATTCTATGCAACGCTCGACGTCTGTGGTTGATCAGTGCCCCCAGCGAGATACACTTCTTGTCTTGGGATTTCAATACATCAACATGGAACTGATAGGGATGGTTATGAGACATATGTTGGTCCCCATGGGTCTGGAACTGTGAACAGAATACCACTAAGTTCCTTGACTTTGCAAGAAGTCGTGTGGCTTAGGGTGGCTGGTTCAGTTTCGGCACCCACAAGCTCATCACTGGACTTGTAATCAGTCTGGTGGTGGGCAAAGAGAATTACCATGTCTCATTGATGGTCGCTGGAGGATTGATCCAGAACTTGCAGGGTCTACCAGAGTGCTCAGTTCCTCAACTGGACCACCGGCTTGTTGTAGCAACTCGAAGATTGCACCTTGAATCCAGGAGAATGTTACCATCACAGCATTAGGCTGGATGTTCGCAGCTCAAGGATACAGGGTAGCTGAGATTTTGCGAAACAGGCTGAGTGGGGATTTGGGGGTTCTGGGTTGCTTTGGGGAATCCTGAAGATATTGTGGAGTGCCTTCAAGACCACTGTCCTTGAGTTGCCACGTGGATGCCTTGGAAACTCACCAAAGGGCGAAGAAGAATCTTATCTCAGAGGGACACTATACCAATGACCAGAGTTGCAGGGCCAGGCTTAATGGCAGGCTGAGCTGTTCAGGAGCTGAGATAAAACTGTACATGCTGCTAAGGGTGGGACGAGGGTTTAGCATCACCTGTGGTCAAGTGATTCTCTGTCCTGCTTACAGGGAATTCACGACATTGCGTTCCTCCAAGCCCGTCCCTCGGTTACTGCAGTTAGAGCGAGGATGGTGGGCTCTTGACAGAGGAGTCGAAGTGAAGTTCCGCTGGGCCCAGTTACTTTGAGTGGCTTTTCCAGGCTGATCACCAGCTGTTGAGGGGTGTTACTATCCCTATTGCTGAGCCTCCAATCAACTGGATCCACCTTTGTTTGTGGAAACACAGGCTGTGGTGAACTGGTTGATCTGTGGCATCCATACTGAACTTCTCAAGGCTGGTGGAAATGCTGTACTTGTGTGTTGCATGCAGTTCTGTGCTCTGCCTGGAACACAGGTATCATCCCATTCTGACTGGAAGAGGGCCTTGTATGTCCCTCTCTGGAAGGGAAAGAATCGCCAGGACTGCAACAACTAACGAGAGGGGACGTCTCTCAGTGCAGGGGCAAGGTCTTTCTCTCATCATCTGCTTGAGCACCAGCATTCCAGAGCAGTCAGGCTTTACACCAAAGAGGTTCAACGATTGACCATATCCTTGCTCTTCGGTCCTCACCGAACGCAGACAAGAGTTTTGGCAGGGCTGCTTGCAGCCTATGTTGATCTCTGTAAAGTGTTCGATTTGTGAATCGGGAATGCCCTCTGGAGAATTCTTGATCTTCGTAGGGTGCCACCAAAACTGATCAATTTGTATGTCTGAACAATACTCTGGTACTGAGAGTGCTGTGAGATGTGGTGTACCATCTCCGACTTATTTCCAATTGATTACTGGAGTTCGTCAGGGGTGTTGTCTGGCCCTTACACTTTTCAGCACTTGTAATGGACTGGATTCTGGAGGATGTAGGAGAGATCATTGCTGCGTGCATCATTTGGAATGTCTAGATCTCTGACCTTGATTTCGCAGATGATGCATCATCTTTACGGAGACTCTGGATATCCTTTTGGGGGCCTCGAGTTTCTGAATGATGGAGTTGGAGCTGCTGGATTATGGGTTTCCTTGGTCAAAACTAGATCCAGGCTTTCTTGACATCTTTGAGGCTGCTATCTGTCTGTACCTATTTGTGGTGAGGATTTGGAGGTCATGGGAGATCGCTTACTTGGCAGCTGATATTCTTGTCTCTGCTGGCCTGTTAGCCAGAGGTCAACAGACATCTGCTTCGGGCCTGGGGATCATGGACTCACGGATCATGGGTGTGGCGCTTGCCATACGTCTGTGGGACAAAAATCCAAGTCTCGGAATCCTTGGCTATCGCTTGTCGGCTTTGTGTCTGAGTGAGCAGTTGCTGAGAGAGACTCGGATGAGATTTGTTACTTACATGGTTGTTAGCATCAGCTGCAGCTGTGTGGAAGATGGCTCGTTTTCCTGATGCCTGATCATGCTCAGCAGATTCTCTCAGCGAGTAGCCTCGGATTGGAGGAAGGCCAATGGGTCACCACGTGCCTCGTTGGTTGCAGCAGGTTGATCAGCATCTCAAGGAGATGGGGATGGTCCAGGCATCTGCCTGGGGATGCCAGACGGAGGCCCCTGGTGTACTGGCGGAAGGTGGACGCAGCGACGTGCTTTGACATAATATTGCATTTGAACTAATAATATGAATGAATTAATTTTAGTGAGGTACATTTTTTCATTAATATTATTTGGTAAACATTTGTACTTATATTTACTGTATATATTTTATATAGGATTTGTCAACCCCCCCCCCCCCGGTCGAGGGGCCTCGGCACCTTGCCTATAACCTTCCCGGGGCCCGCTCCCCACATTTTTTGTTTCAGAGGTTTCCTCCTATCTTTCACCGTTCAGGAGATTATCACGTGCAGACAAACAACCAAACAAACAAAACTTCAAATTCTATATTAGATAAAGTGGTGTTTGATTTAAAGTTATTAATATGTTGTAAATACTTTAAATAAAACTAAAAATTAAATAAGTTTGAATTAAGGATATTGCATTGTTTGTGTGACTAACTGTCTGGACACAACTTTGAGGTTGTGAATCCATTGATGTATGAGTATCTTCTGATGGAGACCTGTGACGGGGGGTTGTAGATCCGCCGTTTGGAGAGGTTCTGGGCTGAAAGGATTGAAACCTCGATGAACAACGGTGCCCAGCTGATGACCTGGCAGTGGGGAAATCAGTCAATGTTTATAAGTTAAGGTTATAACTTCAAATATAATAGATTTTGTAAGTACTTACTAGTACATAATATATCCGTGTGTTGTGTGCGTGTGCACATGCACCAGCATGTTTATTGTTGTCTGGCTTCCTTTTGGTACTACAGTGGTCTTTATTTTGATTAGCTACAACCGATCATTAGGTTGTTACTATCAGTGCCGTTTTTCTGCGATTGTCCCTGATTATTAATGGTACATTCTCGATCAACAGGAGCTGTTAATGTGGGTTACTATGCCCAAGGAGATCTAGGTGCTCTAATGACTTCAAAGGTCCATTGGTTGATATGTATTGCTTAGAGCATGCATCTGGAGCATATGCACCAATGAAGCCTAACGATAGACATTGGGCAGAAGTGAAAGGTCATTGGTGTTCCCTAATGCTTATAAACCTGAACATTCTAGCAAGTTGAGGTCAGTGAGGTATTTTAACACCTCCGGGAACATGACGCTGTACCGGATAAACCTGCCAATTTACCGGCCTGGGTGGCCAGGTCAGTCGGGTTTCGACTTATTTTGGGAAGAACATCTTTCCATTTGGAACACAGATCCTCGTTTGGCTTCAGAACTTCTGTACTTGGATCATAAAAGTTAGTTCTGAGCAACTAATGAGAGTACGCAAGGGTCCATCTATTTTATTACATATTGTAAATGTGGTGGGGTGTTTGATTTCTCCTACATATGCTCACACATGCCCCTTCCCTTCCTTTTCTCTCCTATCTTGTACCAACTAGAACCTCCTTTTCTTCATTTCCTCAATTTATCCCCTCCCCTCCCATATGTGCCTTGGCCCTTCACCATCATCATTCAGTTCACGTGATTACCAAAACTGATGTTTGTACAACAAAGGTAATGATGAGTCATTTGCAGGACACCAGTCCTGGAAGAGCAGGTGTCCTTACAAACTTCCTTTGTATGTGAAGTTTACTTGCTTCGTTCTTCTGACAGTGTGACTCGATCACGGATATTGCGGATGAAGATTTAGAGTACCTGCTTTCCGAGGAGCTTGAACTGCTGTCGTTATTGGATGAAGACGGTGATGAGGACCTGGAAATTGGCGAGAGGAGTGAGAATGAAAGAGACGGTGTAAGTTTTCTCCCCTATAATGGTTAACTTGCGTGATTGAGTGTCATAATCGCTTGGTAAGGCAACACTGATCCATTGCATGTCCACTTTATAAAACTTTGTTAACTTTACGTGATGCCTCCATTTAAGTCAGGATGTGTACCGGCATGAAGCTCTTAAATGATGCAACAGCTGAAACCGTCCAGCTGCTACCATGTATCTCATATACAACCCAAATGGAATCAAATGCAGTTGTAATGTTTGACAAGCAATGCGCAAACAGTTATTGTGTCTACCCAGAGGGACCATGCACTTTGCAAGGGATTAAACTGTGAATGCAAACATAGTGGAAGATTGAACCCCAGCACCCCCTACCTTTCTGACGTGTGCTTCCATTCAGCCCCCTTATCACCCACATCTTCTCAAACTCCTCTCTTTTCTCCACATTCTCCTAGCCCCCCTATTCTCTCCACATCCTCCTAACCCCTGATTCTCTCCCATCATCCTCTATTTTCTTTCATTTTGCATTTACATTTTCTCCTGTTATCCTTTCCGTTGATGCAAGTTAAATTGATGGCTCCTTTGAAGTGCTGCAGCCGGACACATAACCACTCTGCCCCCAGGTGATGCTGTCAGAGAGAGTGCTCACTTGCCTGAGACTTGTGCAGCAGTGCGTGGCAGATCGACAGACGTTTTGATGACAATCTGCAGGATCTGAAGCTGCCCTGGTCTGACGAAGACTTCCATCTCACCCGGGTTGAATCATTTGTGACACCTGTAACCATGTTTAAAGTATTTGACGAAACAGTCAACAAACACAAAGCAGATGCTTCCTTATTTCAACAAATCATGCAGAAGATGTCATTAATTAATTCTGAATAATGTTCCTCCAAAGGCAATGTTACATCATTTGCCACTCATAAATTTCAATGCAAATCGAAATTGTTGCCAAGCTAAATATATTGCCCATCATTTAGCAATAAAACTCTCTAACAATTGTTATCACTGAGCCATGACATCACCGGTTACCAAAGACCAATTTGATTCAACCAGATACCCGAGATCATTACGAATTGGATGTTGAAAAGAGAGCTCGGCTCACCGACTGAAAACGAACAATTATCAGGTTATCGAATCTAAGGAAGTAAAGCATGATATTGTATGGTAACAGGTTCATTAATTTCATATACAGCATGTGGCCAATGGTTTGCATCATTCGGGGAGTGTGCTGTGTCGCGATTGCAGTTCTCCTTGTAGGTTAGAGAAAAAAAAATAGTAATTTGTTCAGGGTGCTGGCGATAGCTTTGCCTACTCTCCGTGAAGGACACCAGTAGATGATAAACGTTGCTTCTGGGATTCCATTCAAATGAATGGGGGAAAAGGAAAAACTATCTGACCCAAGCCCCAAAAGCTCAAAATGGGAGACACACTTCCTTCCCCACCTATCCCCTTCCTCCCCATACAAGCAAATGAAAAATTGAGACTTGCTAATTAAAGCACTTCTTCCCCCAACATAATTACAGTCCTTTCATATTTTCATTATCTCAAAGAGCGAACCAATGAATATTTTTTCATGTTCTACTTTCGGGAATAACTTAATTTTCTCTATAACATTCATTTCCATCGAGTGTATTCACAAAGAATAACTCGGAACTTGGTTCTTGGTTTAAGTATCTTTGTTGAGCAGAGATGAAATGATAAACTTCTTCTAATGCTCTTGTCTAACCACTCCTGAGCCACATATCATTTTGAGATTGATAAGTAAATGTTTTTTCCATTGTTCATTGATACACCCAAAGTTTTCAGTCCATTCAAGGATATTAAATTTTTTTCTTTACATCCTCCAACTTATTTGTAATTAAATTTGATCTGCTTATTTGTTTTATTCACTTTTACCCTGGTTATTTCTTCAATAAGACTTATTTGATATTTCTTCACATTTCATTATGTTTCCCATTTAAATACAAGGCTGATTACATCTCCACTCTTTGGTTTGGTTATTGCTTGGTTCTATCAATTATTAGAATCAGCAAAAAAGACGGCGGTAGCCCGTTAAAATCCCCAACCCAATATCTTAACACTTAAATATCTTAACACTTAAACTTATAACCATAAGGGAGAACGAATGATTCATTCTCTAAAATATATCTTTTATCATCAAAAACTCCTAATGCTTTCTTATTTACCTCTTCTGTATATAATTGATGTTTATAACTTCTTATTGTATTCATTTTCTATACTCTCCTCTTTAAGGTTTAAAAGTTGTAATAATGTTTAAAGTTTATTGTTTCCTTGATTATATTTTTCTTTATTCCCTGAGCTTCTCACCACACCCTTCAATATTATTATTATCAATATACTTATAAGTATAAGACTTTGATCTCAATCCGATAAATTCACTCATTACCTTCCCACCCATTCATTTTAAACTTACCAATAACCTTTTTATTCTTTGATGAAAACAACACATCACCCCTGTCTTATAATTACTTGTATCATATATATCCAATATTATCAATCATATCCTCATTATTATCACTTGTCTTAATTCTAATATAAAACTATCTGTATCCATACATACAATGATACATTATCCTTACACTTTGGTTTTAAATTAGTATAGTAATAGTCATACATTAACAACTTTGACAATTAGTCAAGAATTGATGTTCCTACATAAATAGGTTTATCCATTTCAATACTCTCTTTTTTCAAGATGAATAGCACGAAAGTTTTCTGAAAACAACCTCCGCTCGCTTAAAAAATTGGGTCTAATTAATTAACTTTGAACCTGTTTCCAGATGTAGCAAGTCTTATGTTTTGCCCTATTCCTAACGTTTTCCATAGTCTTTCCAAATTCAGCATTATTCATTAATTTATAAAAGTCCTTCTCAAAATCTGTTTTTGCTTCTGTTCTCCTCTTTTTGGTTATTAAAATTCAATAATAAAACTTCTTAACCAATGACTTTGTTTAAATTTCAAAATCCTATGAATTTTCCTCACTCTCAAACCAGGAGATAAATATGCCTCAATTCTTTGATGCAAAACATAACTTTCTTATCATTTAATGTAGTAAGTAGTTTTTCTGTGGATTTACCTTTTATGTTAAATGACTGTTGGTAATCACTTCACCATTCTTTTCTTGGATCTTCTTATCAGGGGCATAGGGTAGGTCTTTAAGTTGTTCTGAAGTTCTTTCTGAGTATTTTAAATCACCTCAAAATAATATCCAACTTCAGCTTCATCCAATTCTTTTTTGAGAGGAGATACAATGTCTGTAAAACTTTTTCATATATTTTTCTTTAACCCAATTAAATTTTTCCAGAAGGTAAAGATTGAGACATAGCCCACCCATACAAAATTGTTAGCATCATAATACATCAGGTAAGATTGTCCTCATTCTTATTATTAATCAGGAAGATATTTGTTATTTGCTTTAGCATAACTCTCTTGGGAACATACTTGAGATATTCACTTCTCTTTTGGCCTTCTCTTCATTTAAAAGCACATCTATATCACTGATTAATTCCAATTTTGTTTTGGTCATTTTTAACATAGACTTCAAGCCAAACCTGGGGGCATGTAATCGTGAGCGGGTCTAATCCATAAGAATTTTTATTATTACAGACTGTCCAAAAGTTTCAAACACATCAGCCAATAACAATCCATCAGTTTTAAGAATACAAATCATGATATTCTCCAAGATTCTTTATATTTAAACTTTCCAAACCCTCTAGCTTGTGTTTAATCTCTATCGGAAATATGAGTTATTCCACTTGCTATAGAAACTTTCCCTTGAAGGAAGTTGTGTTTCTTTAAACTTCTCAAATGAATCCATTAGTCATACGGATATTATTCCCTTTTGTGATAAGAGAATCAACTCTTCTTGATTTGAGAATGTGATTTAAGATTCAGTAAGTTTTTAATATTTGATGCTAAGTACGAAATGGACTGCCACAAACTGTAGATGTCAAGAAATCTGATATGGGGTTATGGGTGGATGTATGAAATGTTTTTGGCTGAATTGAGAATGCTATTTTTGATCTATGTTAGGAATGGCAGAAATATCTCCAGATGTCTTTGAAAGTTCATTTTATAAATAGATGTAACATCATTAGTGAGCGTTGTTGTGAAGAAAGACCAGGAATAAAAAGTTTGAGGGCTTTGTTAATTAAGATTACA
>CM068958.1:16632985-16643755 GCA_035128595.1 Eptatretus atami | reverse complement strand
TATAGCAAATGCAAGAAGAAAACAGTTAAAACCGACTACGCGCACACACGACAACACTTAAACAGTTCTACTTTACAAGACACGGCGCCACAATATCCATACAAAAACCCCGAAAAGAAAATGGTGACTTCCCTTTGGGCCGTCGAGTCCCTCTCGCCACGTCCGCGGGCGTGGTCCGCGCCTGGCCGCGACTCCGTGCCCTGGCGTGGTAGGAGAGTCCTCTCCGGCGTGCCTCGCGCCGGCACGTGTTGCCGCTCGATGCCACGGACGGGGTTTCCGGCGCTATCCCAGCGCGGATAGAAGGGGGGGGGGAAACGTTGTTGCTCGAGGTCGCGGTGTGGGAATGGCAGATGCTCCGTCCGCCAGCGGGGTCTCGGGACCGCCACAGAAGACCAGGCCAGCGGCCACCACGAAGAGAAGAGGAAAGAGCGAGCCGGAAGAGAGGAAGAGGACGAAGAGAGCAAGAGCCAGAGCGCCCCGCCCGTGTCCGGCTTTTATATCGCGGGGCTTCCGCCCTTCACTCCGCCCCCATTTTCGGCTCCACCCTCCTTCGAGAGGGTTCTCGAAGAGGGGCGTTCCGTCCCCCGACCGCCTCACGCTGGTCATCCACCCATCGGCAGCGAGCTGCCCCTCCCCTTCTCCTCCCTCACACCAAGCGCGGAGAAGAATGGCGGGAAAAACCCACCAGCATCGTTGGCAGTTTTCGTTCGTTTTAAATCAAAGATAGGGAAGAAAAACGACTAACTCAAAGCGTCGCAGCCCGGATGGATCACATAAATTCCCTCTATACAACGGTGTGGGCTAACTAACACATGCACCTATCAAGATATCTCACCTACGGGACCCTTTATGGTGTAATGCGAATTTCCACAACCGTAACAATATTGATCTGACAAATTGAAGTGACAATAATAGGAAATTGTTTACATGAAAACAAACCAAACTCAAATAAAGGTGACGATGGAATCTAAAGACATTCTCACAAGACCTGATCAAACAATCAGCCAAATATCCTCTGTTTAACATGATGGAAAAAAGCTTATCAGCACATTCCACAAAATCATCCTTTACGGAACAAATTCTTGCAAATCCAAGTAGCTGAGATGAAAAGACATTGTAACCCATTTTAATTGGAACATTGCTACCTGTAAAGGTGTACAAGATGACAGGGAAACTGAAATCATCAACTTCATGATATACACTTGTCCGAAAACCATTCTGTCCAACTCTAACCAACATCCAGATATGCAGCAACTGTACAATCATTACCACTCCTGTTTACAATCAGGTTATATGGATAATTCTTGTGAAGCTACCGATCAAAAAAATGATAGTTAACCACACAAATATCATCTATATAACGACATGTATGAGATAATATTTTAGCTAATCCGAATTTTTTTCTCCTTTATCAGTTTCTGCATGAATGAAAATTCACAGAAAATAAGAAAAATGTCCACGAGTAGGGGGCTGCAATTCCCACCCATGGGAATACCCTTAATCTGTTGAATCATTATCCCACAAAAAGACACAAAAGTATTAAATTAAATAAAATTAACAGCATCCTTAGACTTCTGCTTATCAAAACAATGAAAACTTGAGTGTTTATTTTTAGAAAAGAATGCTCTCTCAAACCTGACACATAAAAACTGATTAAAAGAGTTAAAAACCTTGTCAATCACTTTGAAGAGTGAATCCCTCACAAGTACTAAATCCATATTTGTATATAAAGTTGAAAAATCAAAAAAAACTTCAACTGACTTGATATTGAGGCATCTCATTCTATCTAAGAATTCGAAAGAAGAATTAATGTTCCAGAAAGTGTTAATACCAGAATTATTCTTAATTGCTTAGCAATATTTCCTAAACCGTTCCTGAACAACTTGTAATCCTGAGTTAACTATAACCGACAACTATCAAGTGGAACACTGCCTGGCACCCACTATAAAACTATACTTGTACGGTTCTTATGAAGCTCAAGGATCCAGAAAAGTCGAGGAATACAAAGATTTACCTCCACATTTAATACCAAAATTATGAACGAAAACTTCCTGATGCTCAGAGATAATATCTTGGAACGACTTATGACAAGGAACATATGTGCTATTTCCTATAGCAGTGAAAGTAACTAGTGTAACTAGTAGTAACTATATTAGTGAACTATCACAACAGCAAGTGTGCGTTTCGCTCATGTGATGATCTTCTATACGGTGACGAGATCATGGATGAGCTTTTGCAGAGATAACAGACAGGACAAAGACATCAGGAGATATCAATGAAGTTCATATGAATTCCAAGGACATCGATAGACAACGGAAGAGTCACAGCAGGGGTCATGAGGATGGCATCTAGTTTTGAGCACACCGTGTCAATTTTAACAGTTATTGCTTCGAGAATGTGTGCATTTATAGGTGTGCCTGATCATTTGTGAAACAGGTGCACGCATTGTTAGAGCGAGACCGGAACTGAATCACTTGTAATTATTTTGTTGTTACAAGAATTGGGGAAAAACCATGTTTTAGTATGACTATGTGAAGGTGAATACAGTTGCGTGTGTATACATTAATAACTGTATTCCTGGGAAGAGGTCATCTTGCATGAGCTATATGGTAGGACAGCTTAGAGAGATGTGCACTCGGCACTGAGCAGTAAATAGCTTCGATTCAAATCTCGACTCAGCTACAAACTACCGCACTGGTGTCTCACAGGTATGGCGAGGAATCAATGTGTGTGCCGTCCATCGATGGGCGTTAAACTCGGCCTCGCTTCTGCCGGCATTTGTTTCTGGACCTTAAATATCCTATGGTAACTTGCCAACTCTTTGTGAAGGACATCACCAGCAAATTATAAAATCCTGTCCAAATCGTCTTCAGTTGAATCAGAGGAGGACTGGTCATTCGGTTTGTGAATGACTTGGGCCAAAAACATTCCTCGGCCTACCCCACAGGGATGTTCCAGTCATAGTGGCCATGATTATTCCCACAGTGTCTGTCATATGGTACCCCCATCATCCCATTTCCAGGCAGACAGCAGCTGTGTCACTCTTTGCTGATCTGGAATGGATTAGATGTTACTCTGAGAAATAAAACATGTTCTTAACACTTGGAAGTCTCACAGTTCCACCCTCTCACTCTGGAAGGATTTGTCAAACAAACCAAACAATTTCCATGGTCAACCAATGAAAGAGGTTCAGTTTCTTGAGCTGCTCAGTCTCAACATCACTTTCTTCTCGGATGACTATCTCGTAAAGCTGACCTCCAATGCGAGCCTCAGACTGGGCAACCTCATCATTCCAATTCTTTACTTTAAAAATCAGAACTACTCACAGGCTGTAAGGCCTTTGGCCGTAGCTCAGTGGAAAACTGTACTGCTCTCCCCTCTGCATTGGGGCCCCAGCATCACAAATGTCTGTCCTGGGTGTAATTCCATGGAATCCAAAGGTCCCAACATTATTGGAATCTCACACAATGAAATTGAAGCGCAAGGTTTGTTGCTCTTCCCTCTCAGGCAAGTTGGTGGTCTCTCTATTTTTAGATCCTCGTGGAGGATCTCTAAGTCTTACTCACGTTGTTGTTCTTGTGGACTTTTTTGTATTCACATGCCTACCAGTTTTTCATCGAACTTCCTGAAACTTGGCATATATATGTAAAAATACCCTGCGCAGACAGTAACCATCTCCGATTTTGAAATTCCTCCTAGAAAAAAGTTATGACGTCAAAATATCTCCGCTAATGGAAATCGCCGAAAAAATTATCTCAAACTAGGCAAGCTTTTTGAATTCTGTTTGCGGGAATCGAACAGGGCATTATCAGAGATGAATTACCGCACATATGATACATCACTATGACGTCATATCAATTTTTATGACGTCATTCCTATTTTTTGACATTTTTTGTTTCACAACCCAGAGTTTTCATCAGATCTTCGTGAAACTTGCCATGTATATGCAGAAAGCCCACGTGCAGGCAGTAACCATCTCCGAATTTGGAAATTCTTCCTAGAAAAAAAGTTGATGTCATAATATCGCCGCTAATGGAAATCGCCTATACCATTATCTCCGAAACTAGGCAAGCTGTTTGAATTTTGTTTGTGGAATCAAAGCCCCCCGGGCCAAAAATTAGCAAGATAATTTATCGCAAACCTGATACATCACAATGACGTCATATTCGTTTTTATGACGTCATCGTTGAGGACGAGGATCTTAGCTCATTTGAGCTTGTTGTTTAACAGACTCCCTTCAGATTTAGCTCCCTCTCTGCTCTCTGAATCCTTCGACCCTCCCAAGCAACTGCAGGATGCACATTTTAATCCAGTAACTCCCTCCTGGTTAAACGTCCAAAATCCAAGCTGATGCCTGACTTGCACACCTTTGTTCCTTGCTTCTCCAGTCTATGGGGCCACCTTCAGTGGTCATGCTTTCCACTTTTCCCTTCACGTCTTAAAGCACGTGGTCCACCGCCACCTCGTGTCATTTACCATCCCCACCCACAATCTTTATTACCTCCATACACCCTTCCTAAGCCAACCCTCTTACGAGCAGGTAGCAGTGCTACTCGTGCTTCTCTCTTTCTTTCTCTCTCTCACTCTCTCTCTCCCCCTTTCCTGTTCACCTATTCCTTTGATGGTTGTGCTCCATCATTGCTCTGCTACCCCACTGTCAATTTAAACTTGCCTTGTCTTTCAGAGTGAAAAGAAAAAGACAAAGGCTTAGAAAGTTCAACATTCCAGTTATGAAGTTCATGGTGGAGACCATGATGTTTCTCCAAAAAATAAAATAAAATGGACCTTGAGAGAAACAGTGAGATGGTTGTTCCTTTTGCATTCTCTGCTCTGTGGTGTTGTAGTTTTCTTGATTATGGATACTCTCAGCTACAAATGATTTCTAATGGGTAAATCAACAAAGTATATGGAATTTGAACTTGGGGTGCTAACAATCATGAGCTTCAGCGTAGAATGATAATCAAGGTTTATATTATCCATCAGTGAATGGCTATTTCACACCGTGCTGTTTGTTACCACATCTTCGGATTTGAATCTACAAACCTCAATCACACTTCCCAGCAGTGCAACAAGTTTATACAAAACCAAAATGAAAACAAGAATCCGAGGCCATAATTTAATAAATTCATGGACTCACACACAAGTTAAGGATGTGGACAAAACAACACCATAGAAATTGTTCTTTGACTCCATCACATCACCTGTGCCAGCTTCAGGTGTTATCGGTGATGTTATTGCTGCATCTCAGAGTACGATATCATCAAGAAGAGAGACAAAGCTGCGGCTGTCTCTCCTGCCGTTGTGGATGTCAGAAAGTCGACCGCCCTGAAAAAGACCAGGACTTGCGAGTCAACCAGGTGTACAATGTACCAGTGTGTGCCGCCGAATGAATGCCTTCGGCAAGAAACACACTGGGTGGTTTGCCATTGAGATCCAAAAAGTACTCGTAGGTGGGACAGCCATTTAGAACTTGGCTCAGGTACCGGCACACAATGATCCACTCCTTTCAACACCATATTTTCTTTCCTTCAGTGTATTGGGTTCATGGAGGACCATCTATACTAGAAGAGAGGTGTGTGTGTGTGTGTGTGTGTGTGTGTGTGTGTGTGTGCGCATTTTGCCATTTTTCTCAGAGATGGCTGAATGGATCTTCATCAAACTTTCAGAGATTCATCAGTGCCAGGGAGTGTTCTAAGCCAAAGAAAAAAAAAAATAATCAAAAACCTGAAAGAAAAGTTTGTTTTTTTGGATTAAAAAAAAATTGTAGCTATGTGAAAGGTAATATTAAATGATCTCTGACCCCATTCCCCAGTGGTTGAAGGGAGGTGTTTTAGTCACCCACAAAAAAATAACAAATGGATTTCTTCAAAATGCCAACAGGGTTAGAAAAACACTGGGCAACGCCGGGTACGCACCGGGCAATGCCAGTCGACATGTCCTGCTAGTAGACATATATAATGTATTATGTATCGGACAAGGACATTAGTATGTGTCAATGTACTTTTACATAAATTGCAAGGACATTAAGAGACCATGGGACAAATCAACAAACTATACAGGACTTGCACTGAGGGATCCCATCACGATGACCTTTGTGCTTACCTGGGAACACCAAACAGGTCGATGCCACGAGGGAAGACTTTCCGAACAGCCCTCTGCAACCCGCATCGGGCGTATTGGTTTAAACATCGCAGACCACGCTCACGAAGGCAAACGTAATGGTTTATACACGCTCTCCCCCCCGTCGACCCTGATTTTTCTAATGTCATGAACAAACTTTGGTATGTCATGAGTGATGAAGGTTGTGGTGAACGTTCATCGAAATTGTGTCTGTAGTTTCGAAGAAGAGAGCAAATACCTCTTTTGGGGGTCAACCCCCATCCCCCCAATAAATACCCTTAATGAGCGCAGATTTTCAGATTTTGAAGCGGTCAATACACTTTGGTACATCATGAGTGGTGAAGGCTGTGGTCAAGTTTCATGGGAATTGTTTGTGTCGTTTCTGAGAGAAAATACCTATTTTTTGGGGGGGGGGGGGTCAAAAAAACCCTCCCATAGACCCCATTAATGAGCACAGATTTTGATGCATTCAATACACATTCGTTAGGCATCAGATATGAAGCTCATGGCCAAGTTTCTTCAAAATCGTGTTTGCTTCAAGCGACAATGACTGAAGTGTTTATGGACTGACTGACTGACTCACTCACTCACCTTCGGATGCTGCTCAATCGTACAAGCTCACCTGACTAAAGTCCAGGTGAGCTAAAAAACGCAAACAGTACATCTGCTCAGAAAACCATCAACTGTTTCTCACTCTCCCTGGAACATGACCTTCAATGCAAAGGAGGCCCAGGAGCAGACTGATGGTATTCTGGGCTCTCAGGCAAAAGGGGTCTTTGGGCCCCCCAACATAAGATTTTGAGTGACAATGTGAAATAAGTTTTCTAAAACAAATGTTTGTGTATACATATGTAGAATAATGACGATACCGTGAAGTAAAAACAAATACGCTGTAATGTCTGAACCAGGAACCGGTGCACCGAGCTGTTACTGCAGAGTCGAGAACATGCAGAACAGTCCAAAGGGTCACGGATGAAATGTTAAGTATGTAATA
Source organism: Eptatretus atami (assembly GCA_035128595.1). Lineage (NCBI taxonomy): Eukaryota > Metazoa > Chordata > Myxini > Myxiniformes > Myxinidae > Eptatretus > Eptatretus atami. Next base: position 16,636,641 of record CM068958.1, on the reverse strand, counting down.
AGTATATGATATGGCAAACAAACTGAAACGGTGAATAATAAAATGCACAGCACGGACACACAGACACAAAATTATGATTTCTTCGTGTAATTTACCTGAAGATTTTGCCGAGAAAAACAAATAGTCACTGGAAGGTAGGGAGGGGCGGAGGCGTGTGTGCGATGTTCTTATGGAGCTCTACTGCAGCTTTCTGATATGGAATGTGATATACCGAAATGATCGTCATGACCTCCTGAGTACGAAAAAAAATCCGTTAAAATTCCCATGTTTTAAACGTACGCCATGTTAAGGTGTATTAAGCAGCTTAATAGGTCCTTCCCCCACGGAATGGCATTCTAATTGCAAACTAAATAACAAACAAAAACAATGATAAAATTGCAACGAAGCATATATCAATTAATACTAATAATATTAACAACAATAATAATGGTAGCATCATTTGGCAATAATAAAAACGAAGGTAAAATCAACCAATGCCCCGCCCAGCTCCACCCTGCCCCGCCCCGCCCAGCTTCCCCACCCTGCCCCAACCGGCTTCACCCTGTCCCGCCCAGCTTCACCCTGCCCCGCCCCAACCCGCCCAGCTTCACCCTGCCCCGCCCCGCCCTGCCCAGCTTCACCCTGCCCGCCCAGCTCCACCCTCCCCGCCCAGCTTCACCCTGCCCCGCCCAGCTCCACCCTGCCCCGCCCAGCCCCACCCAGCTCCACCCTGCCCCGCCCAGCTTCACCCTGCCCCGCCCAGCTCCACCCTGCCCCACCCAGCTTCACCCTGCCCCGCCCAGCTCACCCTGCCCCCAGCTCCACCCTGCCTCACCCTGCCCAGCCCAGCTCCACCCTGCCCCGCCCAGCTTCACCTGCCCCGCCCCACCAGCTTCACCCTGCCCCGCCCAGCTCCACCCTGCCCCACCCAGCTTCACCCTGCCCCGCCACACCCCGCCCAGCTCCACCCTGCCCCGCCCAGCTCCACCCCACCCCGCCCCGCACAGGCTTCACCCTGCCCCGCCCCACCCCCGCGCCCAGCTTCACCCTGCCCCCGGCCCAGCTTCACCCTGCCCCGCCCAGCTTCACCGCATCAGGGCTTGGTGAAAAGCAAGTTAATGCTCAAGCAGCACAGCAGGCAGGTATGCTACAAGGCCGTGAAGACCAATGAAAGATTAGTCCAACGGGCACACTCATGATGTAAAATAAAGGAGATAGTAGCGGGACGTTCGGACCGACCGAGTCAATTCGCACCCTCGTCTCTTGAACACTGCGGTATTTCTCTATAAAATAAACAAAACGTACGTGTGAAGATGGTTAATTGTTTTGAACAAAGAGGGTACAAAGCCCGTTTTTTGTAACGTTGATAACCATTTTCTGTGAAGTTTGAAACTGTAGGTTTAACAGCGGTAAATATTGTTTGTTTAAAGCAGGTAAAATGTTTCGTTTAACAGCAATTTATTAAATAACTTCACTGCATTTTTTTTCTCCAGAATCAATAAAAATCGACTTTCAACGCTCAACAATGAATATACAGCAATATGTTTAAATACACGTTCGAGAATTCCCCTTCCTCGACCATTCCTGAAAACAGAAACATGATTTATTTATTTAATTTTTTTTGAGCACGGGCCCTTTGATGGCCCCGGGTCCCTCGGTCGGTGCCCGAATGCTCGACTGCTCAGTCCGCCCCTCAGGAGGCCGTTCATCCCATCAAGCCTGCACAATCATGCCAAAATCGAAGCACAGTATTCCGTATTAAACATATTCATGGGATTTCACTCGCTTGGAAGAAAATACAGTATAATAAGCCTGCAAGAGAATAATAAACTGGACTCTGTTTTATGGAAACACGAGCGTTTGGCTCACCTGTTACCCTCTTCCTGATTTCACGGCCGAAGCGCCTCCGTCTCCATGACAACCGCTCCCAGAGTGCATCGCGCGGCCGTCCGCAGTTATTTATTATTAACTCATTTAATTCCCGAAGGGACGATCAAACAGGGAAATTTTTAGGTACGAAAATAATCAAATCTTGGCATGTGGGGGGGGGTTTTCTGAGAACATTGAATTTGCTGACGAATTAATTCCCTTTTCAAAATATCACGAGAAAAATAAAGCGATGTTCGCGTCGATTACTGTATCTCGGATTCAGTCATGAACAGACTTGGCGCCGTTCATTTATTACGTCCCCAAATATGGCGGAATATTTCACCCCATCCCGTTAGTTCACTCAGTGACAGTATGGCTGGCAGAATGGCTTGGAGGTATGTACACTCTCTTTGAATCCCAACTCAGCTATAAAATTATATCCTGGTGTTTCACAGATATGATGGTTCATCAACTTGTACGCGTCGCCCCTCAGACGGACGTTAAAGTGGAGATCTCGTCTGCTGGCATTAGTTTGTGGACGTTAAAAGTGTCACACTCACAGTGTCCCTTGTGAAGAGTAGGCGAGCTATCTCCGGCACCTTGAACAAATTACAAATTCCTGCCCAAACCTACAGGGGGCACTGCATCAGTGGCACGTTTGCATCCCCCTCAACCAGTGATGCAACTTGTGGCCTTTTGCTTCATACAGAAGAAGAAGAAGTTCACCCAGGATTAACATCAATCCTTCACTTTCCTCTCACCTCATCTGATTTGAACCCAAAGAAGAGAAGAACAAGTAGCAGTGCATTCAAATCCTCCAGTGCACAACATTGCTACCATGCAGCACATGGACACAGAATTGGGAGGGAGCAGTGCACTTCTGAGGTAAATATGTACAAATGATACTTAGTTTGTGTGTACAAATGTACTTCTGAGGTAAATATGTACAAATGATGCTTAGTTTATGTGTACAAATGTACTTCTGAGGTAAATATGTGCAAATGATGCTGAGTTTATGTGTACAAATGTACTTCTGAGGTAAATATGTACAAATGATACTTAGTTTGTGTGTACAAATGTACTTCTGAGGTAAATATTTGCAAATGATGCTGAGTTTATGTGTACAAATGTACTTCTGAGGTAAATATGTGCAAATGATGCTTAGTTTATGTGTACAAATGCACTTCTGAGGTAAATATGTACAAATGATGCTTAGTTTATGTGTACAACATGTACTTCTGAGGTAAATATGTGCAAATGATGCTGAGTTTATGTGTACAAATGTACTTCTGAGGTAAATATGTGCAATTATACTTAATTTGTGTGTTTACAAATGCTTACTTCTGAGTAAATATTGCAAATGATGCTGAGTTTATGTGTACAAATGTACTTCTGAGGTAAATATGTGCAAATTATACTTAGTTTATGTGAACAAATGTACTTCTGTGGAAAATATGTCAAATGGTACTTAGTTTATGTGTGCAAATGTACTTGTGAGGGAAATATGTACAAATGATACTTAGATTATGTGTACTTCGTATGTGTACCCCCGGACGGGGTAGGGTGACCAGTCCCCTGAGGTAATCTTTGCCCTGATTGGACAGGGTATCGTGGGGTGATGTGCTGGCCATCCATGATTGGACGGGGGGAACCCCCTCCTTTCCTGGGTGGAGTCAGTGTTCTGAGGTGAGGAAACCCCCACCCACGTCCGTGGTCGAACGCACGTGGGCAATGGCGGCGATGGTGCGAAGAAGTGAAGGATTGATTTGTTGGTGTTGGGTATTGCAAAAATCTAACTGGAAAGAAAC
>CM068958.1:16589019-16611117 GCA_035128595.1 Eptatretus atami | reverse complement strand
TATATGTTGGATGCCATTGCCTTGGAGGCATGCGGCTCTGAGAACCGCAACAATATATATATTGTTACGGCTGTGGAAATTCGCAAACATCATAAAGGTCCCATAGGTGAGGTATTCTGAAGTACATGTGTAGTTAGCCCAAACCCATTGTATAGAGGGAATTAATGTGATTCATTCGGGCTGCGATACTTTGAGTTAGGCGTTTTTCTGTTCTGCTTTATTTTCGAACCAACCACACTTCAACAACAACAACGCCAACTCCACTTCAACGCCAACAACAACACGTAACCACGCCACCACTCTAACAACGCCAGCACCACCACCCTCACAACCACGCCACCATCTCAACCACGCTACCTACACCAACGAACGCCATCCTCAGCGGTCTACGTACGACGGTTTGCGCGTGAAGGCCGTCGAACGGCTTCGCCTCGCCCCCACAAGACGCAGGGGGAGGGACGAGAGGGAACGCCCCCCTTCTCGAAGCCCCTGAAGGAGGGTGGAGCCGAGAACGGGGCGTGGCGCCGGGCGTATAAGAGGCGAGGGCGGCTGAGGCCTTTTCTTCCTCTTCGTCGTCGATGCTTCTGCCTCTCCTCTCTTCGTCGTCTTCTGCTTGGAGGTTTTTTCTGCTCTGCTGGCTTCTCTGGTTCGGCGCTCGCTCGTCCTGCTGCTCCGGGTTCGGCGTGTGCTCTCCCTGTCGGTCGGTGCTCGGTCAAGGCGTCGAGAGGCCAGCCGAGCAGGCGCGAGGGGCGCCGGAGAGGCCTCGCCGACCACGCTCGAGCGGGGAGTCACGGCAGAGGACGGTCGCCGAGGACTCAACACCGCAGGGAAGTCGACTTCCATTTCTTTTGGGGTTTTGTGTGAATGTGTGTGTGTCGGCGCCAAGTCCGTGAAGTAGAATTGTTTAAGTGGTCCGTGTGTCGCGTTAGTCGGTAGTAGCTCTGCTTCTTTTGTTTTCTATTTGATGTATGTGCATTATTGAATACTGTTTGCTTATTGTGTGCTACTCGTCCGTCTGTGTAATAAATACGTGCTTTTTGAATTCTTCCCCCGTCTCGCTGCGTCCTTCCTTCGTTGGGTCTCCATCTTGTTTCACGTAAAGGGTTTGAGTGGGCGCGAGGACGCCCGATAAATTAATCTGAACCGTCAAGCCGACGATAACACCGCTCGGTTATCCCGTTAGCATGGAACGGGTCGCTTAAGCGGCCCGTATCCGAAGTCGGCCTGTGGGGAGGTACAACCCTCGGTAGGTTACCCGTGCGGTATTTAGGTATATCGACTTTCGGCGATTGACCCTATTCCGCGCGGGTAGAATGCGGACTGGGTTGTGGTGAGGCCAAAAGGTCCACCCGTGACTGGATCCCGGCGTTAGCCGGGAGGGTCACGACTGAATTGTCCGTCCGTGGGGCGAAGCGGCCGCGATTCGAGTCACTGGTCGTTCGCACGCCGACGGGCGCGAATTCGCAACACTGGTGTACAGGAGTGTGATTCTAATCCCTCCCGTCTCCAAGCTAAATTCACAGGGAATCGGTCCAGGGGTGAGAGGAGCGTCCCCCGATTCCCTCTAAATTACGAGCGATTAAATTAACCCCTTACGTGGAATAAGATGCGTCTCAAGGCGAGCGGGAGCCGGGGGTAATAGAAATGTATATGTGTAGTGATGTAGAACCATGGCTCAGGATGGAATCCCCATGCAGGACATTGGTGTGCAGGACAGTTTCCCCCCCAAACGATCCAGGGCCCGAAATGGGTGCGGCGGCGGCAGAGGCCGCGGTGTATAACACCTCCCCTCCCCCTCTCCACCAAAACCCCCTGATCCTGGCCGCATCGGCTCAGCTGAGTGCACCCGACATGGCCCGGCTATTCGCCATGCTGGCAGAAATGAACGAAAAATGGATGGAAACGCACGCAAAATAGAAGGAGTGAACAAGCAGATGGAAACAAACACAAACAAAATGGAAGGAATGAATAACAATTGAACGAAAAAATGGATGGAAACGCACTCAGGATGGAAACAAACACAAACGAAATGAACGGCAAATGGATGAATGAACGAAAAATGGATGGAAACGCACCAAAATGGAAACAAACAAAAACGAAATGAAGGAAGAAATAAAAGAAATGCGGGGTGAAACGCAGCAAATAGGCCAATGCCTGCAGGCGGCATGAAAGCAACAGCGAAGTGCGTAATGGCGACGCCACGTGTGGGAGCGAACGAGCTGGGAGGGTGCAACGGTTGTCAGGGCCGCGGTGAAGCGGGTGAAAAAAAAATAATTCGGGAGACGTGTTGGGCGAGAAGTGTGGAGGTGACGGAAAAAGTGACGGTAACCGAGAGGAAAAATTAATTGGGGTGACGGAGTCGTGCACGAAGGAAATAAAAATAGTGGAGTGTGAGAAAAGACTTCAAGACATGACGAAGAGAGTTGATAAGCTGGGACGGGAGGTAAAAACGGAGACAGAGGAACTGGGAAGACTGATAGACAAACACAAGGGCAAGATGGAAGAACAGTTAGAAGCCAAAGCAAGGCGGAGTTGTGGAGATGAGAAAAGAATTGGAGAAGAAAACTGAGTTACAGAAACACCAGAACGAAGAGACGGAATTACGAAACGAGTTGAGGATGTTGAGAGAGGAAAGAACGAGAACGGAGAATGAGACGTTAAGGAACCACGCTGTACAGATCGAACAGCTGGAAGCAAAGGCCAGATTGGGGAATGAGATGCAAGAAAAGGTAATGATGGAAGAACGAATGAGACAGAAGAAGGAAATCGATCAATGGAAGGAAACCACGAGATTGCAGAATGAGGAACAAGAAAGAGTCCTGAAAGAACAAGGATTACGACAGGAGAACGAAGTCAGTCAGTTGAAAGAAATAACGAGATTACAGAATGAGGAACAAGAAAGACAGTGAATAGGAAATACAAAGAACAAGGAATGAGACAGGAGAAAGAAATCAGTCAGTTGAAAGAAATAACGAGAATGCAGAACGAGGAACAAGAAAGACAGTGGAATAAAAAACTGAAAGAGTATGAATTTGAAACTGAACGACAAAAGGAAAAAAATAGGCTGGAATACGAGGAGAAGTTGAAGAAGCAGGAAGGAGAAATCAGGAGATTGAAGGACACCACGAGATTGGAGAGGAAGAACGAGAGGAACAATGGGATAGAAAACAAAAAGAACATGAAGCTGAGGTTGACCAATTGAAAGAAAAGGCAAGGCTGGAGTACGAGGAGATAGACAAAGAACAGCGAATGAAACGCAGGAAGGAAATGGGCCAATTGAAAGAAACGATGAGATTGGAAAATGAGAGCATGAGGAAGAGTGGGAGAGAAAACAAAAACTATACGAGTTTGAAATTAATGAACTGAAGAGAGAGTAAAATTGAATCCAGAGGATGGAAAAACTCCAGAAAGAAACAGAAACTAAAAAATGTATAAGACACGAGGTGAAAAGAATTGGGAGGGAGAGAAAAGAACAATTAAGACGAAAAGCAAGGATGAGGTACGCGGAATCCTGAAAGAGCAAGGAGTGAAACGAGGGAAGGACGGGAGCGACTTAAGGAGAAAGCAAGGTTGACCTATGTAAGATAAGGGAAAGACGCCAGAAAGAAGCAGAGTCTAATAGACACAAGGAGACAACAGAAACGAATAAATGTATAAGACACGAGGTGAAAGGAATTGGGAGGGAGAGAAAAGAACAATTAAGACGGAAAGCAAGGATGAGGTACGCGGAGATCCTGAAAGAGCAAGGAGTGAAACAGAGGGAAGGACGGGAGCGACTTAAGGAGAAAGCAAGGTTGACCTACGTAAAGATAAGGAAAGACGCCAGAAAGAGCAGAGTCTAATAGACACGAGGAGACAACAGAAACTAATAAATGTATAGAGACGCGGGAGGTAGAGAAAGTAGAGGAGAACTGCACGATAAAGACGGGGTAAAGGAACAGAACACACACACACAGAGGTAGTGGAGGATAATGGGGTGAGCTCGTGGACTGGGTAGAGACCGGTGTGAGCAGCTGGATGGCTGCCTCCAGGAACGAGGGGAGGGAGTATGCCCCCTTGAGGCGAATCACGACCAGGTGGGTTCGGTCGTGCTTCGCGGAGTTGAAGGACGAGTGCTGGATGGGTGCACGTGGAGCTTGGGGGTATAGAGGCCCCGGGAACCCTTGTGGGGACACGATCCCCAGTGTGGTTGTGCAGGGGTGTGTGTTGCGCGTGTGCGGACATGCGTGCTTTGCGGCACGCAAGGTGTGAGTGTGTCCCCGTGTGTGGAAGCGACCCCGTGTGTGAGTGGTGGGTGGCAAGTGTGCCGGAGTGCGTGCCTCCCAGCACGCCGTGTGTGGATGAGACCCCAGGGTGAGTGCCCCCACGTGTGCAAGTGGAAGCCGTGTGTGAGTGGAGCCACGTGTGCGAGGGAGTGGCATGCGTGGGTGAGCGGCCGAGTGTGAGAGAGACCGTGTGTGTGAGGTCTCTGTGTGTAAGGGAGATGTCGGTCGGCATGCGGGAGCTGCAGCCGCGTCTCCCGGTGTGAATGCAAGTGTGATGGAGTGGAGTCTGTGCGTCGTGACACGCAGGTGTGCGTGGGTCGAATGGCGACGACGACGGCGACAGAGGGACAAAAGCCGGGTAGCGGCCGTAGCTGTTGTGGGACCGTGCCGGGTTCACCCAGCAGCGAGCGCGAGGTCCGTGCTGTGCAACGCACGAGACCCCCACGTGCTCGCTTGCGGGAGTGAAGCCCGGTCCGGAAACGCCAGCGGGTCGATGCCGATCCCGCGGACGGACAAAATGTAGGCAGTAAACGGATTTGGACCGGACGGGTTCTCCACGCGAGCTTGTGTTAAGCCCCAACGGGCAGAGCACATGTGTTCGCGTGGGGAGCCCTCGGAGTGCGAGGGTTGTTTCTGGGGTGCGCAGGGTGACGTCATGGCTGCACGTAGGGTTGAATCCGGCAGAGAGGTGAATCCCTGCCAGATGGTACCGTCCATGAGGGACGAGGTACGCGTGCAGCTGCATGACGGCATGGGCAAGGTGCGAGAGCGCAGGCTGTGAATTGCCGCGCTGGTGCTGCGCGTATTTGGCAATACAAAAATTACAAAAGCAAGCCTCGCTTCGTTGGTGAACAGGATTCCCTGGGCAAGGGGTGAAAGACCCCCTTACCTGGGCACAGGATGTAACTAGTTAGGGGAAGGGTTAGCTTAGTTTGACCGGCTCCATGGGGCAGGGGTAAGTCCTCATGGGGCCCGTGGAATGGATTAGTTAGAGGGATCGTAGTGAGCTTAGGATGGGAGATGGGAAATAAGATTTGAGGACAGAGACGAACTTTGGATGTGTAGGGGGACGTAGCTTAGCTACGTAGTGTTTAAAGGATGTGCTACTAGTGTAAGGGACGACGTGGGAGCACGAGGTAGTTAGGGGAGGTAGTGAGAAGGATGGCTGAGATCGACGATGATGTGTTGAAGAGTTGGTGAGTTGTGTGGAAACGTGTTGAGTGAGTGAGGCCAGCGGGTCTGTGTGAGTGGAGCGAATGTGGAATGCATGGTGCGATGAGTGATTGGGAGGAGTGACTCCCGCCCAAGGGACCCGGGGTCAGTGTAGAGTGAGTTAGCTGGGTTAGTTAAATTGACAAAATGGAGGTCGTTTGCTGTTGGTGGGAGAGTAGGCTCGAACCCATTTGGAGGGGTGCAGGAGCCCTGTTGACGGGCTGGAGCGTGCTGCGAAAGGTGAGTATCGCTGAGTGGGTACCCGGGCACCGGGCTAGTCGGACGTGGTAGGCCAAGGGCCCATGGGGGGCGGGTTAGCGTAGTGGGCACGGTGCGCCCGCTTGGTGCGGGGGCCCGGAGCGCCGTTAGCCGCGTGGGCAGTGTCGTGGGCACGGTGACCCTCGGAAAGGGGCCCGGGGCGCCAGCCTGCCACGTGTGCGTGTCAGGGGAGTTGCCATGGGGGCACTCCCCGGTGTTTAGGGAGCTGGTAGGCTCGGAGGCAGTGTAGTGCCGGGGGTGCCATTGTTGGAGAATCGGCAGAGGGTCGTGCCTGCCAAGGGAGCCACGCGTCCCAGCCATGAGACCGTGTGAGGGCACGGAGGAAAATTAGAGGGCGAGGCCCGAAATTTGAGTGGACACCAACACAGGCGACGGGAATCTGGGTTTTTAGAACCAATAGATTAAGCGAGAGGCGCTTTTTGAAAGCCCCTGGGTAGTTTAACAGTTAATGGTTAGGGTAGATAGGAAGTGTACCCCTCCGCACCATCCATCCCTTCGCCTCGTTGTGGCCGCTGGACCCACCTTGGGTTTTAGAGATCGCTGAGATCTGGGAGACATCTTGAGGCTTGGTTGGGCCTCAACACAGGACCTAGCTCTCCCTCATTCCCCTCCGGGAAGGGAACGTAGGGGTTGGGAGTAGGCTAGGTGACGATAGGTTAGCCGAACAAAGACAGTAAGGGGGGTTAGGGGACGAATTATAGTGGGAAGTAGGGAAGTGAAAATAAAAACAACAAAAAAAATAAGTTGGGGGCTAAATTGGGTTTTACAAATTAAGGGGGTGGGTATGGACAGTGACAGGCAAAGGCAATAGGTGGGAGGGAGACCGTAGGGTAGGTCGAGCCCGCTTCTGCGAGTGGCCAGCACCACCGTACTCCCTCCACCAACCGCACTGCACGGCAAGAGGCTGGCCAACTTCATCGGCAGCTGTTGTTTTGCTGCAAGGCCTGTGCCGGTCAGCTCCACTGCTGGCTGTTTTGTGCTGCAAGGCCTTGGCCGGCCAGTTCGGCTGCCGGCTGTGTTCGCCTGCAGCGGCCTTGTTCTGCAGGCTATGTTTGCCTGCTACCTTTGCCATGCCATGCCACTGCCCCGGTTCACCAGCCCCGTTCAATTTTGCTTTGCCCCCCCTTGTTCATTGCCATGTGCGCCAGGATCAAGCAACAGTTTGCAAGCTGCAGGAACTGTCCTGTGGCAGCTGCAACACGGGCCTGCAGTGGCGGCCCGTGCACCGGTTTCCTTGACTCTCCTTTTTTCCTGCAGAGTCCATTGATCCTGGGCCATGGTTTAGTGTAAATATTAAGGCTAAGTTGTGTATTGTGTAATGTAAATATGAGTGCGCCCCGGCATGTATTTCTTGGCGCCGGCAATTTTATTAAGCCGTCTGTATGAGTGAGTTGTTTAGTTAGTTACTCAGCCCTCAGGTTATTTATTTTGGGGACACGAATACCATGAATGTCGCACTCAGGGATCCGTAGGTAAAACGTACTAGGGGAGAACTACACATGATGGCACACGATAATTTGACGACTCGGGACGAGTCTGTAAAAAGGGGAGGGGTAGTGTTACGGCTGTGGAAATTCGCAAACATCATAAAGGTCCCATAGGTGAGGTATTTCTGAAGTACATGTGTAGTTAGCCCAAACCCATTGTATAGAGGGAATTAATGTGATTCATTCGGGCTGCGATACTTTGAGTTAGGCGTTTTTCTGTTCTGCTTTATTTTCGAACCAACCACACTTCAACAACAACAACGCCAACTCCACTTCAACGCAACAACAACAACGCTAACCACGCCACCACTCTAACAACGCCAGCACCACCACCTCACAACCACGCCACCATCTCAACCACGCTACCTACACCAACGAACGCCATCCTCAGCGGTCTACGTACGACGGTTTGCGCGTTGAAGGCCGTTGAACGGCTTCGCCTCGCCCCCCACAAGACGCAGGTGGGAGGGAACGAGAGGGAACGCCCCCCTTCTCGAAGCGCCTCGAAGGAGGGTGGAGCTGAGAACGGGTGTGGCGCCGGGCTATAAGAGGCGGAGGCGGCTGAGGCCTTTCTCTCCTCTTCGTCGTCGATGCTTCTGCCTCTCCTCTCTTCGTCGTCTTCTGCTTGGAGGTTCTTTTCTGCTCTGCTGGCTTCTCTGGTTCGGCGCTCGCTCGTCCTGCTGCTCCGGGTTCGGCGTGTGCTCTCCCTGTCGGTCGGTGCTCGGTCCAAGGCGTCGAGAGGCCAGCACGAGCAGGCGCGAGGGGCGCCGGAGAGGCCTCGCCGACCACGCTCGAGCGGGGAGTCACGGCAGAGGACGGTCGCCGAGGACTCAACACCGCAGGGAAGTCGACTTCCATTTCTTTTGGGGTTTTGTGTGAATGTGTGTGTGTCGGCGCCAAGTCCGTGAAGTAGAATTGTGTAAGTGGTCCGTGTGTCGCGTTAGTCGATAGTAGCTCTGCTTCTTTTGTTTTCTATTTGATGTATGTGCATTATTGATACTGTTTGCTTTATGTGTGCTACTCGTCCGTCTGTGTAATAAATACGTGTGCTTGTTGAATTCTTCCCCCGTCTCGCTGCGTCCTTCCTTCGTTGGGTCTCCATCTTGTTTCACGTAAAGGGTTTGAGTGGGCGCGAGACGCCCGATAAATTAATCTGAACCGTCAAGGCCGACGATAACACTGCTCGGTTATCCCGTTAGCATGGAACGGGTCGCTTAAGCGGCCCGTATCCGAAGTCGGCCTGTGGCGAGGTACAACCCCTCGGTAGGTTACCCGTGCGGGTATTTAGGTATATCGACTTTCGGCGATTGACCCTATTCCGCGCGGGTAGAATGCGGACTGGGTTGGTTGAGGCCAAAAGGTCCACCCGTGACTGGATCCCGGCGTTAGCCGGGAGGGTCACGACTGAATTGTCCGTCCGGTGGGCGAAGCGGCCGCGATTCGAGTCACGTGGTCGTTCGCACGCCGACGGGCGGGAATTCGCAACAATATATATATACATATTGTTCTCATAGGTCTAAATGGTCAAGGGTCCAATCCCCTGTTCTTCATTGCATGGCCCACGAGCCCCTGGTGGCCTAAAGTGTGGCCCCTGAAGTGCGGTCGATAATACACGAATGTGAAAATGCCCCATCCTTATCCGCCATAAATGCTATCAAATTGACCCAATGGTTTCAAATGAGTGTTCCAACGCGAAGCATAAAAGTAACATAATGACATCAGGATATGGTTGCAGGATATAACAATGACACTTGCAACCCAGTTCACCACAACGAAGAGGAGTATGTGGTGGCGGGGCCTAATAGAAGCCATTAGGGAGTCCTGTGGGTGGTGTGGAACTCTCACACTGATGTCTTATCGGCAAAAGTGGACCCCCTATAAATAATAGTGAAGATCACTGGTCCAAGCAGTCTAAAAGGGTCTACAGAAGGGAGTCAAGGGATTTATGGGGGTTAAAGAGTCTCTCGTTATATATATATATATATATATCTGTGTTGTAAAGCGAAGTTAGATGGTTTGGTGGTAGCCACAGCCGCAGGAGAATCGTTGTGTGGTTGTGACCAATGGCTGCAGAAACCTGTGCTTGATGTCGTGCTGATGGCGGACATTGTTCAGGTGTTTGTCTGGTTCTCAACTCGACGAGAAGCGACCATTTTCACATTGCCCACCTTTGAGGAGCCACAGCGGCCTCTCCTCGGTGATGCACACGAGGGAAGGGGTGTGAGGGTGGTGGTGTCGGGTTCTCCCGGGGGGCTATCCCCGACGGTCACAACACGATCTACAGGCAATTTTCGCACATGACAGCAAGGCCGTGTTACGATCTGCGGCTGCACGTTGCGCTTCCATTATCCTGTAATGAACCTTCGGGCAACCTCGGGACACGTTGCCTTTCACGCTCGAAGGCGCAACACCCTCGGGATGTTCCACCTTCACAACAAGGCGCGCCATTTCCAACTTCGTTTATTGGTGTTTCCCGCCATTTGTCGCACGACGCGTGCCCTTTCGAGTCATCGTGACGTTTCTGCAGTACTGACGTCACTTAGACTGTACCTGTACGTTATTTATCTCAAGGATACTATGACAGTTTATAACAATAATAGTTTATCTCAATGGACAAATAACTACAGTATTTGTATTCTGGATGGTGCAGATTCTGCACCAGTGTTGTTACAACTACTCCTCCAACTACTGTAATTCGCATGTTGTTGTGGGGTCGCACCAAGAAAGGTTTTCAGGAACCAACTGACCAGGCTTGATAGTCAACTGAAGGTGGCAGGTATTTGTACTTTGTTTACTGGACCATTGATAATACTGATAACTCACCTACGATTCATGGGACACCATGGGATCTTGATTCATGTGCAGCAAAGCTAGCAGACATGAAACCCGGTTCAACGTCCATCCGAGGGAGGCTGAATCAACTTGCTTGTGAAACCCTGGGATGACAGTTTACACGGATTCCAAGGTGTCAGGACCCCTCCCCTCCCCCCTTTTTTAGGTGAGAAAGAACTGGTTAGCAGAAAGATCTGGTTCCCACTCTTCACAAGAGATATATTAGAGAGGAAATGTTCGAGCCTCATGTACGTTGATAAACCCAAATACTAGTCAATGTGAAGGTCTTTAATTTTTTATAGGATATCAACATCAATTCGTGCTACAAAACTATGACCCGCCCTTGTCTATAGATCCGCCTTTGTATTGTTTTTCTGACATCACCGGAGATCATGCACTGATGCTCGAGAAATACCTGTACCAACTCGTGACGTCATGTGCAACAGTTGCTGGAGGATTTTCCAAAATTAAATGTTGTGTTATGTCTCAGCCACTTAACGGGTGTGAAAGAAGAAACATGTCCTCCTCTTCATCACTTCAAAGCACTAATTCAGACTGCGCTGCCAATTATCGCATGGCCCTCGCGTACTGTCGGCTTGATAGCCAAGGCAGAGCCGGGCATTGTTCGGGATGACTGATGGGGCAGAGGCATTTCCCCATTACAAGGTAAACAAACACAGAAAAAAATGCAGTATTAAGGATGCACATTTGGATTTGGTTTGAAGTCGATACGACCATTTTAGCGGAAGTTATTGCGAAAATAAGAATTTGGTTTTTTGGTGACCTTGACCTTGACCTTTGACCTAGATTCACCAAAAACGACAAGTGTCTAAGTTGGACCATTGGCGACGTCTGTACCCAGTTTGGTCATGATCGCTGAAACGATGTGGCTGCTACAAGGTAAACAAACACAGAAACAAACAGACAGACAGACAGACACACAGAATGACACACACAACTAACCAACCGCAGGGGTATTGCCTTGTCCAAATGGAGGCGGAGCATTGTCCAAATGGAGGCGGAGTTACGTCGTGCCAGAGGGTGGTCTGTCTCAGTGGAGTGGAAGGGAAATGAGAGTGCAGTCACAGACCGCGCGGACATCGGCTGCACCGATTCCTCTCCCTATCCGCTCCACCTGTTATGTTGGCGACAGCTTAATGTGCTTTGGAATTTATTCGAGAGAAACGATCCATTGTTGTAAAGCGAGTCCTCCAGGTGGGACTTTTCACGAGTGCAGGCAGACCTTGAGGACCGAGTGGACCGGGCACACCATGGATGCGAACGTGTTCAGATGTATCAAATACGTCATGTGTATTTTCAACCTCATCATCTTCGTAAGTACCATAAGCATCAACGGGTGCTTGGGGTTCATGGAAAGTGCTCTCCGTTTATTCAATGATCGATGGTTGATCAGAAGGGATGAGAAACGATAGGGGGCGGGATAATTGATTATTTCAGAAACTTGTGGCTGCTCGTTGTATCATTGCTGGGAGCGCGGCCGTACCGCTGATGCAGTGCCTCGTTTTCAGTAAGCTGGTACTTCATACTGAAAAGTCATTTTGCCGACCTTAGAAGGACGACAGCCTGAGTCAACCCACCAGGTGTTATTTAACGACAGGATAGGGGCTCAAACTCAAGACCCGAGGATCTTAAGACAGCCACCTTAACCGTTAAGCCCACACCAGGCTGGGATAATTGATTTATCTGGCTGGATTCCAATAGAGGGGTTCTAATTTGTAAGTAAAGTTGGAATTGGTGATAATCTTCAAGGTCAGGGGACAATTCATAAATGGAGTCAAAAGGTAGCACCTTCTGGGTCTAAAGGGTTCTACAGTGGGGGTGGGGTGGGGGGGGGGTGCCCCCGAAAAGAGATATTTTGCTTTCTTCTCAGAAACGACAAACACAATTCCAATGAAACTTGACGACAACCTTCATCACTCGTGATGTACCAAAGTTTGTTCATGGTATTAAAAAAGAAAAACTCCATAAGTATTTACTTTCTTCTCTGTTACATATTTTTTGGGTTAAATTATCCATACCTACAAGTGGTTCCCTGGTTATCTTATCCAGCCACTACCAGGTGAGTGCGCAGGGGTATTGCCACTATGTTATAATTTACGAGGGCAATAATGTGTCAGATTCTGGAAGAATGCATGCAACGTTGTTGGACTAGAAGAGGATGGAGGAACGAGAGGGTGGGAGGAGTGAGGCCAGAAACAAGGTGACAGAAGACTGAGAGGTCATCAAACTTTCTGTGCTCGGTGTGAAACAGATTTTGGGACGAGGCTTATTGCCAAGAGATGCCAATTACATGGAGAGTTTTAGACTCAATCACCTCATTCAGAAAACGAGAAGGGCACTCGGAAGAGCGCATACCTCCGCCAGGCTGATTAGTTTACGTTTTGTATCCCACTGGTAGGCCGGATCTCGATTCGGACCTGAACGAAAATTTAATCAGCTTGTTATTGGCAATTAACCAACTCATTCACCAAGTTTCGTCCGAATCCGTCCATAACTTTTTGAAATATCGTGCTATATATCGTTTTAGCCCAATCACTCAATGGTGCAAAAATCACTTTAAAAATTCTCCGATCCAGATCTGGATCTTCAGAAAAATAGAATCAATTCTTCCTTGTTGCATACCCAACCTGCCCACCAAGTTTCGTCCAAATCCGTCCCTAACTTTTTGAGATATCCTGCTATATGTCGTTTTTGGCCCGATTTCTCAATGGCAAAAAATCACTTTAAAAATTCTCGGATTCAGATCCGGATTCAGATCTTCACCAAAATCTTAATCATTTTGTCCGTGTCACATGGCCAAACTCTCCACCAAATTTCGTCCAAATCTGTCTGCAACTTTTTGAGATATTTTGCTCACAAACACAAACAAACAAATGAAATTGCTCGTTGAGCAAGGAATTGCCAGAATAACTTTGTCATATCTCCATGATCTCTGAAAAAACAAAAACCTGGAAATCAATTTGGTTCTTATAAGTCGACAGTGCTACTGTTTAATGAGTTATCGGACTTAGTTTGGTCATGATCATAACTTGGAAGTCAATCGGACTTGAAATGGCGTTTTTATCGCAATTTTAAAAATTTTGACCCGACCCCCCTGACATTAGACCCCCGACCGCTAAGAAGGGTGTTGGTGTGGCACCCCAATGAGACATATGGTTGGATGCAGAATTGGAAGATGCACATTTTGGATTTGGTTTGAAGTCGATACGACTATTTTAGTGGACGTTATTGCGAAAATAAGAATTTCGGTTTTTTGGTGACCTTGACCTTGACCTTTGACCTAGATTCACCAAAAACGACAAGTGTCTAAGTTGGACCATGGCCGACGTCTGTACCCAGTTTGGTCATGATCGCTGAAATGGTGTGGCTGCTACAGGGTAAACAAACACACAAACAAACAGACAGACAGACACACAGAATGACACACACAACCGACCAACATAATTGCCGAAATCCGAAGGATTCTGGCAATTAACAAACAGACAGGGGTGAAAACAGCACCTCCATCCACATTCGGTGGTGGAGGTAATGATGAGCAGTATCTGCACCATCCCAGAGTGGGGCCGACACTGCATAATACTTTTGATGAAGGTGTTCTTGTAATGAGCTCTTAGTGCAGTGGTTACAAAACTTTTATTGTTCACAACTCAAAATTTGAAATCACATTCACCTCACGATCAAAATGGAGGTACCGGTACCTACATGGTTCCAGTATCTATGATAAAAATTGTCGGAGAAAACACTTTAGACGTGAAAAACATCCCTTAAAAACCGAGATTTTGAGTTTTGTTTTTTTTCAAGTTCAGGTCACGACCCTGGGCTTGGGAACCCCTGTCTTGGTGGTTCAGAATGGGCATCCTTAGCTTCGCAGAGAATACGCAAGCATTGGGCAGCATTGGAGGCCAGTTTGGAGACGTGGTCCTCTGAAGACAGGCTATTACATATAGTAAGCCGTAGAAGTTCCAAGGAAATGCTGTCTTGGTGGAGGTGGTGAACTCCTCCACCAAGGAGAATTGGTGGTGAACAGCTGTCTTCAAAACCTGGAGGGGAGAATGAGATTGAAGAGAATGTGGAAGTTCGTTCCACAAGTGAGAAAAAATAGAGGAACAAATGAGTGCAGGTGAGTAGTGATCCTGGATTTTGGGGGTTTCGTGAGAAGAGGGTTGATGGTTGGCCGCATGCATCCTGCAGAAACCATGGGGGAACAAAGAATGGAGAGGGAAGAGGTTGCAAGACCAGAAAGGAAGCAGGAGAACACAGAGACCACCAAACTGTCTGTGACGACAGTGATCAACCCATAGACTCAGCTTCATCGTGGGAGGTTCCAATGATCTTGAAGGTCTTTGTTTCCACAACGTCAAGCTGAGCAAGGTGTGAGGCAGGTGAGCTAGTCCACAGGGGAGAGCAGTATTGCATAAAGCTGCTGATGAAGGCCTGATAGGTGGATAGGAGTTCAGGTGTGGCAAAGAAAGACTTTGCACGATGCAGGATGCCCAGTTGGCGGCTGGCTTTGGAGGCCAACTTTGAAATATGTGGTTTGCCAAAGAAAGATCATGCCTGAGAGTGAGAACCAAGAGTTTGGGTGACTGTACTTCCTCAAGAGGAATGTTAAAAAAGTAAATTGGGGGTAGGGGGGGAGGGGTTCTGGATGGTCCGTTCGGAGAGAGAGAGAGGGAGAATTTCTCAGGATTGAAAGACATGTTCCAAGTGTTTCACCAGCTTGTGATTTTGTCAAGGTGTGAAGAGAGGAAAAGGCTGCTGCCTGTCTATCTGAAAGATGAGGGATGTCATGGCAGAGGGTGGTGCAAAGAGAGCCACACATTGGCAAAGGGAGTGGAGGAAGTCAGTAACCCAAGAGGAGATTGGCTTTGGATTCCATAGGCAGATAGCTTGGAGAACAAGGGGTGCCAGACTGTATCATAAGCTGGAGTTATGTCTGGAGAAACGTTCCTGATTTCATGGCTGACATTGAGGGCCTCCATCCATTGTTGGGAGGGTCGAAGCAGCATGTCCAAGGTGGAATAACCTCGTCTGAATCTGAGATTAATTGACGATGAGACGAGGTTGTTGGAGAAAAGGAAGGACATGAAGTCAACTGCAATGATGGATTTCATGATCTTGCTGATGATTGGAAGTAAGCTAATTGGTCTGTAGCCGAGGGGGTCATTTTTTGCACTTTTTTATGTCATCCAGTGATGTTGGCTGACTTCCAAGCAGATGGAAGATGACCAAAGGGCAAATGATAGGATGAAAAGGGCAGAGAGAGAGACAGACAGACAGACAGAGAAAGAGAAAGAAAGAGCAAGAGCAGCAGAGCCGGTTTTAGGAAAAGTGAGCTGATGCTCTCCAGTCCAGTTGCAGAATCAGAGTTGAGGATTGCCAGGAACTTCTCCAGCTTCTCAGATGCAAAAGACACAGTGTCAAGGAGCAGTTGGGTACGACTGAAAAGAAAGGGTGGGTACAGAGAGTGAGGTGTTGGGGACACAAGATTTGGAAACAAACACAGAATTGGGGCATTCATCCTTCTCATGAGTCAATTGAAGTGAGGGGGAACATACTCCAGAGACAGACTTAACAAGGTCCCACCAGGTTTTAGAGGATGAGGACAAGTCTGAAAGTTTAATTTTGAGGTTCGACAGATGTTGTTTTCTGGCTCTCCTGAGACTGGACACACATTTGTTTCAGGCATTGTGGAATGATCTGAGGTTGCTTTTGGTCGGATTTGCCTTCTAGAAAGAGAAGGAAAGTTGATTGAAGGCAACTGCCTCACCACAGGATCCTGTGTACTATGGGCAGGAGGACGGGTATGATAACTACAAACGAGATGGGATAAATCTGGACATAAGAGAAAGCAGGTTTCTGTGGAAGAATTGCCAGACTTAATATCAGGGGCAATAGATATAGGAGACCAATGCTGAAATGCAATGGCTGCTTGCAGTCCTTGTCAAACTGCCCAGGAGTGAACTTCCATTTTAAAGTGTTTCTTCACTATTGAGAGATGGGGCCAAAAACGATATATATCATGATACTGTATCTCACAAAGTTGTGGACGAGTTCCGACAAAACTCGATGGATGAGTTTGGTAGGTGACAAGAACAAGCCGATTCGATTTTAGTTCAGGTCCAGATCCAGATTTGGCTTATCAGTGGGATACAAAACATAAACTGTTCAGCCTGGCGGAGGTGTGCGCTCTCCCAAGTGCCGTTCTAGTTACCTACGCCACTGAAGGTGGAAAGAAGTTATGTTTGCACCCCTGTTTGTTTGTTTGTGAGAAAAAAAATCTCAAAAAGTTGTGGACAGTCGGACGAAATTCGGTGGAGAGCGTGGGTATGTGACAAGGATGAAATGATTAGATTTTGGTGAAGATCTGATCCAAGAAAGGATCCTAGAATTTTTAAAGTGATTTTTCACCATTGAGAGATCGTGTCAAAAACGACAAATAGCACGATATCTTCAAAAAATAGTGACTGATTGGGACGAAACTTGGTGGATGAGTTGGTTCGGTGACAAGAACAAGCCAATAAAATTTTAGTTTCGATCTGAATCCAGATCCGACCTATCAGTGGGATACAAAACGTAAAACTAATCAGCTTGGCGGAGGTATGCGCTCTACCGATAGCCCTTCCAGTTTGTTTGTTTGCTTGTGTGCAGGATATCTCAAAAAGTTGTGGACGGATTCGGATGAAATTTGGTGAGTGGGTTGGGTGTGTGACGAGGACGAACTGATTAGATTTTGGTGAATACATGGAACTGGATCCGGCGAATAGAATTGTTGAAGTGATTCTTCACCATTGAGAGATTGGGCCAAAAATAATATATGGCACGATATTTCATAAATTTATTCGGCCAGATATGTTCTACTAAATTTGGCATTGTTACCTCCACCATTGTTTTCACCCCTTTCTGTCTGTTTGTTTGTCTGTTTGTTTGTTTGTGTACAGGATATCTCAAAAAGTTGTGGACAGATCCGGATGAAACTTGGTGGACAGGTTGGATGTGCGACCACGACGAATTGATTCGATTTTGGTGAAGATCCGAATCCGGTTCCAACTACTAGAATTTTTAAAGTGATTCTTTACCATTGAGAGATAGGGCTCAAAAACGATATCTTGCATGATATTTTTTAAAATGTGTTAGGCCCGATATGTTCTCATGGAGTAGGCAATACAGGGCGGAGGGATGCACTCTACCGAGTGCCCTTCTAATTTTTTATGTGATTCTTCATCATTTAAAAAGAGGACCAAAACGATATATAGCACGGCATTTCAAAAATTTATTCAGCCCGATATGTTCTACTTGATCAGGCATGGTATTCAGATGGCGGATCAGGCATGGTATTCGCATCCGCATGCTGGAGGGATGTGCTCTACCAAGTACCCTTATAGTATTTATTGCAGCTCCTCCACGAGCTATAGAGTCCAAAAATATATTTTTTTTGACGTGCCCAAGGACGTAAAAAATGCTCGAGGTCCACAACAATGATTGATTCCATGACTTTGTTGAAGATAGGAGTAGGCTCACTGGTCTTTAATTTAATGTATCGGCCTTTGAACCCTTTTTTGATTCAGGGTGATGTTTGAAACATCTCAAGATGAAGGCAGATCTTCTGAGAAAGACCTGGATAAGAGTGAGGAAAGGAAGAGAGCAATGGGCTGAAGCACAGTTCTCGAGGATTAGTGCCAATGCTGTCGGGTCCGGTTATAGAGGGAGTGTCAAGATTGATAAGTAAGTATTTAACCTTAGTGGGAGAGATGTCCACTTTTAGAGAGCAAGCAATCTTTAATCTTGTGGAATAGTTAAAGGTGCCCCTTTAATATGTCACCATCTCGATTACCTTCACCGATAATCCTCTTCCCTCCTCCCTGTCATCTTTCCAAACTATGTTTTACGACCAACCTCCACAAACACCCCTTCACCCCAATCCATAACTCATCAAAGTCATGGAAAAGCTCATGGAAAAATTCAAAACCTTTGGGATGGATGGATGACCTTGACTCTTTGTATAAATTGCAGATTGAAAATATTTTCACTCTTGCAATTATGACCGAATGTTTTCAGATTTAAAAATAATTACTAGTTATATACAATGGTATTGGATTATCAATTTTACCGTTTACTCATATCCCATGGTGTCCTGTTTTTCCAGCTGGGTGGTACAGGACTAATCACACTGGGTGCTTGGATCTCTGCTAATCCACGGAGTTTCCGTGAAGTCGTTGGTGTTCCTCCACCCTCCCTCATGGGAGCTGGGGGCTATGTGGCGGTCGGTTTGGGTTTCCTGCTGGCCGTACTGGGCTTCCTTGGATGCTGTGGTGCTGCCCGTGAGAGCAAGGTCCTTCTTCTTGCTGTGTGTACCGGTACCTCAGGATCTTACTGAAATGGAGCAAGTGTGGATTTCACCGGAACTCCAAAATTGACATGTTGCGGAAATAGCGCCACCTTTAGTGGTAGCCGGTGTTACAATAATGATCTTCCTTTATCTTATAATATGGAGTTTGATTTGTTGTGATCAATAAAATTTATTTCAAAAATGACAAAGATTATAAAGTGCAATTCCAAGAATGTGCCACAGCACATTGCCCACAAAAGGTGGGCTGAGAAAGGTACCCCCACCCGTTGGGCGGAATTGCCCGCTCGTCTAAATAAAGGAGAGAATTTGTGTTAAAAAGGATGATCTCATTGGGTCTGTTTTAAGCTGGTCACATTCACATCCATCGCAGCAGAACTGCCAACTTTATAGTCAGAATAAAAGGGTCGAATTCATGGTTTGGTGGGATATTTTTGGCTCCAGTGATCTTAGACTCAAGGAAGAGTTTGTTTTTTATTTTTTTTGTTTGTAGACAATGTCGAAGAACGAGTTTGTACTTTTATTTAATTTAAGATAATAAAATTTGGAATTAGAATGCACTCGAGGGATGTGTTGACTCGCAACGCCCCAGAGAGCACTAACTTGTACGGTCGAGTGACTGTGGTTCGAGTAAATATAGTCCTGTACTAATTTTCATTCAATATTTTTCTTTGTGAGCTCAAAGTTGAACTCATCCGACACTTTCACAACATGAAACTCTGTGCTAAATTTGGCGATTCGAGCTGTCCAGTTAATCTGCCGAAAACCAGACAAACGCGCAGACAGGATGAGTTCTGAGGAGTTTCAGAGACAATGGATAAATCAATTTTAACTTTGGATTCCAGGAAAGTACTCAGATGGGAATGGCAAACAGGCCAACTCTAAAGACCTACAGTGTGTGAACTTGCTACTCGGTAGTATGAATCAAATTTCATAGAAACTCGAAGTACAAGCTGAACACACCGGTCATATTGATAACATAAATGAAGTCACTGTAGTCACAAAGTGTGACGTCCCTCGGATGGACGTTAAGCTGGGTGTCCTGTCTGCTAGCATTAAATAGTAAATGTTAAAATTCTTGCCCACAGGTGCATGACATGGCATCAGTGACACTGCGGAACAAATTCGTAGCTGAATTATTCTCCAGTATGCACAGACAAGAAGAGGAAACACTTGTACTTCACAAAAACAAAGAAAGGAATAATTTTTCCAAACTGCCTCTCCCTCTTCTCTGGCAGTGGAGGCTGGAGTGCTCCATTGAAGAGTGTTGTTCCAAGACTTCTTCATCTGCATTCATAACCTCTCCAAGGAAGAGAGGGCTCTGGAAAACCCTCAATTACTTTTTGCAGATGGCTCCACATTGTATTGTACAGTCCTGCAGCAACTGCATCTTTCTCTCTCTGTCTCTGTCTCTCTTTGTCTCTCTCTTTGTCTCTCTCTCTCTCTCTCTCTCTCTCTCTCTCTCTCTCTCTCTCTCTCTCTCTCTCTCTCTCTCTCTCTCTCTCTCTCTCTTTCTCTCTGCTGATCTGGCATTTATTAAATATTGGTCTAACAAATGAGAAATGGAACATGTCCTTCAATCCTGGCAAAGCCCACATTCTCAACCTGTCACTCCAGAAGGATCGTCAACCGAATCCAACTCTTCCATGGTCAGCCACTGGAAAAAAAGTTCAGCCATTTGAACTTATCAGCCTCACCATCAGCCATGGCCTCTTGATAAAGTCATTCCTTGATAAACGAGAAATGCAAAGCCTACAATGCCTTTGTCTATAGCTTAATGGAGTTCTGCTCTCTGCTATGGACTGGTGCCCCAGCATTACATCTCTCTCTTGAATCCTATTGAATTTAAGGCATTCAACATTATTAGTATCCCCCACGATATGGCAGAAGCATGTTGCAGACAAGTCGGTCTTATAACTGCTTGTTCTGTCTTGTTCCCTCTGCTCTCTCAGCCCTCCGATGCTTCCCAGCTCATCCAAAACATATGCATTCGTCCTGTAACCCCATCCTGGTTCGCTTCCAAAAATTCAAGCTTACGAATGCAGATGAAGAAGTCTTGGAACAACAAAAGTACCTCCACTCCTTTGTTCCTCTGTTATGCTATTTAGCTTCCAGAGACAGTTCAATTGCCTTTCAGAATGGAACTGCCTTCTGGAGACGGTTCAATTGCCTTCCAGAATGGAACTGCCTTCTGGAGATGGTTCAATTGCCTTCCAGAGTGGAACTGCCTTCTGGAGATGGTTCAATTGCACCCTTCCCTTCTGAAAGAGTGGGGGAGAAAGTGTTGCACTACCATCTCATGTGATCCCCCATCCATACCTGGAATATTGTCAACCTCCTTGAACTGAACTTAACCCTCTTCTTTTCAGGTTCGTCTTATCTCTTCTCTCTCTCTCTCTCTCTCTCTCTCTCTCTCTCTCTCTCTCTCTGTCTCTGTCTCTCTCTGTTGATTCATTCCCTTGCTTGTTTGTATCCAACTATGGTCCCACCATGTTGCCTTTCACTCTTTGTTAACTTGCTCTTCCCTGAGCCTCGACTTTGTACATATAAAGAGAAAGGGTAAAGCTGCATAATAAGAAAATCAATCAACACAGGGGAGAAAATGTAAAAAGCAGGATTATAATTTCCTCAATGGAATATAATTAGAATGGCTTGACCTGTATGTAAAAATAATTAATTTTACTTCATAGTAAAAATCAAAAGCATGAAATGCATTGAAGAAATATTCTTTGAAACAGTACTCTCCGGAATTGGCTCCCTGATTTTGCAAGATCTCACAGTTACACAAACACACACACGCACGCACGCACACACACACACACAAAGATGGCGGCAAGGGACGGAAAGCACCAAGGGCCGTGGTAAATACAACAGTTTCGAAGGCAGCGAAGACCGAGGCAAAAACGCAGCTTAGGTGGGAATGAGGACCACACACGAGGTGCCCGGTATCATGCTGTTCGACATGTGTTTGCGAGGCAGCCTAGCCCTCCCTCTTGGCAGGATTTGTCGACCGCATTTTGTCGAGAACGAAGGCCCGAGCTTTAACAGCTCCCTCTTACTGAATTTCACCCACTGAGGATGAGAGAGGCAGAGTTTCAGTGGGACTGAGGACCATGCCAAATAAAGCAGCTCTGATGGGAGCGAGAGCCGAGCCAAGGGTGGCAGCTTGGGTGAGGCCAAGGGCCATGCATGTGGCACCAGGAGTCATGCTGATCGACATGCGTTTAGGATGGAGCCTGGTCTTTCGGCTTGTTTTGCTGACTCTATCCCGCTGAGGAAGGATGAGACCGAGGAAAGATGAGACCGAAAAGGAAGAGACTGAGAAGGAAGAGACCGATACCAAACTATGGTGGGACCGCGTGTGGAGATGATGATCAGTGGCAGCTGGGCACCATGATCAAGCAGGTAGGGTGTCCCCAGGTGGGATCGGGCGTAACTAGGAGGTCACATGGGAGATTGCCCAGAATGACATCGTCAGCACTTCGGGGACAGAGTAGGAAATGAAGTACGGATAAGGAGATGGATTAGTCCATGAGTCGTAGTTCGGGACCAGGGAAGGCTCCATTCTTTCTTAGAGACTCGTGAGTGGAGATGATGACTGGTGGCAGCAGCGCGTACACACACACGCGCGCGCGCACACACACACACACACACA
>CM068958.1:16484999-16495637 GCA_035128595.1 Eptatretus atami | reverse complement strand
TCACCTCGTGGTGATTCCATGACGTCACTATCGACTGACCAATCGCAGACACAGTGAGTCTAAAAACAGACGTAGAGAACTCGTCGTATGACGCAATTTCAACCGAGTACTTCAGGTCGCCTGCGGGCGACCTAATGAAGGGCCTGGTACTACCATTCTGAGTTGGTTTTAGCCGTTCCGCTGTTAGGTTTGAGCAGCGCAACCAAAGGGAACCCGAACTCGGGAGCGTCTGTCCTGGGGGCCCAGCGAACCAAGTTTGTCTGTCAGTGCTCCTTTGTACTCAGGGCTAGGTACTACCATTCTGCGTTGGTTTTTAGCCTTTCGCTGTTCGGTTGAGCTACGCAACCAAGGGTCCGAATTAGGGAGCGTCTGTCCGGGGCGCCAGTAATTGGTCACAGGAATTTGTCACCGAAACTTGGTCACGGTAAAACGTCACAAGGTAATTTGGTCACGGTAAAACGGTCACAAGGTAATTTGGTACAGTAATTCGGTCACGAGGTAATTTGGTCACGGTAATTCGGTCACGGTAATTCGGTCACAAGGTAATTTGGTCACGGTATTATTATTATTATTTTATTCACTGCATTTAAGGCCAGTTAAGCCCAAGAGCAGTAATAACATTTTCATTTCATGGCGGCGAATGTTTTGGCATAATGACGTATTGACCAAGTTACTGACTACTATAATGGAATCGATTCTGTCTCTCTCAACTTTTAAATTCCGATTCCATTATAGTAGTCAGTAAACTTGTCAATACGTCATTATGCCAACAACATTCGCCGGCCATGAAATGAAAATGTTTATTAATGCTCTTCGCCTTACTGGCCTTAAATGCAGTGAATAATACATAATAATAATAATACCGTGACAAAATTACCTTGTGACCGAATACTAGTGACCGAATTACCGTGACCAAATTATCTCCTGACCGACGATTACTGTGACCAAATTACCTTGTGACCGTTTACCTGACAAATACCTTGTACGTTTATACCGTGACCAAGTTTCCCGTGACCAAATTGCCTTGACCAAATACCTACATTCGTCTGTCCTGGGGGCCAGCGAGAAAGTTGTCTGACAGTGCTCCTTTTGTACTCAGGGACCCCTTACTTGGCATTCTGCCTTGTTTTAGCCGTTCGCTGTTCGGTTGAGCTAGCGTGATTTTCACGGCATCTAATAGCGTCTGTCACCGGTATCCAGCGGCGAAATCGTCTGTCATGTTTATACCGTGTTACAAGCTATATGACATAATATCAGAAACCTACTTCAGGCCGTTCCGCTGCAGGTTGAGCTAGCGCCGATTATCGATTCGGATATTGACCACGGAATATCAACCAGCAGCAGTGTCCTGGCAGACGCAGAGTTCTGAGGTGAGAATATCATCTGGCATCTTACCATGAGGATGGCAATTGTTTCCCCTCTTCGTTGAGCTAAGCCCCGCGGGCTCCCGGTCTATCTCTTTTTCTTTCTTCACACCTCTTGGATTTCCTCATAAATAATGGAAATTCTCAATCATTACTTGTTGGGAGTTTCATGTATCTATTTCACACGAGACTTGTACAACAGAGAAATGTTGCTTCGATGTTTTCATTGGCCACGAAATATCTAGAAATATCAAGTTATCGATAACAGAACAACACAAATCGTCTCGTACGCATTAAATGTCACTACGTTCTTTTGAAAACGAAGTTACATCTTTCAGGGACTGCAAGAAAACAAAAAATGAAAAAGTTAAACAGGTCAGGTTTCCACTCACAGAGCGTTCAAGTTAATCCAAGTTTATCAAAATAATAATAATTTAAATAACTTAGTATCATTCCACACCACGAGGCACGGTGAACGATTGAATTCACACGTGACTCAAAGCAGAGTGTAACTCGAGCTCAGTGCAGGTGAAATGTCGCAACTCAAAAACATGATCGATGCTTCACTTTGATTGGACGAACAGAGCTGAGCAGAGCGATGAAGCGCAGCTTTTGTGGACAAGTATCTCAAATCAAAAATTTTTCCCACTGATGAGACACCCGGGTACTGGATTGGGCTGTGCATCCGCAGGCCGGAGATTCCCAAAAATATTACAACGATCGTGAAGCGTCCCGAAGGGACTCAGACGGGATCACGCTGAGATAAACTCCCGGAATAGCCCTTGAGCGTGAAGGTGAGCTCGGTTCACACAGTGAATCTCGTGAGAGTTAACGTTCCAAATTCATTTACACACCAAGGATTTGGTCCTCTTATTTTTAGCAAAAACATATTCCCAGTCGGTGTGTCCGTAAATCCAATAACCACAGAAATCAAGTAAAATACAAATTTAATGATAATTAGAAAGGAGTTGGGACACAATCAAACAAATGATACCGGGCAAAGAACTCCCTCCGTGATGCTTCACCCTGACCAAAACAGTTGATCGACGATCATTCTTAGTCTTAAAGATAAAAGAAGAAGAGCACTTTTCTACATCGTGACGTCACCAGAATATGCTCCCGCCACACATTATTACATCATCATACACACTGGTCCAAGTTATTAAATCCCTACCCAGATCAAAAATATTAATAATTCTGACTGCAGACCACCGCCTCCGATCAGGTTGAAATTTATGAAATATCCACGTGGAGACCTGTTGTTTCCTTGGATTTGGCAATCCACACCTTAGAGTTTCGCACTCAATCTGTTGAGGATTTTGAAGTTTTATGATTAAAAAAAAATGGCTCACAGCACATGACAATATACGTCATCAATTTTTTTCCCCCCAAAAAATTAGCCAAAGATACCCAAAAATTTTCATACTGATGGATAAAAGTTCACGCTATGCAATGAGGACATCATAACGGAAGTCACCATGACAATAAAATAAATAAATAAATATAAATCACTGCGTTTCCCATAGGAACACTTCACATGTGCCAAGTTAAAATTTTTTACATGAAGCGGTATTCAAGAATACAAGAGGTCAAAGTTTTTCAATTTTTCCAAAAAAATTGCCACACCACGTGACCTATGAGTGTCATTAATTTTTCATGAAAACATTCTGCATGATTATCACACCTCTGCGTGAAAATCTCGTCAATGGATAAATGCGGATGCAGAAGAAACAGAGAAATTAGCCAGGACGAGTTACGGTATGGAGTGACAACCAGAACCTAAGGCTCGTATGTGACGTCGTCCGATGGCAGACCGAAAAAAAAAAAAACAAGCACGCACCACCAAGCACACACACATCACACCACACACACCACACACACACACAACACCACACACACACACAACACGCGCACACCACGGAGAACTATATTAGAAAAGAGAAAGAAGGGAGAATGGAGAGCACAGACTTGGGCTTCCCTCAGTACCGAGCGCTTGAAGCTACTATCCACGGTCCACTGAAGAAATCCGATTCCGTCACCTCATGTTGATGGTGAAAAAGCGTCACTCTGGGCTTCAACACGTAAAACCACACAAGCCTGATGGTAGTTACTGCTTTCCCTTGGGCTGGTGCTCTGCCGCCTCACATTTCTCGGTTTCACCGGT
The DNA here is from genome assembly GCA_035128595.1 of Eptatretus atami. Classification (NCBI taxonomy): domain Eukaryota; kingdom Metazoa; phylum Chordata; class Myxini; order Myxiniformes; family Myxinidae; genus Eptatretus; species Eptatretus atami. Next base: position 16,492,109 of record CM068958.1, on the reverse strand, counting down.
GGAAACAGGCATTCAAGATCATTGGGTATCTCCCACAATGAATCTTTGGATCTCTCACTCTCTCTCTCCACAGGCAGCGTCGCGTGTGTCTTCTGTCTACCATCTCCCTCCGGCCATGTCCCCCCGATCCCCCTTGTCCCCCCCCCCCCCCCTCAAGCGACCCTGGTAAATTCGTGAAACAACCAAAGTGAAGAATCACTGCTCACCTTCATTCTTTCCATTCTTTTTTTCCCATTCTTTGGAACAATTCTCCACACTCCTTCAATCCCACTCTTCCCTCCAGGTTTCAAGACAGCTGTTCATCCCATCTCTGTCTTCCCCCAGCCAAAACTGATCTTTTCAACCCCCATTAATGGCACGCCGGACCCACCTCCTTTCAAATTCCCTCCTTTCCTTCCTGAAAGTCCTATAGTGTCCATCTAGTCGTTAACCCCATGTACCCCGCCCCATACCCTCTCCTACACAGATCTAAGTGTCCTCGTCATGCCCCTCTCGTTATGTCTTGTGCTCCACTCCCACGCCTTCTCTTCTCCGGCCCCGTTTGTTATAGGTTCCGTTGTGTCACTCGTTACACGAGCCTCGACATTGTACACAAAAAACAAATATATAAACCCCTTAATAAACCAAAAAACTCTGTAAAACAAAACCAATGCAGTAGTGTCTAATCCTGTGGACGTTAACGTGTGTGTTAGTTTTGATGACGTGCGATGTGCCGATCAAACCCTCAGAAAGAGGAAGCTTCAGGAAATTCGTCTCCACAAAGGACATGAAAACCCCTTCGAGGCTTCTGTTGGACAGGATTTTGTCCGAACTGACACGAACAAACGAGAATGAGAATTAATCCAAATTGTTTCCACCCAAATGACCACAAACAATCAGTTCATCGCTCAACAGTTAGGGAAGTGTTATAAAGGGAGACGGTGGTGCTCGTCGGTTGTGTGTGTGGTTTTGGAGTGGTGTGTGGGTTGCGTACTGTATGTCCTATTATGAAGTTATGAACGTGTTTGGAGGGTGTGAGTGCTGTCCAGGTGTACATTTATATCCCCTGGTATTAGGTGTGCGTTTCTGGATGGTTTGTGTGTGTGTGTTTTATGTAAGTGGTATGTGCAGTTGTGTACGTTGGTGTCTGTTATGAGATATGAACGTGTTTGGATGGGTGTGATGCCTGTCCAGTGTAACATTTATAGCCTCTGGCAGATTTAAGGTGTGCGTTTCGGTGGGAGTGTTTGTGTGTGTGGTTTACGAAGTGGTATTTGGGTTGTTTACCGTGTTGTCCTGTTATTAAGTGTGTGTCCAGGTTTGCTGATGGTGTTGTGTCTGTGCAAGTGTAACATTTAACCCTCTGGGAATAAAGGTGTGCGTTTCTGGAAGTGGTTTGTTGTGTGTGGTTTTACGAGTATGTTGGTTGTTTACGTTGTTGTCCTGTTATGAAGTGTGTGTCACGTGTTATTATGGGTTGTGTCTGTCTCCAGGTGTACATTTATACCCTCATGGGCATGAACGTGTGTGTTTCTGGAGGGTCTTGTGTCGATCTTTACCTTCAGAAAGGAGTTTGAACAAGTGTGGAAAATTCATTGCCACAAAGAGCTGAAAACACCCAGATTTGAAGGACGGGTTCCTGTGTGATGGAAACAATAAAACAAGAAATGAGCAATTAATCAAAAATATCGACTGAAACGGGATGAGTGGTGAGGGTGAGAGTCGACGTGTGCACTCAGGGCAGGTGACGAGTGGTGAGTGAGCAGTTGGGAGCGGTCCAGGCGTGGGTGCGTGGGGTGCACTCAGGGCGGTGATGAGTGTGAGGCGTGAGGGGTGCACTCGGGCGGTTGATGAGTGATGAGGGTAGAGTGAGGGATCAGGGCAGGAGGTGAGGGTGAGGGGAGGGTGAGGGTGAGGTGCACTCAGGGGAAGCATTTTTTGATGTCATTTCGTGTGAGACGAGTCGGTGTTCTGGCGTATCAATGACGAGTGTTAATTTATTGGAACAATCACACGTTGTGCGACTGGCGGATGCCATTAACCACACCAGATGTCATTAACAACCATGTGTGCTGGAGGGTTGTATTAACAACAGAATGTATTAAACACACCAGGATGGTATAATCACACCAGATGTATAACCACTCCAGGATGTATTAACCCACACAGATGTACTTAACCACACCAGGATGTATTAGCCACACCAGATGATTAACACCCAGGTGTATTAACCATACCAGGATTATTACCACACCAGATGTATTACCATACCAGGGATGTATTAACCAACACCAGGAGATTCACCCACAGGATGTATTAACCACACCAGGATGTATTAACCACACCAGGATTATTAACCAACCAGGGATGTATTACCCAACTCCGGATGTATTACCACACCAGGATGTATTAACCACACCATGATGATTAACCACACCAGGATGTATTAACCATACCAGGATGATTAACCACTCCAGGATGTATTAACCACACCAGATGTATTAACCATACCAGGACGTATAACCACACCAGGCTGTATAAACCACACCAGGATGTATTAACCATACCAGGATGTATTAACCATAACCAGGGATTGATTAACCACACCAGGATGATTAAACATACCAGGAGTATTAACCACACAGGAATTGGCATTAACCACACCAGGATGTAGTTAACCATACCAGGATTATTTAACCACTCCTTCCAGGATGTATAACAACCAGGATGTATTAACATACCAGGATGTATTAACCACACCACGGGATGTTTACCATACCAGGATGTAAACCCACCAGGATGTATTAACCACACCAGGACTGTATCTAACCCACACCAGGATGTATTAACCATACCAGGATGTATTAACCACTACCAGGATGTATTAAACCCACACCCAGGAAGGTATAACCAACAACCAGGATGTCATTAACCATACCAGCACATCGCCTATTAACACCAATTACCCGGCATGTATCTAACCACCCACCCAAGGAACTGTATTAAACCATACCAGGATGTATTTAAACCACACCAGGATGATCTAACCATTACCAGGATGTATAACCACACAGGATGCATATTAACCATACCAGAGATGTATTAACCACACCAGATGTATACAACCACACCAGGATGTATTAACCCACACCAGGAAGGAAACTGATCTCCACTGTGCCATGACCAGGACGGGTTTGTACGACAGCCGGCCAGGACAGAAGATTTAGTGACAGACAATCCCAACATGCAGGATTCGAACCTGGGTCCCAAGATACTGAACACAAGTTGGGACGTCTGACATCCGACCAGAATACACATTCTCCACTTCTCAGGAAGCGTGTTATGTGTTCCAATGATCATTCCCAATACCCGGAATAAAACGAAGAGGAGCCGACAGGCATGCAAACATTTCATGAAATCTTCACAGACCTCCCAGAGATCCTGCAGGACGAACAAAAGAACGAGCAAGAACCACTCCACCAGTCCATGTATTAATACAAACATACACAACAACCACAACTCAACTACATTTAACTATTCGACAACCGAACCGAGCAACAAATGATCGCACGCTCACCCCCACTGCGAGCCACAACCAACCATCAACAACACACAAACCAACAGCACCTCCCCCCGGTACTCCTCACCCCGGAAGAAGTGCCATGCGGCAGACCAATGGACGTCAAAAACACCACACACACTTCGAACAAGGGAATACTACTGAAACCCGAGAAACGCGAACAGATCGAGATAACACCATAGTCCCGCTCTCATGACTGTCACCAGATGAATGATCAAAACATCTCGAGGAACAATGCGGAACATATGGACAATGGAATGAAAACTGAACCGGTTTGAATGATGAAAATAAACATCTAAAAAAATATAATTATTTAATATAATATTACATTAAAATAATTATATGAATCTGAGTGAAAGATTTTAATATAATACACCAGTGAAATTTCTTTGTTTTTATATCTTCAATTGAACGAAAATAAATCATTCCATTCATTCCAGCGTTCAATTCCCTAGTAAACGGATCGTCATTCCCCCTAGTAACGATCCTTCATTCCCCCTAAGTAACGGATGTTCTTCCCCTAGTAACGGCATCGTCATCCCTCTAGTAAGGAATCTTCATTCCCCCTAGAACAGATCGTTCATCCCCTGTAACGGGATCGTTGATTCCGCCTAGTAACGGAATCGCTTCATCCCCTAGTAACGGATCTTCATTCCCCTAGTAACGGATCTTCATTCCCCCTAGTAACGATCTTCATTCCCCTCAGTAACGGATCCTTCATTCCCCTATAACGGATTCCTTCATTCCCCCTAGTAACAGATCGTTATTCCCTAGTAACGGACGTTCATTCCCCTAGTAACGGATCGTTCCATTCCCCTAGTAACGGATCGTTCATTCCCCTATTAACGGACGTTCATTCCCTAATTAACGGATCGTTCATTCCCCTTGTAACGGTCCTTTACATTCCCCCTAGCAACGGATCTCTTCCCCTCAGTAACGGATCCTTCATTCCCCTAGTAACGGATCTCATTCCCCCTAGTAACACGATCGTTCATTCCCCTAGTAACGATCGTTCATCCCTTAGTACGGATCGTTCTTCCCCTAGTAACGATCATTTGCATTCCCTAGTAACGGATTCGTTCATTCCCCTGAAGTACGGATCGTTCATCCCTAGTAACGGATCTTCATTCCCCTAGTAACGGATCCTTCATTCCCCCTATAAACAGACGTTCTTTCCCCTAGTACGGATCGTTCATTCCCCTATAACGGATGTTACATTCCCCTAGTAACGGATCGTTCATTCCCCTAAGAACGGATCGTTTCATTCCCCTGAACGGTATCGTTCATTCCCCCTAGTAACGGATCGTCATCCCCTAGAACGGATCGTTCATTCCCCTCGTACGGGATCGTTCATTCCCCTAGTAACGATCGTTCATGCCCCCTAGAACGATCGTTCATTCCCTATTAACGGATCCATCTTCCCCTAGTAACGGATCCTTCATTCCCCTAGCTACGATCATTCATTCCCCTAGTAACGGATCGTTCATTCCACCTAGTAACGATCGTTCATTCCCCTAGTAACGGATCCTTCATCCCCTAGTAACGGATCGTTCATAGCCTAGTAACGGATCGTTCATTCCCCAGTAACGGCTCGTTCATCTCCACTGATTACTGATTTATTTGTATTATCGCTACCTGGTGTAAATCAATGAATAAAAACCCCGAAGGATCATGAATGACCATCTACAAAGAACTGAGCACGAGTGTGTCCACTTGACACCGCTCTCAGTTTCCGCGCTTGAGAACTTCTCACTCTTCCATGAGCCTCGCCATGTCGACAAAACCACAAAAAAACTCGCCGCCATGTTGGGATCACTGGTAACCAGGCTGTGGTTCCTTACAAGCGCTTGTTATCGCTTTTCCTGGTCATCAGTCAGTCAGTGGTCAGTCACGTGACCAAATGTCGTACTCGGATTCCAAAGACCCGAGAGACAACCAAACGTGGAGCAAATCCCCTGTTATAATATCTCATTTATTCCAAACGTTGATTTAATAGTTTACATTTTACTACGACCTGACTCCCCCTATATGTGGCTAAAGCGGGTTTCACCCAAATATTGATATTTTATTAAACATCTCTGAGAAACCTCCTCACAGATCCAGACCGAAACTGGCCACGGACAGCTCAGGATCATGTCCCCCAACCTTGAGTGTTCTCCCCATGGCCGGGTCTCCCCCGGAAAGGAGGTCAACACACCCTCCTCCCCTAATCCCTCATCACTGAAAATCTTTCCTCACAAACGACATGATCGATGCGGACCGATTTGGCGCATTACATCAGAACATCAGGTCCCATGGGGTTCCCATCCGACCCTTCCCCTACAAAGACTAAAAAGGGCTTTCCCTCAAATTGAAGTAATTTATTTTACAATCTCTCAGAAAAACCACGGGAAGAGATGTTCACAACTTTGATGGAATATAAGACGTGATGTTATAAATTGAGGTGTTCTTCCCGCATGACAGGACACCTTTCAGGAAGCGGGGGGTCATGCCCTTCCCCCCTAATACCCATTTTCACCTCTGGAGCCGCTGGCGATCACAATGAGCTCGTTTGGTGGTTTTATTACAAACGAGAATCGAGTGAAACTCGAGACCACACCCGGACAGATTCCTCATCGAAGTAGAGATAAATGGGTTTTCTGGGCAACCATTCAAATGAAGCTGGGAAAAAGTGAAAAACTTTCTACTCAAGCCCCAAAAGCCCAAAAAGAGATGATTTCCTCCCCTTCCCATACAAGCAAATGTAAATTGAGACATTGATTAAACACTTCTTTCCTTTCATATTTCATTCCACATCAAGACGGCGAACCATTGAATATTTGTCCAATGTTCACTTGGGAGATAAATATTTCCTAATACATCATCACCACATCGAGTATTTCAACAAAGATACTTTGGAACTGGTTCTTGCGTTATGGTCTTTGTTGAGCAGAAATGAATGATAAACTTCTTTAATTCTGTTGACACCTCCGAGCCACCACATCATTTTGAGATTTGCAGTAAATTGTTTTTCATTGTGCAATTGATAACGATCAAAGTTTAGTCCATTCAAGATATTATTTTTAGATCCTCGTGGAGGATCTTAAGTCTTGCTCACGTTGTTTTCTGTGGACTTTTGTTTCACAGCTACGTTTTCATCGGAAACTCCTGAATTGATATATATGTAAAATACCTTGCGCAGAATGTAACCATCTCCGATTTGAAATATCTCCTTAAAAAAAAAAATTTGACTCAAAAATATCTCCGCTTATGAAATCGCTAAAACTTATCTCCGAAACTAGGAGCTTTTTGAATCTGTTTGCGGAATCGAACAGGCATTAGCAGAGATTAATTACCGCAATATATACATCACTATGACGTCATTTCATTTTATGAGGCATTCCTATATCTCTCTCTTCATCTTACCATGAGGACGGCAATTGTTCCCCTCTTCGGTTGAGCTAAGCCCCGTGGGCTCCCGGTCTAAGAGGATTGAGAAGGATAACAGAGCAGAGAATCGTGATGTTAACAGAGCAGAGAATCGTGATGTTAACAGAGCAGAGAATCGTGAT
>CM068958.1:16346717-16357222 GCA_035128595.1 Eptatretus atami | reverse complement strand
ATTTTTTTTAATTTTTTTTAATTTTTTTATTTAGCCGACAAACTTTAGGACGCTGCTCGTGGACACATTTGTCCTATGTTTTTAAAGTTTTGGTCGTATCCATACGTGTGTCTATGCATAACAATTAGTAAACGGGCACAGAACGTTCCGTTGTCTTATATAACTTATACCACACGAATGCTTAGACCTGTTGTCGGCGTCACAATGTTGCCCAACGATAGTTTAACTTAGATAGCGCGCTGCCACTATCGCCGACGAACTCGTGTGTTCTCTGTTAAAAACCTGCCGCACGCCGATTTTAAATCATAACCGCTGAAAATGGAGTGTCAACATCGCAGTCACACCTTGACGATTAGCCAGCGTATGCCGACCTATGAAAAAGTGTCTAAAACGCTGGCACACGTCGAAACGGTATGGGTAAGTTGTGTATCGTTAGGAGCACGCTGAAAACAATGAAGTACGCTGCATATACGTGTACGTCTAGTACGTCGTGAATTCAAGCATGCTGAAAATTTTACGACGTACTCGCCGTATGGCCACAAGTTCCGCATACGCTGGCATAAGTCTCGGCACGCTCCGCGATCGTTGACACACGTCGGACACTCGTATTTGAAGTTACTCATAAGCGAAACAGTCGTGGTAATGTTTAGCATACCCGAAACTAATTTTAAACCTATGAGTAACGTGCTTTGAACCTATGTGTAACGTATCTCAAACGCACATTGTCGTATGTAGACGAATTTGATTGACGTCTCCGACGACCACAGAACTTACTGAACGTGTTCTAACTTACATCTACCATATAATGGCGATTTGGCAGCGTTTAGGGGAATTGGTATTATACAAATGGGCTTCACAAGAGGAACCCGTCAGTGTCCAGACTCCATGTTGAGTAGATGTCAATGTCAGTAGTATCAGTAGTAGTATATTAGGTGAGCGTGTCAGTAGTAGTAGTATAGTAGTTTTTAGTAGAGTAGTCGTATTGGTAGTAGTAGTTGGTCCATGTCAGTATAGTAGGTGAGCGTGATGGGAGGGGTGGGGATGATGGATCCTCGTTGCGTCCACGAATAGGAGCCACTTTGCACCATTGTTCGATGTTCTTTTCAGCTAATTTTTTTTCTCATTCCCACGATGAACTATTTTTTGTTCTAGTTTTAAAGTATTCCTAACGACTTGGACAAATGCATAATGTACTAGTAATGAACACAGAACGCTTCGATAACTTATAGATAAGTATACCAACGATTGATTAGCGTGTTTTAGCGTCCACAACCTATGCCCAATGATAGTCAACGTATGCATAGCGTGGCAGCGTATCGTCGACGATTACGTGAGTTTTCTATTCATAGGCTGCAACTTCACTTTTAATAAATGCCTGTCACTCGCCTATTGTTTTGGACGCTGGTGCTCGGCAATTGAAATCGTTCCATTGAAGAGTTAAATCGCTTCCACAGCACTGAAGTCACGGCACCAACAGCAGCAGGCTCAGGCCAGCCTCATGCAGCCTCAAGCGGATCCCTGTAGAAGGTGTACTGCTTGGTTATCCTTGGACCCACTCTGGCTAGCAGCTGTCGAACATCCCTGGGGCATTTGCAGAAGTTGATGAAGGATGCATGGTCCTCGTTCCGGAGTTCCACCATGAGCTGGTCATAGCCGTAAGGCGTCGCCTCCCGATCCATGGTCTGACCAGTTCCTTCTTGCTCCGTTCACGTCTTCTTCTCCCGGCTCTATTGGCACGCAACTGGTGCAGTGTCACTCGATGAGGTCATGTTGATGTTGGAGGACAGGTAGGTATTGTCGTTCAGCCTTGCCGTATCCTCAATCTCCGGAATGACAATGGACATGTACTCACCACGAAGTCTAAAAAAAAGACGGTCCTCCTGTGAAGCCCCTTTTTATATACCAATTCCCCTAATGCTGCCAATAACGCCATTACGGTATCTGTAAGTTAGAAACGCGTTCAGTAAGTCTGTGTCGTCCTGAAAGATATCAAAAACGTCTACATACGTATTTGTGCATAGACATGCTTTACAAATAATTCCCAAGCACGTTACTCATAGGTTATAAATAAAGTCACGGGTACCTAAACATTACTTTGACATGTTTCAACGTATGAGGAACTTTCACGAACGTGTTGCGAAGTGTGAACAACGTTCGTGTAGCGTGCTTACAAAACGTTACCCATAGGTTAGAATAAGTTTTGGGTAGCTAAACATTACCTCGACGTATTCGACTTTTGAGTAACTTACAAGAACGTGTGTCGACGTGTGTCAACGATCGCATAACGTGCCTACAACTTATGGCCAGCGTAGCGGACGTGTGGTCATACGCCGGCATACGTCGTAAAATTTCAAGCATGCAAAATTTGAGGACAACCCAAAAGTACAACGTTTAAGACCAGCGTTACTACGACATATGGGCAGTGTTTTCAGCTGCTCTTAACGTATACAAAATGTACCCTAACGTATTCGACGTGTGCCATCGTTTGGAGAAATTTTTCATAAATCGGCATACGCTGGCTAAATCGTCAAGGTGTACAGCGGCTTAATGCCCGCTTGATTCCCAAACAAAATTCAAACATCTTGCATAGTTTCGAGATAATGGAAATGCGATTTCCATTAGCGGAGATATTATGAGGTGAACTTTTTTCTCGGAAGAATTTCCAAAAACGGAGATGTACTTTGCGTATGGCTTTCTGCATATACATGGCAAGTTCACGAAGATCGATGAAAACTCTGGTTGAAACAAAAATGTCAAAAATAGGAATGACGTCATAAAATTGATATGACTCAAAGTGATGTATCATTGTGCGTTAATTCACTCTGCTAAGCCTGTTCGATTCCCGCAAACAGAATTCAAAAGCTTGCCTAGTTTCGGAGATAATTTTTTACGGCGATTTCCATTACAAGAGATATTTGACGTTAACTTTTTTTTTCTCGTGAATTTTCAAAATTGGAGATGTTTACTGTCTGTGCAGGGTATTTTACATTATATTGCCAAGTTCAGGAAGTTTCGATGAAAAACGGTAGGCTGTGAAACAAACTAGGAGGAATTTCCAAAATCGAGATGGACTGAATTGCGCGTGGGTATTCTGCTTATACATGGCATATTCATGAAGATCCGATGAAAACTCTGGTTGTGAAAAAAAAATGTCAAAAATAGAATGACGTCATAATATGATATAGACGTCATAGTGATGTATCATAGTGCAGTAATTCATCTCTGCTAATGCCCTGTTCGTTCCACAAAACAGATTCAAAAAGCGCTTGCTAGTTTCGGAGATATTTTTTAGGCGATTCCCATTAGCGGAGATATTTTGACGTCATAACTTTTTTTCTCGGGGAATTTCAAAATCGGAGATGGTTACTGTCTGCGCAGGGTATTTTACATATATATGCCAAGTTTCAGGAGGTTTCGATGAAAACTGTAGTATAGGCTGTGAAACAAGTTCTCATGAAGATCCGATGAAAACTCTGGTTGTGAACAACTAGGAATAATTTCCAAATCGGAGATGGTTATGCAGTGCGCCGTGGGATTTCTGCATATACATGTGCAAGTTTCACGAAGATCCCGATAAAAATCTGGGTTGTGAAACAAGAAATGTCTGCGCTGTCAAAATGTCTGCGCAGTTTCGATGAAAACTGTAGGCTGTGAAACAAAAAGTCCAACAAGAACAACAACATGAGTAAGACTTAGAGATCCCCACGAGATCTAAAAAAAAAAAAACTCTGCTACAACGCTGTACAAACAGGCACGACAAAATATGCAGACAACCACTGGCACATCTGCAAAATTTAATCCAGTGTCGAAAACTCATAGAAACATGAATCAAAGGCGATCATTAAAAAGCAAGAAGTATGCTCACATACGACCTTATGATCTCATCGAGCATAAGAGCAAAAAAGCATTATGACTAAGTATTGCACTTTGTTACAAAAAAGAAATGATTGCGATTGCTAATTAAGGTGTCAGTACCCAGCGATTTTGGCCTAAACACAGAACTCAAGAAAATGACCAAATTCAAGACCTCAAAAATGAAGTGAAAAGACCTTGGAAGCTGAAAAGTGCCAAAATTGTACCAGTGATCATTGGAGAAAGGGATGAATAAGAAGAAGCTCACAGAGATCTTTAAAAATCACCAGAAAGCTGTCCAGGGCTGGAGTTAGGATCCTGAAAAGAGCCCTTGGAGCAAAACTTTGAGAACAAGAAAACTGACCGCTTGTCCATGAATCATGATCCCTTACTAAAACGGAGGTGGACACTTCGAGACCTGGGAAGACTCCATTCCATCTTTGAAACCTGCATATGCAAGATAACAACAACAACCACACATACACCACAGTTTTGAGTGTTGGACACAAAAAGTGTCAAAAAATGATTTTGCTATCCAAAAATTCTGAAATTTGTGTGAATAAGAAAGACAAAACTTTTCGTGAGTGGATTAAAAAAGTACTTTTGTTTCATGATCTGCATGAAAAGAAAGCAGATGCCGCTCGAAAGACATGAAGTAACAGTTGCTCTCTTTGTCTTCAGGTATTCACAGGTTGTCATTCTTCCACACTGTGATGAGGCATGCACAGAATTTGAAAAAGATCTGACCATGGTTTTCAGGAGCAGATACATCGATGACAAGGTAATGCCTCCATGAATACTGTTTCCTGTGTCCAGACCCAATTTGTCATTGTGATGAATACGGAACTTTCAAATGAAGTATGAATGCTAATGAGTCCTTTCTGCATGTGCTACGTGTGCCTTTTCAGCAACTCACTTCTGCTCCCCTGGGATTTGTTAATCCACTTTTGCTGGCAAAATTTTAAGTCAAATAATCGTTTAAACATAAATGTTTGCAATTTAAATGAAGGAGTGGCAATTTCAAAATGCTTCACCTTAATCATGTTGCTCGATGCAAATCGGACTTACGAATATAGGAAATATGAGAAATATCCGTGTATATGAGGAGTTCAGCTTGTACCATTTTCTGTTAATATAAAAGAGGGCAGTATGGACACACACACACACACACACACACACACACACACACATACACACACACACACACACACAACACACACACACACACACACACACACACACACATTCTCCTTTTAAGCAAAGATGTAAAATCTATATATAATTTCTGTGTGGCTCCAGAACCAACAAACAAATATGTTCTGATTTGTTCTACGTTTCATGTGCTAAATACGTTACCTACTTAAATACGTATATTGTTAACATAAGTTAAATACGTTACAATGCTCACCACAACCATCCACAAGTCTCCTAAAAAATCCCACAACACCTACATCACGTCCTCACTACAAACACCACCATTATAGACCAACCCTCCCTCTTCACCAGACACCACCGTTACGAACAATCCCTCCCTTTTCACCGCAACGCACAATTACAATCCTCTCCCAATCTCTTCACTACAAATGCCACAACATTCTCTTACCAAACCAAAAAAATAAACAAATAAATAAAAACAACAACAACAACTTCCGATATTTCGTCACGTGCCTTGACTAAACCAATAGCGAAACGCGTCATAATGTATTTACGTATTTACGATATATCGTGTATTTACGAAATAAATTATGTATTTACGAAATTACAATACGATAAATGGAAAAATCTTTAAACAGTAACGTGAACTTTTAGAAACTTTAAAGCAAATGTCCAAATGTATTTAAAAGTTCATGATAGATGCTCTCAAAAGGCACCATCTATGTGAGGATGTGTACATGTGCTCAGTATTTAAGGAGATCCGGATCTTGTATAGACAAGAGCCGAGTCCTAGAGATTAAGGTTTTGTCTTCACAAGAAGAAGAAGAAGAACAAGAAGAAGAACAAGAACAAGAAGAAGAACAAGAACAAGAATAATAATAAGAAGAACAACGCCGAGCTCTCTATGAGCAGTGTTCGCTACGCGAGACGCTGCTAAAAAACCTCAAAACTTCAGCGTACGCCAACGTTTTACATACATTTTTATACGTTGCCATTGCTGGCTAAAACGTCAAGGTGTGACAGCGCCTTTAGCACAGTTAATTTATCGCAAACCTGATACATCACAATGACGTCATATTCGTTTTTATGACGTCATCATTAAGAGGACGAGGATCTTAGCTCATTTGAGCTTGTTAACATCCTAATCGGAGGTGGCTCGTACTTTCTGTTTCTACCTTGCAAAACCTACACTTCTCTGATTGACTCAGTCCAACTATTTTCTTAAGCCATTTGTGTGGTGTCATTGGTCTTGGGTATTTATTGATTCATTCTCCATCCCAGTTGAGCTGACTTAGTCTTAGCCATTCCAATGAGCCTTATTTGTCTATGCCCAATATGTCCAACTCTTTTTTTTGATATATCGTTGCTCTTTCATCATTCCCCCAGTTGTCAGTGTATATTTGTATATATATATATGTCACTTTATATTTTTATTTTCTCTTTTTTACAATTCACTGCTGTTTCAGTTTCATGTGTGATATGTTTTATTCACACCTGTCCTTGGAATTATAATTTTAATGTGGGTTAGGGTTGCTTGCTGTCTTTGCGTTTGCACACAAATTGGATCTGGGAGTCTGCTGAACTTTTCACTTACTCAGCCAATACGAAAATTGTCACTTTGTGCACTTCATGGGGTTCCATCAGACCACTACCTCCTCATCTCGACAAGTCCATTCTCAGGATGTATTATTTTTTGTTTTTTTTTATTACACCAGCAGGGGTACCTGGCATTGCCTATTTCTGTTCTAATTCTGTTCACATTCTATTTTTTGTGGGGGCCTAAAACACTTCCCAACACCGACGATGGAATGGGGTCAGGGATAATTTTATATCACCTCTCATGTATAGCTTCAAGGACATCAGCATTTTTTCAAAACTTTGAATTATTTTTGCCGAAAACACTCCTTGCTACTCAGAGATGAACCTCTGAAAGTTTGAAAAATATCCATTTGGCCATCTCTGAGAAAAATGGTGACACACACAAACATCTCTCATAAATGTGTATATTTTGTGGAAAGTGAAGAGTAGCCTTGTTTTGATATCTGGTTTATTGATTTCTGATTGCAGCCAGTTTATTATTCCACATCTGTATTGGAATACTAATTTGCAGTGCCGGGTTTACAATGGCACCAACAAAGCCTCGGCACAAGGCCCACAACCAGAAGGGTACCATAACGACCAAGATTCTTTTTGAAGTGTACACATCATGATATGTTTCAACAAAGACTTAGAACAGTCACTCGGTAGAGTGCATACCTGTGCCAGTCTGAACATTTTACATTTTGTATCCCACCGAGAGCCCAGATCTGGATCCCAACCTGAACCAAAATCCAAATAACTTGTTCATGTCACCTAACCAACTCATCCACCTAGTTTTGTCATAACTTGTCCACAACTTCTTGAAGTATCATGCGATAAAGTTGTCAGCTCAAGCCAGATTAGATCTGTGGCTTGCTACACGTACCATGTAAACCTGCACTAGCCTGTTTCCTTGTTGGGTTGTCAGCGACTAAACCGTCTCCCCCACCAGCTTTCTGGAAAGGAGTGTGAATGGATAAGGACACCCAGCAGAATTAAAAACAAAACCTGATAAAGAGCGGTGGAGCTCCTTCTGATCCAAAGGCCATCCATTGCTAGTGCCCAACTGTGTCTGTGGATGTCCTCCTGTAGTTGGGTTAAATTTTCTTTCGAAGGTTGGTGGCAGGATTTGTACTCCAGCCACCGTAAAACCCTTCACTCCACAAAACACACTAAAAACACAAAGAAAATTGAAAACCCACTCCATGGGAGTACCTCCTGTGCAGCTGCCCTTCACAGGGCAGCTCATCTGATGACGGGTTTGAGGCAAAGCCTTTGGGACCCCACTCCTTGATGATAGGAAGAAACACATGAGGTAACCTTCCCGGGTTGGATTGTGGTAGTGTGTGTCATGGTGGTGCTGAGGTGTCGTCCAACAGATTGCAGTTGCCTTGCGTTAACCAGAGGTGGTCCCTTCAGGTGGGTGCTTGGAATGTCCTATCCCTAAGAGAGGATGAACACCTGTCTCTGTTATCGTCTGAGCTCAAGCGTTTGGACATCGGTATTGCAGCACTCCCTGAGGTTCAGAGACAGGAATGTGTTGAGATCATGGTTGGTGGTTAAACCTTGGTCTGGTCGCTCTGATGGTACCCATGCCCAAGGAGTTGCTGTAGCTGTGTCCAATAAGGTGATTCCAATGGTAATTGAGGTATCACCAGTCAACAAGCGTATTATGAGACGAAGGATTCGTCACTACTTGGGTGTCGTTTCTCTGGTCTCTGTATATGCTCAGACTGAGGCGAGTGATCTCACCGTGAAGGACACATTCTATGCCATGTTCCAGTCTGTGGTTGATCAGAGCCCCAGGCGAGATACTCTTCTCGTCTTGGGGGACTTCAATGCATCGACTGGAACTGAAAGGGATGGTTATGAGACATGTTTTTTCCCCATGGGTGTGGAACTGTGAACGAGAATTGCACTAAGTCCCTTGAATTTGCAATAAATCATGGACTTAGGATGGCTGGTTCATGGTTTCAGCATTGACAGGCTCATCGATGGACTTGCTATTTCAATGCTGGTGGTATGGCAAAGGAGATTGACCATGTGCTCATTGATGGTCATTGGAGAATGATCCGAAACTGTGGGGTTGACCGGAGTGCTTAGTTTCTCAATACCAACCACAAGCTTGTTGAAGCAACTCTGAAGTTGCAGCTTAAATCCGCGATAATGGTAGCATGTCTTTCAATCCGGACAAATCTCACACTCTCACTATGTCTCTTCGAAAGGACCGTTTAGAAAACCCCCCCATCCACTTTCTCAACATCCTCTGGAAAGTACCTTTCTTTCAAGCTCTGGGTCCACTATCTTCCATGACCTTTCCTGGAAAGCCACATTTCAACCTCGCCTCCAAAGCCAGTCGCCGACTGGGAATCCTTCGTTGTGCATGTCCTTCCTCGCACACGAGCTCCTGACACTTACAAACTTTTGTCCGCAGCCTGATGGAGTACTGCTCTCCCCTCTGGGCTGGTGCTCCTGCCTCCCACCTTTCTCGGCTTCACGCTGTAGAAACCTAGGCATTTCGGATCATTGGCATCTCCTGCAATGAGGCTGAGTCTTTGGGCCTCTCACTCAATCACCGCAGGTTGGTCGGTGGTCTCTTCGTCTTCTACCGTCTCCTCTCCAGCCTCGCCCCCCTGCCTCTCTCTGCCATTTGTCCCCACCACATTCCGCAGGGCGCTCAAGGTCCGCAACAACCCCCTTCTGGTAAACTACCAAATCACGAATCACTGCTCACCTTCACTCTTTCATTCCTTTTTTCCCACCTTTGAATAAACTCCCTCACTCTATTCATTCCCATTCTTCCCTCCAGGCCTTCAAAACAGCTTTCATCACCACTCTTCTCATCCCCCACCAAATCCTGATCTTTTCTACCCCGATAATCCAACCAAGCCCACCTCCTTCAAATTCCCTGCTTTCCTTCCTGAAAGTCCCTGTAATGTCATCTTCTATTCCCCATGTTCCCCGTCCCATCCCTTCCCTTCCACAGATCTCCAAATGTCTCTGTCTCTTCCCCACTATTTGTGTCCTTCCCATTCCCTCCCCTCCTGTCTCATGCCCCCTTGATATGTGTTGTGTGTTAGCTCTCATACGAGCCTCGATAAGGTATACAAAAACAAAACAAAAAAAATCCCAGTCGAGGCTGATGTTGGCAAGCTCAATAATGAGATGCAGCTGAGAGTTTACAAACAGGCTGAGTGGGGATTTGGGGTCTCGGTGCTTTGGCCAATCCTGAAAAGTTGTGGAGTGCCTTCAAGACTACCATCATTGATGGTTCCGGGGAACGTCTTGAAACTCAACATTGCGAAGAGAAGAATTTTGTCTCTCAAGGGACACTGGATACCATTGACCAGAGTCGCAGGGCGAGGCTTAATGGCAGGGCTGAGCTGTTCAGGGAGTTGAGGCGTAAAACTGTACATGCGCTGAGGGCGGACAAGGAGGTGCGAGGAATCTGTGAGGAGGTGGACCATCACCTGTCATCAAGTGATTCTCATCCTGCTGAGAGGGGAATTCAGGCATTGCGTTCCTCCAAGCCCGTCCCTCGGTGTACTGCAGCAAGAGCGGAGGGTGGTGGGCTGTTGACAGAGGAGTCTCAAGTGAAGGCCCGCTGGGCCAGTTACTTTGTGCAGATGTACCAGGCTGATCCACCATCTTTTTGAAATGGATATCAGGGGTGTTACTATCCCTATTGCTGACCCTCCAATCAAATATGAGGTCTGTCTAAAAAGTAACGGGACTGAGCCTGCTGTGTGCTTCACTTATACAACTTGAATGAACGGGTTTTGTCACAGCCTTTTGCAACATTCCCACAATATATATGATTGGTGATGCTTGACTGCGCTCATTGTGTGATTTTTTACAGGTCGGGCTTTACACGTTGTCTAGTCTGAGTCGTCGCGCCATGAGTCGTGAGCAGAGAGCCA
>CM068958.1:16131457-16146692 GCA_035128595.1 Eptatretus atami | reverse complement strand
GCCGCATGTCCTGGACTGTTTTGATTTTTGAAAAAAAAACGTTTTTCTCACTGACTGAATATTGATGTAATCTCTAGAGCTTGCAGGGAGCTATATTTTAGATTTATATATATACTGATATATATACTGTATATATATACTGATTAAATATATATTATATATATATATATATTACACACATATATATATTTTTATAAGATATATACACATTATATATATAATTGTATATATATATAATATATATGTATACATATATATTATTATTTATATAATATATACCACATATATATTATTATATATATATATATACATTTTATATTATATATACACCAATATATATATATATATAATATATATATAATTATTAATGCCAATCCTCTTTGGTGACATGAAACTTACATTAATTATTAATTATTCTGCTGTATTTTGTGACAGGTTTTGATATTGAATTTCATTCATCCTTTGGAAGTTGTTTCCGGTGCTACCATGGCGAAAGAATGTGAGTTTGAGGTTTGAAAATGTTTGAAATAATAAATGCCAATGCTCAGAAAAAAATACCATCTGCAGAAAACACCATATTGTTTGACTGGCGCGGGGATCGTTGGCGAGGACGACGCCTAGATGAGCAGTCGGGCGTCTCCCACGAACACCGGGAATTGCAAGGTCGTCATCCCGGAATAACTCCGGATCGACGGTCGCTTAACAGGACTGTGGTCGCCAATATTGATGGCATTGAGGTTCAGGTCCACTTGTCTAATTCCAATTTACCTAAGCCACTCCGCTTGGTCTAACTACCGCGGGAAAGCCACACCCTCGGCCGACTTTTGTCGCAACCGAGTCGCTAGTACCGCCTCGATCCGGCGTAAACCGAGCGGAAGATACCAAAGCCGCACCGGACCAAGATGAAACAATTTACGGCCCAAAAGTGGCCTCACATTTCTCAAGCCCGACCATGCCTAGCGCCAATGGGACAGAAAACCGGACAAACGGAACTGGAACATTTTAAACAGGGGTTTCTTTTTAGTAATCGGGAAGGGAGACACAGAGCAGACTTAATCACGAATGCGGGCAATGTACATTGAGCAAAAGCAGCTTAACAATTTCTGCTTAACAGACTGGGCCACACACACAGACACACACCCAAAAAGAAATGGACCCCGTCGGCTCTTTATTGGACCCTCCAGCCGAGGAGGATAGGTCAGCTGGGGGGTCAGAGTCCGGCTGTGCACCTGTCCGCCTCATGTGTTTTTTGGTCGTTCTTGTTCGGTGGACTCGAACCACAGCTTTGACGCAGCACCAAGCACCAGGGCGGAGATATGCGCACGGACGCCAGCCAGCACGAAGGCGGACGAGACAGACGAACCCTTGGCGCTGCGAGGACGACCAGAAAACCAGACCAGACGAATGGATCACCAACCGGCCAGGCAGAAGCAGACCAGCACCAGCGCAGACAGAACCGCCGACACTCTCCCTCCCCCTCGCGTGCGGGGGCCAGAGGGACCGCCTCTGACGTCACTCATCCCTCATTGGGACGGGGGGGGCGATGTCGGTTGGCCTCGGTGGCCTTCCTTCATTGGCGGAGGGCGTGTCGCGTCTCCGCCCCCCCCCCCCCCTGAAGAGGTGCGGCAATAGTATATGCGCGTTCTGATTCCCATTGGCTGGCGAGCGTCGACCGACGCTCGCTCCTCGCTGAATGGACAAGAGGGACTCCAGGCCCTTTTTTGGGAGAGAAAACCACGCGCCAGTGACCGATGAAACTCCGCCTACGCACGTGTTGGCACGCCAGCGCGCGAAGAATGCGAATAGTGCGAAAGCAGAGGGGGCTGTTGCTGTTGACTCCTTTGGAGGGTTGTTGGGGATTTAAGGATGTAAAAAGACCTGACTATAAAATAACCCACAGCACACACATGAAATATTCCATTAAAAAACAGGAGGAATCTAACTATACACATACTTATCGAAATAACTAAGCTTAGGACTGCTGTCTGTTTGTGTTCGGCAACATTCCCTTCCCCTCATGCTGCCTTCCCTCCCTTCACGCTGCCGCTATATGGATAAGAATTAGCATAAATATTATCTCATACATGTCGTTATATAGATGTTATTTTGTGTGGTTAACTATAAATTTTTTTGATTGCAGCTTCACAAGATTTATCCAGATTTGCCTGGATTGCAAACAGAGTTCTAATGATTGTACAGTTGCTGCATATCTGGATGTGTTCGATAAAGTTGGACAGAATGGTTTTAGTAGAAGTTGTGCAGCATAAAGTTTGATGATTTCAGTGTTTCTGCAATCTTGTACAGCTTTCCGTGTTGTAATGTCTTTCATCTCAGCTACTTAGATTAAAATAATTTGTTCAGAAAGGATGATTTTGGGAATGTGCTGAGAAGTTTTTTTCCCATCATAACAGAGGATATTTGGCTGATTAATTATTTGACGAGGTCTTGTGAGAATGTCTTCAGACTTCATCGTCACCTTTTATTTATGTTTGGTCGTTTTCTTATTAACAAGTTCCTTTTGCATTGCATTTGATATAAAAACTATTGAATTATTGTTTTATTGGAGGTAAATTCTTTAATTCAGATTATTAATTAAACAAGTACACAAACTGGTCAAAAGTTTTCGAACACCCTCCATTTTTCCAGTTGTTACTGAAATTAAGCAGTTAAAGCCCAGGGAATAACGAAATTGGTACAAAGTGAAGCCGGTAAACTGCCAGAAGGTTAAAAAAAAGTTTAGGTTACCAAAAACTGAAAATTAATGTAAATTTCAGAGTTGTTTAAAAAAGGCCCTTTCAAGGAACAAGTAATGGGTTTGCAACTGCAGCTGTTCTGCAGCAATGGAAGATAAATTAAGCCTTGAGAAGTTGATGCAAAACAATTCCACAGGTGTCCCAACTTTTGTTGATTAGTGAACACCAAACAAACTGTCTGAATAAAGCAGTGTTCGAACAGACTGTGTTGCTACACCCTCTGAAGCATTATTTGGACAATATTGCACTGCAGGAAGTAGTATATTGTTATCATAATGCGAGGAAAAAGACAATTAATAAAGGAAGACAGACGTACCATTATAACCCTTAAAAGTGTAGGTCTTTCCTTTCGATTAATTGCATGGAAAGCCAAGGTGTCGGTGAGTACAGTTTCCTACACCATTAAAAAGGCACTTGGAAACTGGAGGAAACTCTGACAGGAAGAGGTCTGGCAGACCAAAAGCCACAACAAAATCAAAGACAGTTCTGAGAGTCAACAGTTTGCATGATAGGCGGATCAAAGGACAGCAAGTTTCAAGCACAGCTTAACACCGGTCAAAGTAAGGAAGTCTCAGTTTCAACTGTGAAGAGAAGACTTCGAGCTGCAGGTTTAACAGGTCGATGGCAGTAAGAAAGCCATTGCTAAGATGGCAAAATAAGAAAAAGAGGCTTGCCTGGGCCATGAAGCACTGCCAGTGGACTACTGAAAACTGGAAGAAGGTCTTATGGACCGATAAATCAAAATTTGAAATATTCGGTTCATCACGCAGGTTTTGCGATCATGAATGGTTGTGATGATTGCGTGATGCGTTCATCACGCATCACACAGCGATCATGAATGAAAACAGAAAAAGAACAGGGCACAAGAACACTGCCTTGATGAACTCTAGCAGGAGAACTCTGAGGAGACAGAAAGAGGGTTTGAGAGAACTACTTAATGGCCACACTTTGGCTGTGACAGGAGAGGAAGTCTGCGAGCCATGAGTGGAGATGTCCTTGGATTATTAATGGAAGTGAGTTTGTGAGCAGTGCGTGCGAGGTGCCAGACATTATCGAAGACACAGATATTTCTTGCGCAGATGGCTCTTGATTTCATGGCTGCATTGAGGACCTCAATCCATTGTTGGAGGGGGCAGAAGCAGCATAAGCAGGGTAGAGTGACCTGGTCGGATTCCAAATTGATGATGAAAATCATGCCATTGGAAAGAGGAAGGATATAATGTCAGAAGTGATGATGGATTCCATTACGTTGCTGATGATTGGGAGAAAGGTGATTGGTCTGTCGTTGCAGGGATTTGTTTTTGCACCTTTTTTATGGCAGAGCGTAATGTTTGCTGATTTTCAAGCAGATGGCAGATGACCTTGAGCAAATGAGAGGGTGAATAGAAGAAGAGAGGGTGTAGCAAGAGCAGCAGATCAGGTTTTTATGACATGTGTGCTGATGCCGTCTGGACTGGTTGCAGAATCAGAGTCGAGCTTTGACAGCAAGATCTCCACCTTGTCAGGAGAAAAAAGACACAGAGTCCGGCGCTGAGTGGTTTTCTAATAACAGCTGGAGAAATGTCCACTTTGAGAAGCAATGTGTTAAGATGAAACTGATTGGAGTGGAGGAGAACAGCAGATATTTTCAGGGAAATTGGTCAAAATCATATTGCAGAAGAGATGGAGGCCATTGGTTGAGATCCAGTTTGGGAAGTTGACAGAATTGTGTCAATCCCAATGAGTCACAGAAGTGTTTTGCTGAAGTGCCGTGGCAGGTGAGAGAGTTACTCACCACCCAGGCAACTGGCATGATGCCAATTTATGACAACACATATGAAGAAGAAAGAGTTGCGATGAGAGGATAGAAGTTGTCCACGTTTTCAGAGAGTAAGATGTAAATGGAGTCATCACTGTTGGTGGATGGTACAACACACGTACAAGCATGAGGTGGGAGTGGAGGGGAAACCTTAGCCAGAGGTATTCCTGGGGGTGTGTGAGAGAGTGGCAGTGCATGGTGAGTGGAGGATAGTCTTTGATGAGGAGAGCAACTCCGCCACCAGGACAAGCTCAGGTCTGTCATACCAGAGGAGGGAGTAACCAGGAGAGAAACTCGGGAGTCCAGAGACGTCTTGAAGGAGGAAAGTATATGTTAAGCAGATTGTCTGGTTTGTCAGTGGCAATATGTATGGAAAAATCTGTCAGGTTGAGCAAAGACCCCGGATGTTTGATGTTCACACTGTTAAGGAAGAGCGAGTGGAGGGGTTTGGTTGCAGGGGAGGGGGGGGGTAGGACGAGGGAGGAAAGGGAGGTAAGGAGAGTTGAGAAAGAGTGTGGAGGATTGCAGAAGAGCTCGGGAGAGGGCCAGATGAGGAGGAGAAAAGGTGTTGGTGGTGATGGTTGAGATACAGTGGGGAGTAATAAGGAAGGAGGCAGAGCGGCAATTGAAGATTGGAGGAGATGGAGTGATGAGATTGAAGAAAGAGGGTTGGGGAAGGAGGCAGCTTTGTGGATGTGAGTGGGGGGCAACCTTGGGAAGGGGAAGTGAGGGGAAGATTGAAGGGAGAAGGGGGAGAGGGGAGTTTTTAAAGGTTAGAGGGAAGCTTGGATGGGGAAGAATGTGAAGGTTGCTTTGAGAGGGAGGGGAGAAATGAGAGCAGCACGGCCAAGGTGCAGGTGGGCAATGGGAGAGGTGAGGAGAGGCTCAGGATGAGACTTGTCTTGGTATGGTGAAGAATGGAGCGGGCAGGGGGAGGTACAAGATTTGAAGGGTTGGGAAAAGAGTGGAGATGTGCTGCGAGGAAGGAAGGAGCATGTTTTGAGGTGTGATGAGTGTACTGATTGAATGAGATATCTGTTTGGTTTGAATGGAGCCCACAGATTTTAGAAACCACAGACTTTGGGACAACAGATGAGGAGCTGATTCTGAAGCAGAAGACAGTGAAGAGTTGGCAAGGCGGAGGGAGATAAGGGCAAGTGGGAGGGTAAAGGAGAGGGACAATAGTGAGGGGTTGAGGAGGAGGTAGATTTAAGGAGGTGGGGGTGAAGTGGCACTGAAGTTGGAAAAAAGGACGATTGATGGAACACGAACATACATTTAAACTGGGATTTTTTTTAATTTTCAAAGTCAGAGATGTGATTAAAGACATTACATGAGGGATGCAAGAAAGGAGATTAAGAGAATGGAAAAAAGAAACATTGTAACAGTGGGACGTTTTCGACACTGGGATGAAGTAAAAGGTCGAATTGAAAACAGTCTTTTAAAGAAGAAAAAAAGAGTCATGCCTTATGATACAAGACCAAGAACCACATGTTTGAAAGAGGAAGTTGGAACATTTTAGACGTTTTTTATTTTTTTTGTAAAGATTATGTCAGATTAGGTAAAGGAAAGGTTGAAGGAAAATCATGTTTGTGTTCGCGAATTTGCATCAGCAAACACAGAAGAAAGCTGGTATTTCGATGAAAGTTACGGGAAGAAGAAGGGGGGTAGAGAAACACGTGGTTACGGTGGTGTTAACGTGAGAGGTTAAAAGAATAAAGAATTTCTTTTGTTTTAAATTAGATAAGGTTAGTCAAAGGAAATGTTGAAATAAAAAATCGTGAAGGTGTGTGGGTGAATACGGGTTGGCAAAAGATGGAGATGGTAGATCGGCAGAAGAAGGAGGAAGAGTCGGTACAGGAAGTCACGTGGTTACATCGGGAATGGGAGGTAAAAGGTTTTTTTATTGTATTTTTAGTTTTTAACACATGAAACAGATGGTAGAGTAGAGAGGGATAGATGGAGGTGTGAGGAAAAGTGAGAAAATATAAACTGATGGTAATAGGAGAAAAACAATAAACACGATCGCGCACACAAACGGGAAGGAGGGTAGCCTCAAGGAAACCCGATATGAGAAAAAACTTATTATGTATCAGTCTTGGGTTCGCAGCAACAATGTCAGAGCCACATGTTTTATTGTATGAAATGTCAGGCTGCCTATCCTGTCTGCATTATAATGTATTCTTTTGACCACAATTTGCTTTTTGTTGTGCTGGTGTGTCAAAACGACATTCACTGTATTTTGTTTCATAAGCAAACCCTCAGTGTGTACGACAACTGGATAATGATTTTATCAAGGACACATGCACTGGTAAGTTATCTTTACCTGTGCCTTGACGAACTTGTTTTATAACTGAACAATTTATACAATGTAACAGTTTTGGTTCTTGTTGTACAGCTTAGATTTATGCACTTAAACTATTGTTTTTAAACTTCGATGCTGTTTTCCTTTTCCCTTTTTTTTTCATCCCAAATCCTCAATGTTTCTCAAAACCGAACCTCCACGTAAGTCAAAACATTTCAACTTACACTTTATAATCAATCAGTATGATGAATTACTATGATATTTGTAAAAATCTCAAAATATTTGTTTCATTCCAATTATGTCTTCCCCAATTGTCCCATTTCTGTGATGAGACTTGTCTGTATCCAGCTTGTTCACCTCTGTGTCCTCATCCTCCTCCTCCCCCCAACCCCCCCCCCCCTGCTCTTGTTCTTCACCATGTCCTTTCTTCCTCCATCCAATCCTTCAAACATGTCCTTCTAACCTTATATTGATGTGTTATCCCCCTCCATTTACACTGTTTTATTCATACTGTATCTCCTGGGCCATCTATGCTCTCTCCATAAACTCGATTCTTCATCTACAAAGTTTGAAGAAACATTAAATGAGTATGATGAGCTATTTCTGATTCGTGAAAACGGAGAAACCGTCAGGAAAAGGAAGATAGTGGAGCCAAGTACAACACAATCACAACCCATTCTTTCATGATTTGATTCTTGTACTGTGAGAGTTACAAACACAAAGTTCAAAATGGGAAGGTACCACCAACTTAATAAAGCTTTTCAACAGGGAAGAATCATGAGGTCTTAATTTTAGTTTCAACCAGCAACTGATTTTCATGAAAGACTGTGGAAGCATCATGTGCCAGGAATCAAATATGAGCAAAATCTCACAACAATGACCATTTTGAATTTGAAAGAGATGCAAAAAAATGGGGAATTGGTCATTTCGTCAGACAACAATGCAGAGCTTGTCGTTGTCACAGTGATGAATTATCATGATAAAATGAGCAGGCTTGTTGATGTGTGAGCGCATGTACTATAAGCTCAAAGGTGACCCAATTCAGAGGCAGAAAAAGGATTAAAACAAGGGATGCTTACACAGTCCAACAGCAACAAAGATTTTCACAATATAGCTTCCTCGCAGGGGCTACCCAGTGCTTCTGGTGTAGGGAGGAGGGGATGATACCGGGCACTGCCGAACTGGTGGGTTTTCCCCGACAGTGGCATGTGACATGTGGACATCGAAAAGCGATGGAGTTCTTCGCCTCATTGTGATTACAATTTGCCTCCAGGCCGCGGCAGCACTGCCTGACCCCTCTTCCAAATATACACTTTATGGCGGCCTTTGTAGCCTTCAAAACGGATGTCAAGGCCAACAGTGTTTGCTTAAAACCATGCCCAGATTCTTAAGTACCTACACCCAATCTTTGTGGCCTTTAGGACTATGGTTCGCATCCTGAAATAACTTCAGAATTTGGGCAAGGTTATAAGGTACCCCCCTTCGTCACCCACCAAAATCCCCCATCCCCCAAGGAAATGCTATGTATGTATGTTGTGTAGTTATGAAAATGATCAAAAGAAAATGGCTGGCCCAATCTCCAACAGGTTTTGCAAAGTACTTGGGGTACCCAAAGTTCAAGCCAATGGTCTGAAAAAAAAACAACCCAAAATTGGCATGTCCCCCCCCCCCCCTCCCAACACCCCCCACAAGGAAGGTTATTGCAAACAAAGCATTGTGTCCGGACATAGTTCTCAAAACACAATAAGGAAAGCGGTCAGCATTGGTGATCAGTTCAGTTTGCAATGACTTTGGACCAAATTGCCACAGAAATCAGGAAAATGACCAAATACCCGGATCTGAAAAATGAGGTAAAGGAAGACTTGGAAATGATGAAAGCTGAAATTGTACCAGTGATAGTTGGAACTACAGGAAATGATAAAGAAAACCCTAACTGAGTATTTCACAATCATTCCGGGGAATCTCACTGGAGCTGTCAGAGGTTCAGTGAAGATTCTGAAAATAGCCCTTGGAATGAGGCTCTGAAACGAAACTTCACAGTTTGGTCCAGGAATTATAATCCTTGACCAAAAAATAAATTATAATCCTTTCAAATCCCATCAAAAAAATTTCACATTCATTTGGTGAACTTAAGGTCATTACCATTCCAGGATCCCTACTTTTGACTGCTTCTCAAAAGTGATTCACCTGATTTAGATAACTTGTGTGGAATAAATCTCTTGCATGGTGCTTTCACAAGTTTGTTCAAGCCATCACCTAATGACATATTTTGTGGGTTATCCATGCCTACCAGTGATTCCCTGGTTCTACCAGGTGAGCTGAGGGGCATTGAGCTGAATAACTCACCTGGAACGGAGTTCAGGGAGATTATGGGATGGCGTGTCGGTCCGACCGTCCATTTGTCCATCCGTCTGTCCGTCCACAATACTTACAACTTCTTCTCTGAAACTACACGTACAATTTCAATGAAACTTTACCACAACATTCATCAACCCGTGATGTACGAAAATTTCTTTCACAGCATTAAAAAAATCGAGGTCTCTGGGTCTATGTAGGGGTTTATGGGGGTCACCCCCCCTAAAGAGTTATTGCTTTCTTCTCAAAAACAACACAAACAACTCCGATGAAACTTGATTACAACCTTCATTCAACCGTGGTGTTACAAAAGTTTGTTCATGCATTAAAAAATTTGAGGTCCAAGTGGGTTCTGGGAGGGTTTGCCACCCAAAATAGGTATTTGCTTTCTTCTCAGAAAACTACACACACAATTCTTGATGAAACAACCATAACCTTCATCACCTATGAGGTACCAAAGTTTATTTCATGATATTAGAAAAATCGGGCATCATGGGTGTAAAGGGTGGTTGTCCCCAAAATATGTATTTGCTTTCTTCTCAGAAAGTACACACACAATCCGATGAAATTTGACGACAACCTCATCCGCCATGATGTACCATAGATAGTTCACGCCATGAAAAAATTGGGGTCTGGGGATCGACGGGGCAGGGGGGGGCAGTGGGGGTGGAGGGTGGTGTTTGCTCCACATAATATCAATTTGCTTTTCTTCTGAGTATCTACACACAATTTGATGAAATTTGACCGCACCTTCATCACCTGTGATGTACTAAAGTTTGTTCACCGATATTTTAAAAAAAATGGGGTCTCAGGGGTTCTATGTGGGTTTTCCCCAAAATAATGTGTTTGCTTTCTTCTTTGAAACACACACCACAATTTCAATGAAACTTGACCACAACCTTATCACCCCGTGATGCCACAAAGTTTGTTAATGCATTAAAAAAAAAACATCCTATGGTATTTACTTTCTTCTCCATTACATATTTTTATGTCATACATGCCTACCAGTGGTTCCCTGGTTATCTTATCCGCCACTACCAGGTGAGCACCAGGGGTATTACCCCTATGTTTTAACTAAGATGGACGCAGGACTACAATATCTCTGTGTGGTTGATGTTGCTTGTGGTTGGTCTTGTTGGGTGGTCAATTTTTGAAATATGCACCATTGGGTCAAAAAACTGCAAAGACCCTCACCCACATTTGTCACTTTGCCTCCACTCACCATGCCACTCAGACAATATAATATGGCCGCCATCATGGTTTTCTGGTGGGCCCAAAGACAACAGACATTGAGGCCTCTGCTGCTGTCCAGTGCCCAGGTTTGTTGTGTCAGATTTCCATTGTGTTTGTTGGGTCGAGTAGTAACTCACGATGATGGACCAGAAAAATCTAATCAGTATGTCAGAATAACAATTATTAGTAAGGTTTAATCAAGACAGTCATCACGCATGGTACGCGACTCTCTCAAGCCGTTCTGGAGGTAATTTTGTTGAACATCATTTAATTTCCATTGGCTTTGTTACTCACAATTCGTTCAGCATTCGTCTTTTGTTACCTCGCTAAATGTCGTTGGTCACGTGGTCTGTCAGCTATAGTGCATTAAAGGAAAATCTTTTAAAAATTATTTATCTGAAACCGCTTAACCTATCCATGCGAATCTTTAACATATGATCCAATACTCTTGCCGCAAACATGCGAAAATGATGATTCATGTGGTTTGGCAGCCATATTGGATCGAAAAACAAACCTTATCCAAACAAAATGAAACAACAAATATGAGACTACCCATGGGAAACAAGTTTTAAATTTATGGCATCATATATCATGTGTCGGGCAGCCATGTTAGATTGAAAAAAACAGATCCTTAAAAATACTTCTTCCCAAAACTGCTTATTGAATGATGTGAAAGTTCACATATATGATCGAATACACTGATAAATAAAGTTTGATAACTAAAACATCATCGTCACACAGTCAGCCAGCAATATTAGATTGAATATAAAAGCTTTAAAAACTTTCTAATGTCAAACAGCTGGACCAATCGATGCAAAACTTTAGGTACATCATCGAGTATCCATGACAATAAAAGTTTTTGGCTAAAACACCATTGGTTAAGTGGTTTCAGAGAAAATGTTTTTATAGGTTTTCCTTCAAACCAACATGGCTGCCAAACCATTGTGCCAAAACCATGTGTCATTGCAATCACAACTTTCTCCACAGTGGATGATATATTTCAAGTTGCACCTTCATCGGTGAAATGGTTCTCAGAGAAAAACATTTTGACGTTTCCATCGATCCATGTGGCTGCCAAACCATGTAAATGATGATGTTACACTTATCAAACTTTATTCCGTGTGTCTCACATTTTTGTAAGTGCCAACGTAGAAATCATTGCTTGCGGTTATAAGTGGCAGTTTCCTTGGGATGGACCTGCATGAAAAATATAGTTGATCAAAATGAAGAAAAAGAATGGCATCATCATAGCAACAGGCGGTGTGGATGGCATCCGTCATCGCAACGGGTGGTGTGGGATGGCATCGTCATTGAACGGGTGGCATTCGGTAACCAGCATAACTGCTCTCAGTTATAATTGCACATATAGTTTGGGTACCAAGGATTAGGTGTTGGTACCCGATTGATTTTCTTTTTGTATTTTTCTATACTTTATTTCCATCATTGTTGGATGTTTATTTGCTTTTAAATTCATTTTCTCTGCAACTGCTTGTCTCATTTTCATTGACACAAAATTTTCAAACTAGGAAGCGATGACTCATGTATAATTTTTAATGATAATTATACATCATTCGTCACGTGGTGTGGTAGCCAGGTTAGAAAAAGGAAAAATATTGAACTTCTTATTCTCCGAAACTACTTCAAGGAAAAATTGAAACTTGGCACATGTCAAGTACAGTAAACCCTCAAATATTGCAGGTTAGGTTCCTGGAAATGCCACGGTATTTAAAACCGCGATAGTGAAAACCAAGGGCCAATGGGAAAAGTTCACTTCCTGAGCTTCGACGAAATATAGAGGAAGGTCGGCGGCAGGCAGAAATTAACTCATCACAATTAAACAAACACGTAAAAATAGTGAATCAATGGGTGTATTTGCAGGTAATCAATAAAGCTACAGATAATGGAACTACATGGAAAACATGGGGCATGGATCCACCATCCATCGGGACCATACTCTGTGCAGAGCGTTGTGCTGCTTTAAGCAGTCTCCTTGGCTATTGGGCACAATCCTGGATGGTCACCACTCCGTCAACAGTATACCAGCATGCTGGCACTCATTTTGCCGACCTCGGAAGTTTGACAGGCCGAGTTAACCCCACCTGGGTATTAACTCAACAACTGAGCGGGATTTGAAATCAAAACCCCTCGGATCCCAAGCCCGCCACCCTCACCATTATGCCAACACCAGGCATAATTGGCTTAGCATGGGTATATAGTCATGGATGACATATATGGGCTATAATATGGGCTATAATAGCAAATGGGCCATAATAGTAGCGTGTTTTTTAACGACTGCATTTTTGTTCAGAATTTGCGTGTGAAGAGAGACTATGCACTCTGCTGAGTTGCCGTTCTAGTTACCCTCTCCAGAGGAGAGGATATTGCACTTGTTGCGTTTGTCTATTTGTTTATCCACAAAGAACGTGAGGTGTATTAACTACATGAGACCTCTATATACCTTAAAAGACCCATAAAATGCTTTTTACCCTTTATAACCCAAAGATCTTAAAAGATCCCTAAGATGTTTTACAACCTAAGACCCTTCAACACCCCAAGACCTTTCAGGATCATAAGACCCTGTTGAACCAAAGGAGCCTTTAGAACCCGAAGACACTTAAGAATCTGTGGACCCCTATATACCCAAAACCTGATAGACTTCGTTACACACATTAGAAGACATGAAATTTTATCATGTCTTGAGAAGACTAAATATTCCAGACATGAAATCAGTGCCATATCCTAGACATATCACGTACTTTTGACAGAGTCTGGCACCCCACCCTGCTCACCAAACTCTCTTCCTTGGTATCCAAGGCCATCTCCACTCATGGCTCGCAGACTTCCTCTCCTGTTGCAGACATGTGGCCCTAAATGAGTTCTCTCATCCCGTCTTCCTGTCCAGGCTGGATTTCTCAAGGTGCGTTCTTGTGTTCTGTTCTTTTTCTGGTTTTCATCAATGATCTCTCCAACTCCCTGGAAAATCCTCTTTATCTCTTTTCTGATGACTCCACCCTCAGCCGTACCATTGGTCATCCTTCAGACCAGCAAGCGGCAGCTTCTTCCTCTCTGCAGATCTTGATAAAATCAGACTCATCCAACACGTGGAAACATGTTCTTTCAATCCCTGATAAAATGGTCACACTCTCATCTGTCTCTCCAAAAGGACCGTTTGGAACCCCCCCCCCCCCATCTACTTTCAGAACAATCCTCTGGAAGAAGTCCTTTCATTCAAGGCTTCTCATCCATCCATTCCAACCATTGGGACCTTAATCTGTGCAGAGCATTGGTGCTTCCGAAGCATTCTCCTTGGCTATTGGGTACAATCCTGGATGGGTCGCCACTCCGACACAGGATACCAGCAAGCTGGCACTCATTTTGCTGATCTCGGAAGGATGACAGGCAGAGTCAACCCCACATGATATTAATTCAACAGCCAAGGGGAATTTGAACTCAGGATCCTAGATCCCAAGCCCACCACCCTAACCATTACGCCAACACGGCATATTCAGCTTCTGGGTCTCACTATCTGCCATGATCTTCATGGGAAAGGCACATTTTCAACCTGGCCTCCAAAGCCAGTCGCTGGCCGCACCGGGCATCCTCCGTCATGCAAAGCCTTCCTCGGCCCACCTGAGCTCCTGACCAGATACAAAGCTTTCGTCCGCAAGCCCTGATGGAGTACTGCTCTCCCCTCTGGGCCGGTGCTCCTGCCTCCCACCTTCTCGGCTTCACGCTTTGGAAACCAAGCATTTAGGATCATTGGTATCTCCCGCGCTGAGCTGAGTCTTTGGGCCTCTCGCTCTCTCCACTGCAGGCAGGTCGGTGGTTTTTCTGTCTTCTACATCTCCTCTCCGTCTCGCCCCCCTGCTCTGTCTGCGATATGTCCCCCCCCCCCAATATTTCCGCAGGGCGCTCAAGGTCTGCCAGCAACCCCCTTCTGGTAAAACACCAAAATCAAGAATCACTGCTCACCTTCACTCTTTCACTCCTCTTTTTTCATGCCTTTGAACAAACTCCCACATCTTCAATCCACTCTTCCCTCAGGTCTCAAAACATCTGTTCACCAACAACTCTCATCTTCCCCCATCCAAATCCTCGATCTTTCTACCCCCGATAATAATCCACCCCAAACCACCTCCTTCAAATTCCCTGCCTTCCTTCCTGAAAGTCCCTGTAATGTCCATCTTGTATATCCCGTGTTCCCCGCCCCATCCCTCTCCCTTACACAGATCTCCTAATTGTCTCTGTTCCCCACTGCTTTGTCCTTCGCTCTCCGCCCCTCTTTCTCCTGCCCCCCCCTTGTGGTGTGTTGTGTGTTAGCTCTCATACGGGCCTCGACAATCCACACACAAAAAAAGAACCCTTTGACCCCCGAAGACCCTTTCGATCCGTTCCAACCGTAATACCCTTAGACTCCTTTCTACCCTTTGGACCCTGTAGGCCTTCACACCTTTCAGACCTTTTCATACCATTTAACCTTTAGACCATTTTTAGATGATTTTTTGACCTTTTCGACCCATGTGTACCTTAAATTACACCCGTTAGATTCCTTCGACCTTTTAAGACCATTTCGGCCATTTAGAAACATTTAGACTTTTTCAAACCTTTAGACCTTTTGACCTTTACACCATTTGATCATGACACCTTCACAACTCCTACATCATTTACATCTTCCCTTTGCAATCAATGACCTTCATTTACAATAGTCCATCCTGCCATTTATTTGCCACACAAAACAAGTCCTGGTGAGGGTATGCAATCTCTGATTGCTCTTTCTAGTTTTATCGTCCC
>CM068958.1:16115958-16131432 GCA_035128595.1 Eptatretus atami | reverse complement strand
GCCGCATGTCCTGGACTGTTTTGATTTTGAAAAAAAAAACGTTTTTCTCACTGCACTGAATATGATGTAATCTCTCGAGCTTGCAGGGAGCTAATTTTGATTTATATATATACTGTATATATATACTGTATAATTACTGATAAATATATATTATATATATATATATATTACACACATATATATATTTTTATAGAGATATATACACATTATATATATAATTTATATATATATAATTATATATGTATACATATATATATATTATTTATATATATATATACCACATATATATTATTATATAATATATATACATTATATTATTATATACACAATATATATATATATATAATATATATATATATATTAATGCCAATCCTCTTTGGTGACATGAAACTTACATTAATTATTAATTATTCGCTGTATTTGTGACAGGTTTTGATATGAATCTTCATTTCATCCTTTGAAGTTGTTTCCGGTGCTACCATGGGAAGCAATGTGAGTTTGAAGTTTGGAAAATGTTTGAATAATAAATGCCAATGCTCAGAAAAAAATACCATCTGCAGAAAACACCATATTGTTTGATGGCGGGGATCGTGTCGAGGGACGACGCCTAGATGGAGCAGTCGGGCCGTCTCCCACGGAACACCGGGAATTGCTAAGGTCGTCATCCCGGGATAACTCCGATCGACGGTCGCTTAACAGGACTGTGGTCGCCAATATTGATGGCATGAGTTCAGGTCCACTTGTCTAATTCCAATTTACCTAAGCCCACTCCGCTGGTCTAACTACCGGGGAAAGCCACACCCTCGCGCCGACTTTGTCCGAACCGAGTCGCTGTACCGCCTCGGATCCGGCGTAACCGAGCGGAAGATACCAAAGCCGCACCGGACCAAGATGAACAATTTACGGCCCAAAGTGGCCTTCACTATTTCTCAAGCCCGACCATTTGCGTAGGCCAATGGAAGAAAACACGGACAAACGGAACTGGAACATTTTAAACAGGGGTTATCTTTTTAGTAATCGGGAAGGAGACACAGAGCCAGACTTAATCACGATATGCGGGGCAATGTACATGAGCAAAAGCAGCTTAACAATTTCTGCTTAACAGACTGGGCCACACACACACGACACACACCCAAAAAGAAATGGACCCCGTCGGCTCTTTATTGGACCCTCCAGCCGAGGAGGATAGGTCAGCTGGGGGGTCAGAGTCCGGCTGTGCACCTGTCCGCCTCATGTGTTTTTTGGTCGTTCTTGTTCGGTGGACTCGAACCACAGCTTTGACGCAGCACCAAGCACCAGGGCGGAGATATGCGCACGGACGCCAGCCAGCACGAAGGCGGACGAGACAGACGAACCCTTGGCGCTGCGAGGACGACCAGAAAACCAGACCAGACGAATGGATCACCAACCGGCCAGGCAGAAGCAGACCAGCACCAGCGCAGACAGAACCGCCGACACTCTCCCTCCCCCTCGCGTGCGGGGGCCAGAGGGACCGCCTCTGACGTCACTCATCCCTCATTGGGACGGGGGGGGCGTTGTCGGTTGGCCTCGGTGGCCTTCCTTCATTGGCGGAGGGCGTGTCGCGTCTCCGCCCCCCCCCCCCCCTGAAGAGGTGCGGCAATAGTATATGCGCGTTCTGATTCCCATTGGCTGGCGAGCGTCGACCGACGCTCGCTCCTCGCTGAATGGACAAGAGGGACTCCAGGCCCTTTTTTGGGAGAGAAAACCACGCGCCAGTGACCGATGAAACTCCGCCTACGCACGTGTTGGCACGCCAGCGCGCGAAGAATGCGAATAGTGCGAAAGCAGAGGGGGCTGTTGCTGTTGACTCCTTTGGAGGGTTGTTGGGGATTTAAGCATGTAAAAAGACCTGACTATAAAATAACCCACAGCACACACATGAAATATTCCATTAAAAAACAGGAGGAATCTAACTATACACATACTTATCGAAATAACTAAGCTTAGGACTGCTGTCTGTTTGTGTTCGGCAACATTCCCTTCCCCTCATGCTGCCTTCCCTCCCTTCACGCTGCCGCTATATGGATAAGAATTAGCATAAATATTATCTCATACATGTCGTTATATAGATGTTATTTTGTGTGGTTAACTATAAATTTTTTTGATTGCAGCTTCACAAGATTTATACCAGATTTGCCTGGATTGCAAACAGAGTTCTAATGATTGTACAGTTGCTGCATATCTGGATGTGTTCGATAAAGTTGGACAGAATGGTTTTAGTAGAAGTTGTGCAGCATAAAGTTTGATGATTTCAGTGTTTCTGCAATCTTGTACAGCTTTCCGTGTTGTAATGTCTTTCATCTCAGCTACTTAGATTAAAATAATTTGTTCAGAAAGGATGATTTTGGGAATGTGCTGAGAAGTTTTTTTCCCATCATAACAGAGGATATTTGGCTGATTAATTATTTGACGAGGTCTTGTGAGAATGTCTTCAGACTTCATCGTCACCTTTTATTTATGTTTGGTCGTTTTCTTAATTAACAAGTTCCTTTTGCATTGCATTTGATATAAAAACTATTGAATTATTGTTTTATTGGAGGTAAATTCTTTAATTCAGATTATTAATTAAACAAGTACACAAACTGGTCAAAAGTTTTCGAACACCCTCCATTTTTCCAGTTGTTACTGAAATTAAGCAGTTAAAGCCCAGGGAATAACGAAATTGGTACAAAGTGAAGCCGGTAAACTGCCAGAAGGTTAAAAAAAAGTTTAGGTTACCAAAAACTGAAAATTAATGTAAATTTCAGAGTTGTTTAAAAAAGGCCCTTTCAAGGAACAAGTAATGGGTTTGCAACTGCAGCTGTTCTGCAGCAATGGAAGATAAATTAAGCCTTGAGAAGTTGATGCAAAACAATTCCACAGGTGTCCCAACTTTTGTTGATTAGTGAACACCAAACAAACTGTCTGAATAAAGCAGTGTTCGAACAGACTGTGTTGCTACACCCTCTGAAGCATTATTTGGACAATATTGCACTGCAGGAAGTAGTATATTGTTATCATAATGCGAGGAAAAAGACAATTAATAAAGGAAGACAGACGTACCATTATAACCCTTAAAAGTGTAGGTCTTTCCTTTCGATTAATTGCATGGAAAGCCAAGGTGTCGGTGGAGTACAGTTTCCTACACCATTAAAAAGGCACTTGGAAACTGGAGGAAACTCTGACAGGAAGAGGTCTGGCAGACCAAAAGCCACAACAAAATCAAAGACAGTTCTGAGAGTCAACAGTTTGCATGATAGGCGGATCAAAGGACAGCAAGTTTCAAGCACAGCTTAACACCGGTCAAAGTAAGGAAGTCTCAGTTTCAACTGTGAAGAGAAGACTTCGAGCTGCAGGTTTAACAGGTCGATGGCAGTAAGAAAGCCATTGCTAAGATGGCAAAATAAGAAAAAGAGGCTTGCCTGGGCCATGAAGCACTGCCAGTGGACTACTGAAAACTGGAAGAAGGTCTTATGGACCGATAAATCAAAATTTGAAATATTCGGTTCATCACGCAGGTTTTGCGATCATGAATGGTTGTGATGATTGCGTGATGCGTTCATCACGCATCACACAGCGATCATGAATGAAAACAGAAAAAGAACAGGGCACAAGAACACTGCCTTGATGAACTCTAGCAGGAGAACTCTGAGGAGACAGAAAGAGGGTTTGAGAGAACTACTTAATGGCCACACTTTGGCTGTGACAGGAGAGGAAGTCTGCGAGCCATGAGTGGAGATGTCCTTGGATTATTAATGGAAGTGAGTTTGTGAGCAGTGCGTGCGAGGTGCCAGACATTATCGAAGACACAGATATTTCTTGCGCAGATGGCTCTTGATTTCATGGCTGCATTGAGGACCTCAATCCATTGTTGGAGGGGGCAGAAGCAGCATAAGCAGGGTAGAGTGACCTGGTCGGATTCCAAATTGATGATGAAAATCATGCCATTGGAAAGAGGAAGGATATAATGTCAGAAGTGATGATGGATTCCATTACTTGCTGATGATTGGGAGAAAGGTGATTGGTCTGTCGTTGCAGGGATTTGTTTTTGCACCTTTTTTATGGCAGAGCGTAATGTTTGCTGATTTTCAAGCAGATGGCAGATGACCTTGAGCAAATGAGAGGGTGAATAGAAGAAGAGAGGGTGTAGCAAGAGCAGCAGATCAGGTTTTTATGACATGTGTGCTGATGCCGTCTGGACTGGTTGCAGAATCAGAGTCGAGCTTTGACAGCAAGATCTCCACCTTGTCAGGAGAAAAAAGACACAGAGTCCGGCGCTGAGTGGTTTTCTAATAACAGCTGGAGAAATGTCCACTTTGAGAAGCAATGTGTTAAGATGAAACTGATTGGAGTGGAGGAGAACAGCAGATATTTTCAGGGAAATTGGTCAAAATCATATTGCAGAAGAGATGGAGGCCATTGGTTGAGATCCAGTTTGGGAAGTTGACAGAATTGTGTCAATCCCAATGAGTCACAGAAGTGTTTTGCTGAAGTGCCGTGGCAGGTGAGAGAGTTACTCACCACCCAGGCAACTGGCATGATGCCAATTTATGACAACACATATGAAGAAGAAAGAGTTGCGATGAGAGGATAGAAGTTGTCCACGTTTTCAGAGAGTAAGATGTAAATGGAGTCATCACTGTTGGTGGATGGTACAACACACGTACAAGCATGAGGTGGGAGTGGAGGGGAAACCTTAGCCAGAGGTATTCCTGGGGGTGTGTGGAGAGTGGCAGTGCATGTGAGTGGAGGATAGTCTTTGATGAAAGAGAGCAACTCCGCCACCAGGACAAGGCTCAGGTCTGTCATACCAGAGGAGGGAGTAACCAGGAGAGAAACTCGGGAGTCCAGAGACGTCTGAAGGAGGAAAGTATATGTTAAGCAGATTGTCTGGTTGTCAGTGGCAATATGTATGGAAAAATCTGTCAGGTTGAGCAAAGACCCCGGATGTTTGATGTTTCACACTGTTAAGGAAGAGCGAGTGGAGGAGGTTTGGTGCAGGGGAGGGGAAGGGGGTAGGACGAGGGAGGAAAGGAGAGAGTAAGGAGAGTTGAAAAGAGTGTGGAGGATTGCAGAAGAGCTCGGGAGAGGGCCAGATGAGGAGGAGAAAAGGGTTGGTGGTGATGGTTGAGATTACAGTGGGGAGTAATAAGGAAGGAGGCAGAGCGGCAATTGAAGATTGGAGGAGATGGAGTGATGAGATTGAAGAAAGAGGGTTGGGGAAGGAGGCAGCTTTGTGGATGTGAGTGGGGGGCAACCTTGGGAAGGGGAAGGAGGGGAAGATTGAAGGGAGAAGGGGGAGAGGGGAGTTTTTAAAGGTTAGAGGAAGCTTGGATGGGGAAGAATGTGAAGGTTGCTTTGAGAGGGAGGGGAGAAATGAGAGCAGCACGGCCAAGTGCAGGTGGGCAATGGAGAGGTGAGGAGAGGCTCAGGATGAGACTTGGTCTTGGTATGGTGAAGAATGGAGCGGGCAGGGGGAGGTACAAGATTTGAAGGGTTGGGAAAAGAAAGTGGAGATGTGCTGCGAGGAAGGAAGGAGCATGTTTTGAGGTGGTGATGAGTGTACTGATTGAATGAGATATCTGTTTGGTTGAATGGAGCCCACAGATTTTAGAACACCACAGACTTTGGGACAACAGATGAGGAGCTGATTCTGAAGCAGAAGACAGTGAAGAGTTGGCAAGGCGGAGGGAGATAAGGGCAAGGTGTGGAGGGGTAAAGGAGAGGACAATAGTGAGGGGTGAGGAGGAGGTAGATTTAAGGAGGTGGGGTGAAGTGGCACTGAAGTTGGAAAAAAGGACGATTGATGGAACACGAACATACATTGTAAACTGGGATTTTTTTTAATTTTCAAGAGTCAGAGATGTGATTAAAGACATTACATGAGGGATGCAAGAAAGGAGATTAAGAGAATGGAAAAAAGAAACATTGTAACAGTGGGACGTTTTCGACACTGGGATGAAGTAAAGGTCGAATTGAAAACAGTCTTTTAAAGAAGAAAAAAAGAGTCATGCCTTATGATACAAGACCAAGAACCACATGTTTGAAAGAGGAAGTTGGAACATTTTAGACGTTTTTTATTTTTTTTGTAAAGATTATGTCAGATTAGGTAAAGGAAAGGTTGAAGGAAATCATGTTTGTGTTCGCGAATTTGCATCAGCAAACACAGAAGAAAGCTGGTATTTCGATGAAAGTTACGGGAAGAAGAAGGGGGGTAGAGAAACACGTGGTTACGGTGGTGTAACGTGAGAGGTAAAAGAATAAAGAATTTCTTTTGTGTTTAAGATTAGATAAGGTTAGTCAAAGGAAATGTTGAATAAAAAATCGTGAAGGTGTGTGGGTGAATACGGGTTGGCAAAAGATGGAGATGGTAGATCGGCAGAAGAAGGAGGAAGAGTCGGTACAGGAAGTCACGTGGTTACATCGGGAATGGAGGTAAAAGGTTTTTTTATTGTATTTTTATTTTAACACATGAAACAGATGGTAGAGTAGAGAGGGATAGATGGAGGGGTGAGGAAAAGTGGAGAAAATATAAACTGATTGGTAATAAGGAGAAAAACAATAAACACGATCGCGCACACAAACGGGAAGGAGGGTAGCCTCAAGGAAACCCGATATGAGAAAAAACTTATTATGTATCAGTCTTGGGTTCGCAGCAACAATGTCAGAGCCACATGTTTTATTGTATGAAATGTCAGGCTGCCTATCCGTCTGCATTATAATGTATCTTTTGACCACAATTTGCTTTTTGTGTGCTGGTGTGTCAAAACGACATTCACTGTATTTTGTTTCATAAGCAAACCCTCAGTGTGTACGACAACTGGGATAATGATTTTATCAAGGACACATTGCACTGGTAAGTTATCTTTACCTGTGCCTTGACGAACTTGTTTTATTAACTGAACAATTTATACAATGTAACAGTTTTGGTTCTTGTTGTACAGCTTAGATTTATGCACTTAAACTATTGTTTTTAAACTTCGATGCTGTTTTCCTTTTCCCCTTTTTTTTCATCCCAAATCCTCAAGTGTTTCTCAAAAACCGAACCTCCACGTAAGTCAAAACATTTTCAACTTACACTTTATAATCAATCAGCTATGATGAATTACTATATATTTGTAAAAATCTCAAAATATTTTGTTTCATTCCAATTATATCTTCCCCAATTGTCCCATTTCTGTGATGAGACTTGTCTGTATCCAGCTTGTTCACCTCTGTGTCCTCATCCTCCTCCTCCCCCCAACCCCCCCCCCCCCTGCTCTTGTTCTTCACCATGTCCTTTCTTCCTCCATCCAATCCTTCAAA
Source organism: Eptatretus atami (assembly GCA_035128595.1). Classification (NCBI taxonomy): domain Eukaryota; kingdom Metazoa; phylum Chordata; class Myxini; order Myxiniformes; family Myxinidae; genus Eptatretus; species Eptatretus atami. Next base: position 16,124,127 of record CM068958.1, on the reverse strand, counting down.
CATGTCCTTCTAACCTTATATTGATGTGTTATCCCCCTCCATTTACACTGTTTTATTCATACTGTATCTCCTGGCCATCTATGCTCTCTCCATAAACCTCGATTCTTCATTACAAAGTTTGAAGAAACATTAAATGAGTATGATGAGCTATTTCTGATTCGTGAAAACGGAGAAACCGTCAGGAAAAGGAAGATAGTGGAGCCAAGTACAACACAATCACAACCCATTCTTCATGATTTGATTCTTGTACTGTGAGAGTTACAAACACAAAGTTCAAAAATGGAAGGTACCACCAACTTAATAAAGCTTTCAACAGGGAAGAATCATGAGGTCTTAATTTTAAGTTTCAACCAGCAACTGATTTTCATGAAAGACCTGTGGAAGCATCATGTGCCAAGGAATCAAATATGAGCAAAATCTCACAACAATTGACCATTTTGAATTTGAAAGAGATGCAAAAAAAATGGGGAATTGGTCATTTCGTCAGACAACAATGCAGAGCTTGTCGTTGTCACAGTGATGAATTATCATGATAAAATGAGCAGGCTTGTTGATGTGTGAGCGCATGTACTATAAGCTCAAAGGTGACCCAATTCAGAGGCAGAAAAAGGATTAAAACAAGGGATGCTTACACAGTCCAACAGCAACAAAGATTTTCACAATATAGCTTCCTCGCAGGGGCTACCCAGTGCTCTCTGGTGTAGGGAGGAGGGGATTGATACCGGCACTGCCGAACTGGTGGGTTTTCCCCGACAGTGGCATGTGACATGTTGGACATCGAAAAGCGATGGAGTTCTTCGCCTCATTGTGATTACAATTTGCCTCCAGGCCGCGGCAGCACTGCCTGACCCCTCTTCCAAATATACACTTTATGGCGGCCTTGTAGCCTTCAAAACGGATGTCAAGGCCAACATGTTTGCTTAAAACCATGCCCAGATTCTAAGTACCTACACCCAATCTTTGTGGCCTTTAGGACTATGGTTCGCATCCTGAAATAACTTCAGAATTTGGGCAAGGTTATAAGGTACCCCCCTTCGTCACCCACCAAAATCCCCCATCCCCCAAGGAAATGCTATGTATGTATGTTTGTGTAGTTATGAAAATGATCAAAAGAAAATGGCTGGCCAATCTCCAACAGGTTTTGCAAAGTACTTGGGGTACCCAAGTTCAAGCCAATGGTCTGAAAAAAAAACAACCCAAAATTGGCATGTCCCCCCCCCCCCCTCCCAACACCCCCCACAAGGAAGGTTATTGCAAACAAAGCATTGTGTCCGGACATAGTTCTCAAAACACAATAAGGAAAGCGGTCAGCATTGGTGATCAGTTTCAGTTTGCAATGACTTTGGACAAATTGCCACAGAAATCAGAAAATGACCAAATACCCGGATCTGAAAAATGAGGTAAAGGAAGACTTGGAAATTGATGAAAGCTGAAATTGTACCAGTGATAGTTGGAACTACAGGAATGATAAAGAAAACCCTAAACTGAGTATTTCACAATCATTCCGGGGAATCTCACTGGAGGCTGTCAGAGGTTCAGTGAAGATTCGAAAATAGCCCTTGGAATGAGGCTCTGAAACGAAACTTCACAGTTTGGTCCAGGAATTATAATCCTTGACCAAAAAATAAATTATAATCCTTTCAAATCCCATCAAAAAAATTTCACATTCATTTGGTGAACTTAAGGTCATTACCATTCCAGGATCCCTACTTTTGACTGCTTCTCAAAAAGTGATTCACCTGATTTAGATAACTTGTGTGGAATAAATCTCTTGCATGGTGCTTTCACAAGTTTGTTCAAGCCATCACCTAATGACATATTTTGTGGGTTATCCATGCCTACCAGTGATTCCCTGGTTCTACCAGGTGAGCTGAGGGGCATTGAGCTGAATTAACTCACCTGGACGGAGTTCAGGGAGATTATGGGATGGCGTGTCGTCCGACCGTCCATTTGTCCATCCGTCTGTCCGGTCCACAATACTTACAACTTCTTCTCTGAAACTACACGTACAATTTCAATGAAACTTTACCACAACATTCATCACCCGTGATGTACGAAAATTTCTTTCACAGCATTAAAAAAATCGAGGTCTCTGGGTCTATGTAGGGGTTATGGGGGTCACCCCCCCCTAAAGAGTTATTTGCTTTCTTCTCAAAAACAACACAAACAACTCCGATGAAACTTGATTACAACCTTCATCAACCGTGGTTGTACAAAAGTTTGTTCATGCCATTAAAAAATTTGAGGTCCAAGTGGGTTCTGGGAGGGTTTGCCACCCCAAAATAGGTATTGCTTTCTTCTCAGAAAACTACACACACAATTCTGATGAAACAACATAACTTCATCACCTATGAGGTACCAAAGTTTATTTCATGATATTAGAAAAATCGGGCATCATGGTGTGTAAGGGTGGTTGTCCCCAAAATATGTATTTGCTTTCTTCTCAGAAAGTACACACACAATTCCGATGAAATTTGACGACAACCTTCATCCGCCATGATGTACCATAGATAGTTCACGCCATGAAAAAATTGGGGTCTGGGGATCGACGGGCAGGGGGGGGCAGTGCGGGTGGAGGGTGGTGTTTGCTCCACATAATATCAATTTGCTTTTCTTCTGAGTATCTACACACAATTTGATGAAATTTGACCGCACCTTCATCACCTGTGATGTACTAAAGTTTGTTTCACCGATATTTAAAAAAAATGGGGTCTCAGGGGTTCTATGTGGGTTTCCCCAAAATAATGTGTTTGCTTTCTTCTTTGAAACACACAACCACAATTTCAATGAAACTTGACCACAACCTTATCACCCGTGATGCACAAAGTTTGTTAATGCATTAAAAAAAAAACATCCATAGGTATTTACTTTCTTCTCCATTACATATTTTTATGTCATACATGCCTACCAGTGGTTCCCTGGTTATCTTATCCAGCCACTACCAGGTGAGCACCAGGGGTATTACCCCTATGTTTTTAACTAAGATGTGACGCAGGACTACAATATCTCTGTGTGGTTGATGTTGCTTGTGGTTGGTCTTGTTGGGTGGGTCAATTTTTGAAATATGCACCATGGTCAAAAAAGCTGCAAAGACCCTCACCCACATTTGTCACTTTGCCTCCACTCACCATGCCACTCAGACAATATAATATGGCCGCCATCATGGTTTTCTGGTGGCCAAAGACAACAGACATTGAGGCCTCTGCTGCTGTCCAGTGCCCAGGTTTGTTGTGTCAGATTTCCATTGTGTTTGTTGGGTCGAGTGTAACTCACGATGATGACCCAGAAAAATCTATCAGTATGTCAAATAACAATTATTAGTAAGGTTTAATCAAGACAGTCATCACGCATGGTACGCGACTCTCTCAAGCCGTTCTGGAGGTAATTTTGTTGAACATCATTTAATTTCCATTGGCTTTGTTACTCACAATTCGTTCAGCATTCGTCTTTTGTTAACTCGCTAAATGTCGTTGGTCACGTGGTCTGTCAGCTATAGTGCATTAAAGGAAAATCTTTTAAAAATTATTTATCTGAAACCGCTTAACCTATCCATGCGAATCTTTAACCAATATGATCCAATACTCTTGCCGCAAACATGCGAAAATGATGATTCATGTGGTTTGGCAGCCATATTGGATCGAAAAACAAACCTTATCCAAACAAAATGAAACAACAAATATGAGACTACCCCATGGGAAACAAGTTTTAAATTTATGGCATCATATATCATGTGGTCGGGCAGCCATGTTAATTGAAAAAAACAGATCCTTAAAAATACTTCTTCCCAAAACTGCTTATTGGATGATGTGAAAGTCACATATATGATCGAATACACTGATAAATAAAGTTTGATAACTAAAAACATCATCGTCACACAGTCAGCCAGCAATATTAGATTGAATATAAAAGCTTTAAAAACTTTCTAATGTCAAACAGCTGGCACCAATCGATGCAAAACTTTAGGTACATCATCGAGTATCCATGACAATAAAAGTTTTTGGCTAAAACACCATTGGTTAAGTGGTTTCAGAGAAAATGTTTTTATAGGTTTTCCTTCAAACCAACATGGCTGCCAAACCATGTTGCCAAAACCATGTGTCATTGCAATCACAACTTTCTCCACAGTGGATGATATATTTCAAGTTGCACCTTCATCGGTGAAATGGTTCTCAGAGAAAAACATTTGACGTTTCCATCGATCCATGTGGCTGCCAAACCATGTAAATGATGATGTTACACTTATCAAACTTTATTCCGTGTGTCTCACATTTTTGTAAGTGCCAACGTAGAAATCATTGCTTGCGGTTATAAGTGGCAGTTTCTTGGGATGGACCTGCATGAAAAATATAGTTGATCAAAATGAAGAAAAAGAATGGCATCATCATAGCAACAGGCGGTGTGGATGGCATCGTCATCGCAACGGGTGGTGTGGATGGCATCGTCATTGAACGGGTGGCATTCGGTAACCAGCATAACTGCTCTCAGTTATAATTGCACATATAGTTTGGGTACCAAGGATTAGGTGTTGGTACCCGATTGATTTTCTTTTTGTATTTTTCTATACTTTATTTCCATCATTGTTGGATGTTTATTTGCTTTTAAATTCATTTTCTCTGCAACTGCTTGGTCTCATTTTCATTGACACAAAATTTTCAAACTAGGAAGCGATGACTCATGTATAATTTTTAATGATAATTATGACATCATTCGTCACGTGGTGTGGTAGCCAGGTTAGAAAAAGGAAAAATATTGAACTTCTTATTCTCCGAAACTACTTCAAGGAAAAATTGAAACTTGGCACATGTCAAGTACAGTAACCCTCAATATTGCAGGTTAGGTTCCTGGAAATGCCACGGTATTTAAAACCGCGATAGTGAAAACCAAGGGCCAATGGGAAAAGTTCACTTCCTGAGCTTCGACGAAATATAGAGGAAGGTCGGCGGCAGGCAGAAATTAACTCATCACAATTGAAACAAACACGTAAAATAGTGAATCAATGGGTGTATTTGCAGGTAATCAATAAAGCTACAGATAATGGAACTACATGGAAAACATGGGCATGGATCCTCCATCCATCGGGACCATACTCTGTGCAGAGCGTTGTGCTGCTTTAAGCAGTCTCCTTGGCTATTGGCACAATCCTGGATGGTCACCACTCGTCAACAGTATACCAGCATGCTGGCACTCATTTTGCCGACCTCGGAAGTTTGACAGGCCGAGTTAACCCCACCTGGGTATTATACTCAACAACTGAGCGGGATTTGAATCAAAACCCTCGGATCCCAAGCCCGCCACCCTCACCATTATGCCAACACCAGGCATAATGGCTTAGCATGGGTATATAGTCATGGATGACATATATGGGCTATAATATGGGCTATAATAGCAAATGGGCCATAATAGTAGCGTGTTTCTTTAACGACTGCATTTTTGTTCAGAATTTGCGTGTGAAGAGAGACTATGCACTCTGCTGAGTGCCGTTCTAGTTAACCCTCTCCAGAGGAGAGGATATTGCACTTGTTGCGTTTGTCTATTTGTTTATCCACAAAGAACGTGAGGTGTATTAACTACATGAGACCTCTATATACCTTAAAAAGACCCATAAAATGCTTTTACCCTTTATAACCCAAAAGATCTTAAAAGATCCCTAAGATGTTTTACAACCCTAAGACCCTTCAACACCCCAAGACCTTTCAGGATCATAAGACCCTTTTGAACCAAAAGAGCCTTTAGAACCCGAAGACACTTAAGAATCTGTGGACCCTATATACCCAAAACCTGATAGACTTCGTTACACACATTAGAAGACATGAAATTTTATCATGTCTTGAGAAGACATAAATATTCCAGACATGAAATCAGTGCCATATCCTAGACATATCACGTACTTTTGACAGAGTCTGGCACCCCACCCTGCTCACCAAACTCTCTTCCTTTGGTATCCAAGGCCATCTCCACTCATGGCTCGCAGACTTCCTCTCCTGTTGCAGGACATGTGGCCCTAAATGAGTTCTCTCATCCCGTCTTCCTGTCCAGGCTGGATTTCTCAAGGTAGCGTGTCTTGTGTTCTGTCTTTTTCTGGTTTTCATCAATGATCTCTCCAACTCCCTGGAAAATCCTCTTTATCTCTTTTCTGATGACTCCACCCCTCAGCCGTACCATTGGTCATCCTTCAGACCAGCAAGCGGCAGCTTCTTCGCTCTCTGCAGATCTTGATAAATCAGACTCATCCAACACGTGGAAACATGTTCTTTCAATCCTGATAAAATGTCACACTCTCACTCTGTCTCTCCAAAAGGACCGTTTGGAACCACCCCCCCCCCCATCTACTTTCAGAACAATCCTCTGGAAGAAGTCCTTTCATTCAAGGCTTCTCCATCCATCCATTCCAACCATTGGGACCTTAATCTGTGCAGAGCATTGGTGCTCCGAAGCATTCTCCTTGGCTATTGGGTACAATCCTGGATGGCGTCGCCACTCCGACACAGGATACCAGCAATGCTGGCACTCATTTGCTGATCTCGGAAGGATGACAGGCAGAGTCAACCCCACATGATATTAATTCAACAGCCAAGGGGAATTTGAACTCAGGATCCTAGGATCCCAAGCCCACCACCCTAACATTACGCCAACACGGGCATATTCAGCTTCTGGGTCTCACTATCTGCCATGATCTTCATGGGAAAGGCACATTTTCAACCTGGCCTCCAAAGCAGTCGCTGGCCGACCGGGCATCCTCCGTCATGCAAAGCCTTCCTCGGCCCACCTGAGCTCCTGACAGATACAAAGCTTTCGTCCGCAGCCCTGATGGAGTACTGCTCTCCCCTCTGGGCCGGTGCTCCTGCCTCCCACCCTTCTCGGCTTCACGCTTTGGAAACCAAGCATTTAGGATCATTGGTATCTCCCGCGCTGAGGCTGAGTCTTTGGGCCCTCTCGCTCTCTCCACTGCAGGCAGGTCGGTGTTTTTCTGTCTTCTACCATCTCCTCTCCGGTCTCGCCCCCCTGCTCTGTCTGCGATATGTCCCCCCCCCCAATATTTCCGCAGGGCGCTCAAGGTCTGCCAGCAACCCCCTTCTGGTAAAACTACCAAAATCAAGAATCACTGCTCACCTTCACTCTTTCACTCCTCTTTTTTCATGCCTTTGGAACAAACTCCCACATCTTCAATCCACTCTTCCCTCAGGTCTTCAAAACATCTGTTCACCAACAACTCTCATCTTCCCCCATCCAAATCCTCGATCTTTTCTACCCCCGATAATAATCCCACCCCAAACCCACCTCCTTCAAATTCCCTGCCTTCCTTCCTGAAAGTCCCTGTAATGTCCATCTTGTATATCCCGTGTTCCCCCCCCATCCCTCTCCCTTACACAGATCTCCTAATGTCTCTGTTCCCCACTGCTTTGTCCTTCCTCTCCCGCCCCTCTTTTCTCCTGCCCCCCCCTTGTTGTGTTGTGTGTAGCTCTCATACGGGCCTCGACAATCCACACACAAAAAAAGAACCCTTTGACCCCGAAGACCCTTTCGATCCTCCAACCGTAATACCCTTAGGACTCCTTTCTACCCTTTGGACCCTGTAGGCCTTCACACCTTTCAGACCTTTTCATACCATTTAACCTTTAGACCATTTTTAGATGATTTTTTGACCTTTTCGACCCATGTGTACCTTAAATTACACCCGTTAGATTCCTTCGACCTTTTAAGACCATTTCGGCCATTTAGAACATTAGACTTTTTCAAACCTTTAGACCTTTGACCTTTACACCATTTGATCATGACACCTCACAACTACATCATTTACATCTTCCCTTTGCAATCAATGACCTTCATTTACAATAGTCCATCCTGCCACATTTATTTGCCACACAAAACAAGTCCTGGTGAGGGTATGCAATCTCTGATTGCTCTTTCTAGTTTGTTTTGGGGAGCTCCGTCATGACCATCAAGTCTTGTTGATGAAGACTAATGTCTGTATCAGTAGACAGGTGGAACAATGGATGAAATCACCAAGTCATTGATTGAGGTATGCTCATTGTCATGGGAAGTAGGAAGAACCTGATGTTTTGGGTGTTACCCCTTCATTAGACCAATGATACTTCATTCCCTTCTTTTGTGCTGACAAAGGGTTAATGCCTGAAATATCATCTTTTTTTTCTTCTTCTTTTTTTTTTT
>CM068958.1:16104327-16115718 GCA_035128595.1 Eptatretus atami | reverse complement strand
AGTGGAGGGAACCTTAGCCAGAGATTTCCTGGGGGTGTGTGGAGAGAGTGGCAGTGCATTGGTGGGAGATAGTCTTTGATGAAGAGAGCAATCCGCCACCAGGACAAGCTCAGGTCTGTCATACCAGAGGAGGGAGTAACCAGGAGAGAAAACTCGGGGAGTCAGAGACGTCTTGAAGAGGAAAGTATATGTTAAGCAGATTGTCTGGTTTGTCAGTGGCAATATGTATGGAAAAATCTGTCAGGTTGAGCAAAGACCCCGGATGTTTGATGTTCACACTGTTAAGGAAGAGCGAGTGGAGGAGGTTTGGTGCAGGGGAGGGAGGGGGGTAGGACGAGGGAAAAGGGAGAGGTAAGAGAGTTGAGAAAGAGTGTGGAGGATTGCAGAAGAGCTCGGGAGAGGCCAGATGAGGAGGAGAAAAGGCTTGGTGGTGATGGGTTGAGATACAGTGGGGAGTAATAAGAGAAGGAGGCAGAGGGCAATTGAAGATTGGAGGAGATGGAGTGATGAGATTGAAGAAAGAGGGTTGGGGAAGGAGGCAGCTTTGTGATGTGAGTGGGGGGCAACCTTGGGAAGCGGAGTGAGGGGGAAGATTGAAGGGAGAAGGGGGAGAGGGGAGTTTTTTAAAAGGTTAGAGGGAAGCTTGGATTGGGGAAGAATGTGAAGGTTGCTTTGAGAGGGAGGGGAGACAATGAGAGCAGCACGGCCAAGTGCAGGTGGCAATGGAGACGTGAGGAGAGGCTCAGGATGAGACTTGTCTTGGTATGGTGAAGAATGGAGCGGGCAGGGGGAGGTACAAGATATTGAAGGGTTGGGAAAAGGTGGAGATGTGCTGCGAGGAAGGAAGGAGCATGTTTGAGGTGGTGATGAAGTGTACTGATTGAATGAGATATCTGTTTCGTTAGAATGGAGCCCACAGATTTTAGAACACCACAGACTTTGGGACAACAGATGAGGAGCTGATTCTGAAGCAGAAGACAGTGAAGAGTTGGCAAGAGCGGAGGGAGATGAAGGGCAAGGTGGGAGGGTAAGGAGAGGGACAATATGTGAGGGGTGAGGAGGAGGTAGATTTAAGAGGGTGGGTGAAGTGGCACTGAAGTTGGAAAAAAGGACGATTGATGGAACACGAACATACATTGTAAACTGGGATTTTTTTTAATTTTCAAGTCAGAGATGTGATTAAAGACATACATGAGGGATGCAAGAAAGGAAATTAAGAGAATGGAAAAAAAGAACATTGTAACAGTGGGACGTTTTCGACACGGGATGAAGTAAAAGGTCGAATTGAAAACAGTCTTTAAAGAAGAAAAAAGAGTCATGCCTTATGATACAAGACCAAGAACCACATGTTTGAAAGAGGAAGTTGGAACATTTTTAGACGTTTTTTATTTTTTTTGTAAAGATTATGTCAGATTAGGTAAAGGAAAGGTTGAAGGAAAATCATGTTTGTGTTTCGCGAATTTGCATCAGCAAACACAGAAGGAAGCTGGTATTTCGATGAAAGTTACGGGAAGATAGAAGGGGGGTAGAGAAACACGTGTTACGGGTGGTGTAACGTGAGAGGTAAAAAGAATAAAGAATTTTCTTTGTTTTAAGATTAGATAAGGTTAGTCAAAGGAAATGTTGAAATAAAAAATCGTGAAGGTGTGTGGTGAATACGGGTTGCAAAAGATGGAGATGGTAGATCGGCAGAAGAAGGAGGAAGAGTCGGGTACAGGAAGTCACTGGTTACATCGGGAATGGGAGGTAAAAGGTTTTTTTATTGTATTTTTTATTTTAACACATGAAAAGATGGTAGAGTAGAGAGGGATAGATGGAGGGTGAGGAAAAGTGGAGAAAATATAAACTGATGGTAATAAGGAGAAAATACAATAAACACGATCGCGCACACAAACGGGAAGGAGGGTAGGCCTCAAGGAAACCCGATATAGAAAAAAACTTATTATGTATCAGTCTTGGGTTCGCAGCAACAATGTCAGAGCACATGTTTTATTGTATGAAATGTCAGGCTGCCTATCCGTCTGCATTATAATGTATCTTTTGACCACAATTTGCTTTTTGTGTGCTGGTGTCCAAACGACATTCACTGTTATTTGTTTCATAAGCAAACCCTCAGTGTGTACGACAACTGGATAATGATTTTATCAAGGACACATGCACTGGTAAGTTATCTTTACCTGTGCCTTGACGAACTTGTTTTATAACTGAACAATTATACAATGTAACAGTTTTGGTTCTTGTTGTACAGCTTAATTTATGCACTTAAACTATTGTTTTTAAACTTCGATGCTGTTTTCCTTTTCCCTTTTTTTTCATTCCAAATCCTCAAGTTTCTCAAAACCTGAACCTCACGTAAGTCAAAACATTTTCAACTTACACTTTTTATATCAATCAGTATGATGGATTACTATGATATTTGTAAAAATCTCAAAATATTTTTGTTTCATTCCAATTATGCTTCCCAATTGTCCCATTTTCTGTGAATGAAACTTGTCTGTATCCAGCTTGTTCACTCTTTGTCCTCATCCTCCTCCTCCCCCCAACCCCCCCCCCCCTGCTCTTGTTCTTCACCATGTCCTTTCTTCCTCCATCCAATCCTTCAAACATGTCCTTCTAACCTTATATTGATGTGTTATCCCCCTCCATTTACACTGTTTTATTCATACTGTTATCTTCTGGTCCATTCTATGCTCTCTCCATAAACCTCGATTCTGATCTACAAATTTGAAGAAACATTAAATGAGTTATGATGAGCTATTTTCTGATTCGTGAAAACGGAGAAACCGTCAGGAAAAGGAAGATAGTGGAGCCAAGTACAACACAATCACAACCCATTCTTCATTATTTGATTCTTGTACTGTGAGAGTTACAAACACAAAGTTCAAAAATGGGAAGGTACCACCAACTAATAAAGCTTTCAACAGGGAAGAATCATGAGGTCTTAATTTTAAGTTTCAACCAGCAATGATTTTCATGAAAGACCTGTGGAAGCATCATGTGCCAAGGAATCAAATATGAGCAAAATCTCACAACAATTGACCATTTTGAATTTGAAAGAGATGCAAAAAAAATGGGGAATTGGTCATTTCGTCAGACAACAATGCAGAGCTTGCGTTGTCACAGTGATGAATATCATGATAAAATAGCAGGCTTGTTGATTGTGGAGCGCATTTACTATAAGCTCAAAGGTGACCCAATTCAGAGGCAGAAAAAGGATTAAAACAAGGGATGCTTACACAGTCAACAGCAACAAAGATTTTTCACAATATAGCTTCCTCGCAGGGGCTACCCAGTGCTGCCTGGTGTAGGGAGGAGGGGATGATACCGGGCACTGCCGAACGGGGTGGTTTTCCCCGACAGTGGCATGTGACATGTTGGACATCGAAAAGCGATGGAGTTCTTCGCCTCATTGTGATTACAATTTGCCTCCAGGCCGCGGCAGCACTGCCTGACCCCTCTTCCAAATATACACTTTATGGCGGCCTTGGTAGCTTCAAAACGGATGTCAAGGCCAACATGTGTTTGCTTAAAACCATGCCCAGATTCTAAGTACCTACACCCAAATCTTTGGCCTTTAGGTACTATGGTTCGATCCTGAAATAACTTCAGAATTTGGGCAAGGTTATAAGGTCCCCCCTTCGTCACCCACAAAATCCCCCATCCCCCAAGGAAATGCTATGTATGTATGTTTGTTAGTATTAAAATGATCAAAAGAAAATGGCTGGCCCAATCTCCAACAGGTTTTGCAAAGTACTTGGGGTACCCAAAGTTCAAGCCAATGGTCTGAAAAAAAACAAACCCAAAATTGGCATGCTCCCCCCCCCCTCCCACACCCCCCACAAGGAAGGTATTGCAAACAAAGCATTGTGTCCGGACATAGTTCTCAAAACACAATAAGGAAAAGCGTCAGCATTGGCTGATCAGTTTTCAGTTTGCAATGACTTTGACCAAATGCCACAGAAATCAGGAAAATGACCAAATACCCGGATCTGAAAAATGAGGTAAAGAAGACTTGGAAATGATGAAAGCTGAAATTGTACCAGTGATAGTTGGAACTACAGGAATGATAAAGAAAACCCTAAACTGAGTATTTCACAATCATTCCGGGGAATCTCACTGGAGGCTGTCAGAGGTCAGTGAAGATTCTGAAAAATGCCCTTGGAATGAGGCTCTGAGAACGAAACTTCACAGTTTGGTCCAGGAATTATAATCCTTGACCAAAAAATAAATTATAATCCTTTCAAATCCATCAAAAAATTTCACATTCATTTGGTGAACTTAAAGGGTCATTACCATTCCAGGATCCCTACTTTTGACTGCTTCTCAAAAAGTGATTCACCTGATTTAGATAACTTGGTGGAATAAATCTCTGCATGGTTGCTTTCACAGTTTGTTCAAGCCATCACCTAATGACATTATTTTGTGGTTATCCATGCCTACCAGTGATTCCCTGGTTCTACCAGGTGAGCTGAGGGGCATTGAGCTGAATAACTCACCTGGAACGGAGTTCAGGGGAGATTATGGATGGGCGTGTCGTCCGACCGTCCATTTGTCCATCCGTCTGTCCGTCCACAAAATACTTACAACTTCTTCTCTGAAACTACACGTACAATTTCAATGAAACTTTACCACAACATTCATCACCCGTGATGTACGAAAATTTCTTCACAGCATTAAAAAAATCGAGGTCTCTGGGTCTATGTAGGGGTTTATGGGGGTACCCCCCCCTAAAGAGTTATTTGCTTTCTTCTCAAAAACAACACAAAAACTCCGATGGAACTTGATTACAACCTTCATCAACCTGGTGTTACAAAAGTTTGTTCATGCCATTAAAAAATTTGAGGTCCAAGTGGGTTCTGGGAGGGTTTGCCACCCCAAAATAGGTATTGCTTTCTTCTCAGAAAACTACACACACAATTCTGATGAAACAACCATAACCTTCATCACCTATGAGGTACCAAAGTTTATTCATGATATTAGAAAAATCGGGCATCATGGGTGTCTAAGGGTGGTTGTCCCCAAAATATGTATTTGCTTTCTTCTCAGAAAGTACACACACAATTCCGATGAAAATTGACGACAACCTTCATCCGCCATGAGTACCATAGATAGTTCACGCCATGAAAAAATTGGGGTCTGGGATCGACGGCAGGGGGGGGCAGTGGGGTGGAGGGTGGTGTTTGCTCCACATAATATCAATTTGCTTTCTTTCTGAGTATCTACACACAATTTGATGAAAATTGACCGCCACCTTCATTCACCTGTGATGTACTAAAGTTTGTTCACGATATTAAAAAAAATGGGGTCTCAGGGTTCTATGTGGGTTTCCCCCAAAATAATGTGTTTGCTTTCTTTTCTGAAACCACACACCACAATTTCAATGAAACTTGACCACAACCTTATTCACCCGTGATGCACCAAAGTTTGTTAATGCATTAAAAAAAAACATCCATAGGTATTTACTTTCTTCTCCATTACATATTTTTTATGTCATACATGCCTACCAGTGGTCCCTGGTTATCTTATCCAGCCACTACCAGGTGAGCACCAGGGGTATTACCCCTTGTTTTTAACTAAGATGTGACGCAGGACACAATATCTCTGTGTGGTTGATGTTGCGTTGGTGGTTGCTTGTTGGGTGTCAATTTTTGAAATATGCACCATTTGGTCAAAAAGCTGCAAGACCCTCACCCACATTTGTCACTTTGCCTTCACTCACCATGCCACTCAGACAAATAATATGGCCGCCATCATGGTTTTCGGTGGGCCCAAAGACAACAGACATTGTGGCCTCTGCTGCTGTCCAGGGCCCAGGTTTGTTGTGTCAGATTTCCATTGGTTTGTTTGGGTCGAGTAGTAACTCACGATGATGGACCCAGAAAAATCTAATCATATGTCAAATAACAATTATTAGTAAGGTTTAATCAAGACAGTCATCACGCATGGTACGCGACCTTCTCTCAAGCCGTTCTGGAGGAAATTTTGTTGAACATCATTTAATTTCCATTGCGTTTGTTACTCACAATTCGTTCAGCATTCGTCTTTTGTTAACCTCGCTAAATGTCGTTGGTCACGTGGTCTGTCAGCTTATAGTGCATTAAAGGAAAATCTTTTAAAAATTATTTATCTGAAACCGCTTAACCTATCCATGCGAATTTTTAACCATATGATCCAATACTCTTGCCGCAAACATGCGAAAATGATGATGTTCATGTGGTTTGGCAGCCATATTGGATCGAAAAACAAACCTTATCCAAACAAAATGAAACAACAAATATGAGACTACCCATGGGAAACAAGTTTTAAATTTATGGCATAGTATATCATGTGTCGGGCAGCCATGTTAGATTGAAAAATAACAGATCCTTTAAAAATACTTTTCCAAAACTGCTTATTGGATGATGTGAAAGGTTCACATATATGATCGAATACACATGATAAATAAAGTTTGATAACTAAAACATCATCGTCACACAGTCAGCAGCAATATTAGATTGAATATAAAAGCTTTAAAAAACTTCTAATAGTCAAACAGCTGGCACCAATCGATGCAAAACTTTAGGTACATCATCGAGTATCCATGACAATAAAAGTTTTTGGCTAAAACACCATTGGTTAATGGTTTCAGAGAAAATGTTTTTATAGGTTTTCCTTCAAACCAACATGGCTGCCAAACCATGTGTGCCAAAACCATGTGTCATTGCAATCACAACTTTCTCCACAGTGGATGATATATTTCAAGTTGCACCTTCAATCGGTGAAATGGTTCCAGAGAAAAACATTTGACGTTTCCATCGATCCAATGTGGCTGCCAAACCATGTAAATGATGATTTTACACTTATCAAACTTTATCCGTGTGTCTCACATTTTTGTAAGTGCCAACGTAGAAATCATTGCTTGCGGTTATAAGTGGCAGTTCTTGGATGGACCCTGCCATGAAAAATATAGTTGATCAAAATGAAGAAAAAGAATGGCATCATCAGCAACAGGCGGTGTGGTGATGCATCGTCATCGCAACGGGTGGTGTGGGAGGCATTCATTGGAACGGGTGGCATTCGGTAACCAGCATAACTGCTCTCAGTTATAATTGGCACATATAGTTTGGGTACCAAGGATTAGGTGTTGGTACCCGATTGATTTCTTTTGTATATTTTCTATACTTTATTTCCATCATTGTTGGATGTTTATTTGCTTTTAAATTCATTTTCTCTGCAACTGCTTGTCTCATTTTCATTGACACAAAATTTTCAAACTAGGAACGATGACTCATGTATAATTTTTAATGATAATTATGACATCATTCGTCACGTGGTGTGGTAGCCAGGTTAGAAAAGAAGGAAAAATATTGAACTTCTTATTCTCCGAAACTACTTCAAGGAAAAATTGAAACGTGCACATGTCAAGTACAGTAACCCCAAATATTGCAGGGTAGGTTCCTGGAAATGCCACGTATTTAAAACCGCGATAGTGAAAACCAAGGGCCAATGGGAAAAGTTCACTTCCTGAGCTTCGACGAAATATAGAGGAAGGTCGGCGGCAGGCAGAAATTAACTCATCACAATTTAAACAAACACGTAAAATAGTGAATCAATGGGTGGTATTTGCAGGTAATCAATAAAGCTACAGATAATGGAACTACATGGAACATAACATGGGCATGGATCTCCATCCATCGGGACCATACTCTGTGCAGAGCGTTGTGCTGCTTAAGCAGTCCCTTGGCTATTGGCACAATCCTGGATGGTCACCACTCGTCAACAGTATACCAGCATGCTGGCACTCATTTTGCCGACCTCGGAAGTTTGACAGGCCGAGTTAACCCCACCTGGTATTAACTCAACAACTGAGCGGGATTTGAACTCAAAACCCTCGGATCCAAGCCCGCCACCCTCACCATTATGCCAACACCAGGCATATGGCTTAGCATGGGATATAGTCATGGATGACATATATGGGCTATAATATGGGCTATAATAGCAAATGGGCCATAATAGTAGCGTGTTTCTTTTAACGACTGCATTTTTGTTCAGAATTTGCGTTTGAAGAGAGACTATGCACTCTGCTGAGTGCCGTTCTAGTTACCCTCTCCAGAGGAGAGGATATTGCATTGTTGCGTTTTGTCTATTTGTTTATCCACAAAGAACGTGAGGTGTATTAACTACATGAGACCTCTATATACCTTAAAAGACCCATAAAATGGCTTTTACCCTTTATAACCCAAAGATCTTAAAAGATCCCTAAGATGTTTTACAACCTAAGACCCTCAACACCCCGAAGACCTTCAGGATCATAAGACCTTTAGAACCCAAGAGCCTTTAGAACCCGAAGACACTTAAGAATCTGTGGACCCTATATACCCATAAACCTGATAGACTTCGTTACACACATTAGAAGACATGAAATTTTATCATGTCTTGAGAAGACATAATTTCCAGACATGAAATCAGTGCCATATTCCTAGACATATCACGTACTTTGACAGAGTCTGGCACCCCACCCTGCTCACCAAACTCTCTTCCTTTGGTATCCAAGGCCATCTCCACTCATGGCTCGCAGACTTCCTCTCCTGTTGCAGGACATGTGGCCCTAAATGAGTTCTCTCATCCCGTCTTCCTGTCCAGGCTGGAGTTTCTCAAGTTGCGTTCTGTGTTCTGTCTTTTTCTGGTTTTCATCAATGATCTCTCCAACTCCCTGGAAAATCCTCTTTATCTCTTTTCTGATGACTCCACCCTCAGCCGTACCATTGGTCATCCTTCAGACCAGCAAGCGGCAGCTTCTTCCTCTCTGCAGATCTTGATAAAATCAGACTCATCCAACACGTGGAACATGTCTTTCAATCCTGTAAATGTCACACTCTCACTCGTCTCTCCAAAAGGACCGTTTGGAACCCCCCCCCCCCCCATCTACTTTCCAGAACAATCCTCTGGAAGAAGCCCTTTCATTCAAGGTTCTCCATCCATCCATTCCAACCATGGGACCTTAATCTGTGCAGAGCATTGGTGCTTCCGGAGCATTTCCTTGGCTATTGGGACAATCCTGGATGGGTCGCCACTCCGACACAGGATCCGCAAGCTGGCACTCATTTGCTGATCTCGAAGGATGACAGGCAGAGTCAACCCCACATGATATTAATTCAACAGCAAGGGGAATTTGAACTCAGGATCCTAGGATCCCAAGCCCACCACCCTAACCATTTCGCCAACACGGCATATTCAAGCTTCTGGTCTCACTATCTGCCATGATCTTCATGGGAAAGGCACATTTTCAACCTGGCCTCCAAAGCCAGTCGCTGGCCGACCGGGCATCCTCCGTCATGCAAAGTCCTTCCCGGCCCACCTGAGTCTCTGACAGATACAAAGCTTTCGTCCGCAGCCCTGATGGAGTACTGCTCTCCCTCTGGGCCGGTGCTCCTGCCTCCACCTTTCTCGCTTCACGCTTTGGAAACCAAGGCATTTAGGATCATTGGTATCTCCCGCGCTGAGGCTGAGTCTTTGGGCCCTCTCGCTCTCTCCACTGCAGGCAGGTCGGTGGTTTTTCTGTCTTCTACCATCTCCTCTCCGTCTCGCCCCCCTGCTCTGTCTGCGATATGTCCCCCCCCCCCAATATTTCCGCAGGGCGCTCAAGGTCTGCCAGCAACCCCTTTTTGGTAAAACTACCAAAATCAAGAATCACTGCTCACCTTCACTCTTTCACTCCTCTTTTTTCATGCCTTTGGAACAAACTCCCACACTCTTCAATCCACTCTTCCTCCAGGTCTTCAAAACATCTGTTCACCAACAACTCTCATCTTCCCCCATCCAAATCCTCGATCTTTCTACCCCCGATAATAATCACCCCAAACCCACCTCTTCAAATTCCCTGCCTTCCTTCCTGAAAGTCCCTGTAATGTCCATCTTGTATATCCCGTGTTCCCGCCCCATTTTCCCCCCCCTCTCCCCTTACACAGATCTCCTAATGTCTCTGTTCCCCACTGCTTTGTCCTCGCTCTCCGCCCCTCTTTCTCCTGCCCCCCCCTTGTTGTGTTGTGTGTTAGCTCTCATACGGGCTCGACAATCCCACACAAAAAAAGAACCCTTTGACCCCGAAGACCCTTTCGATCCGTTCCAACCGTAATACCCTTAGACTCCTTTCTTACCCTTTGGACCCTGTAGGCCTTCACACCTTTCGACCTTTTCATACCATTTAACCTTTAGACCATTTTTAGATGATTTTTTGACCTTTTCGACCCATGTGACCTTAAATTACACCCGTGTAGATTCCTTCGACCTTTTAAGACCATTTCGGCCATTTAGAACATTAGACTTTTTCAAAACCTTTAGACCTTTGCCTTTCACCATTTTGATCATGACACCTTCACAACTAATCATTTACATCTTCCCTTTGCAATCAATGACCTTCATTTACAATAGTCCATCCTGCCATTTATTTGCCACACAAAACAAGTCCTGGTGAGGGTATGCCATCTCTGATTGCTCTTTCTAGTTTGTTTTGGGGAGCTCCGTCATGACCATAAGTCTTGTTGATGAAGACAATGTCTGTATCAGTAGACAGGTGGAACAATGGATGAAATCACCAAGTCATTGATTGAGGTATGCTCATTGTCATGGAAGTAGGAAGAACCTGATGTTTGGGTGTTACCCCTTCATTAGACCAATGATACTTCATTCCCTTCTTTTGTGCTGACAAAGGGTTAATGCCTGAAATATCATTCTTTTTTTTCTTCTTCTTTTTTTTTTATTAATATACAATGTTAAGGTCCGTATAAGAGCTAACACACAAACTACAATCAGGGAGCATGAGACAAGAAGGGTGGGACAGGGAAGCACAAAACAGTGGGGAACAGAGACATGAGGAGATCTTTGGAAGGGAAAGGGATGGGGTGGGATACACAGGGTAAACAAGATGGATACTACAGGGAATTTTGAAGAGGTGGGTTTGGGGTGGATTAGGGGTAGAAAAGATCATGGTTTTGGATGGGGGAAGATAAGAGATGGTGGTGAACACCTTTTTTGAAGAAACAGCTTTTCAACACATCTCTATCTTCCCCCAAGCTGCTCCTTACATACTTAATTCACCTAATGTTGATTCATCCCTACTTCCAAATATTTTTTTCTCTCAAATAAAAGGTGTACATGTGTGTTGAATTATTTATTGTGTATGATTGTGCAATATTTTGTTGTTTTATTTTCAGCACTATTGGACGAGCCGACAACGAAAATCAATTGGAGTGCAGAGTAAGTAAACTTTTCATTAAAAATAATTGACAGCATGATAAAGCATTGGTTTATTCCCATCACAACTTTTCTACAAACAAAATTCTGGCCATCAATAACTCTGATTACAGATCCACATTCATTGATGGTTAACTGAAAGTTCAATCTCTCTTCTTT
>CM068958.1:16070693-16104280 GCA_035128595.1 Eptatretus atami | reverse complement strand
GCCGCATGTCCTGGACTGTTTTGATTTTTGAAAAAAAAACGTTTTTCTCATGACTGAATATTGATGTAATCTCTACGAGCTTGCAGGAGCCTATATTTTGATTTATATATATACTGATATATATACTGTATAATATACTGTATATATAATATATATTATATATATATATATATTACACACATATATATTTTTTATAAGATATATACACATATATATATAATTGTATATATATATATATATATGTATACAATATATATATTATTTATATATATATATACACATATATATTATTATATATTATATATATACATATATATTATTATATACACAATATATATATATATATAATAGTATATATAATTATTAATGCCAATTCCTCTTTGGTGACATGAAACTTACTATTAATTATTAATTATTCTGCTGTATTTTGTGACAGGTTTTGATATTGAATCTTCATTTCATCCTTTGAAGGTTGTTTCCGGTGCTACCATGCGAGCAATGTGAGTTTGAAGGTTTGGAAAATGTTGAAATAATTAAATGCCAATGCTCAGAAAAAAATACCATCTGCAGAAAACACCATATTGTTTGCTGGGCGGGGATCGTTGGCTCGAGGACGACGCCTAGATGAGCAGTCGGGGCCGTCTCCCACCGGAACACCGGAATTGCAAGGTCGTCATCCCGGAATAACTCCGAGTCGACGGTCGCTTAAAGGACTGTGGTCGCCAATATGATGGCATTGAGGTTCAGGTCCACTTGTCTAATTCCAATTTACCTAAGCACTCCGCTGGTCTAACTACCGCGGGAAGCCAACACCCTCGCGCCGACTTTTGTCGAACCGAGTCGCTGTACCGCCTCGGATCGGTCGTAACCAGAGCGGAAGATACCAAAGCCGCACCGGACCAAGATGAAACAATTTACGCGCCCAAATGGCCTTCACTATTTCTCAAGCCGACCATTTGCTAGCTGCCATGGGAAGAAAACACGGACAACGGAACTGGAACATTTTAAACAGGGGTTATTTTTTCCAGTAATCGGGAAGGAGACAAGAGCCAGACTTAATCACGAATAGCGGGCAATGTACAGTGAGCAAAAGCACTTAACAATTTCTGCTTAACAGACTGGAGCCACACACACAGACACACACCCAAAAAGAAATGGACCCCGTCGGCTCTTTATTGACCCCCAGCGAGGAGGATAGGTCAAGCTGGGGGCGCAGAGTCCGGCTGTGGCACCTGTCCGCCTCATGTGTTTTTTGGTCGTTTCTTGTTCGGTGACTCGAACCACAGCTTTGACGCAGCACAAGCACAGGGGCGGAGGATATGCGCACGGACGCCAGCCAGCACGAAGGCGGACGAGACAGACGAACCCTTGGCGCTGCGAGGACGACCAGAAAACCAGACCAGACGAATGGATCACCAACCGGCAGGCAGAAGCAGACCAGCACCAGCGCAGACAGAACCGCCGACACTCTCCCTCCCCCTCGCAGTGCGGGGGCCAGAGGGGACCGCCTCTGACGTTCACTCATCCCTCATTGGGACGGGGGGGCGTGTCGTTGGCTCGGTGCCTTTCCTTCATTGGCGAGGGCAAACGGACTGTGTCGCGTCTCGCCCCCCCCCCCCCCTTGAAGGCAGGTGCGGCAATGTATATGCGCGTTTGATTCCCATTGGCTGGCGAGCGTACGACCGACGCTCGCTCCTCGCTGAATGGACAAGAGGGACTCAGGCCCTTTTTTGGGAGAGAAAACCACGCGCCAGTGACGATGAAACTCCGCCTCGCACGTGTTGGCACGCCAGCGCGCGAAGAATGCCGAATAGTGCGAAAGCAGAGGTGGGCTGTTGCTGTTGACTACCTTTGGAGGTTGTTGGGGGGATTTAAATGTAAAAAGAACCTGACATAAAATAACCCACAGCACACACATGAAAATTCCATTAAAAAACAGGAGGTGAATCTAACTATACACATACTTATCGAAATTAACTAAGTTAGGGGACTGCTGTCTGTTTGTGTTCGGCAACATTCCCTTCCCCTCATGCTGCCTTCCCTCCTTCACGCTGCCGCTATATGGATAAGAATTAGCATAAATATTATCTCATACATGTGTATATATAGATGTATTTTGTGTGGTTAACTATAATTTTTTTGATATGCAGCTTCACAAGTTTATCCAGATTGCCTGGATTGCAAACAGAGTTCTAATGATTGTACAGTTGTGCATATCTGGCATTCGTGTTCGATAAAAGGTTGGACAGAATGGTTTTAGTAGAAGTTGTGCCCAGCATAAAGTTTGATGAATTTCAGCTGTTTGCTGCAATCTTGCTACAGCTTTCCGGTTGTAATGTCTTTGCATCTCAGCTACTTAGATGTAAAATAATTTGCTTCAGAAAGGATGATTTTGGGAAGTGCTGAGAAGTTTTTTTTTCCCATCATAACAGAGGATATTTGGCGATTAATTTATTTGACGAGGTCATTGTGAGATATGTCTTCAGACTCATCGTCACCTTTTATTTATGTTTGGTCGTTTTTCTTATTAAAACAAGTTCCTTTTGGCATTGCATTTGATATAAAAACTATTGAATTATTGTTTTATTGGAGGTAAATTCTTTAAATTTCAGATTATTAATTAAACAAGTACACAAACTGGTCAAAAGTTTTTCCGAACACCCTCCATTTTTCCAGTTGTACTGAAATTAAGCAGTTAAAAGCCAGGGAATAACGGGAAATTGCGTACAAAGTGAAGCCGGTAAACTGCCAGAAAGGTTAAAAAAAAGTTAGGTTACCAAAAACTGAAAATTATGTAAATTTTCAGAGTTGTTTAAAAAAGGCCCTTCAAGGAAACAAGTAATGGTTTGCAACTTGCAGCTGTTCTGCAGCAATGGAAAATGATAAATTAAGCCTTGAGAAGTTGATGCAAACAATTCCACAGGTGTCCCAACTTTTGTTGATTAGGAACACCAAACAACTGTCTGAATAAAGCAGTGTTCGAACAAGACTGTGTTGCTACACCCTCTGAAGCATTATTTGGACAATAATTTTGCACTGCAAGGAAGTAGTATATTGTTTATCATTAAATGCGAGGAAAAAGACAATTAATAAAGGAAGACAGGACGTACCATTATAACCCTTAAAAAAGTGTAGGTCTTCCTTCGATTAATTGCATGGAAAGCAAGGTGTCGGTGAGTACAGTTTCCTATCACCATTAAAAAGGCACTTGGAAAACTGAGGAAACTCTGACAGGAAGAGGGTCCTGGCAGACCAAAAGCCACAACAAAATCAAAAGACAGTTCTGAGAGGTCAACAGTTTGCATGATAGGCGGATCAAAGGACAGCAATGTTTCAAGCACAGCTTTAAACACCGGTCAAAAGTAAGGAAGTCCAGTTTCAACTGTGAAGAGAAGACTTCGAGGCTGCAGGGTTTTAACAGGTCGAGTGGCAGTAAGAAAGCCATTGCTAAGATGGCAAAATAAGAAAAACGAGGCTTGCCTGCGGCCATGAAGCACTGCCAGTGGACTTACTGAAAACTGGAGAAGAAGGTTCTTATGGACCGAATAAATCAAAATTTGAAATATTCGCGTTCATCACGGCAGGTTTGCCGATCATGAATGGTTGTGATGATTGCGTTGATGCGTTACATCACGCATCCACACAGCGATCATGAATGAAAACAGAAAAAGAACAGGGCACAAGAACACTTGCCTTTGATGAACTTCTAGCAGGAGAACTCTGAGGAGACAGAAAGAGGCGTTTGAGAAGAACTACTTAATGGCCACACTTTGGCTGTGACAGGAGAGGAAGTCTGCGAGCCATGAGTGGAGATGTCCTTGGATTATTAATGGAAGCTGAGTTTGTGCAGCAGTGCGGGTGCCTGAGGTGCCAGACATTATCGAAACACTAGATATTTCTTGCGCAGATGGCTCTTGATTTCATCGGGCTGGCATTGAGGACCTCAATCCATTGTTGCAGAGGGGGTGGCAGAAGCAGCATAAGCAGGGGTAGAGTGACCTGGTCGGTATTCCAAATTGATGATGAAAATCATGCCATTGGAAAGAGGAAGGATATAATGTCAGAAGTGATGATGGATTCCATTACTTGCTGATGATTGGGAGAAAGGTGATTGGTTCTGTCGTTGCAGGGATTTGTTTTTTTGCACCTTTTTTATGCAGAGCGTAATGTTTGCATGATTCAAGCAGATGGCAGATGCACCCTTGAGCAAATGAGAGGGTGAATAGAAGAGAGAGGAGGGTGTAGCAGAGCAGCAGATCAGGTTTTTATGACATGTGTGCTGATGCCGCTCTGGACTGGTTGCAGAATCAGAGTCGAGACGTTTGACAGCAAGATCTCCACCTTGTCAGGAGAAAAAAGACACAGAGTTCCGGCGCTGAGCTGGTTTTCTAATAACAGCTGGAGAAATGTCCACTTGAGAAGCAATGTGTTAGACTGAACTGGATTGGAGTGGAGGAGAACAGCAGATATTTTCAGGGAAATTGTCAAAATCATTATTGCAGAAGAGATGGCAGGCCATTGTTGAAGATCCATTGCGGAAGTGACAGAATTGTGTCAATCCCAATGAGTCACAGAAGTGTTTTGCTGAAGTTGCCGTGGAGGTGAGAGAAGTTTACTCACCACCCAGGCAACTGGCATGATGCCAATTTATGACAACCATATGAAGAAGAAAGAGTTGCGATGACGAGGATAAGAAGTTGGTCCACGTTTTCAGAGAGTAAGATGTAAATGGAGTCATCACTGTTGGTGGATGGTACAACACACGTCAAGCATGAGGTGGAGTGGAGGGTGAAACTTAGCCAGAGAGTATTCCTGGGGGTGTGTGGAGAGAGTGGCAGTGCATTGGTGGAGATAGTCTTTGATGAGAGGAGCAATCCGCCACCAGGACAAGGCTCAGGTCTGTCGATACCAGAGGAGGGAGTAACCAGGAGAGGAAACTCGGGGAGTCAGAACGTCTTCGAAGGAGGAACAGTATATGTTAAGCAGATTTGTCTGGTTGTCAGTGGCAATATGTTATGGGAAAAAATCTGTCAGGTTTGAGCAAAGACCGGATGTTTGATGTTTCACACTGTTAGGAAAAGAGCGCAGTGGAGGGGTTTTGGTGCAGGGGAGCGGGAAGGGGGTTAGGACGAGGAGAGGAAAGGAGAGGTAAGAGAGAGTGAGAAAGAGTGTGGAGGATTGCAGAAAGCTCGGGAGACGGCCATGATTGAGGGGAGAAAAGGTTTGGTGGTTGATGTGTTTGAGATACAGTGGGGAGTAATTGAGAAGGAGCAGAGGCCAATTGAAGATTGGAGGAGATGGAGTGATGAGATTGAAGAAAGAGGGTTTGGGGAAGGAGGCAGCTTTGAATAGATGTGAGTGGGGGGCAACCTTGGAAGCGGAAGAGGGGAAGCGATGAAGCGAGAAGGGGAGAGCGGAGTTTTTATAAAGGTTAGAGGGAAGCTTGGATGGGGAAGAATGTGAAGGTTGCTTGAGAGGGAGGGGAGAATGAGAGCAGGCACGGCCAAGTGCAGGTGCGGCAATGGGAGAGTGAGGAGAGGCTCAGGATGAGACTTGTCTTGGTATGTGAAGAATGGAGCGGGCAGGGGGAGGTACAAGATTATTGGAAAAGGGTTGGAAAAAGTGGAGATGTGCTGGCGAAAGGAAGGAAGGAGCATGTTTTGAGGTGCGTGATGAAGTGTTACTGATTGAATGAGATATCTGTTTGTTAGTGAATGGAGCCCACAGATTTTAGAAACACAGACTTTGGGACAACAGATGAGGAGCTGATTCTGAAAGCAGAAGACAGCTGAAGAGTTGGCAAGGCGGAGGGAGATGAAGGCAAGTGTGGAGGGGTAAGGAGAGGGACAATAGGTGAGGGGTTGAGGAGGAGGTAGATTTAAGGAGGTGGGGGTGAAGGGCACTGAAGTTGGAAAAAAGGACGATTGATTGGAACACGAACATACATTGTAAACTCGGATTTTTTTTAATTTTCAAGAGTCAGAAAGCATTGTGATTAAAACATGTACATGAGGGATGCAAGAAAGGAAATTAAGAGAATGGAAAAAAGAACATTGTAACAGTGGGACGTTTCGACCACGGGATGAAGTAATAGGTGAATATGAAAACAGTCTTTCTAAAGAAGAAAAAAGGGTCATGCCTTATGATTACAAGACCAAGAACCACATGTTTGAAGAGGAAGTTCGGAACATTTTTCAGACGTTTTTTTATTTTTTTTGTAAAGATTATGTCAGATTAGGTAAAGGAAAGGTTGAAGGAAATCATGTTTGGTTTCGCGAATTGTGCATGCAGCAAACACAGAAGGAAGCTGCGTATTTCGATGAAAGTTACGGGAAGATATGAAAGGGGGGTAGAGAAACACGTGGTTACGGGTGGTGTTAACGGAGAG
Source organism: Eptatretus atami (assembly GCA_035128595.1). Taxonomy (NCBI): domain Eukaryota; kingdom Metazoa; phylum Chordata; class Myxini; order Myxiniformes; family Myxinidae; genus Eptatretus; species Eptatretus atami. The sequence continues at coordinate 16,097,892 of CM068958.1, read as the reverse complement.
TAAAAGAATTAAAGAATTTGCTTTTTGTGTTTAAATTAGATTTAAGGTTTTAGTCAAGGAAATGTGAATAAAAAATTCGTGAAGGTGTTGTGGGTGAAACGGAGTGCAAAAAGATGGAGATGGTAGATCGGCAGAAGAAGGCAGGAAGAGTCGGGACTACAGGAAGTCACTGGTTACATCGGGAATTGGGAGTAAAAGGTTTTTTTATTGTATTTTTATTTTTAACACATGAAACAGATGGTAAGTAGAGGAAGGGATAGATGGAGGTGTGAGGAAAAGATGGAGAAATATAAACTGATGGTTAATAAGGAGAAAGACAATAAACACGGATCGCGCACACAAACGGGAAGGAGGTAGCCTCAAGGAAACCCGATATGAGAAAAAACTTATTAATGTATCAGTCTTGGTCGCAGCAACAATGTCAGAGCCAATGTTTTATTGTATGATAATGTCAGGCTGGCCTATCCTGTCTGCATTATAATGTATTCTTATGACCACAATTTGCTTTTTGTTGTGCTGGTGTGTCAAACGACAATTCACTGTATTTGCTTTCATAAGCAAACCCCTCAGTGTGTACGACAACTGGATATGATTTTTATCAAGGACACATGCACTGGTAAGTTATCTTTACCTGTGCCTTGACGAACTTGTTTATTAACTGAACAATTATACAATGTAACAGTTTTGGTTCTTGTGTACAGCTTAGATTTATGCACTTAAACTATTGTTTTTTAACTTCGATGCTGTTTTCCTTTTCCCTTTTTTTTTCATCCACAAATCCTCAATGTTTCTCAAAACCGGAACCTCCACGTAAGTCAAAACATTTCAAAACTTACACTTTTATATATCAATCAGCTATGATGGCAATTACTATATATTTGTAAAAATCTCAAATATTTTTGTTTCATTCCAATTATGTCTTCCCAATGTCCCATTTCCTGTGATGATACTTGTCTGTTCCAGCTTGTTCACCTCTGTGTCCTCATCCTCCTCCTCCCCCAACCCCCCCCCCCCCTGCTCTTGTTCTTCACCATGTCCTTTCTCCTCCATTCAATCCTTCAAACATGTCCTTCTAACCTTATATTGATGTGTTATCCCCCCTCCATTTACACTGTTTTATTCCATACTGTTATCTCTGGGCCATCTATGCGCTTCTCCATAACTCGATTCTGATCATTACAAAGTTTGAAGAAACATTAAATGAGTCATGATGAGCTATTTCTGATTCGTGAAAACGGAGAAACCGTCAGGAAAAGGAGATAGTGGAGCCAAGTTACAAACACAATCACAAACCCATTCTTTCATATTTGATTCTTGTACTGTGAGAGTTACAAACACAAAGTTCAAAAATGGGAAGGTACCACCAACTAATAAAGCTTTCAACAGGGAGAATCATGAGGTCTTATTTTAAGTTCAACCAGCAATGATTTTATGAAAGACCTGATGGAAGCATCATGTGCCAAGGAATCAAATATGAGCAAAATCTCACAACAATGCACCATGTTTGAATTTGAAAGAGATGCAAAAAAAATGGGGAATTTGGTCATTTCGTCAGACAAACAATGGCAGAGCTGCGTTGTCACAGTGATGAATATCATGATAAAATAGAGCAGTTGCGTTGTTGATTGGTGGAGCGCATTGTACTATAGCTCAAAGGTGACCCAATTCAGAGGCAGAAAAAGGATTAAAACAAGGGATGCTTACCACAGTCCAACAGCAACAAAGATTTTTCACAATATAGCTTCCTCGCAGGGGCTACCCAGTGCTTCTGGTGTAGGGAGGAAGGGGATTGATACCGGGCACTGCCGAACGGGGGTGTGTTTTCCCCGACATGGCAGTGACATGTGGACATGCGAAAAGCGATGTGAGTTCTTCGCCTCATTGTGGATTACAATTTGTCCTCCAGGCCGGCGCAGCACTGCCTTGACCCTCTTCCAAATATACCACTTTATGGCCGGCTTTGGTAGCTTCAAACGGATGTCAAGGCCAACAGTGTTTGCTTAAAACCCATGCCCAGATTCTAAGTACCTACACCCAATCTTTGGCCTTTAGCACTATGGTTCGCATCCTGAAAATAAACTTCAGAATTTGGGCAAGGTTATAAGGTCCCCCCTTCGTCACCCACAAAATCCCCCATCCCCCAAGGAAATGCTATTATGTATGTTTGTAGTAGTTAGAAAATGATCAAAAGAAAATGGCTGGCCAATCTCCAACAGGCTTTTGCAAAAAAGTACTGGGGTACCCAAGTTCAAGCCAATGGTCTGAAAAAAAACAAACCCAAAAATGGCATGCTCCCCCCCCCCCTCCCACACCCCCCACAAGGAAGGTATTGCAAACAAAGCAGTTGTGTCCGGACAATAGTTCTTCAAAACACCAAATTAAGGGAAAAAGCGGTCCCAGCATTGCTGATTCAGTTTCAGTATTGCAATGACTTTGGACCAAATGCCACAGAAATCAGCAAAATGACCAAATACCCGATCTAGAAAAATGAGGTAAAGTGAAGACTTGGAAATGATGCAAAGCTGAAATTGTACAGTGATAGTTGGAACTACAGGAATGATAAAGAAAACCCTAACTGAGTATTTCACAATCTTCCGGGGAATTCTCACTGAGCTGTCAGAGGATTCAGTGAAGATTCTGAGAAAATAGCCCTTGGCAATTGAGCTCTGAGAACGAAACTTCACAGTTTGTCAGGAATTATAATCCTTGACCAAAAAATAAATTATATCCTTTCAAATCCATCAAAAAATTTCACATTCATTTGGTGAACTTAAGGGTCATTACCATTCCAGGATCCCTACTTTTGACTGCTTCTCAAAAGGATTCACCTGATTTAGATAACTTTGTGGAATAAATCTCTGCATGGTGCTTTCACAAGTTTGTTCAAGCCATCACCTAATGACATATTTTTGTGGGTATCCAGCCTACCAGTGATTCCCTGGTTCTACCAGGTGAGCTGAGGGGCATTGAGCTGAATTAACTCACCTGGACGAGTTCAGGGGAGATTATGGATGGGCGTGTCGTCCGACCGTCCATTTGTCCATCCGTCTGTCGTCCACAATATTACAACTTCTTCTCTGAAACTACACGTACAATTTCAATGAAACTTTACCACAACATTCATCACCCGTGATGTACGAAAATTTCTTTCACAGCATTAAAAAAATCGAGGTCTCTGGGGTGTATGTAGGGGGTTTATGGGGGGTACCCCCCCCTAAAAGAGTTATTGCTTTCTTCTCAAAAACAACACAAACAACTCCGATGAAACTTGATTACAACCTTCATCAAACCTGGTTGTACAAAAGTTTGTTCATTGCCATTAAAAAATTTGAGGTCCAAGTGGGTTCTGGGAGGGTTGCCACCCCAAAATAGGTATTGCTTTCTTCTCAGAAAACTACACACACAATTCTGAATGAAACAACCATAACCTTCATCACCTATGAGGTACCAAAGTTTATTCATGATATTAGAAAAATCGGGCATCATGGGTGTCTAAGGGTGTTGTCCCCAAAATATTATTTGCTTTCTTCTCAGAAAGTACACACACAATCCGATGAAATTTGACGACAACCTCATCCGCCATGAGTACCAAGATAGTTCACGCCATGAAAAAATTGGGGTCTGGGGATCGACGGCAGGGGGGCAGTGGGGGTGGAGGGTGGTGTTGCTCCACATAATATCAATTTGCTTTCTTTCTGAGATCTACACACAATTTGATGAAATTGACCGCACCTTCATCACCTGTGATGTACAAAGTTTGTTCACGATATTAAAAAAATGGGGTCTCAGGGTTCTATGTGGTTTCCCCAAAATAATGTGTTTGCTTTCTTTTTGAACACACACCACAATTTCAATGAAACTTGACCACAACCTTATCACCCGTGATGCCACAAAGTTTTGTTAATGGCATTAAAAAAAAACATCCTAGGTATTTACTTTCTTCTCATTACATATTTTTATGTCATACATGCCTACCAGTGGTTCCCTGGTTATCTTATCCGCCACTACCAGGTGAGCACCAGGGGTATTACCCCTATGTTTTTAACTAAGATGGACGCAGGACTACAATATCTCTGTGTGGTGATGTTGCTTGTGGTTGGTCTTGTTGGGTGGGTCAATTTTTGAAATATGCACCATTGGGTCAAAAAGAAGCTGCAAAGACCCTCACCCACATTTGTCACTTTGCCTCCACTCACCATGCCACTCAGACAATAATATGGCCGCCATCATGGTTTTCTGGTGGGCCAAAGACAACAGACATTGGGCCTCTGCTGCTGTCCAGTGCCCAGGTTTGTTGTGTCAGATTTCCATTGTGTTTGTTTTGGGTCGAGTAGTAACTCACGATGATGGACCCAGAAAAATCTAATCATATGTCAAATAACAATTATTAGTAAGGTTTAATCAAGACAGTCATCACGCATGGTACGCGACCTCTCTCAAGCCGTCTGGAGGTAATTTTGTTGAACATCATTTAATTTCCATTGGCTTTGTTACTCACAATTCGTTCAGCATTCGTCTTTTGTTACTCGCTAAATGTCGTTGGTCACGTGGTCTGTCAGCTATAGTGCATTAAAGAAAATCTTTTAAAAATTATTTATCTGAAACCGCTTAACCTATCCATGCGAATCTTTACCATATGATCCAATACTCTTGCGCAAACATGCGAAAATGATGATGTCATGTGTTTGGCAGCCATATGGATCGAAAAACAAACCTTATCCAAACAAAATGAAACAACAAATATGAGACTACCCATGGGAAACAAGGTTTTTTAAATTTATGGCATCATTATCATGTGGTCGGGCAGCCATGTTAGATTGAAAAAAACAGATCCTTTAAAAATACTTCTTCCAAAACTGCTTATTGATGATGATGTGAAAGTCACATATTATGATCGAATACACTGATAAATAAAGTTTGATAACTAAAACATCATCGGTCACGACAGTCAGCAGCAATATTAGATTGAATATAAAAGCTTTAAAAATCTTCTAATGTCAAACAGCTGGCACCAATCGATGCAAAACTTTAGGTACATCATCGAGTATCCAGTGACAATAAAAGTTTTTGGCTAAAACACCATTGGTTAAGTGGTTTCAGAGAAAATGTTTTTATAGGTTTTCCTTCAAACCAACATGGCTGCCAAACCATGTGTTGCCAAAACCATGTGTCATTGCAATCACAACTTTCTCCACAGTGGATGTATATTTCAAGCTTGCACCTTCATCGGTGAAATGGTTCCAGAGAAAAACATTTTGACGTTTTCCATCGATCCAATGTGGCTGCCAAAACCATGTAAATGATGATGTTACACTTATCAAACTTATTCCGTGTGTCTCACATTTTTGTAAGTGCCAACGTAGAAATCATTGCTTGCGGTTATAAGTGGCAGTTCTTGGATGGACCTGCCATGAAAAATATAGTTTTGATCAAAATGAAGAAAAAGAATGGCATCATCATAGCAACAGCGCGGTGTGGTGATGGCATCCGTCATCGCAACGGGTGGTGTGGATGGCATCGTCATTGGAACGGGTGGCATTCGGTAACCAGCATAACTGCTCTCAGTTATAATTGCCACATATAGTTTGGGTACCAAGGATTAGGTGTTGGTACCCGATTGATTTTCTTTTTGATATTTTTCTATACTTTATTTCCATCATTGTTGGATGTTTATTTGCTTTTAAATTCATTTTCCTCTGCAACTGCTGTCTCATTTTCATTGACACAAAATTTTCAAACTAGGAGCGATGACTCATGTATAATTTTTTAATGATAATTATGACATCATTCGTCACGTGGTTGTGGTAGCCAGGTTAGAAAAAAGGGAAAAATATTGAACTTCTTATTCTCCGAAACTACTTCAAGGAAAAATTGAAACTTGGCACATGTCAAGTACAGTAACCCCAAATATTGCAGGTAGGTTTCCTGAAATGCCACGGTATTTAAAACCGCGATAGTGAAAACCAAGGGCCAATGGGAAAAGTTCACTTCCTGAGCTTCGACGAAATATAGAGGAAGGTCGGCGGCAGGCAGAAATTAACTCATCACAATTTGAAACAAACACGTAAAATAGTGAATCAATGGGTGGTATTTGCAGGTAATCAATAAAGCTACAGATAATGGAACTACATGGAACATACATGGGGCATGGATCCATCCATCCATCGGGACCTATACTCTGTGCAGAGCGTTGGTGCTGCTTTAAGCAGTCTCCTTGGCTATTGGGCACAATCCTGGATAGGTCACCACTCGTCACAGTATACAGCATGCTGGCACTCATTTTGCCGACCTCGGAAGTTTGACAGGCCGAGTTAACCCCACCTGGTATTTACTCAACAACTGAGCGGGATTTGAAATCAAAACCCGCTCGATCCAAGGCCCGCCACCCTCACCATTATGCCAACACCAGGCATATTGGCTTAGCATGGGTATATAGTCATGGATGACATATATGGGCTATAATATGGGCTATAATAGCAAATGGGCCATAATAGTAGCGTGTTTCTTTAACGACTGCATTTTTGTTCAGAATTTGCGATGTGAAGAGAGACTATGCACTCTGCTGAGTGCCGTTCAGTTAACCCTCTCCAGAGGAGAGGATATTGCACTTGTTGCGTTTGTCTATTTGTTTATCCACAAAGAACGTGAGGTGTATTAACTACATGAGACCTCTATATACCTTAAAAGACCCATAAAATGCTTTTTACCCTTTATAACCCAAAAGATCTTAAAAGATCCCTAAGATGTTTTACAACCCTAAGACCCATTCAACACCCCAAGACCTTTCAGGATCATAAGACCCTTTGAACCAAGAGCCTTTAGAACCCGAAGACACTTAAGAATCTGTGGACCCTATATACCCATAAACCTGATAGACTTCGTTACACACATTAGAAGACATGAAATTTTTATCATGTCTTGAGAAGACATAAAAAAAAAAAAAAAAAAAATTTATTCCAGACATGAAATCAGTGCCATATCCTAGACATATCACGTACTTTTGACAGAGTCTGGCACCCCACCCTGCTCACCAAACTCTCTTCCTTTGGTATCCAAGGCCATCTCCACTCATGGCTCGCAGACTTCCTCTCCTGTTGCAGGACATGTGGCCCTAAATGGAGTTCTCTCATCCCGTCTTCCTGTCCAGGCTGGATCTTTCTCAAGGTAGCGTGTCTTGTGTTCTGTCTTTTTCTGGTTTTCATCAATGATCTCTCCAACTCCTGGAAAATCCTTCTTTATCTCTTTTCTGATGACTCCACCCCTCAGCCGTACCATTTGGTCATCCTTCAGACCAGCAAGCGCAGCTTCTTCTCTCCTCTGCAGATCTTGATAAAATCAGACTCATCCAACACGTGGAACATGTTCTTTCAATCCTGAAAATGTCACACTCTCATCTGTCTCTCCAAAAGACGTTTGGAACCCCCCCCCCCCCCTCCCATCTACTTTCCAGAACAATCCTCTGGAAAAGTCCTTTCATCAAGCTTCTCCATCCATCCATTCAACCATTGGGACCTTAATCTGTGCAGAGCATTGGTGCGTCCGAAGCATTCTCCTTGGCTATTGGGTACAATCCTGGATGGGTCGCCACTCCGACACAAGGATACCAGCAAGCTGGCACTCATTTTGCTGATCTCGAAGGATGACAGGCAGAGTCAACCCCACATGATATTAATTCAACAGCCAAGGGGGATTTGAATCAGGATCCTAGATCCCAAGCCCACCACCCTAACATTACGCCAACACCGGCATATTCAGCTTCTGGGTCTCACTATCTGCCATGATCTTCATGGGAAAGGCACATTTTCAACCTGGCCTCCAAAGCAGTCGCTGGCCGCACCGGGCATCCTCCGTCTATGCAAAGCCTTCCTCGGCCCACCTGAGCTCCTGACCAGATACAAAGCTTTCGTCCGCAGCCTGATGGAGTACTGCTTCCCTCTGGGCCGGTGCTCCTGCCTCCCACCCTTCTCGGCTTCACGCTTTGGAAAACCAAGCATTTAGGATCATTGGTATCTCCCGCGCTGAGGCTGAGTCTTTGGGCCTCTCGCTCTCTCCACTGCAGGCAGTGTCGGTGTTTTTCTGTCTTCTACCATCTCCTCTCCGTCTCGCCCCCCTGCTCTGTCTGCGATATGTCCCCCCCCCCATATTTCCGCAGGGCGCTCAAGGTCTGCCAGCAACCCCTTCTGGTAAAACACCAAAATCAAGAATCACTGCTCACCTTCACTCTTTCACTCCTCTTTTTTCATGCCTTTGAACAAACTCCCACACTCTTCAATCCCTCTTCCCTCAGGTCTTCAAAACATCTGTTCACCAACAACTCTCATCTTCCCCCATCCAAATCCTCGATCTTTTCTACCCCCGATAATAATCCACCCCAAACCCACCTTCCTTCAAATTCCCTGCCTTCCTTCCATGAAAGTCCCTGTAATGTCCATCTTGTATATCCCGTGTTCCCCGCCCCATCCCTCTCCCTTACACAGATCTCCTAATGTTCTGTTCCCCACTGCTTTGTCCTTCGCTCTCCGCCCCTCTTTTTCTCCTGCCCCCCCCTTGTTGGTGTTGTGTGTAGCTCTCATACGCGGCCTCGACAATCCACACACAAAAAAAGAACCCTTTGACCCCGAAGACCCTTTCGATCCGTTTCCAACCGTAACTGACCCTTAGACTCCTTTCTACCCTTTGGACCCTGTAGGCCTTCACACCTTTCAGACCTTTTCATACCATTTAACCTTTAGACCATTTTTAGATGATTTTTGACCTTTTCGACCCATGTGACCTTAAATTACACCCGTTAGATTCCTTCGAACTTTAAGACCATATTCGGCCATTAGAACATTTAGACTTTTTCAAAACCTTTAGACCTTTTGACCTTTACACATTTGATCATGACACCTCACAACTACATCATTTACATCTTCCCTTTGCAATCAATGACCTTTCATTTACAATAGTCCATCCTGCCATTTATTTGCCACACAAAACAAGTCCTGGTGAGGGTATGCAATCTCTGATTGCTCTTTCTAGTTTTGTTTTGGGAGCTCCGTCATGACCATCAAGTCTTGTTGATGAAGACTAATGTCTGTATCAGTAGACAGGTGGAACAATGGATGAAATCACCAAGCATTGATTGAGGTATGCTCATTGTCATGGAAGTAGGAAGAACCTGAGTTTTGGGTGTTACCCCTTCATTAGACCAATGATACTTCATTCCCTTCTTTTGTGCTGACAAAGGTTAATGCCTGAAATATCACTTTTTTTTCTTCTTTCTTTTTTTTTTTAATATACAATGTTAAGGCTCGTATAAGAGCTAACACACAGAAACGTACAATCAGGGGAGCATGAGACAAGAAGGGTGGGACAGGGAAGCACAAAACAGTGGGGAACAGAGACATGAGGAGATCTTTGGAAGGGAAAGGGATGGGGTGGGATACACAGGGTAAACAAGATGGATAACTACAGGGAATTTGAAGGAGGTGGGTTTGGGGTGGATTAACCGGGGTAGAAAAGATCATGGTTTTGGATGGGGGAAGATAAGAGATGGTGGTGAACACCTGTTTGAAGAAACAGCTTTTCACACACATCTCTATCTTCCCCCAGCTGCTCCTTACAACTTCAATTCACCTAATGTTGATTTCATCCCTATTCCAAATATTTGTTTTCTCTCAAATAAAAGGTGTACATGTTTGTGAATTTATTATTGTGTATGATTGTGCAATATTTTGTTGTTTTATTTTCAGCACTATTGGACGAGCCGACAACGAAAATCAATTGGAGTGCAGAGTAAGTAAACTTTTCATTAAAAATAATTGACAGCATGAAACGCATTGGTTTATTCCCATCACAACTTTTCTACAAACAAAATTCTGGCCATCAGATAACTCTGATTACAGATCCACATTCATTGATGGTTAACTGAAAGTTCATGACAAAAGTTAACTTCCCAAAGCACATTTTGATGCTGAATGAATGAAGCTCAAACCAATCAATAATAATTAACTGAACAGTTCAGGTGAAAGCATAATTCAAAGCACACGTTTAATATTAATGAGCAGTAGGCCGTGGTAAAAATACCACAATAGAAAAACATAAAAAGGAAGCCTTTTATTTGTGTCCTGGTGGAAATAGCTTAAAAATGGGAGGTTAAAAAGGAATATTTTCAGGTGCTCTATGCACCTGGCACTCAAAGAAAAGAAGAGAGCAAAAATAAATTTAACAACTTTGGATTGGGCAAATCTCTGTTCTAAATGTTGCACTTTATATGTGTGAAGATGCAATCACAAGCTCTTGTCTACCTGCGGCGTCTGCAGGTAAAAACAAAGTTGTACTCAAGTGATTGCATCTTCACACATAGTAAAGTGCAAATTTAGAACAGAGATTTGCCAATCCAAAGTTGTTAAATATTTTTTTTCTCTTCTTTTCTTTGAGTGCCAGGTGCATAGAGCACCTCGAAAATATTCCTTAATAACACTCCATTTTTAAGCTTTTCCACCAGGACACAAATAAAAGGCTTCCTTTTTATGTTTTTCTATTGTGGTTTTTTACACTGGCTACTGCTCATTATAATTAAACATGTGCTTTGAATTATGCTTTCACCTGGCTGTTCAGTTATTATTTGGTTTGAGCTTCATTCTTCAGCATCAAAATGTTGTTTGGGAAGTTAAACCTTTTGTCATGAACTTTCAGTTTAACCATCAATGAATGTGCATTGTAATCAGAGTTATTGATGGCCAGAATTTTGTTTGTAGAAAAGTTGTGATGGGAATAAACCAATGCGTTTCATGCTGTCAATTATTTTTAATGAAAAGTTTACTTACTCTGCACTCCAATTGATTTTCGTTTCGGCTCGTCCAATAGTGCTGAAAATAAACAACAAAATATTGCACAATCATACACAATAATAATTCACAAACATGTACACCTTTTTATTTGAGAGAAAACAAATATTTGGAAGTAGGGATGAAATCAAACATTAGGTGAATTGAAGTTGTAAGGAGCAGCTGGGGGAAGATAAGAGATGTGTGTTGAAAAGCTGTTTCTTCAAACAGGTGTTCAAGCCACCATCTCTTATCTTCCCCCATCCAAAACCATGATCTTTTCTACCCCGGAATCCACCCCAACCCACCTCCTTCAAAATTCCCTGTAGTTATCCATCTTGTTTACCCTGTGTATCCCACCCCATTCCCTTTCCCTTCCAAAGATCTCCTCATGTCCTCTGTTCCCCACTGTTTTGTGCTTCCCTGTCCCACCCTTCTTGTCTCATTGCTCCCTGATTGTACGTTCTGTGTGTTAGCTCTTATACGAGCCTTAACATTGTATATTACAAAAAAAAGAAAGAAGAAAAAAAAGAATGATATTTCAGGCATTAACCTTTGTCAGCACAAAAGAGGAATAAATGTATGATTGGTCTATGAAGGGGAATAACACCGCAAACATCAGGTTCTTCCTACTTTCGCTATGACAGATGAGCATACCTCAATCAATGTTCCTGGTGAGTTTCATCCATTGTTCCACCTGTCTACTGAATACAAGACATTAGTCTTCATCACAAGACTTGATGGTCATGACGGAGCTCTCCCAAAACAAACAACTAGAAAGAGCAATCAGAGATTGCATACCCTCACCAGGACATGTTTTGCTGTGGCAAATAAATGGCAGGATGGACTATTGTAAAGAAATGGTCATGATTGCAAAGGAGGGAAGATGTAAAAATGATGTAGTTGTGAAGGTGTCATGATCAAAAATGTGTAAAGTCAAAAGGTCTAAAGGTTTGAAAAAGTCTAAATGGTTTCAAATGCCGATATGGTCTTAAAGTCGAGGATCTACGGGTGTAATTTAAGAGTCACATGGGTCAGAAAAGGTCAAAAAATATCTAAAAATGTGCTAAAGGTTAAATGTATGAAAGCTCTGAAAGATGTGTGAAGGCCTACAAGGGTCCAAAGGGTAGAAAGGAGTCTAAGGGATCAAGTTACGGTTGGAACCGGATCGAAAGGGTCTTCGGGGGTCAAAGGGTTCTTTTTTTGTGTGTGATTGTCGAGGCCGCTATGAGAGCTACACACAAACACACACAAGGGGGGGGCAGGAGAAAAAGAGGGGCGGAGAGGAAGACAAAGCAGTGGGAACAAGACAATTAGGAGATCTGTTTAAGGGAGAGGGATGGGGCCGGGGACACGGATTATAACAAGATGACAACAGGGACTTTCGAAGAAGGCAGGGAATTTGAAGGAAGGTGGGTTTGGGGTGGATTAATCGGGTAGAAAAGATCGTGGTTTTGGATGGGGGAAGATGAGAGTTGTTGGTGAACAGCATGCTGTTTGAAGACCTGAGGAAGAAGTGGATTGAAGATGTGGGAGTTTGTTTCCAAAGGCATGAAAAAAGGGATGAATGACGTAAGTGAGCATGTATTCGTGATTTTGGTGTTTCACCAAGAAGGGGGTTGCTGACGGCAACTTGAGCTCGCCTGCGGAAATATGGGAGGGGGGACATATCGAGACAGAGCAGGGGGCAGACTCGCGAGTAGGATGATGGTAGAAGACAGAAAAACACCGACCATGCCTGCAGTGAGAGAGTCGAGAGGGCCCAAAGACTCAGGCCTCACGCGCGGGAGATATCCAATGATCCTAAATGCCTTGGTTTTGCCAAAGCGTGAAGCCAAGAGAAGGGTGGGAGGCAGGAGCACGCCCAGAGGAGAAGCAGTACTCCATCAGGTGCACGAAAGCCTTTGTAATCTGAGTCAGGAGCTCAGTGGGCGAGGAAGACTTTTGCATAGACCGGAGGATGCCCGGTGCAGGCCTAGTCGACTGCTTTGGAGCCAGGTTAAAATGTGCCTTTCCCATGAGATCAATGGCAGATTAGCTGAGACCCAGAAGTGAATTTGCCGGTGCTTGGCTGTATGTTAGGGTGGTGGGCTTGAGATCCTAGGATCCTGATTAAATCCCCCTTGGGCTGTTGAATGATATCATGTGGGGTTGACTCTGCCTGTCATTCTTCGAGATCAGCAAAATGAGTGCCAGCTTCGCTGGTATCCTTGTGGAGAGTGAGCGACGCCATCAGAATTGTACCAATAGCCAGGAGAATTGCTTCGGATCCACCAATGCTCTGCCACAGATTATAGTCACCAATGGTTGAATGGATGGATGAGAAGCTTGATGAAAGGGACTCTTTCCAGAGGATTGTGAGAAAGCTAGATGGCGAGGGGGGGGGGGGGGTTCCAAACGCGCTTTTGGAGAGACATGTGAGAGTGTGACCATTTTCAGGGATTGATAGAGAACATTTCCACGTGTTGATGAGTCTGATTTATCAAGATCTGCAGAGGAAAAGAGCTTGCTCGCTTGCCGGTCTGAAGATGACCAATGGTACGCTGAGGGGTGGAGTCATCAGAAAAGAGATAAAGAGGATTTCCAGGGCAGTCTGGAGAGATCATTGATGGAAAACCAGAAAAAGAAAACAGGCCAGACACGGCTGCCTTTGAAGGAAAAAGTCCAGCCTGGACAGAAGACGAGGATGAGAGAACTCATTTAGGCCACATGTCCTGCAACAGCAGAGGAAGTCGTGACCATGAGTGGAGATGGCCTTGGATACCATAAGGAAGAGATTGGTGAGCAGGGTGGGGTGCCAGACTTGTCAAAAAGTATTGATATGTCTGGATATGGCACTGATTTCATGTCTCTTTCTTATTAGTCTTTCGAGTATCCTCAAGACATAATTGATTTTCTTTCTTATGTTCTAAATTTAATATGTCTCTCAAGACATGATAAAATTTCATGTCTTTAATGTGTGTAACGAAGTCTATCAGGTTTGATGGGTATATAGGGGTCCACAGATTCTTAAGGTCTTCGGTCTAAGGCTCTGGTGGTCTAAAGGGTCTTATGATCCTGAAAGTTCTTCGGGGTTTGTTGAAGTGGTCTAGGGTTGTAAAACATCTATAGGTCTTTTTAAGTTCTTTTGGGTTACTAAAGGTAAAAGCCATCTTATGGGCTTTATAAGGTATATAGAGGTCTGCATGTAGTTAATAACCCTACACGTTCTTTGTGGATAAACAAGAATAAGACAAAGCGCAACCAAAAGTGCAATATCCTCTCCTCTGGAGAGGGGGTTAACGAACGGCAACTTCAGCAGAGTGCATAGTCTCTCTTCACATCGCAATATTCTGAACAAAAATGCAGTCGGTAAAAGAAACACGCTCCATTATGGCCCATTTGCTTATTATAGCCCATATATGCCGTGTCATCCATGACTATATACCGATGCTAAGCCAATTGCCTGGTGTTGGCATAATGGTGAGGCGTGGCGGGCTTGGATCCGAGGGTTTGATTCAAAATCACCGCTCATTGTGAAGTAAATACCAGGTGCGGGTTAACTCGGCCTTCACCTTCGAGGCGGCAAAATGAGTGCCAGCATGCTGTATACTGGTTGCGAGTGGCTGACCTATCCAGGATTGTGCCCAATAGGCCAAAGGAGGAACTGCTTTAAAGCAGCACCAAGCTCTGCACAGAGTATAGGTCCCAATGGATGGATGGATGGATCCATGCCCCATGTTATGTTCCATGTAGTTACCAATTATCTGTAGCTTTATTGATACTGCAAATACCACCCATTGATTCAACTATTTTACGTGTTTGTTTCAAATTGCTGATGGTTATTATTTCTGCCTGCCGCAGACCTTCCTCTATATTTCTTTGAAAGCTCAGGAACGTGAACTTGTTCCCATTGGCCCTTGGTTCCATCACTATCGCGGTTTTAAAATCACCTGGCATTTCAGGAAACCTCACCGCTGCCAATATGTTTGATGAGGTTACTGTACTTGACATGTTGCCAAGTTTCATTTTATTTCCATTGAGTAGTTCGGGAATAAGAATTCAAATTTTCGTCCCTTTTTTCTACCTGGCTACGCACAAACAGTGACGATATGATGTCATAATTATCATTAAAAAATTATACATGAGTCATCGCTTCTAGTTTGAAAATTTGTGTCAATAAAAAATTGGAGACAGCATTGCAGAGGAAAATGAATTTAAAAGCAAATTAAAACATCCAACAATGACTGTGAAATAAAGTATAGAAAATATACAAAAAGAAAATCAATCGGAGTACCAACATCCTAATGCCTTGGTACCCAACTATATGTGCAATTATTAACTGAGAGCAGTTATGCTGGCTTACCGAATTGCCAACCCGTTCAATGACGTGCCATCCCACACCACCCGTTGCGATGACGGCCATCCCACACGTTCCATACAGCATCACCACCGCTTCAGAAGACTTTCACAGTTGCTATATGATGCCATTTCTTTTCGTTCATTTTTGATCAAACTATATTTTTCATGGGCAGGTCCATCCCAGAACTGCCACTTATAACCGCAAGCAATGATTTCTACGTTGCACTTACAAAAATGTGAAGACACACGAAAAGTTGAAAGTGTAACATCATCAGTTACATTTGGTTTTTTGCAGCCACATTGGACGATGGAAACGGTCAAAATGGTTTTTCTCTGGAAACCAATTCACTGATGAAGGTGCAACTTGAATATATCATCCAGCTGTGGAGAAAGTTGTGATTGCAATGACACATGGTTTTGGAATTCACATGCGTTTGGCAGCCATGTTGGTTGAAGCGAAAACCTATAAAAACATTTTCTCTGAAACACTTAACCAATGGTGTTTTAGCGCATACAAACTTTTATGTCATGGATACTCGATAGATGTACCAAAGTTTTGCATACTGATTGGTGCCAGCGTTTGAAAAAAAACGATTAGAAGATTTATTAAAGCTTTTATAATTCAATCAATATTGCTGCTGACTTGTGTGACCGATGATGTTTTAGTTATCAAACTTTATTTATCATGTGTATTCGATCATATATATATATTATTATTATAATAAATATATATATAAAATGTTATTTAGAACTTCACATCATTCATATAAGCAGTTTTGGAAGAGTATTTTAAAGGATCTGTTTTTTTCAATCTAACATGGCTGCCCGAACCCAGAATGATGCATAAATTTAAAATAACCGTTTCTTGCCATGGGTAGTCTTCATATTTGTTTGTTTCATTTTGTTTGGATAAGGTTGTTTTTCGATTCCCATATGCTGCCAACCACAAGCACATGACATGCATCATTTTCGCATGTTTTGGGCAAAGTCATTGGATCATATGCTAAAGATTCGCCATGGATAGGTAAGCGTTCAGATAAAATAATTTTAAAAAGATTTTCTTCTAACACATAGGACTGATCAGACCACGTGACCAACGACATTTCAGCGAGAACAAAAGACGAATGCATGAACGAATTGTGAGTACAAAGCCAATGTAAATTAAATGATGTTCAACAAAATTACCTCCAGAACGGCTTGAGAGAGGTCGCTACCATGGTGATGACTGATGGCGTTGATTAAACCTTCTATAATTGTTATTTGACATATGTTAGATTTTTCTGGGTCCATCACTCGGAGTTACACTCGACCCAAAACACAAGACAATGAAATCTGACACAACAAACCTGGGCACTGGACAGCAGCAGAGGCCACAATGTCCTGTTGTCTTTGGCCCAACCAGAAACCTTGATGGCGCCATATTATATGGTCTGAGTGGCCATGGTGAGTGGAGGCAGTGACAAATGATGGGTGAGGTCTTTGCAAGCATTTTTTGACCAATGGTTGCATATTCAAAAGATTGACGCCACCCAACAAGACCAAACCCAGCAAGCAACATCACCACCACAGAGATTTGTAGTCCTGCCCATCTTAGTTAAAAACATAAGGGTAAACCCCTGGCGCTCAACCCTGGTAGTGAGCTGGATAAGATAACCAGGAAACCACTGGAGGCATGTATGACATACAAAATATGTATGAGAAGAAAGTAAATACCTAGGATGTTTTTTTTTAATGCCATTAACAAAACTTTGGTGCATTCACGGGTGATAAGTCAGTTAGGAATGGTGTGTCAAAAGAAACCCTTTTTTTGGGGAAACACATAGAACCCTGAAACCATTTTAATTCCGGTGGAAATTGACATCCGGATATGGGTCATTTCATCATGTGGTAATACAGAGAAAAGCCAAATTGATATTTATGGGAGCAACACCACCCTACACCCCCACTGCCCCCCGTATGCCCGGATTCCCCCAAGACCCCAATTTTTCATGCGCCGTGAACATATCTCATGGTACCTCTGGGGATGACAGTTGCGATCAAATTTCATTCGACCTGGTGTGTGTGTACTTTCTGAGAAAGAAAGCAAATATATATTTTTGGGACAACCACCCTTTGACCACACGCATGATGCCCGATTTTTCTAATATGAATAAACTTTGGTACCTCAAGGTGATGGAAGTTGATGGTTGTTTCATTAAGAATTGCTGTGTGTGAGTTTCTAGAAGAAAGCAAATACATATTTTGGGAGGGGCAACCCTCCCAGAACCCACTTGGACCTCAAATTTTTTATGGCGATGAACAAACTTTTGTACACCATCGGTTTGATGAACGGTTGTAATCAAGTTTCATCGGAGTTGTTTGTTTATAATAATTGAGAAGAGCAATAACTTCTTTTAGGGGGGGTAACCCCCCATTAAACCCCCTACATCAACCCCAGAGACCCTCGATTTTTTTAATGCTGTAAAGAATTTTCGTACATCAACGGGTATGAATTTGGGTAAAGTTTCATTGAAATCTGTACGTGTAGTTTCCAGAGAAAAGTTGTAATATGTTGTGGCACCGACAGACGGACATGGACCAACTGGTACGGTCGGACGACACGCCATCCCATAATCTCCCCTGAACTACCGCTCCAGGTGAGTTAATTTCGTCATCCCCTTGGCCACCTGTAGAACCAGGAATCACTGGTAGGCGTGAGATAACCCACAAAAATATGTACATTACGGTGATGGCCTTGAACAAACTTGCTGAAAGCACCATGAAGAGATTATTCCCACAAAGTTATCAAATCAGTAATCTTTTGAGAACAGTCAAAAGTAGGGATCCTGGAATGGTAATGACCTTTAATGTTCACCAAATGAATGTGAATTTTTGATGGGATTGAAAGGATATAATTTATTTTTTGGTCAAGGATTATAATTCCTGGACCAAACTGTGAAGTTTCGTTATCAGAGCCTCAATTGCCAAGGGCTATTTTCCGAATCTTTCACTGAACCTCTGACAGCTCCAGTGAGAATTCCCCGGAATGATTGTGAAATACTCAGTTAGGGTTTTCTTATCATTCCTGTAGTTCCAACTAATCACTGGTACAATTTCAGCTTTGCATCATTTCCAAGTCTTCACTTTACCTCATTTTTCTCAGATCCGGGTATTTGGTCATTTTGCTGATTTCTGTGGCAATTTGGTCCAAGTCATTGCAATAACTGCAACTGAATCACCAATGCTGGGAAAAACCCCGCTTTTTTCCCCCCTTAATTTGGTGTTTTGAGAATATGTCCGGAACAACTGCTTGTTTGCAATACTTCCTTGTGGGGGGTGTTGGGAGGGGGGGGGGGGGAGCATGCCATTTTGGGTTGTTTTTTTTTCAGACCATTGGCTTGAACTTTGGGTACCCCAAGTACTTTTTTTGCAAAAGCCTGTTGGAGATTGGCCAGCCATTTTCTTTTGATCATTTTCTAACTACACAAACATACAATAATAGCATTTCCTTGGGGATGGGGGATTTTGGTGGGTGACGAAGGGGGGTACTTATAACGCTTGCCCAAATTCTGAAGTTATTCAAGGATGCGAACGCATAGTGCCTAAAGGCCACAAAGATTGGGTGTAGGTACTTAAGAATCTGGGCCATGGTTTTAAGCAAACATGTTGGCCTTGACATCCGTTTTGAAGGCTACCAAAGCCGCCTAAAGTGGTATATTTGGAAGAGGGGTCAAGGCGTGCTGCCGCCGGCCTGGAGGACCAAATTGTAATCCACAATGAGGCGAAGAACTCACATCGCTTTTCGATGTCCACATGTCACATGCCATGTCGGGGAAAACCCACCAGTTCGGCAGTGCCCGGTATCATCCCCTCCTCCCTACACCAGAAAGCACTGGGTAGCCCCTGGCGAGGAGCTATATTGTGAAAAATCTTTGTTGCTGTTGGATCTGTGTAAGCATCCCTTGTTTTCATCCTTTTCTGCCTCTGAATTGGTACCTTTGAGCTATAGTACATGCGCTCACACCCAAAATCAAACAACAAGCAAACCTGCTCATTTTATCATGATAATTCATCACTGTGACAACGACAGCTCTGCCATTGTTGTCTGACGAAATGACCAATTCCCATTTTTTTTTGTTCATCTCTTTCAAATTCAAAATGGTGTGCATTGTTGTGAGATTTTTGCTCATATTTGATTCCTGGCACATGATGCTTCCATCAGGTCTTTCATAAAATCAGTTGCTGGTTGAAACTTAAAATTAAGACCTCATGATTCTCCCTGTTTAAAGCTTTATTAAGTTGGTGGTACCTTCCCATTTTTGAACTTTGTGTTTGTAACTCTCACAGTACAAGAATCAAATCATGAAGAATGGGTTTGTGATTGTGTTTGTAACTTGGCTCCACTATCTCCTTTTCCTGAGGTTCTCCGTTTTCACGAATCCAGAAAATAGCTCATCATGACTCATTTAATGTTTCTTCAAACTTTGTAATGAAGAATCGAGTTATGGAGAGAGCGCATAGAATGGCCCAGGAGATAACAGTATGAATAAAACAGTGTAAATGGAGGGGGATAACACATCAATATAAGGTTAGAAGGACAATGTTTGAAGGATTGGAATGGAGGGAAAGGAATGGTGAAGAACAAGAGCAGGGGGGGGGGGTTGGGGAGGAGGAGGATGAGGGACACAGAGGTGAACAAGCTGGATACAGACAAGTCTCATCACAGGAAATGGGACAATTTGGGGAAGATATAATTGGAATGAAACAAATATTGGAGATTTTTACAAATATCATAGTAATTGTCATCATAGCTGATTGATTATAAAGTGTAAGTTTTTGAAATGTTTTGACTTACGTGGAGGTTCCGGTTTTGAGAAACACTTGAGGATTTGGGATGAAAAAAAAGGGGAAAAGGAACAGCATCGAAGTTAAAAACAATAGTTTAAGTGCATAAATCTAAGCTGTACACAAGAACCAAAACTGTTACATTGTATAAATTGTTCAAGTTAATAAAACAAGTTCGTCAAGGCACAGGTAAAGATAACTTACCAGTGCATGTGTCCTTGATAAAATCATTATCCAGTTGTCGTACACACTGAGGGGTTTGCTTATGAAAAGCAAAATACAGTGAATGTCGTTTTGACACACCAGCACAACAAAAAGCAAATTGTGGTCACAAGATACATTATAATGCAGACAGGATAGGCCAGCCCTGACATTTCATACAATAAAACATTGCTCTGAACATTGTTGCTGCGACCAAGACTGATACATAATAAGTTTTTTCTCATATCGGGTTTCCCTTGAGGCTACCCTCCTTCCCGTTTGTTGGTGCGCGATCGTGTTTATTGTCTTTTCTCCTATTAACCAATCAGTTTATATTTTCTCCACTTTTCCTCACAGCCCTCCATCTATCCCTTCCTCTACTCTACCATCTGTTCATGTGTTAAAAATAAAAATACAATAAAAAAAACCTTTTACTCCCAATTCCCGATGTAAACCACGTGACTTCCTGTAGTACCGACTCTTCCTCCTTCTTCTGCCGATCTACCATCTTCCATCTTTTTGCCACCCGTATTCACCCACAACACCTTCACGATTTTTTATTCAACATTTCCTTTGACTAACCTTAAATCTATTTAAACACAAAAAGCAAATTCTTTATTCTTTTACTCTCACGTTAACACCACCCGTAACCACGTTGTTTCTCTACCCCCCTTCATTCTTCCCGTAACTTTCATCGAAATATCGCAGCTTTCTTCTGTGTTTGCTGCATGCACAATTCGCGACCAAACATGATTTCCTTTCAACCTTTCCTTTACCTAATCTGACATAATCTTTACAAAAAAAATAAAAAAAACGTCTGAAAAATGTTCCAACTTCCTCTTTCAACATGTGGTTCTTGGTCTTGTAATCATAAGGCATGACTCTTTTTTTCTTCTTTAAAAGACTGTTTTCACTCAATTCGACTATTACTTCATCCCGTGTCGAAACGTCCCACTGTTTACAATGTTTCTTTTTCCATTCTCTTAATCTCCTTTCTTGCATCCCTCATGTACATGTCTTTAATCACAATGCATTTGCTGATCTAGACTTGAAAATTAAAAAAAATCCCGCAGTTTACAATGTATGTTCGTGTTCCATCAATCGTCCTTTTTTCCAACTTCAGTGCCACTTCACCCACCTCCTAAATCTACCTCCTCCTCACCCTCACCTATTGTCCTCTCCTTACCCCTCCAACTTGCCTTATCTCCCTCCGCCTTGCCAACTCTTCAGCTGTCTTCTGCTTTCAGAATCAGCTCCTCATCTGTTGTCCCAAAGTCTGTGTTTCTAAATCTGTGGGCTCCATTCAAACGCAAACAGATATCTCATTCAATCAGTACATCTCATCACGACCTCAAAACATGCTCCTTCGCTTCCTCGCAGCACATCTCCACTTTTTTTTCCAACCCTTCAAATCTGTACCTCCCCCTGCCCGCTCATTCTTCACATACCAAGACCAAGTTCTCATCCTGAGCCTCTCCTCACGCTCTCCCCCTTGCCCACCTGCACCTTGGCCGTGCTGCTCTCATTGTCTCCCCTCCCTCTCAAGCAACCTTCCATTCTTCCCCATCCAAGCTTCCTCTAACCTTTAAAAAACTCCGCGCTCTCCCCCTTCTCCTTCATCGCTTCCCCTCCTTCCGCTTCCCAAGGTTGCCCCCCACTCACATCACAAAGCTGGCCTCCTTCCCCAACCCTCTTTCTTCAATCTCATCACTCCATTCCTCCAATCTTCAATTGCCTCTGCTCTTCTATTACTCCCACTGTAATCTCAAACACCATCACCACCAAGCACCTTTTCTTCCCCTCAATCTGGCCGCTCTCCCGAGCTCTTTCTGCAATCCTCGCACACTCTTTCTCAACTCTCCTTACTCTCCCTTTCCTCCCTCGTCCTACCCGCCTTCCCGCTCCCCTGCAACCAAAACTCCCTCCACTGCGCTCTTTGTTCCTTAACAGTGTGAACATCAAACATCCGGGGTCTTTGCTCAACCTGCACAGATTTTTTCCCATACATATTGCCACTGACAAACGCAGACAAATCTGCTTAACAATATACTTTCCTCCTTCCAGACGTCTCTGACATCCCCGAAGTTTCTCTCCTGGTTACTCCCTCCTACTGTATGACAGACCTGAGCCTTGTCCTGGTGGCGGAGTTGCTCTCCTCATCAACAGACTATCCTCCACTCACATGCACTGCCACTCTCTCACACACCCCCAGGAATACCTCTGGCTAAGTTTCCCCTCCACTCCACCTCATGCTTGACGTGTGTTGTACCATCCACCAACAGTGATGACTCCATTTACATCTTACTCTCTGAAAACGTGGACCAACTTCTTATCCTCGTCATCGCAACTCTTTCTTCTTCATATGGTTGTCATAAATTGGCATCATGCCAGTTGCCTGGGTGGTGAGTAAACTTCTCTCACCTCCACGGCAACTTCAGCAAAACACTTCTGTGACTCATTGGGATTGACACAATTCTGTCACTTCCGCAATGGATCTTCAACAATGGCCTGCCATCTCTTCTGCAATAATGATTTTGACAATTTCCCTGAAAATATCTGCTGTTCTCCTCCACTCCAATCCAGTTCAGTCTAACACATTGCTTCTCAAGTGGACATTTCTCCAGCTGTTATTAGAAAACCAGCTCAGCGCCGGAACTCTGTGTCTTTTTTCTCCTGACAAGGTGGAGATCTTGCTGTCAAACGTCTCGACTCTGATTCTGCAACCAGTCCAGAGCGGCATCAGCACACATGTCATAAAAACCTGATCTGCTGCTCTGCTACACCCTCCTCTCTCTTCTATTCACCCTCTCATTTGCTCAAGGGTGCATCTGCCATCTGCTTGAATCATGCAAACATTACGCTCTGCATAAAAAAGGTGCAAAAAAACAAATCCCTGCAACGACAGAACCAATCACCTTTCTCCCAATCATCAGCAAGTAATGGAATCCATCATCACTTCTGACATTATATCCTTCCTCTTTCCAATGGCATGATTTTCATCATCAATTTGGAATACCGACCAGGTCACTCTACCCCTGCTTATGCTGCTTCTGCCACCCCCTCTGCAACAATGGATTGAGGTCCTCAATGCCAGCCCGATGAAATCAAGAGCCATCTGCGCAAGAAATATCTAGTGTTTCGATAATGTCTGGCACCTCAGGCACCCGCACTGCTGCACAAACTCAGCTTCCATTAATAATCCAAGGACATCTCCACTCATGGCTCGCAGACTTCCTCTCCTGTCACAGCCAAAGTGTGGCCATTAAGTAGTTCTTCTCAAACGCCTCTTTCTGTCTCCTCAGAGTTCTCCTGCTAGAAGTTCATCAAAGGCAAGTGTTCTTGTGCCCTGTTCTTTTTCTGTTTTCATTCATGATCGCTGTGTGGATGCGTGATGTAACGCATCAACGCAATCATCACAACCATTCATGATCGGCAAACCTGCCGTGATGAACGCGAATATTTCAAATTTTGATTTATTCGGTCCATAAGAACCTTCTTCTCCAGTTTTCAGTAAGTCCACTGGCAGTGCTTCATGGCCGCAGGCAAGCCTCGTTTTTCTTATTTTGCCATCTTAGCAATGGCTTTCTTACTGCCACTCGACCTGTTAAAACCCTGCAGCCTCGAAGTCTTCTCTTCACAGTTGAAACTGGACTTCCTTACTTTTGACCGGTGTTTAAAGCTGTGCTTGAAACATTGCTGTCCTTTGATCCGCCTATCATGCAAACTGTTGACCTCTCAGAACTGTCTTTTGATTTTGTTGTGGCTTTTGGTCTGCCAGGACCCTCTTCCTGTCAGAGTTTCCTCAGTTTTCCAAGTGCCTTTTTAATGGTGATAGGAAACTGTACTCACCGACACCTTGCTTTCCATGCAATTAATCGAAGGAAGACCTACACTTTTTTAAGGGTTATAATGGTACGTCCTGTCTTCCTTTATTAATTGTCTTTTTCCTCGCATTTAATGATAAACAATATACTACTTCCTTGCAGTGCAAAATTATTGTCCAAATAATGCTTCAGAGGGTGTAGCAACACAGTCTTGTTCGAACACTGCTTTATTCAGACAGTTGTTTGGTGTTCCTAATCAACAAAAGTTGGGACACCTGTGGAATTGTTTGCATCAACTTCTCAAGGCTTAATTTATCATTTTCCATTGCTGCAGAACAGCTGCAAGTTGCAAACCATTACTTGTTTCCTTGAAGGGCCTTTTTTAAACAACTCTGAAAATTTACATAATTTTCAGTTTTTGGTAACCTAACTTTTTTTTAACCTTTCTGGCAGTTTACCGGCTTCACTTTGTACGCAATTTCCCGTTATTCCCTGGCTTTTAACTGCTTAATTTCAGTACAACTGGAAAAATGGAGGGTGTTCGGAAAAACTTTTGACCAGTTTGTGTACTTGTTTAATTAATAATCTGAAATTTAAAGAATTTACCTCCAATAAAACAATAATTCAATAGTTTTTATATCAAATGCAATGCCAAAAGGAACTTGTTTTAATAAGAAAAACGACCAAACATAAATAAAAGGTGACGATGAGTCTGAAGACATATCTCACAATGACCTCGTCAAATAAATTAATCGCCAAATATCCTCTGTTATGATGGGAAAAAAAAACTTCTCAGCACTTCCCAAAATCATCCTTTCTGAAGCAAATTATTTTACATCTAAGTAGCTGAGATGCAAAGACATTACAACCGGAAAGCTGTAGCAAGATTGCAGCAAACAGCTGAAATTCATCAAACTTTATGCTGGGCACAACTTCTACTAAAACCATTCTGTCCAACCTTTTATCGAACACGAATGCCAGATATGCACAACTGTACAATCATTAGAACTCTGTTTGCAATCCAGGCAATCTGGATAAACTTGTGAAGCTGCATATCAAAAAAATTATAGTTAACCACACAAAATACATCTATATATACACATGTATGAGATAATATTTATGCTAATTCTTATCCATATAGCGGCAGCGTGAAGGAGGGAAGGCAGCATGAGGGGAAGGGAATGTTGCCGAACACAAACAGACAGCAGTCCCCTAACTTAGTTAATTTCGATAAGTATGTGTATAGTTAGATTCACCTCCTGTTTTTTAATGGAATTTTCATGTGTGTGCTGTGGGTTATTTTATGTCAGGTTCTTTTTACATTTAAATCCCCCCAACAACCTCCAAAGGTAGTCAACAGCAACAGCCCACCTCTGCTTTCGCACTATTCGGCATTCTTCGCGCGCTGGCGTGCCAACACGTGCGAGGCGGAGTTTCATCGTCACTGGCGCGTGGTTTTCTCTCCCAAAAAAGGGCCTGAGTCCCTCTTGTCCATTCAGCGAGGAGCGAGCGTCGGTCGTACGCTCGCCAGCCAATGGGAATCAAACGCGCATATACATTGCCGCACCTGCCTTCAAGGGGGGGGGGGGGGCGAGACGCGACACAGTCCGTTTGCCCTCGCCAATGAAGGAAAGGCACCGAGCCAACGACACGCCCCCCCGTCCCAATGAGGGATGAGTGAACGTCAGAGGCGGTCCCCTCTGGCCCCCGCACTGCGAGGGGGAGGGAGAGTGTCGGCGGTTCTGTCTGCGCTGGTGCTGGTCTGCTTCTGCCTGCCGGTTGGTGATCCATTCGTCTGGTCTGGTTTTCTGGTCGTCCTCGCAGCGCCAAGGGTTCGTCTGTCTCGTCCGCCTTCGTGCTGGCTGGCGTCCGTGCGCATATCCTCCGCCCCTGTGCTTGTGCTGCGTCAAAGCTGTGGTTCGAGTCACCGAACAAGAAACGACCAAAAAACACATGAGGCGGACAGGTGCCACAGCCGGACTCTGCGCCCCCAGCTTGACCTATCCTCCTCGCTGGGGGTCAATAAAGAGCCGACGGGGTCCATTTCTTTTTGGGTGTGTGTCTGTGTGTGTGGCTCCAGTCTGTTAAGCAGAAATTGTTAAGTGCTTTTGCTCACTGTACATTGCCCGCTATTCGTGATTAAGTCTGGCTCTTGTCTCCTTCCCGATTACTGGAAAAAATAACCCCTGTTTAAAATGTTCCAGTTCCGTTGTCCGTGTTTTCTTCCCATGGCAGCTAGCAAATGGTCGGCTTGAGAAATAGTGAAGGCCATTTGGGCGCGTAAATTGTTTCATCTTGGTCCGGTGCGGCTTTGGTATCTTCCGCTCTGGTTACGACCGATCCGAGGCGGTACAGCGACTCGGTTCGACAAAAGTCGGCGCGAGGGTGTTGGCTTCCCGCGGTAGTTAGACCAGCGGAGTGCTTAGGTAAATTGGAATTAGACAAGTGGACCTGAACCTCAATGCCATCATATTGGCGACCACAGTCCTTTAAGCGACCGTCGACTCGGAGTTATTCCGGGATGACGACCTTGCAATTCCGGTGTTCCGGTGGGAGACGGCCCCGACTGCTCATCTAGGCGTCGTCCTCGAGCCAACGATCCCCGCCCAGCAAACAATATGGTGTTTTCTGCAGATGGTATTTTTTTCTGAGCATTGGCATTTAATTATTTCAACATTTTCCAAACCTTCAAACTCACATTGCTCGCATGGTAGCACCGGAAACAACCTTCAAAGGATGAAATGAAGATTCAATATCAAAACCTGTCACAAAATACAGCAGAATAATTAATAATTAATAGTAAGTTTCATGTCACCAAAGAGGAATTGGCATTAATAATTATATATACTATTATATATATATATATATTGTGTATATAATAATATATATGTATATATATAATATATAATAATATATATGTGTATATATATATATAAATAATATATATATTGTATACATATATATATATATATATACAATTATATATATATGTGTATATATCTTATAAAAAATATATATGTGTGTAATATATATATATATATAATATATATTATATATACAGTATATTATACAGTATATATATCAGTATATATATAAATCAAAATATAGGCTCCTGCAAGCTCGTAGAGATTACATCAATATTCAGTCATGAGAAAAACGTTTTTTTTTCAAAAATCAAAACAGTCCAGGACATGCGGC
>CM068958.1:16058256-16070668 GCA_035128595.1 Eptatretus atami | reverse complement strand
GGTTAATAATTTCTGTATACCTGTCTTTTTTATGTGTCGACTTTGATAACAATCTCTGCTCTGGTTTATTTCCTGATTTTAGTTTATTTCGGATTACGGCTCCGTCTCTCTTTAAGCGGCTCTTTTGTGTCTTCGGAGTTCGACCTTACGCGTATTTGGTACTGATCTTGTTCTTCCGGTACATCCGTGTGTGTACTTAGGTAGGTCGAGTTTTGTATCTTAAATTTCTTTTTATCTTTTTCCGAACAACCCTTTATCCTACGCGTTGTTTTTTTTTGTGGTTTTTTCTCGTTATTGGCCGATTGTGGTGAGTCCGAAGGTTTCATCTACACCTGTTGATTTCTGTTGTATCCCTTGGCGTAGCTGGTTGAGGGTCACGATTTTTAACTGAATTGTCCTCTCGTGGCTTTGAGGCTTGCGTCGTCAGGTCGTTAAGTCTGCTTGTTGTTTTCTTTATATTGATTTCGTGTGCACGCGATATTCTTTCTATTTTACTTTTTTTTTCTTCTGGAGCGCTGATAATCATTCGCAACAATATCTATTTATATATATTATTTATTATATTCTTTAATAATATTTACACCACACACGACATATTATAACACCCACATTTATTATCACCACAATATATCAACACCAACCACACACATATAAACACCACACATACACACTATCACACACACATTATAAAACACCACACAACACACACTTATCACACACACATATATATAAAAACCACACACACACACACATATATTTATAATTTACACCACACCATGCTATACATTTATTATAAACACCACTACACACATACACATTTATATAACACACACACATTCATCACACACATTAATATTTATACTACCTATCACTACACACACACACACACACTATTTATATATATTATATTTATATTTTATTAAACTACCACATCATCACATATATATTAATCACACACCACATTTACACATTCATTATAATAAACACCACACACACACCACATCACCCCTATCACATCTCATTTATAAACATCCCACATCACACACACACACACCACACAACACTACCACATTATTTTTATTATTACTATTAATATTTAATTAATATTAAACACAAACCCACACACTAACACACTATATTTCACACACACACACACTATATATAAACACCACATCACACACACACACACACACACATTTTATTATAACATCCACACACATCACATACACACACAACATTACACACACTATCTACACACACTTACACACATTATAAACACCAACTACACACCCACACATTTATATATAAATACACACTTACACACCACAATTAATAAACACCTATCATCTCACACACACAACTATCACATTTAAAACACTACACACCACAACACACACACACACAACACACACACATCCTATACACATATAAATATACTCACTAAACATGTGATGTATAAATGATGTTATTCGTATAGTACCAGTGCAAAAGTTATTTTTTTATTTCTTAATTTGTTATTTAAAACCGAACTTATTAGATAGAAAACAATTTGACTTGATTTATTCCAAATCTTGTACGGTTTATCATCATGGTTGGCTACTGTTTATCATCAACATTGGTTTCAATCTTTTTCCTAGAATCCTTTCTCCAAATCGGCGGTGTCCACAACACTGATTCCAGTCCAATCTAGATAGATGATCTATCTCAACTCAATTTGATCCTCTCATCAACCTCATAAGTTGTTTGTCCACATTCAGTTTCTATGTTCAACACAGCAATGTATATTATGCTTATTTCAACTTATTATTATTGATTTATTCTTTCTTTCATATGTATTTTTACTACATATTAATATCTCTTAATCATTTCCATTTCATATTTATTATGTATTATATTTTATATTCTTAGTGATAAAGATCTTTTACCTTTTTTTTTGTACACACGTCCTTTTATGACACTAGCTACCTCCATCTATTACCATTCTTTGGACTCAATACTGTCATTTTTTCAAACAGTCATTAACAACCTAATTTAAACATGCTGCCATCTGTTTCTGTTATATCCTTATGCATACACAATTAAATTATTTAATGTGATTTTTATGTATTTTATTAATCTATTGTTTTTCTGTTATAATATAAAAATTATTTTCTGTCATGCAGTTTTGATGAACTCTTCTTTACAGTGTTTCGTACCTATAATTAGTGTAGCCTATCATAAGAACTAATTTTGTGTGTCAACCTTAGCAAGGTCAGGAAGGTACTTATTCCACCTGCTAAGCTTTTCCAATGTAGAAGCCTACCATACTGTGTGGCTATTTTTTCTTTATTTGATTTTATTACATTGTTGTGTTTGTGATATCCCAAAATTTCTTCATGCTGTCGCTTATTTCTTTTAGCAGTCTGATGATTCATTTTAACTCCCTAGCTCATTCCTCTTTCACTTAATTTTGTCCGATATTCCTTCTAATATTCCATTCAACAAAAGAGTTATGAGCAAGTACTGGTCCATAAGAGTGTTTTAAACAGCTATCTGCCGTTTTCGTTACCGAGTTACGTACTTGTGGACACGCTTCTTCGAATTATTGAGTATGGAATTTCTAAATCTGTTTTCTGGTAGTGTCGTGGGGTCACTTTATCCCACCTTTTCTAACTCTGGAGCAGTTAAGATTATTCTTTCGTTATTTGGTGGAAGCCGATGTTCACGGACGATTGGTGCTCGCTCAAGATTCTATCCTCTAGTTTGTTTTGCACATTGGTGTGTGTTTCTGCCGCTTCTTTGTAGTTGTGCTCGCAGGAATTCGAACCCCGTTGAACTGGTCTCAATTAAATGGTTCTCTGTCGGAGATAGCTTTTTGTCTTCGCCTGCAGCTGAGACGAGGTTGCTTGTTGCTGTTTTGTGTTCCTGAAGGATACGTGGCCGATTTGTGCCTGTGTGGGTCTGTCAGTCTTTCCAAGGAAACATTTGTTGTTTGTGTATTCAGGACTGTGTCTGTTCTATGAATAGAATAGAATTGTGCTTAAGATATGGACTTTAGCTATATATTGATTGACCTACCAAATTTTAGATTTTCAATCTCTACAAATGCAACCCCAAAATGTTTGTTGAAATCTCTTGTGAGTGGTATGCCCACAAGCAACCTTAACACCTGTTAGCTAACAATTACATCACAAATTCACCTGAAACCTGCTACGCTGTTTGTTTCTGTTTGATATCGTCCTATGTTCGTTTGAAGTCTTTGTGTGATGACAGTAATATTGGCGTTTTTCGTGTCTGCTCTGTGATACGTCATTCCAAATTAAAAACGAACAACTTTTTGCTTTTGGCCATAATTCGACAATATTAATTATATGCATCCAGGATCATCAATAAAGGTCTCAAGCAATGCCATTTCTTTAATTATTAATGAAGATTTTTCTTCGGATTTAGGATGTAATGGCAAATTTATTAGCCTTTTTGCAATAATAATACTATAATACAAATCATGATTGCTAGTCGAAGAAGGTCTGTTTAACAACGTCTGGCTCTTATAATTATGCAATTCATTTGTAGTTTGAGGAAAATGGTTTGGACAGGTGAAGAGGAAGTGTGCCTCAAAAACGTCTTCGTTGGTGATTTTAATAGCGATTTATGCAACTTTCATCATACGTTTGTGAATAAATTATTCTATTTTTGGTAACTATACAGGTAGTGGACAGAATAAATAGGAAAAAGTAGTGTTACAAAGCGTCATCTGTTTATAGCTCATGTGGATCAGGAGAGCATACTCTTATCAGTCAAAACCTGTTGGTTATATCAGTGTGAGTCATAACTATCTCAAAACCTGTTTTGTGTTATTTCTAGTGTTTTATGCAACTATCACCACCTTTGTGGATTCAGGTCTTTAGTCAACTATCACTCAATACTCCCCGGCAGATCCCCTCCTTAAGACCTTGATCTTTTTTTAACGCTTTATCTTTTTATGAACATAATTCTCTTATTCTTTTCGTTACATCATTGGTGTTTATTTGAAGGTTTTTGTTTGGTCTTATTTTCTTTATTGATAATGTTGTTATGTTGGTTCGTATTTGAAGAAAAAGCAAATATTATCCTATTTTTTGTTTAGGGTTGTTCAACTCCTCCCTTACCCATTGAGCCCTCTGATATGAGCGTCATTGATTTTGTATGTGTGGTTGACCAAGATACTATCCTTGGTATGTCTATCACAGGTGATTGATCGAAGTTTTGTGGGTCAAGCTTCACTTGAAATATTGTGTGTGATGGTTTTCAGAGAAGAGGGATTAATACCTATTTCTTTGGGATAAGCTTTATGCTGTGTTGTTTCCAACTTTTCCCCACCCCCCACCATTTATGATCCCTTTCTTAATGAGCGCAGTATTTTTTGATGTCGGTCATACACCCTTTCTGTATAGCTATCATTTGATGTTGAAGCTTGTGTGCCATAAGTTTCATCCAATATGTGTGTTTGTGTTTCTTGTGTACTGATAACGACTAAAGTCTTGTTTCTGGGTCTTCTTCACGAAACTCACTCATCTCACCTCCTGTATGGACATTACTGTCTCGATTTGGCATAAGCTCACGTTGCTTACTAATAGTTCCAGTCTTGTTATTATGCATATAGCAAGAAAATGGAAACACCGCATGCCCCAAAATATATACCGTGATAGGCATGAAAAATATATGATGGAAGAATTAATGCAGGATGAAAATGGTAACAAGCAGGAGGAGTATCTCCAAGAGAGATAGTGGCTCTGATCTATCTCTGAATGAGGCCCTCCAGCAAATCCTCGGATGAAGTGTGAAGTGCGAGCAGCCATCGTCATAAGGTGGAGTCACTCCCTGATATGGCTGAAACCAAATGGGTTGATCTGAAAGTGGGTATTCGAGAAAAGTAATGTGGAGTGTTACATTTTAAATGAAATGATGGATTTTCGGCTGAACCTTGTGATGATGGAAGTAAGCTAATTGTCTGGCTCGAGTGAGGACAGGAGTCAGTTGTTTGCACTTTTAAATGTAATACAATTGATTTGTTGCTCGGATTCCAAAGCAAGACACTAGAACCGATGACGAGAGGATAATGACGAGTGGCTGTGAACTAAGTAGTACTGTGAGGAGGATGAGAAGAGCAGCAGAGCAGCATTTTTATCACACCT
The DNA here is from genome assembly GCA_035128595.1 of Eptatretus atami. NCBI lineage: Eukaryota > Metazoa > Chordata > Myxini > Myxiniformes > Myxinidae > Eptatretus > Eptatretus atami. The sequence goes on along the minus strand of CM068958.1, from coordinate 16,065,515 downwards.
GTGGAGCGCGAATGCCATCCGGTTTGAAAGTTGCAGAATCAAAAGTCGAAGAGCAGCATAGACACGCATTCTTCAATCTCTGTATGAATGCAGAGCAGCATGACAGTAAGGATGGAAGGTACAAAGGAGTGGAGGCGTTGGGTCAAATACAAACTGTATGAGCAAAAAAATAGAAATAAATGAGCATTGCAATCTTATTCTCCCCACAATGTGAGCATATTAGTGCTTTTCGGTTGGTGCTATGTGAAGGATTGCTGAAGAGGTATGGAAGGGGCAGGACAATACACCAGAGTACAGAGATCTTCTACACTAGGCAAACAGAGTCAGTTTGGATATGGCGGAGCCCGAAGGACAAGATTTGAAAGTTCACTGTCTTACGAGGTGGTATAGACCATACTGTAACCACTTATCTTACATTAGCAATGCATGATGGCTCGAAGTGCAGATGGCACAACGATCGATTAGTCTAAAACAAGCATTTCTACCAAGGGAAGTATAACGAAGCAAAGCGTGAATGATACTGCCCACTTGACGTTTCTTTTTATTAGTCAAAAAGTGCGAACCTGCGCGCCCCGACAATTCCTCACACAGTGAGACAAGGCGACTTTTTAACGCCCCCTCTCCATTTATGCTATTTATTCTTATACTGTGCGGTTTGTACATTTTATTTTTGTTAGAACAACACGATAATTTTTCATTACACAAAAAGTGTTCATGTTAGCGGAAATGACTGTTTCCAAAAAAGAACTCATACATACGCATTGTCAGATGAGATGAGTTCTCGCCAAAGTGATGGTGGTAAGTTTTAATCCATGGTGAGTTGAAGCCACATTTTTACTCAATTTAGATCATTCAATCACGGTTAGACTCATTAGCAGGACAAGGTAAAACCAAAACCATACACATGCGCGAGAGCGCAACCTTGAGAACAAAGCCGCATTACAAATTCGCAAGATGCCAATTAATTAAATACAACCTCCTCCCGCACATGAACACCTTGCACAAGTGCATTACCATGCATGCTGATGGCATTGGAGTTAATGACCACGTAATACAATAATAATAATAATAATAATAATAATAATAACTAGCGTCCGCGAAATCCCTCGGGTCACAGACGAATATCTCCACGATTTAATCCATAGAAATCCAAGTTACTTGACTCGATCCAGGGAAAGTTTGAAGCTCCAAAATTCAACGGATTCTCACACAAGGTGCTTCTCGTAATTAGTGCTCAGTCGAGTGCTACTCTCCTACTTGCCTCTCTACTAATTGCCATGGTGCCATTACAAAACGCTTTCCTCGTTGCTACGAACGACATTTTCTTGAGCCTGTACCACTACTCCATCTGTGAAAAGAGTGAGTACACACTAATTTGTGCACGTGATGTCTTACTTTCGAGCGATCGGTTCACCACCCAGTTGTCAGATAATGAACTTCTCAGGTCATCAAGGTCTGACACACAAACACACACACACCACAGTTAACCCAGCAAGACACAAAAAACCCACACTGACACACAACACATCTAGAACACCACCTAGCGAGAAGCACACACAACAAAACAAACTGACTCTTCAGACCAATATATATAGAGTGCAGATATCCAGAGTCTTGAGAGCCGATTTCTATATTCCCACTATAGATGCCGATGCACTATGTTACAGTTACGTACAATGCTATTTCTCATATACAGCTGCAGGTCACGATCCTTCGCCATCCGTCGATAATGCCTTAGCTACTCTGAGAATACTAACAACGTGATGCGACTCGCTGTAGTGACTGTGCGAAGGCAGCACAAAAGTGTCTTTTCCACTATTAAATGATAATAATTCTTAAATCTTATCAATAACACTTTGTAGCGTGTTCAAAGTTAAAAGAAATGTGTGGCCCTAACGTTAGACTACCATTTCATATCGGAAACTACAACCCATTCGTTGTGTATATGTAGATCAAGTTGAACATAATATATATCTGATTGTTGGTCTCTCCGAGCGAGTCAGTAAGGGGTACCACTTATATTCGTTATGCTGATCTGTAAATCTATGCCTCGTACTGGGCCGTTCTGCGTTTCTGGTGATCTTGTCTCTCGTACTGTCCGAGTGCGAGCTACGCTCCGTGGATATACACCTCCTCTCCCCTGTGATCTCAATATTTAAGAGAGACGTAGCACGAGATGAGATTTGCATCATGATCTAGTGTGTCGTTTTCTGGAGAAAAGTAACTATTGGGCCCGTGACTCATAGCCGATTACGACCACAACTTACAATAGAGCGATCTACCTGGGTGAATACGTCAACACCCAAAAAACATGTGTTTTTAGGGTCTGGCGACACGGGTAGCCAGTTTTTTCATCTTAGTTCGTCCATCCAATCATTCTCACTGACAGAGCAGAGTTGGTCGAATGTGCACGGCCCAAAAGTCTTTGGCACACGGGACTCAATTGCTAGGGCTCCTAAGCAGCAGAGCCGAGATGCAGCCATAGCAAGTGTAACCCCCACGGCCAGGCTCCGATTTTTCATACTTTTCATCCCAGGGTCAATACAGGTACAACCAAGTCACGAACATAGAAAATGTTCAGAGAAAAATCAATAAATTGGCATCGAGGCTCTAGGCTGTTGTTCAACTGTTATCAACACTCAAGGTTGGTAGTGCAAGTGTGCTCTCCCTCGAGGAGTACTACAACTTTCAATTCATTTATGTTTTTCGCGATTCCCGCCAGTTCCGTGCGTCCCCTGAAAGGTGAAAAAATAAAAAAGGCGAACCGTTACATTGCTCGTGAACCATTCGCCGTCTCACAGACTGTTAATTTTATTCTAATAACACTTTTACTGCTTCAAATGAAATAGTGCCCTCCGGTGGACGAATTTCAGGAAATTATTACAGTTTCGTCGGTGATGATATTGATATATTGCCCCTATATTTATTCCATAACACTTTACTGTTCAGAAAGCTGCATCTATAACCAATTGTGAGCCCTCCAGTGGGTCAAAGGAAGCAGATTTCATGACATAGTACACCATATCTCAACATTAGTGAATTGGCACCTCACTTCCAGCTCACTCACCTTTGTATATTTAATCTTCCTGTCTGAGTTTGATTTTTACTGTCAATATCCTCTCAGGCATATATAATTTGTTCTCTCTCTCCGGTGAGTGAGACGATTTTCAGAGGAGATACCCTGACATCCTTCTCGCGTAATCGCAGTTAACTGATCATTTAGATGTTATCTGGACCTATACACACTGATTATAACATATCAAGATTTAAAAATGTGTCTCTCCGGTGGACGATTTCTCAGGAGAAAAACATCCAACAGACCGGCTCTTGTTCTGTCGTGCATCGTCGTTTATTCGAGTAAAGTAATTATTTATATTTTTCTAATGCTTCAACGACGGGAAAGTTGTGTGGACTATTGCCATTTGATTGTGCGTAATCTCGCAACTATACTAATTAGCACAGCTACGATAGTTTCATATTGCAAGTACATATCCCGAGAAAATTATTACTTTATGTAACAATCATGAGAAAAACACGTATATATCGTCGATAGCACCACCGCAAGATGAGGAAGCACAAATAATTCTCCGTTTCCATTTCAGTCATAAAATAAACCAATAATACCACAAGCGGTTGTCTACCAGGGCGGCTAATGGGTCCGCCAACGAGGCATAGCAATCGTATAAAGATATACAGAGCGAGAGACATGAGTGGATCTGGTGGATCAAGTACTAGGGAGTGTATGGGCCAACCACCTTTTCCGTAGATTATTGCATTATCAAATTTCATCACCTCAGTTCCCATCCACGCTGATAAACCCTGTCCCCTACGATTATTCCTACTCTCGCGAATCGCCAAGCCTGACGACAATTGCTTTGTTTGAAATCCGTGTAAATCCCACACCCCAGTTGCCCCAAAGAAGGGTAGATGTTCTACCCGCGAGCCGGGCGCTCACACACCAAGATTTAAATCTAAATCGGAATCGAAAAATCTATAATTCAACCTACCACCGTCTCGATCCCTACCAACCCTCGACTTAACCCGTGTCGATGCTCGATTGTTTGTGCACAATGTATTCCACCGCCCCACGAATTAGTAGTGACTTTTTATTCGGCATTGACCCATCCCGCCGACCCATATACCCTCGGAGGCCCACAGTAGTGCAATTGGTCACCACACCCACCTGTGCCACCCTACCAGCTCTCCTCGAGCCCATGGATCGATTCCTGTGTGCCTAACTAATTGACCTCTTGACCCCCATGAGCCACACGCCGGACAACTCCAGCGTCTCCAATATGTCCCTCCGAGCAAAGTGGTACTCATGTGCCCCATTTCAGTACACCTGAACCTCGCAGAAGTTTCATTTCTCATCATCGAGCTCTATCTCACTTGATTGTTCGCTAGCTGTGACATCGCACCCGCCCAAAAAGGTGTACGATTTTGATAAGTTTCTCGATCTGCGTTGCTCGGCGAACCAACAGTCTTGCACGTCTCCCTGCCCCCGTCTCTTCAATCCCCGCCCCGCGACCATGCTTACCACCTACTCCTACAATTTCCAAAGCACGTAGATCATAATAAATATACCTACCACCCGCAATTTTCGTCCCAAAAACGCCCCGATCGTTTACTACCAATTATCTGATGACAAACGTACAAATCCAAACAAACATCCAAACAAACAGAAGAATTACTCACAATAAGGGTCACCTATTTTCGGCAACCCAATATTTTAAATATAATAATAATAATAATAATAATAATAATATAACCATTCCTTCACACCAGGGGAAGGTGCATCTGGCGGCCTGAGGCAGATTAATTGGCAAGTAGCTACAGTCCTGGACAGGTTGCACTTGACACAGGTTATCCTGGTTGGTTATTAATTCAGGAGACTGGTACTCACTTTGCTGCCTTTTGAAGGATGACAGGCTGAATCACACTCACTGGTGTTAATTACAAAGTAAAAAAAACAGGGGCTCAAACTCAGGACCCTTTGGTCCCAGATAGCCACCTTAAACTGCAAAGCCAAAACACCAGGCTTGGGCTTGATAAAGCCTTACTAATAATTTTATTTCAACATATTGTTGCGAATTCGCAGCCCGCCGGCGTCGCGGACGGCCACGTGACTCGAATCGCTGGCCGCTGTTCGCCCACCGTACGGACAATTCAGTCGTAACCCTCTCGAACAACGCGTGGAGCGTATCACGGGTGGGGGTTTAACCCCCCACGACCTTTGCCAATTGCCCACCGCGCCGCAGGGATAGGGTTGCTCGCAAATTCGATCTAACCTAAGTACCTGCGCGGAATGGTTCAACGGGGCGACGTACCACGCACAGGGCCGGGGACTCCCGGCACGAACCCTTAAGCGGTCCGTTTCCGTTGCTCCAGTGATAACCGAGCGTATTCGGTCGGCCTCGACGGTTCCAGATAATTACCGGACGTATTAAGCCCACTACGAACTCCCTTTACATGAAGCAGGATGAGGGGTCAATAAAGAAAAACGAAGCGAAACGGGAAAAACAGTTCACACAAAGCACATTTATCACGGCATCATGGAAGCACGTATATACAGCCACAATAAGCAAAATGCACATATAAAGCGAAAGCAGAGTTAAACCGAATACGCCGTACACACGGCTCAAACACGTATTACAGTTTACTTTACAACAAGGCCGCAAACACACATTGGCATTCGAAAAGCAAAGGAAGAAGCCACCCTCCATAGACAAGGGGGGCAGACGGGCCCGTGGCCTTCTATTGGCGTGGGACTTGCAGGAACGAACGGTCCCACAAGGACCGTTGCAGCATTACCTGCACCCTCGAGGTGCGATGGTGGCGAGCTCTCTCCCATGCTCCTTGTACGAACACAGCAGTCCGCCCGACACAGCTGGTAGCTCGGCGCCTCCAATCCGCGTCCCCTCCGCGGACATCCGGACTCTCCACCGACTGCTCAAGCTCCAACGAGCGGTAGTTGCCTCTACGGGACCGCTTCAACCGAGTCGCAGACGTTGCAGAAGACCATGAACTGCCGACTGACACTGACACTCTTACAGGCCGCCCTGACCTGACCTCTTTTCAGCGGCGCCTCCGTGCGCCCTTTTATTTCCCCGGCACCCGCCCCTCCCTTCATGGCACGCCGGGGGGGGGGGGGGGCGGGAACATTCCAACCACGAAATTGGGGCGGAGTTGAGTTCCAACCGTCATTCTGTTTACCAGAGAGAAATCGAGGTGGAGTTGAGTTCAACATCATTCTGTTTACCAGCGGAAATCGGGGTGGGAAGGTTGAGTTCCACCGTCATTCTTGTTACCAGGAAATCGGAGGTGGGCGAGTTGAGTTCCAACCGTGCATTCCTTGTTTTACCAGGAATCGCGGGTGGGAGTGCTGTTGTTCCCTTTTGTGTTCGTGGAATGTTGACGGCTTGCTGGCGGAATGGTGAGGATGGGTGGTTGTGAGAGCAGGTGTGGTTGTGTTGTTGTGAAGCGGCGTTTGGTTGGTTGGGTTGTTGTGTGATGGCGGTTGATGACGTGGTTGTTCAAAATAATAGATTAGAACAGAAAAACGCCAAACTCACAAGCGTCGCAGCCGAATGAATCACATAAATTCCCTCTAGACAACGGATTTGGGTGCTAAACTACACATGAACTTAGAAGATATCTCACCTACGGTCCTGAATGGTGGTTTGCGAATTTCCACAGCCGCGAACATATAATTAGATTTCAGGGTCCTGTACTAACACTCGTCCAAGTTTTGAATAACACTCGACCCAAAACAAAGCCAATGAAATCTGATGCAACAAACCCGGCAGTGATAATCAGTAGGGCTCCAAGGCCTGAGTCTTCGCCAACCAACTGATGGCGCCTATTATTTTGTTTGGTGCCATGGTGGGGTGGAGTCAGGACAAATGTGGGGGTCTGGCAGCAGTCTGACCAATGGGCCGTTTCAAAAATCGACCCCCAACAAGAACCACAACAACATACCATGTGGAGCTCTTGTCGACCTGCGGCCGTCTCAGGTAAAAACAAAGTTGTACTCAACTCCACATGGTTGTTGTTGTGGTTCTTGTTTGGGGTCGATTTTTGAAAACGGCACCCATTGGTCAGACTGATGCCAGACCCCTCCCACATTTGTCCCTTGACTCCACCCACCATGGCACCCAAACAAAATAATATGGTCGCCATCTTGGTTTTCTGGTGGGCTTAGACATCAGGCTGAGAAGCCCCTACTGATTATACACTGCCCGGGTTTGTTGCATCAGATT